>OY754895.1:5336858-6590302 GCA_963576445.1 Lithosia quadra
TCGATTAAAAAGTGTTACTATCACTATTAAAACTATTAAATAGCGAAATATCATTGGGACATTTCCTTGAAATGTTGCGTTAACAAAAAACTAGTAAACATTTTAAAACAAGCTTTTATTGTTAGTACTTAGCAAAATGCTAATGCATTGGCTAATACGTAATTTGAAGTTTTACTGTAGGTATTACTGTAGTATTGTACCTACTCATTTTTCTCTCAGTAGATACCTACTTTAAAATATTACTTTACGTTTCATATAAAATAAGCACGATTTATACCTAATTTTCACAATAATTATTTCGCGGACATTGGTGTGGGTTACAAGTTCATTCACTTTCTTTTTAACAATGTACTTAACGTGTAACTGTTTAATGTCTCTACGAATAAATAAATAAAATAAATAAGTAGTATAACTCGGACAGCACTAGTTCGGAAATAAATACATTACATGGTGTGTAAAAATCAGCAGTGTGACAAACGAGAAAAAAAATACCGTTTGTCATACTGGTGTGATAATGTGGTGTGACTACGAGTCGGTAAGGAAAAAATCACGGTTCTATAAGAACAAAGAAATAATTTCTGGATGTGACTAGACGTCATATTAACGCAAGTGAAGTCGAGTACAAAAGTTGATAACCGAAAAATCCTGAAACCAAATAAAATCTCCAAAGTAATGAAAACGCTTCAATAGTCTGGCTAAGTCAGCACACGCTTTTTCTCTGAAGTAATAGCTCAAATCAGAGTACCTACATTCGGTATGATCCCAATTCGGCGATTCATCATCAGGAACAATTATCAGTTGGCAATAATGAGAAATTGGTGATTTTTCTCATTGATTCCAATATAATGAAATAGTTCATTAAGTGTGTCGTTAGTCTTATGACATAACTCGCGTGGGTATGTACTGTACATGAGGTTTTTTTTTTTAAATTTAGTCCACCGGATTGACTGCACCCCGCCTGATGGAGTGGAGAGTCCATAAAGCAGTAGTCACCATTTCCAAGGGATGCCCTACAGAAGACCACGGCCATAATAACCATCGTGTTGTGTACCCGGCGGTAAGTAGAGCAGCCAGAGCTCACTGTATCCCTCCTCCCCCCACCCGTTCCTAGCCTCCCCACCCCTTCCTAGCCGTCCCCCCTTCCCTTCAAGGTAGGCAGCGCGTGTGTGACACCCTTATATACATACATCCATAGGCCACGGTGACCGCTTCCCATCAGGTGGGTCGTGTACTTGTCTGCCACCTACGTAGTATAAAAAAGTACCCCTCGAATGGTGACTATAACATATTTTTTACGATAACTGGCTTTCTGGTAATATAAATGCCAGCGTTCATATCTTTGTGCAAAAGTTGCCGAGGCCGAAAATCTCAAGCACTAAAAATCTAGCACCGAGTTTTTACTTCGTTTTAGGTTGTATAATAATTAAAAAACACGAACTCATCCCTAGCTACGTTCATTTATCAACATTTCAAACGCCCATCTGAAATATTCGGGCATCTTACCGTGAAAAATAATTTCAGCGCCGTTGAATTCAGGCCAAGTATTTTTAACTCAGCCTTTTAGTTATTCAAATCCAGACCGACCCTAGGTCTCGAATGGATATTGAGATCTGTGATGCTACTTCTAAAATAGTTTGAATGTGAATTCACAATTTGAACTCAAATTGGAAACGCTTTTCGTAATGGACTCTTGACACTTCTCAATCGAATGGAGTAGGTTAGAATATTCAGTTTAACTTATTTATACTTTCTTTGAGTTAAAACTTTTTTTTAACAGATTTTATCGCGATTTGTTCGCGGTCATCTCTGTGGTATGACAGTAGTGTGTTCGACTGCTATATTTCGAAGGTCAGTTCGATTCTTAATATGTTATGTCTCTATGCATTAGATTTACTAAATTCTACAGCAGTGACTACTGAATTGGCAGTTAAAAAAATTTTATGCTGCTTAGGTGGTAGAAAAGTACATGCCCACTTGATGGAAAGCGGTCACCATGGCCTATGGACGTGTGCAACACCAGAGGAGTCGAGTCACACTCGCGCTGCCGACCCTGTAAAAACTTTATAGAGAAGTTTGATACCTCCTTTTAGCTTCAAAACGACTACTAAATCTCAGTACTTACTATAAGTATTGGCATAAATTCGATCGGTAGAATATCAATTAATGTCTCCTTCGCAATCAGATCGCATTCTAGTCACGTTTATATAATTTTCTCAATAAAATCCTTCTCAAACACGAAATTACAAGACGATAAAGTGTACAGCTACTTGTATATTCTGGAGAGTTAGAGTACAGTCACCGTCAAAACTTTATACTCGTATTTACGTTAAGCATAAAACCTACGCAAAATATTGGGAAAAGAGATTTTGTTAGGGTTGTCACTAACAGCGAGGCAAATGTATTTACAGGTCTACGAATAAATATGTCATTTTTCTTCCAAAAATCCTTCAAGTATTAAAAAATAGTTTCCAGTTGGTTTGACTTGAACTTAAAAACGTAAATAAGTTATGTTTTCATATAAAAAAGAGAATGAACTTTAGAATAGGTTAATGGTGTAATGTTTGACCTATTCACGTCTTTGAATGGGCTACTCACCAAATAATAGCTAGCGGCCGCTTGTGGCAATTTAAGTGTCGACATGGTCAAATGGCAAAACTTGACCAGTGAGTACTGCAAAAATTATAATTATACTTCCTGACATCCCAACTTTGATTCTAGTCCTGAGCAATTGAGCATAAGTGTTATTAGACATGACCTCAATGAAGTGAATGTAAAAAAAAATGTAAAAAAATGGGAGCGACTTATCTCCTTTTTTAAGTCAGTTAAGAATACGGAAACCTTCTCCAGAATGTAAAAAATACTTTTCTGAAAACTTAATTAAAATCAGTTCATACAAACGCAGATAGGTATTCAAGACAAAAATTTTGAACCTCTTTTATAAGTCGATTAAAAATGCTTGACCTCGGTTTGACAAAAAATACACTGTCTGATGGAATAATTCGCTGTGAGGAGAAGATGGTTCTTATACCACTTAGGTGGCAGACAATCGCACGACCCACCTGAGGGGAAGCGTTCTGCGCTGTCCTCACCAACAAAAAGCTGTAAGTATATAAAAAACATCGCAAATAAATTAGTTTTGTCATTGCATATTTTGGTGTGTGACAACCCTATGGTATTCAAAAAGTTTCATAGTTCTTTTGCGGTGTCTCAGATGCTGTCTAACTCTGTCGAATGCCAGTGACACATCAATTTTCTTATAAATAATACCCTATTTTGAAGTTTTTATTTCAGTTACGTGAGGCCTTTCTTATAGTTTACCTAACACTCATTCTTCTTCCAATCCTGGTTCCATCTAGAACTTGCAATTTGTAGTCCAGAGTCCGCTCTCCTACTCCTTCTGTACATTTTGACATTATTTTATAACAATCAGACATCATTTTTACATTTTTTGACTAGACGGGCTTCATTTTGACATATATATGACAGTCAGACTAGAGGGAACTCGGACGTGGAGTAGTTACCTGCTTTTTGCTAGTAATCATATAGTTAAAGGTTACTGCTTAACTAATCTGTAATCTATATGCTATAACTAATACACCAATCGTAAAAGTCCGGTTACTCCTTAAGGTTCTATTTATTCGGCTTTTATGAGAGCGTATGCCGTCTAACCTCCCAGCCCCGGACCGAGGGCCCCTAAGCTATAAATAGAGAACCCGATACACTCCGTAAATAAACAAACAAAATAATTAATAATCATTAAAATCGTAAGATTTCGAATATGTCCATCACAAAACAGATGCTTCGCAAATAAATTACACCAATTGCAGTTATTAATATTAATCCTTTTTGTGAGTTACGAGGGAAAGTTAAAATTGGGATTAAACTTTTACAGTAGCTGAATGGGTATTTAATTTGATATTGGAAATGATTTAATCTTCTAAATTTCGCGTAGGGCAGAAATGCAGAGTTATGCAAAATCGATACGGCACGGATAAGGCACGATGCGAAAACCTCTATAGTTTTGTCCGTTAAGTAGCACCCAAGATAAGTAAATATTCTACGACATTTTACTCAACGCTCTCTAGATCCAAAGCAAGCATAGTTTAACTAGCTTGTGTTATGCGTCATAGAATGCGGATGAACATACTTATAATATACACTTTTTTTGTAAATACATACATATTATGATACATACAAAATATTTGCACTGAGTCGACATTGAAACCGCGCCCCTATCATAGCAATCGAATGCACACCGCTACGCCACAGAGGCAGTATGAAGAGATCTTGGTAGGGCCCCATAAACTATAAAAGGGCCCATAAAATTAGATAATCATTCATTTAGTAGTTACATTTATCATTCTACCCGGTGTTTAAGTAAACAGATAAACGCTTGAGTTAATTATTACACTTCTAATTATTGGTTTCGTTTTAAAGAATTTACTCAATCTAGGTACTTAATCTGAGTGGCGTAGTGGTATCTATAGCGATTTAGACTTTTGCCACTTGGCTACGGGCACATCACAGCTCTTTCCTTCTATCTCTCTGTCTCTTTCTCTCTCTCTCTGTCTCTCTCTTGCCTAATCAACACCATGTGTTATTTCGTAACATAAGTTTTCATTATCTTAACAAAAGCTAACTGATAAACTTGTTATGAGTTAAACTTAGTCACAACTAAGTTTCAGCGACTTATAAGGCTTAAGTTTAGCGGCTTACTGAAGTAGGTACCTAGTAAACTTTATGTCTTAATGTAAGCTAGACTCATTAGGAAAGTAGTTTGCCCCTAATGATCAATACTTACTCAGCACTAAAATGTAAGGAGCGATTATGAGGATTTGAAGTCCTTTGGTTTCAAAATTGAGGCTATTTTTATATACTCACGACTATATATTACGAGCACTATTATAGGGATTGGCAGAGGTGTTCAAGCTATTTAGTTGTGTTTACTTTGGAATAAAATTAGGTATATACTATTAAAATAACAATTTATCAATGCATACATATTACGCGTATGTATGCATTGAAAAGTTTGTTTACCTGATGTATATAAATATACCTATACCTATATCCAATGTACACAGCTCATCAATTTTATAATAGTATAGATAGACAAACATAATTATTCCAACACATAATCTTATTCTACACATTATTCGCGATAAATTACACATCTCGATTGCGTTATTCATTATTTTCTACAAATATAACCATGTATAGAAAAGAGACGAACTATATAGTGCTTTCTCTTTCAGACACGTAATTACGGGAATTTAATGACTTTTGCCTGTTTAATCTACAGTAATGTCTTCATTCGACACGTATTGGGTCAATAATATTTATCACCGAGGGAGTTGGGGTTCAATGCTCGGAGCATTGTGCTACAAGTCTACAGATTTGTAATTATATTGGCAAGCTGTGTTCAGATATGTTGTTGATTTATGTTGTGTAAACTAATAATGTGTATTTGAATTGGTTTTAGGGTTCTGTAACCTAGCAGTAAAAAGGTACTTCGTAGTAAATAATATAAGTTACTTAAGTTCAAAATGACACACTCACACAGACGCGCGAATCTACACGAACCTCACCGGATCTCGCCGTGCTGTCAGTCGCGGTTGCCATGATCGCGCTTCGCAAGAGCTAAAATATCGTGTATTTTAGCTCTTGCGAAGCACGTACATTCCGCAACTTTTTTTATAAATTAATTTGTACCCTAACGCTTCAATAGAGTGCGTGTCATTGTTTTAAGTATGGGCTTAGTAGTATAAGGCCTAGTTTCCGTACTGCTTTAGCTTATATACAGAGTGAATTTTTCAAAATCAAATCCGAAACTATAAGGAATAACGAAAAATGGTCAAAGGAGTCACGAGCCCGATTTTGATGAAACTTAAAACCTCATCATTAGATTTTTGAAAAACCAATAAACCTAGCTAAGAATCGAACACGTTGATTTTGAAAAAAAAAACACACCGTTTATTATAAACGATCCCAACCAACCCAACGAAATCCACTCCCGCGACCGGTGGGGGTGGTTATGTCGGACTTGAACTCACTAATACCGCACGCCACCTTCGTGTCTTCAAACGCCCACCGCAGTCCTGAAGGGGTAAAAAACACAATACATCCTGAGTAATAGTAACGAGTAAAACGAGGCTTCAGCGAAAGGTTTTCTCTGGTGGATAGGGGGTTTGTAGACAGTTACTCTCATAAACGACAAGTAAATCTGATGATGATGCGGTTTAAATGGTAGCAACTACTATCTGACCCCTAACTCCGTAGACAAGACCTACGTTAAAGGTTTTTCATATAAATTGTTGAGAAGCCTAGTAATAAAGCTTACAATAAAAAATATACAGCAAACAACGAACAATCCAGCATCTCAGCTCGCAAGCTGACGCCATTTTGGCTAACTTTTCGTATAATACAATTTATATTTTTTGTTAAAAACACCAAAGTGCCAGCAAGAACTAATATAGGCAGTTTTTCGCGCAGCACACGTGCGCTGTTTCCAACTTACCAGGAAAACTTTGAGATATACGTGGTAAAAAACTGCGCCCAAATTTGCTAATTACTTAATAATGTTATAAACTTTCTTTTTCGTTGGGCGTATATTGGGCCCCATCCAAGATACCTATTTTTCGTACAAAAATCCCACAGTCACCAAACCCGGACCGGCGAGGTAGTTAACCGGAATCGAACCAACTAAAACTACACTACGTCTTGGGTCTTCTAGCCGCCGGGTTCTAAGGTGACCCAATAAGGCATTTCCCTCGCACCCCGGCTGATGATCTTGCTAAACTACTGGTTCTAATTGAAATCATATTTTTGTATAGCATATCCTGTTTGTCGAGAAAGATATCCACTCTATTACCTAGGAGAGAGGAGCAGTAAATGTCAACGAATTGAAAGAAAAGAAAAGAAAAGAAAAAGTTTTTATTCTGTATGATGTAGGTACAAGGTTTTGCACACAACCATACAGAATAACGGCCGCCTCTCAGCTTAAAATGCTGTCCGCGTTTAGTGCCAGAAAGCGGACAGCGCTGGTTTTCAGAGGCGGCCAATTTTGGCAAGAACATAATATCTAAAAAAGAGATAAAAAAAGATAAAAAAACTCCCAAAAACACTATAACATAGATTATTAAAAAAAAAGGAAACAATAGTTAACGACAGTAAACAAGACTCCGCACTACTCAACACATGATTGAATTGGGCAAATTTCCATACATATTTGTAGATTGTCGTGCCATGGGCGAAGCTGTTGGTAAGACAAGTATTACATGTCTGATTAACTTACGCCAGTGGTACATTAAAAGTAAATTCTCTCTTCAGAGCTGCAGTATCGAAACTCCAAGTTGCCTTAATGATCGCCAACTTTTATTGAGAAGATAGCACCCTAAGATGAAGAAGGAGAAAAACGGGCGAAGCCGCGAAACAAAGAAACTAATCCAAGTGGCCTGAATTGTAGTCTAAAACTTAAAGTTCCATCAGCTAAAAGGATTACTCTTAGACGTACCAACTACATACTATAAACTTCAATTTGAACAATTTACAGAGGTAAAGTTTTGAGCTGAAACACGACAAACTTTTGATATGGCTGGATTTAATGCATCAAGTTGCTGTAAGCTGATAAACTTTTAGCTGTGAGCCACAGACTAAGAGTGGGCTAGAAAGAACCACGTGTACATTGGGCACAGCGGGCAAAGTGAGCGAGTAATATTTTTGTCGCCATCTATACCCATAAACCTGCCCTGTTTGATTCAGCAATGCAGAGACAAAACCAATGGGGCAACAAACTTAAAATTTCGACAGCTATTACTATACCTTGTATGTTGTTATTTTAGAAATTTCACTCCTAAAGGGAGCAAAATTGAGGGTGCATAGAACCATCACACAGTGCACCCGGGCAAAGGGCATAGGGCTGCTCGAAGGCTCTCAGCGTGTCTCTCTGACTAACAGAGAGCACAGTATAGAGCAGGCAGGGGACGGATTGTTCCCCGAACGCAGGAAGCCTGCACTATCTAGTCTACGCTATATCTGTGTTGTGAACTATGTTTTAGCTCCTATTAATACTATAAAGTGCAAGTTTGTTTACATTAAGGTTATTACAACACTTTCATTAGCGTCAGCAGCAAATACCAACTATGCATGTAAAGTAAATGTACCAGTAATTGACACTATAGTGCGGTAAAAAGCGGTGGATAATGGCAAAACAGTATTTGTATTTCTATAGTACCTTTAAAAGTGGAAAATAATTATAAAAAAAAATGAAAGCTCATTCAAATCCTTTTCCTTCGAGAAATCCTTACGATCGAGAAATCCTATATTCGAATTTTGGCCATTACAGCATCGACGTGAAATCATTTCTAACACAATTTATTTACCTTTAGTTACTCTTTTCCAGGGTGCACGAACCGAAACCTCCACGTGGTGCACCCGGGTAAAGGAGGCGGCAGCTAGTATTGAGTGAGAATCGAATCTACGACCTCCGTAAATCGTAGATAGCATTCAAACACTGATACTCACGAACTTGGATACTCGTAATTCTCTTACATAGAACCCATATTTCTTGCTACACAAAAACCACAGGTAGAAAAGTTGTTTCATAAATAATACAAAGTTCTTCAACCTTGACCTTATTAATCCTGCAAACGTAACAAAACTCAATACAATCATTTGCCATACAAAATGTATGAGAGTGATTGCAAACATGGTAAGATAAATGGGTAAAGTTGGCTCTGTTGACTCCAGTTGCACTATTCAAGGCGGACGACCTTTTGTATGTTATTTGTGCAAGTCGGGTAGGGTGACTAAGCAATCAGTTAATGTATACATTAGCTCCTTTTGAAATATGAGAAGTTTCATTACGAGCATATTTAAGTTTTTGAATTCTATTTTTTTTTATACTACGTAGGTGGCAGACAAGCACACGGCCCACCTGATGGGAAGCGGTCACCGTGGCCTATGAACGTGTGCAACACTAAGGGTGTCACGACACACGCGCTGCCTACCCTGAAGGGAAAGGGGGAGAGCTGGGAAGGGGTAGGGAGGCTAGGAAGGGGAGGGGGAGGAGGGTTACAGTATTACTAGCTGATGTCCGCGGCTCTGCGTAAGCAGAAGTTGGTTATCGTTTTTTTAATAACTCCGGTTCTACTGAACGAACTACAATCAAACCTACGGCAGATTTTAAGTCTGAGCAACACTTTTCTAACAGCAGAAATCGCATGAAAATCCCTTCTGTAGTTTTTGCGTCCATCCCTAACAATTAGACAAATAAATAGTTAAAAAATGTGATGGTTTATTTTTATTTAATGTGAACCTTGTGTCAAAAACAGATACCTAATATCAAACCTGTATTTTTATAATAGACATAAATTGCTCGCTATTCTAAAAGCATAATGATTTTTGCAAAATTTTTGATGTATTTATACTAAGCCTCGCCCAATACATTGATTCTAAAGTTATTACCGCAGAGAGTGATGGACGGAACGAGGGTAAAATATATTATCGAGGTTTGAAAGTGATCCTGTAACACGTAGAAGGCTGGCCAGGTAATCTTTTCTTATTAGATAGGATCCCTTAATTGTATATGGAATATTTGTTTTATTAAGATATTTATGTTCCTGCAAAAAATACAGCATTCGTATGTTTTTTCGCAAATCTCGAAAAAAAATCGACGAAATAATTTGAAAATTAGACATTGCTGCTAATTCTTTTGTTACATCTCTAAACTTAAAAATATCAAAAATTTTCTAATTGAATCTGTTTCTTTCATTATCAGATAGAAAAGGATAAATGATTTATTTTAGTGAACACCTGTCAAATTAAGTCGGCGCCTTGACGGTACTCTTCAATTTTATAGACCGACCGCTATACCGCTGTACCATGTATTACATGACATGTCGAGGTAGAGTTCTGTTGGTTAGAGTAAAAAACTTGCCTTCTAGAAAAAGACTTGTCGCGGGTTTCAATCCAGGGTACAAAACTCATAGTCACCCTTGTCTATACTCCCAAATAACTCGACCTACTTAAGTGTCCAGCTTACGTCATAAACCACTTCTATGTTGGAACAGTTTCATTGATATCCACAATGGTTTCCGCATGGTTGAATCCAAATATATCGATGGCAAATTGTGTTGGTAACTCGGAAACCGCTTATGTTATGGTCTAGAGAATACGAATGGGATGGTTTACGAAGGGTTTATTATAATGATAATATTTCTTTACATGGATAGAATAATCTAATATAGTTGCTTGAGAGGTGTGTTCTCAAAACTTTTTTGATTGAAATAGGAAACTATGCCAGTAAGAAAAACAAAATTATAGACTGCAGAAAAAAAATAGTGATTTTATTTGTTCCACTAGGAAAACATCGTTTATACAGAAAAAAACAAAAAAAAGAGTTTCAACTAATCATTACCACCTAGGTAAGTAGTATAAAAAAAAATATTTTGTATTTGATAAAACTTGAGGATATTTTCGCCTGTCATCTATAACTTGGATTTATTTTAGCGTTTATGGAAGCAACTGCCGTCTGACTTGCCCCAGAGCCGTGCAAGTAAAGGGGTGGTAGTTATTACGTTTTTATCTCGTTTTTGTAGTATTTGCAAGAGTGACAGTGTTGAGTGTAGCACCGGGGGTGCGATGTGCGATACAATATTATTATGTAAAATAAAGATAATAATAATCTCTTTAACCTAGCGTTTATCCCAGTCGTATCCAAAGCTTTCACCTCGGAGTCTGGGGTCCGCTTTACCAGTCTTAACTGCGGATTTGGCTGAACCTCGATATTTTCCGTGAAGCGACTGCCATCTGACCTTCACAACCCAATGGTGACATTAGGCGATATCGAAGCATTGCAGCTATACCGTTGTTGTTGGACGTTTTTGGGCTCCAACTACCCGTAACGACTGCCATAGATGTTTGTATGGCAACCAGGACCGACGGCTTAACGTGCTCTCCGAGGCACGACCAGACCAATGCAAATACCCATATTCATGCATACAAATATTTGCACTGAACGAGGATCGAACCCGCGCCTCCTGCGCAGCGGCCGCGTTCTGGTAAAATGTAGCCCAATTGTTTCTTCATAGACTGTGGTTTTTGAAGACGTGTGTCGTGGCGTAGCAGTAGAGCTACATAACAGTCGTAGCTCTCCCGCTACGCCACACACATAACTTTTAGGTTAGTGCTAAAATCAAACTCGTGACCACTGGATACCGAGTTCGATACCAGCTTAAAACATTTTGCATTGATCTAGAAGTTTCTATGTATACTATGTAACATGTATATACCTACATACGAATCACGCCTTTTTCCCATTGGGGCAAGCAGAGACAACATCTTGCCACTTGCTATGTATGCAACATTTATAATGTCATCCTAAAAATTTAAATACCATTTCACATTCTAGGACTCATTTATTACCAATATTCTCAGTTTAGATCTAGATCGTACTATATAATTATTATCATGTAAAATTTATTACTTACTTGAATACGATTTTCATGAATTCTGACCAAAAATTTTAATAAAGACCATTATTATCGTGGACCGCACATTAATAGTATTCTTGTTAACCCTCCAATTACGTTAGATTGCTTTTGTTTTGAGTGGGTACACGTAGGTGATTTACTGGATAGGGTTAGAAACCGCATCGTTTTGATTGCACGTTCAATGCCGTACATTATACCGCTATTATTTATTACACATAGTTAATGTGATTATTTTAATGTTACCAGTTAATTATGGGTCAGAAACAACTTGTTTAAAATATTACTCTGTATGCACTTGTCGTTTCAAATATTTCATTATAGTAAGTATCATTTCATACTTATAGCTACCTCTTTCTATACGATTATAAAATTGTAAAGTGGCTGTGTTTGAACATAAAAATAACTTTTTTGAAATTCTTGTCGGTTGTCCGTTTGTCTGTTAGTTTGCGATGGACGCAAAAACTACTGAACGTATTTGCATGCGGTTTTTTTGTCAGAAAGGTCAAAAGATCAAACTTAAAATCCGCTTGTTTGCAATTGGTTGAGTAGAGCCGGAGATAGGACCAAATGTTACGATAATCGATATTCACGAGGGTGGAGTCGCGGTTGTAAGCTAGTGCTTTATAATTGAATTACTATTAATCTGATATATCATACATGTTTGTCCCATATCTCCGTGACGTCATACCACACTACAGGGTGAAAAGTAGGGGTACATAATTAATAGGCAGTGGAGCACAGACAACATCAACAGTTATAATCATTTGGGAATTAAATGTGTGGGATACTAACCTGTCCTTCGTCGTCTCTCAGTTTTCGTGATCATTTTCGACATTATGTCGCCCCGATCCCTTTTTTTTTCGTACGAATATACCCACAGATACTATTTCGGTGGTCAGCGGCGTCAGTTGTGTCGGACTTCAACTGACTAAAATCTAAATTTTTGAGGCAAGGTATATTATATTTTTATAACTTTTGAGTTTTTGAAGCGTATACAAATTTAATGAGCGTAAGCAAATGTGTCTACTGACTTTCAAAAGAAATCAATAAGAGCAGATTCAAAATGGCGATTCATAATCTAAAATAGTAGCCATTCTAATCAGCTATCTAGCTAGCATCTATTAACGGAATTTCTAAATGCCCCGTCAGCAGTGCAATCAATGTTCACAGACTGACATACGCCTTGATATGGCCCAATTCTGCACATCCAAATCACAATATTAACTCGGATATACGCCGAGTACGCTCGGTTTGGTACGGTCTGCAAAATAATTTTATTTTATTTGATTTTCGAAACAAAATCTCATTACCATTTGATTTTAAATATTAACAACGTCTTATCGTGGTTACTGGTTGCATCAGTGGCTTCAGTTCGCAACCTGGAAGTTCGCTCCCCCTCTTTCAGTTTATGTGACTTTTATCGCCACGGCTGCCGTCTGACCTCCTAAGTGGTTTGTTTACTGTGAGTAACTTCTAAGTTTCTGCACGGAAGAATTGAAATTTTTAGACTGTTGAACAATTTGGACCTGCTTTTATCTATTTACTTATCCACACTTTCTCTACGGTTATAAAGTTAACAATATTTCATTAAACAGACGTAATTGTAGGTACCTATGTACTTTCCCCACAAATCCCCCCCCAACTGGATGGAAACTGCCCCCGTTAACCATCGAGATTTATTATGTCGGGCCAACTAAAACTACACGCCTACATTCATTTTCCTCGTACTCCAGCAGACCTTAGGCCAACTATGCCTTTAAGTTGGCCCCATCGAACCCTGGAAAGGGAGACGAGACGAGCTTCGGCGGTGTCTCTAGGGTGACAGACCTCTGATTATACTACCTAACTATGTCAAAATTTTTATTTTTTCTGCTAACCGTACTGTACAAGCACGTACTGCAAAGCTCAGAAATTTCGACATAAAACAACGCTGGCAAGAGGCGTTGCGAATGGCAATAATCGTAATTTTGTTTAAATGGATATAAAGTATATCCAACTCGCTGCGATCATTTCGCAAAATTAAAAACAAAAAGATTCCACATGTTACACAACAATCCTTGCTGTAATTTTTATATATGAGCAATAAAAAAATATAAGGAGCTTGTAGCTTTATGCAAAGTTAAGCCATACTGACTAGGTCAGTCTTCAGATGGTTGTGACCGACCGACGTCCTCCATGAGAGCAAGCCTGGAGGTAACTCGTGAAGCCCCCTTTTCCGTGGTCAAGATGGGGATACTGTAGTTCCGATCCGATCCGAAGGGACCATCACGAAACTGGCCGCGGGGAGGAAGGGGATCCGAGGGGATATAAAAATATGACCAAAATACGCATGGTTCATTCATTTCTAAATATTTTCCGTCTTACTTCGTTGACAGGCTTTTCTAAAAATTGAATCCTATAATAATTCAATGATACCTATTATTAACCAATTATATCCTATTTTTAACCCACAAAAAGCGGTAACCAAATCCAATTTTTCCCTTGAGATATGAAGAGCTGAATATTTATTAATACCGGGTTTTACGATCCATTTTCGGAATTCACGTACACACAAAAATAGATTCGTTTTTAATAAAAACCTGGCAGCACCGTGAAAAATTTGATTAGAATGAAATTTTCTTTTCTGAGCCAATGTGAAAATGAGGGTAACATTTTTTTTGTCTGTGTAAGTAGCTGCCACGAATGAATGGTCTAAGAAGGCTTCCAAAAAACACTTTAGAACACACAGAACTTTACACGTGTAATGATATTATTAGTTTGAGACCCTACCCAGATCTCAGAAGTCCAAGTTCCTTTCTTCATTACCTGCAAGCCAGCACACCTCCTACTGATTAAAGATTGGAATCTGGTGCAGGCTTTTCTTTCGGGGTTAGAATCTAATTGGTATATTTTAACTTATACCCCATTTTACAACACTACAGATTCTTTTACAGGGCTCCAATTTGCCTATAGATCCTAGGTAATATGGAACTTTATTCTATACGTAATTTTTATTTTCGCCGCCTCCTTCTCGAGCATAACTTGTTCGCAGAAGGAGGCGACAGAACTGAAACCCACGTGCTCGCACTCTGCAACATCGTCTCTGTCTACTCCGGAGAGAAGGAGGCGTGAATATATTGTATGTATGTATTATTTATTTTCCTACACTGTTTACAAAAAGTAGTAAGCAAGAAAATTTACACATTTGCTGATATTACAGTAAAGTCTACAAAATAATTGCTATCTTTCAGCCTCGTTCTAGACACACTCCATCAAACTATGATGTACGAGTATCTCCGCCGCTATATGACATATTGGCAAATTGGAAAAAAAAACTTGCTCAACATATTTGTTAGAGTATATTTCTAACGGATGATCGTCGCCCTAGCAGAAGCAGGCCTAGGGTGGCAATGCGTCGAGGGGGCCATCTTGGATCCGGTGATGGCCCGGGTCAAGCCGTTGTGCGAGGGAAATGCTCTTTGGACCGCGGGGTGGGTATCCATGAGGATTTCCGCACGGAAAAAAAGCGAGGCGATGCGTTGTTTTCGCACGCCTCTCTACAGGGGAGGTGGGAATTCAATCGCCCAACAACACGCCGAGGTCATCTATGTTGGTGGCCAAGGTGCACCAGATTCCCCGACCACGCAGGCTGATGTGGCAAGACACCGTGCGGTTTTAGTCAGTTCCACTCCGACATAACAGCCCCCGCGGCCCGGCGGGAGGATACCACGGAAATCAGGAAAAAAGTTACTATAATTGCGGAGTACACATTCCCCATTTATAATATTAAACCATGTTTACTGTATTACAGTAGGTACAGAATATTTTAATCATAAAACATGTTATTATGCGCACCATATCATTCCGTCACAATTGAATAATAAGGGTTGGTTCAAACAAGCGCACTCATAATTATTGTCAGTTATGACTCGTGTTTTTTGAGCCGCATAATTAACAATGCATTCAGTACCATATGAAAATGCATTTTGTGAAATTACGTATGAATTTCGGTCGACCTATTTGGTGTTATGGAGTGTGCAGGGAGGGGAATTCCGTATTGCGTTCATATAATTATTATAAAATATTGTCTGTACTTTAATGATTTCATGTTGTTTGCATGTACTTTGTATATATATATTATGATAGGACTACATGAACTACATGTGGCATTTTATTTTATTTTATTTTATTTATGGTATGATAATATGTGGCATGGGTTTGATTTCCGTTTCAAATATTTTTATGGATAAGGCAAATTTGCCTTAGTCTAAGTATTGCTAGGTATGAAGGTATACATAGAATATAAAGTTAGCGCTGTGTAGTGTAGTATATCGTAGGACAGAATGTTATAATCAAACGTAAGTTTTTTACATCGTACGTTAAGCAACCCATATCGTATAGATTCTTCACTACTTATATTTCTTCTTCGTTAGATAGTTCCAACCTCGTCCTAAAAGTATGTATAAAAGAATTTAAAAAAACCAGGACATGTCAAGAACTGTGTTGATCAAAGGATTCTCGTTAGACGTTCCCCGTCCTGGATATTGACTTTTGCCGATTTAAATTTATAGACAAAATTTGCATGATGCAAATTGCAAATTGCAAAAAAAATATGTTTTGAAACATTAGGCTTAAAAATTTCATTTTTTATTCATTTCGTCAATAATTAAGCACGTTTGTTCTCACCCTAAGACGTTTATGAATAGAGATGTGTCGACGCGAAACATGCTTACAACGTGGTTCGATGTTTAGAGAGCCCTTCCGATAGATTTCGATTTTTTAATGGCTTTACTCTTGCTTGCACCTCAGATTATTCACATACAATATTTTTATTTAAACTAGTAGCTGTAGTACGAGATGACATAGTGATAGAGTGTTAGACCGCGGTAAAAAGTTGATAAACTTGAGCACGGTAACTTAATCAACTTGAGGCAAAATAATGTGACCACGGCACGGCCCACCTGATGGGAAGCGGTCACCGTGGCCTAAGGGTGTCACACAGGCGCTGTCTACCTTGAGGGGAAGAGGGGAGAGCTGGGAAGTGGCGGGGAGGCTAGGAAGGGGTGGGAGGAGTAGGGTAATAGTGAGCTCTGGCTACCCTACTTACCGGTGGGAACACAACACGATTTTTTCGTAAATACATAAGTATAAGTATATATTATTATAAATAGAACAATCTAAAATAATGCGAACACGAGTAACTATTCAAGTCGAATCAAAGAAAAGAAAAACCTCAGCTGCACGAAACTCTGGGCCAATTTTAGTTATAAGTACCCACACCTGCGGAGGGTATCCGCAACCGCAGAGGGATAAAAGGATATGTAAATGGACGTGTACTGTGGTGGCCGAGGATGGCCCCGGTTTACCGCACGTTACAACGGAGTAGTTGTGAAAATTCCTTTGTACTCACTACTCAATCTTGCTGTTCTCAAGTACTCGCAATCTTGAAAATAAATTGCCAATATCCTACTATGCCACTATAAATATTGTAAATGTGAAATTTTATAAAAATTTTTGTATGTCTGGATGTTAATTACTCAATCATGCTCTAAAGGCTGATTGGATCCGGCTGAAATTTGGTACAGGAATAGTTTATGGTTTGGAATAACACACTGGTTACTTTGAGAACAAGGTTTTTACAGGATCGGCAGCATGAGTGTTACGCCCCTATTACATACGTCCAACCTAAGTTGTATAAAAAAAAAAAAAAAGCAGTCACTTCCATAAAAACCTATCAAACAAATCTTGAAGCAGCGAGCCTAGCTCTAAATGGCAAGCTTACGATTCAATCTGGATTAGGTATTCGGATGAAGAAGAAGAAGTATTAACTGAATTGATACGTTTCCATAATCTCTAATGGTTGCTAAGATAAAAGCCTTCTACAAAGACCTACGTTTCCCACTGTAACTATAAATAATGGCGAGGATTTAATTTTATTGTCTTAGTTTACGAACAATATTCCTAATGCGCGAACTTCAGTTATTTATGTGCTTAAACAGTCTTGATTCGGAATTTAAAATCAATTTGCGATGATTAAAATTCGATTTCAACTTATTTTAGATTGGAGAATACGAGTATGCGTGCCATAAAGTTTTGCTTTTTTATGTCTAGTATATTATGATAATTATATTTAGTAATATTTATCAAAATCTTTTACGAATTTCATATAAACTTTCTAGTATCTAAGAGAAATACGATTACTCTGTACTCATTATCTAAGCAACTGGAAGCGACGGTTTAACGTGCTCTCCTAGAGACATATTCATGCATACAAATATTTCCACTGAGCGGGTATCGAACCTGCAATCTCTGACATATAGCAGTCAAACGCTACCGCCACACCACGGAGGTATTAAATAAAAAATACTATATTATTAAAAATAAATGTAGCTACTATGGAGATTCAAAATGTACTTTTCCTATACCCTATTACAGTCGTCTGCCTAGCATCCCGTACTATGCGAAACCAGCTGAAATTCGACATAAAAGTGTTAATTGGTCGTAAACGAAGTTGCCGTAAGCTTCCGACCTTTGGCGGAATTACAACTTTAACTTTTGCAAGTACTTAAAATTATTAGCACGAGTCTCAAAATGATAAAATTTATAGTTACGTGTGGCTTGTAGGTAATGTTGGCTTTTTGTGAGCGTCAAATTTGTAAAATAAAATATCATATAATTAAAAAACCAACAATGCGAAAGCCGTGAAATGTAACAGCCAGCATTACTTCGAATTTCCAATAAATATTGAAAATAAATTCATTCACGTTTTTATTTAACGATATAAAGTTACAATAAAATATTCAAAATATGATGAATCCATAAAAATAAAATCCAGCACATCTCTATAAAAGAATTGGAGTGAAGTTTTCATTCTAAAATTAAATACGACTCAATTCATTTGAGTGCATTTTGGCAATATTCAATTTGAAGCCCCTACTATAAGTAAACTCGATCAGGGGCCTAGACAAAGTCACGTTCTGCTGGCTATAACGCGCACGCGGGCAGAGCCGCGGGCATAGAGTAATTCCATGATGTATTTCAGTCAAATATGACAAGAAATAGTAATGCTAATAACAGATTCTGTACCTACCTGCAGTGCATATTCTATAACTGAATAGTTCGGGTAGCTGTTTGATTGAGGTAGATCCACATTACAACTGTCACGTAATGACGAAGTTCTGACTTTAGGAGGTTCATTCGCGTATTAGAAATTAATATGATACAGCGATGGATGAATATAGAGGAAACTTGTATATTAAACCTGTTTGAGTCACGGATTAATTCCGTTAAAGTCAGTAACTGAAATGGTGCTGGTATGAGGGTATGTCAACTCTGTTATAATCTGTCAGGTCCCACTTATATTCCAATCGATAGGAAATTATATTTATTGCATGAAAACTGTGTTCATACATAAAATTTTATTTATTTACTAGCCGATGTGTCCATCGCGAATAAACAGACAAACCGACAAACAGACAAGAATGAAAAAAAAAAATTTGAGTTCAGAATCGTTCATATAACTTTTATATTTTAAGTCTTTTTTTTATTTATCTCCAATGTAAAAACGCAGCTAATTTAGAATTATGTAATAGTATAGAAAAATTACGTTGGAATTATATTATGTCACCTATTTCGGGTGTTGGAATTTTACTTCGATTTTAGTTAGGAGCTAAAAAGGACATTGGTAAGGGACTTTAAAATCATTTAATGTTGCAAAAATTCAATGAAGTTGAAGTCGTTCGGATATATTGTTAAAGTTTTACCTTTTCTGCAGACTTGTATGGTAGTTCCAAGAACTAGTATTTTGCAGAAGTTTTTATTAGTTCAAACTTTGAGGGACATTATAGTTCAGAGTCCGGGGGCGTTGCACGGTAAGTTCTTACCCTCATGAATGACGAACTGTGAAATAATTTTTTGATATTTACCTTGGAGAACCAACTATTGTGTGTATTACAAGCCGTACTTTTGATCATATTATTATGTCCGGTTCTACTCAACCAATTTAATTCTGAACAAAGCCTTTCTAATAAAAAACCGCATTAGAAGGCCTAAATGGATTGTAGCATAACAAATGCTTAATATCAATATTCCCACATGGAGACAACATTGTAAGGTGAGACCTAATATTTTATTTATTTTTCTCATGAGTAAGAATAGTGCTGAAATGAATAAATTATCGCTTGAATACTCACTTACATAAGTGATTAGGACTAAACAATAAATGAACTAAATTAAATTAGGGTACTATTTATACCCTAAGGATTTTTCTTTGTTCTGTGATTTATACAGTTACAAGAGGAATAAGCCTATCGAAGGCTACTCGCGACCTTGTAAAAAGTATTATTATGCGAGAAGTACGATAACAAGGGATTTTTCGCTCAAAAGATTTTTGATCGCTAAAGTGATTGGCCGAACTTTTGTTTTAAGATCAAGTACTTTGTAAGTGCACGGACGCTTTTGATCTCATTCAATGGTCTTTAAAGAAGATTTAGATTAAACTGACTTAAGTAATCGTTGATGAAGTTCGTGTAATGATAGACTTGTATTTTGTACTAAGTACTATTTAATAACGGTCTAGCTGCAATGCTTCGATATCGCCTAATGTCATCATTGGGTTGTGAAGGTCAGATGGCAGTCGCTTCACGGAAAATATCGAGGTCCAGCCAAATCCGCAGTTAACACTGGTAAAGCGGATCCCAGACTCCGAGGTGAAAGCTTTGGATGCGATTGGGATTAACGCTAGGTTGAAGAAGAAGATTTTAATAACGGGACGGGATAAGTATTTACTAAGTTTGTTATTTGTTTTGTATGTTCAATATTTCGGCACTACTGCAAGTGCTATGAATACAGATCTGGAGGTAGGATTTACTTAACAAATTAATAAAAACTAATAATTTTCGATCGGAAAAAGTTAACATCTTGGACGGGACTTAAACCCGCGACCAGTCGCTTACAGAGGGAATGCTCTGACCAACTGAGTTACCTGGACCCGTTCTAGATGTTTTTATGAATTATACTAATTGATTTAAAATTTCATTAAATTAATAAACTGCTGATATTTTTTTTAAATTGATACGTTAATTTTATGATAATTAGATCCATGTAGTGTTTGTTTGAATCCTTAGTGGTATAAAAAAAGACTTTTGTAACTGTCAGTACTTTGCTTTTGTGTAGATATTGTCGATTAATCGATATCATTAAATGTCATCTTGGGAGTGAAAGCCCTTTGGGCTCCTTTGTATTCGGATGCCATTAGCCCTTACAACCTTTTTACATACCTACTACGTGACTAAGCAGCCTCTTGGCTTTTCTTACCGTTCTATTGTGTTCTTAGATGATAAATATTATCCAATATTTTATACAAAATATAAGAGTGAGTTTCTGCCCGCTTTTGCGTATGTGACCCCTTACGTGTTATAAATGTTGACATCAGCTTTTGAAAGAAATGTTTTAACGGATTTTATCGTGATTTACTTTGAGTTGTTTTATATTTACAGGGTTGGGCCCTGTAAGTAGTAGTAAGTATACAATAATTAAGAAAGAAATTAAGTAATATTCTAATAGAACGTTATCTAAATCCAAAGTGAACTAAATAGCTAGCTTGTTTATGGGTTCTAGGAACCGAATAAAGTACATAATTAGTTACCTACTTTTTTTTTGTAAATACATACCTACATATTACATATAGAAACACCCAGAACAATGCACTTTTTCATGTCATCATCATCATCATCATCATCTACCTGCCCTTGCCTCCAATAATTTGGTGTTGGCGCAACATGTCATTCTCGTCTATACATTCTTTTCTTGCCATATCCTCTTTCACAAATTCTATCCATCTTTTCTTAGGCCTACCTTAGCACTTAAGTAGAGACTACTATTAGACGACCAATGCATATTTTCATGCACACAAATATTTGTACTGCGCGTGAATCGAACCTACGACCACGGACTTTTTTTATATATAAGACACGTCAATTTGACTTCACCTCGCCTGATGGTAAGCTGAAGGTAAAGTCTCAGGAAAGAGGGTAGCAGTTGAACTCTCACAGAGATCGTCTAAAGATGAAAGTTTTATCAAAATATTCTCCAGAGTTCCGCGATGAGATAAACGTGTAATATATCCTTTTCATGACCTCACACGATTTGTTTTTCAACCTAACATCTCTTATACTCCTTCAGAACAAATATTTTTCCGACCTAAATTCAGATATATATAGTATGTATTTGTGTATGTATTTCAGTATACTAAACAAGAAATCAGGGCTCCATATATAACGAAAACACTTAGGGCTTTTGTATGTCAAAAGAATACTGACTATCTAGAGATGAGAAAATCCTTACCAGAGTATTCTATGTAACTGTGTTATTTGGTTTCATTGCCATTTTTAGGGTTCCGTAGCTCGGAAGTAAAAAAGGAACTTCGTACTTTACACAAAGTATTTCCCCTACCCCTACAGTTAAGCTGAACAACTTATATTAGAAGTAGTTTCACGTCGTAAAGTGTAATGGACAGGATTCGAACCCAGGGTCTCGCGATCGTAAGGCTTAAAATGTATCGGAAAATTTCGAAAATCTAAGATGTGTCCAGGCAGGTCAATTGGCCAGGGTATTCCTCCTGTAAAGGGTTTAAGTCCCGTCCTGGATATTTATTTTTGCAATCTGAATAATTAGAAATAGTAAGCATAGTTAGTTATACATAATTGCTTCAAATTATCATTGTACCTTACGCTTCATCACTTGTGAAATTTTATATTAAGCAAGACAAATTATATTGTGACACAGAATATATTAATAGTGCTGACGCGGACCTCATTGTGTATCCATTTATTTATATTTAAGCCACGATTAGAGAATGAAATCTACAAATACTGACCCCCTTCCTGTAGACGCATTGTTCTGATATTTGGCACATATCTTTAGTTCTGGTGACAATACAAGTTAATCTATTCTGTATATCATTGTAAATCCAAGATGACCGCCGCTACAAAAATGATTAAGTACTTTGAACTGATATAACAATACAGAACCCAAGGTTCATGTTTTGTATCGTACTTGGAAGACTTATTTGTGTAGCACAAATCTGAATTCATTATTATTCAATGTTCACAAGAATCAATTTATTTTTTAGGTGTACCTATCCACTCACGCAAACAATATAGTATTCAATTATATTTTAGAAATTCAATAGGTCAGCAAAAATAAACTAGCGAACAACGGGTTACCTTTTCTCAGTATTTCAATTTTTAAAATAAAAACATTTTTTATTTAAATCTGATAAATTAATTGTACCATCAGTTCCACAGTTCCAAGGGTACTTATACTCGTATTGAAACATTGTCCTGAATGTACATGTATTGTGAATATTACTTTCATGTAGGTATTATACAAATTATAAAGATTTAGGACAAAAAATGGTTATTTAACAGGATATAATTATGACAACTTTTTTTCGTGCGGAAATCCCCACGGATACCACACCTGCAGCTAGCGGAGGCCATTATGTCGGACTTGAACTGACTAAAACTGCACGCCATCTCGGATCGCCGGGGTTGGAAAAATAACCATTATTAATATTATTATTAAAGTTTACGATTTTAGTTTGTGACTGTACAGTAACAGATCGTTTACTAACCTTCACACGGATAAACTACCTTCAAGGTTTACGCCATTTGAAAGTACCTTCAATATTTTTTTCCTCCTTCCACATCAAACACAAGTTTCTCACGATAATTCAACTATATTTATCGCCATTTACTCCAACGAGATACTTGTGACAAACAAACTTTAAGAAATAACCACATTTGGAGTAAAGTGGTTTCACTCTCAGTAATCTTTTAGTTTCCGTTATTGATGTGAAACATAGAAGTTAGAAATTGGAGTAGAAATTAGTTTTATTCAATAACTAGCTGTTGCCCGCGACTCCGCTCACTTGAAATCCTGTTCCCGCTACCGCAACATATAAAAAGTAGCCTATGTGTTATTCCCGAATATAGTTTAGACCTTTAATTACCTGTAATATAATTTTAATGGCTGAATGGATCTGGCTGAAATTTGGTATGGATCTCCATACCAAATTTCAGCCAGATCCATTCAGCCGTTTTTGCGTGAAAGAGTAACAAACATACAAACAAACATCAATACAGTTTTACGAACTTTTGCGTTTATAATATTAGTAGGAAGGATGGGCTGTACAATATGTACATTCATCATCATCCAAGCCGTTTTCCAACTCAGTTGTGGTCAGTTTTTGGGTCTAACTACGAAAGTGACTTTATATTTATAATCAATTTTTGAATTTGTCACAATACTTTTTGAAGCTTTTTAGCATCACTTACGTTTGACCTCTGGATATCATCATCAATTTTAAAGACTGACTGTATATTGTACACAACAAGTGAAAGAAAATAACGTGCATAACATAACCAAAGAGTATTTTCATTAACGGAAAAAAATTAATCACAATTTTTAATTGACCATCCCAGAAGCCTATTGCAAAACTTTTGCTACAAATTATAAGTCGAATACAATCACAGGTTGAAAGTAACAAAGTTAGGAGTGGTTAATAAACAGTTTTGGGATCAGATCGGTAATTTGATTTTAGTCCCGTAGGCGTTGTTTCACACCCCATTACTCAATGTTCGAGGTGAAACTTTTTTGTTTATGGCAACTTTCTCGTACCTCTCCTCTTTCAGCGTTCAGTTGTTGTGGCTATGTTAGCTGATGCGGAAAATTAGTCGGTTCCAGTTCATCGATACGGGTGCCGATTCTGATGCTACAAAAAATTTACTGTGCAGGTTTAAAAGGACTAAAATGTATTGAAGGGTTGAATGAAATGTATTGGTTGTTGGTATAACAGACTATTTACGTAGAATGAGATTTAGTGTTTAGCAATATTCAAATAAATAACATCTATATATCATTAGTGGTATATGTTAGAGATATTTAAAAAAACTTGGGTTTTGTTAAATTAACGTTTCTTTTTATTGGAAAGGTCTTGGTCAAACTTAAAATCTGCCTTGTTTGATTATAATTGGTCGAGTAATACCGGACATTATGAACAAAAACTACACAGAGATATCCGCTAGTGTTAAAATAAACCACATTAAAATTAGTTTTCTTTCAATATATGACCATCTTTGTCCTGATTTCGGTACAAAAAGAAATGGGTACCTATAGATTTTAGTCCTGTCAAACAACTTTAGTATACTTTTTGTAACAACAGAATCGGATCCACAGTGTAGTATTTTGCCTGTTTGATGGCAACTGTTACCAATGCCGATAAATAGTTATTGGACCATCGTTTTTGTGCTCGGCTGCCTCAGTAGCGTAGCAGTGCGCCTACTGAAGTTTCAAGTTCGATTTTTAGGTCGAGCAGATTGTTATTAGTACATTTTTCTATTAGTAGTAACCTTAGCTGGTATTATCGGGTTTTGAGAGGTTGAAAGTGGGCTTCACTTGTATTATCATAATAAAATTTGTGACATATGTTTTGATGAATAAAGAATTATTATTTGTGTATTCGTACTTACATATACCATAATGACCTGGAATTCTTTACCAGCTCACGTGTTTCAGTCCTACAGTCCCGGATTTTTTAAGCGGGGCATAAAAAAGCATTTGAAGAGGTCAAGTTGAGGGTCACCATTATGGCACTGTCACTGTACCTATGTGGTGGGGACCCCTTTTCTGAGACTTTACCTTTAGCTTACCATCAGGCGAGGTGAAGTCATATTGACGTGACCGATATACATAAAGATCAGAATCTCAAACAGTAAAACTCTTTATGAAATCGGTTAAAAAGCATGAAAGTTTAAATCTACCTAAGAAATTTGCACCTACCTACCTAGCTATATGAACGCGAGCGACAATCTGATTAAATCCTCCAATCTGTACTCTGCAATATTAATTAGTCGTATTCAGAAATTGGCCATCATCCAAGCCCATGTCTACTAACTTCGTGATATATTTATATTGTATAAACTCAATTTCAACTTTGGCGGCAATAACGGGTGAATGTTCGCACGTAATCTAGCGACTAGGATATAAAATGATACGCCGGCTGTTCGAGGTTTTAGCTGCATTTACTGGTGAAGACACAACCAGTATTTTTTATGTATTATCTAGGTAGTTTTTATCTATTATCAAAAAACTATTATAAAAAATCAAATTCGTTGTGTCTGTGCATTGGAGATTGAAAAAAAAAAAAGATTTTGTTAAATGAACGATTCTGAATATAAATTATTTTCGCGATGGACGTAAAAACTAAGATTTTTGATGTGGTTTTTTAGAAAAGTCTTAGTTAGACTTAAAATTATTTATATTTGATGACAATTGGTTGAAAGAACCGGAGATATACTTAGTCAAAAAACGCGAAAACCGATTCCTACGCGGGTGTAGCCGCGGGCTGAGTCATCAGCCCGCGGCTACACCTACAGAATAAATTATAATCATAATAAAATACATACCAACGCTCAAGTGGGTATGGTCCTTAAGAAGCTGGCAAGTTAATCTCTCATCTCAGCATCTGTGAAGTCATACTTAGCAATTATCCAAGATAATTAAGCTGAGTTCATCGATTTTATAAGAAAGATACGTTCTGGTCCAGTGATCATTGATCATAGTGTCAGGTTAAGACACGCCTAGCGGTTTCTTTCGTTTGCACTCGTAATGGATGCTTTTAGGGAGCAATTAATGTCTTACATGGGAAAAATCTGTTGGTTTGTAGTGGTCACTTAAAAGCCAAAACACATCAGAATAACGTTTATCCCAGGGTCTAATTCAGTAAAATTTGATTTTAAAACGTGTGATTCCAAAGCTTGCGAAAAGTTAGATAGAAATTTTCTAAAATATAATTGAAAATAATCAAATTATGAGTGATTTTAAAAGTTTCATAACCCCACGAAAGCATAGCTGCGATATTTTTACAGATAGCAAATAACAAAGTTGCTTATCCATTTTCCTTCTAATCGAATTGAATTGACGCGTTAATAAAACATAGCGTTACTGAATCAGGGCCTGCTTATTTTATAAATGTGAAATTTTGTGAAGAAGTTTGGTCGTTTTTTACCTTATAACGCTCAAAAGCCTGAACAGAACTGGCTGAATAGTATAATAAAAATTACTTTAGAGATAACTGGGAACAAACAGTCATTTTCTTAGTTATAATATCGTACAGACCCTTGTGCATTTATTAACTGCTGTTATTCTAACGATGGTAGCAAAAAATTTCAAATTTATTTATTCTTAAAAACAAGAAAAAGCACTGCCATGACGATAGACGAAATTCTTTCAGTAAATAGTTTACACAGAAATTGTTGCTGACTGACTCGCTTAACTATTCTGGTAATTACGTTTCCACAGTGACAGCGACCGCACTTCAGAATATTGACGGAAACAGCCATTACACCTTGTTAAGAATGTTTCAACAACAGTAGGTACATAAGTTCTACAACACTCCGTAAATTTTTCACAGAAATGTTAGGACATTCAACGGAGTTACTTTCACCAGGTAAATATAGCTTCCAACGTCGTTAAAGTAACAGAGTATATGGGATCCTACCAAGATATTCGGGGCAAACCAATCTCACCTGTAAGCCGGTGCATCGGCTGATAGACCGAGTATGTTCTGGTGCAGGCTTTTCTCTCAGGGTTGAGGGGTTCAGATGGCAATCGCTCCCATTCTAAAATACAAGCTTTGGATGCAACCGGGATTGTAACTAAAATAAAGAAAAGGATTTAAAGTAAATACCTACTCTTATTTTTTAAATAAAATTTGATGAGGCCGTCAAGCTGAGGGCCGCCACTGTAGCACTACCGGCGTATTTATTGGTGACCCTTGAGACTTTACGTTAAGCTTACCATCAGGCGAGGTGAAGTCATTGTGGCGTGTCTTAAATAAAAAAAACCGCTTAAAAATTACAAAAAGCCTAGATAGTGTATTATTTAAAGGATGAAATTCAGAGAGTGAGGAAAACTGAAAAATATTAAATTGAAGAAGGCAGATCACGTTGCACGTATAGGCAAGGAAAAATGGCCGCACTAAGGGACGAAGTAAAGGGGATCGCAATCGGGGAAGGCCGAAATAGAGATGGATATTGGGATAAGTAAAAGTGCTGGCTGCGATTGAATTGCAAGTTGTAATATATTGATACGGGATCCATTTCTGATACGTATATATATTATGATGTATATTTATAAGATCTCCAATTCCAATCTGAAGATAAATTCTTGTAATACAGGTACCTATTTTCAACATTATAAATAAAAAAATCAGGAAATCCATTCAACTCAGATTCAGAGATCTAAAAACAAAGCTGATTTGGGTAACACGTTGCAACTCAAAAATCATTAACGCCGCCGCCATTTTAACGTCTCGTTTTCAGCGCGTTCTGTCCATAGGTTTTAAACGATCATGGATAAAGATTTATTCACTTTTACATTGCGTGGGTATTTGTTTACACTAACAATTATAACACGGTTCTGACCTTTAGCCTCAAACTTGTCTATTATTTCACGAAATTTTAAGGAAATTTTTTGTTTTTATTTTATTGTATTTGGGATAACAACAGTCTTTTACAAGTTGGTATACCAGTAAATAATTACTATACGATGACCAAATTATAGTTTATGCACACATGGTATGTACCACAGACTAATAAAATTAAATAATGGTGTCGATTCTGACGCGGAACACCACTCCAAATTTTATTTATTTCAGACCTCAAAGAACTTGATGAGATTATTTTCTTTTTACCACATAAATATTTAGAAATTATCTAGCATAAAATTTGAAGCAGTAAACAAATATACTTAACTGAATTTTGTCAGAAAATAACAAAGACCTAAGGCACTTTGTTCTCTGTCAGCTTAAGATAAAACAAGTGAATGAACAGAATTAATTAAAGTTCGATTAATGGAACATAACATCCAATTGATTAACCAATTACTCTTTGAGGCTTAAACTTACCAGATTTGAAAACATTTTTACAGCCTTGAGCGAAACCGCTTCATTTTTTAACTGCTCTTCAAATAATGTTTGCTAGAAAAATTGTTGCTCTATAAAAACTACTGAAGCTGCAAAGCTATGTTGAAATCAAACAAACTAGATAGACAAGTATTTCATCACAAAAATTTAATTAAAGAAAGGAATTCTCTGAAACATTTGAACATTGTGGATCACCGACCACAACATACCCCAGTGAATTTCCCTGTGGAATGCAGGTTGCACATACAGCCTTTATCCTTGTGTAGTTCGATTGTAACGTATTCGGCTCTCGGCTGCACAAAACTGCCTCCCTAATTATTTAAAATGAATATTTTACGACATTCTACATAGCGTTTTCTAGACCCAAAGTAAGCATAGTTTAACTAGCTTATGTTATGAGTTCTAGAATGCGGATAAACATACTTATATACTTTTTTGTAAATACACACTATAGATAGGAACACCCAGACTAATGCAAATAGACATATTCATGCATACAAATATTCGTACTAAACGGGAATCGAACCTTACGCCTCCTGTCGTAGAAGTCGCATGCTGCATTACAACTACGCCACAGAGGCCGTCAATTTCCCATCTTCATAAGCACACCGAAAAACTGAATACAGTTTCGGTGTCGGTACGAATGCGAATATTATTATGATGCAAACGTCCACCAAATTAGGAAATTGTAACTTAACTGTGACGGCGATACAAATATAGATTTGAAGGGGACCGAAAATAAAACGACGGTTACAACAAAATTCTATTTCATCAACAATCAACACAATAACTGTCCAGCAATGTTCTTATTAAATACGTCAAATATTATTTTCGAAATATCAGACAGTTATAACTTTTATGAATTCAAATTTTTGCGTAACTTTGAAATATTTTGCAAGTCAATTTAATTCTCTCCCTATTTTCATAACCTTATGACCGAGTGGATGTTATTCTCTAGATTGTAGGGCGTTTATTTTTGTAACATTATTTTACGTAATCAAGTTTTAATCTTTTGTATGCTTATAGGTTTGTAGCACTCAATTTCGCAGTGCGTTGATAGCAATGGATTGTTATGATACCTTTAAACTAATATTACATAACCCTATCTCGCGATGGTAGCTGAATGGATAAGGACGCAGCCTCTACTCAGAGGTATCGAGTTCGAATCCGGCCGGACAGTACCAATGTGAATTTCACTTTGTGGCATTTATATGTGCTAATCACATGATTTACCATCTGCTGACGGTGAAGGAAAACATTGTGAGGAAACCCAAAGTCCTAGAAGAAATTCTACATGTCCGATCCACGAACCCGCTTTAGGCCAGCGTGTGTGGATTAAGGCCTAAACCCTCTCAGCTCTCTCGTTAGAGAAAAGGAGACCCATGCCCAGCAGTGAGACATAAATGGGTTGCTATTATATCTCGCTATATAAATAATCTTATGTAGTTCAATTAAAGTTTGAAAGCGAAAGTTTGTGAAGATGTTTGAATAATTAACGTCCTACTTTACGTTATGTTTGAATACGTTAAGTTCTTTATATTACTTTGCCTTAAGACTGTTAGGATACGAAACCCACCCGATGGCCAATAGCTACCGGTAGGAGTTACTTGAACGTAGCTGACCTACATTCCCTCCCTAAAAGCACTGACCCTCTTGAAGAAACAACACTGTAAGCGGTATTTAATTGAGGTTTTTTGTAGGTACTTTCATAAGCTGTTCTTTAGATTTAATATTTGAGTAGTATAGGCAATAATTTAACCTCTAGCTAAGCTAAATAGCTTATGTTAGGAGTGGGCTTATGAGTAGTATTAATGGCTAGGATTTGAATCCGAAACCTTTCGATCGTAAGCTCGACTTCTTAATCACTTAGTTACCGATGCTTACTGGATTCTATAAGTACTTTTTAACCTACTTCAAAAGGAGATTCAGTGTTTGACCAGTATATCTCGCATTTTATTAAAACGATTTTGATGTGGTTTTTAAAAAAGATTATTTCACATTCTGGAGATTTTAGCACTACACTTTAACCGACTTAAAAAGGGAGTCAAGTCGATTCTATTTCTTTATTAAAATTTTGCTATCAAGTACTGTATTATTCCGATTAGAAGTAGTTATATAAACAATAGTAACTGATTAATTCAATACATGTAACAATAAACATCTATAATAGACTATTAGCATCCGATTCATGCATATCAAAGCTATATATAAACTCATTTGAATTTACCTCAGGCACTATCGCTAGGTAAACTAATTTGCTTTACCAAGTCTACTAATTGGATTCTAGAAGTCCAGTACATAATTTTAATATTCATTTATCTTATTAAAATTCAATTTAACCTTGTTGAGAGAATTTCTGTATTGACAACACCGGACACTTTGACCTCGAATCCCTGCAGTGACCTCTGCCTACCCTACTCACCGCCGGGAACACAACACTATGGTTATTATGGCTACGGTTTTCTATCGGGCGGAGGTACTATCGCAGTTGGACTGCTCAATTCGGATGGGAGATACCGTCGTGTCCTACTTCCATAATAAGCATTTGCATAAAAGAAATGCTTCGAAGTAGTGGTTGCCAAGGGAATCAACTGAAAATTATAAATAATATCAAAATTCAACCTACCTACTAACGACATGTGACATTTCAAAGCAACAGGAAGTGTAATACTGTTTGGCAGAATATTCTATTAAAAATATTTTTACTGACACCGATAAAACAGACAACCAATACTTGACGTCAAGACCAGGGGATCTATGGCGGTATCTATTTCAAGGACGCTTGTACAGTTTCTACACATCTCGAAGATATTTGCTGGACAAGACATATCCCGAGGGTCCATTTCGGACCCTATGTCACTCGACACGGCACGCTACCTTTTTGTGTCACAAGTTTAGGATTTGGTTCAAATTAAAAGAATCGGCGGTAGATTGCTAAAGATAGGCTTCTTTCATGAGGCCGTCAAGCTGAGGGCCACCGTTATGTCACTGTCGGTGCATGTAAGGGGGACCATCTTCTTGAGACTTTACCTTTAGCTTATCATCAAGCGAGGTGAAGTCATATTGACTTGACCGATATATATAAAAAAATCTATAAATTATTCCTTCTGGTTAGGTTACGGTAAGTCCATGTACTCCAACGCACCAGTTTTAAATAAATATAGGGAATGCTGAACCCTAACACGACCTCTTTCATTTTATACACAGCCAATATCCACGAATATCTAGAAACTGATTTCAGAAATACAAATATTTTATATATATGTCTCGTAATAAAAAATGTATGACTTGTACCACACAGATCCTTTCGTTATATTAGGTTCGAGATCAATGTCACGGATTGAAGCTGATCGATTTGGTTATTAGAGTTAGCCTATAACAAAGGCTATGAATTATATATTGCTCAAAGGATCGACAATATATTACATTTTATCTCATTCTCGCAGTCGCGTTCGGCCCTATATTTTATTGGGACAATATTATTTAGTTTTATTAATTTTTTTTCTATTTATTTCCGATTGAAGACATTATTCTGCTATTCTATCCTACTCCCTACTAATATTATAATTGTGAAAGTTTGTAAGCATGGATGAATGTATGGATGTATTGGTTGTTCGATACTCTTTCACGCAAAAATTGCTGAACGGAAAAGCTTCTCCGAACCTTTCCGTCTTTAATTTTGGAAAAAGAATTAGGGTCCCGCGCAAAAAATTAAAACCTTATAAATCTAAATCCACATAGGTGAAGCTAAATATGTACCTACCTAAAAAAAAGATTGTTCTTAAAAAGTTTTTTAAACTACTTTATCTATACTATATTATATACTAATATTATAAAGAAGTAAAGTTTGTGTGTTTGTATATTTCTTAAATTGTAAGGGGTAATCTCGGGATCTACTGAACTCAGACCAATAAAAAAGTATAGACGGAGTATTGCGCATTTTTTTTGAAGCCAACCAACATAAGACGATTTGGTAGTCTTATGACGGACTTATGACGGACGTTCGGTTTGGTAGTCTTTGGGTAGTCGGCCGAAGAGCTATGTCAGCGTGTAACATGTTTTGACTTATGCACAAGAAGCTTCACTTATTTCGTCGCTATTGTTCACAATGGCTCCGTCTATACTTTTTTATTGGTCTGAGCTACTGAACCGATTTTAAAAATTCTTTTACCAATAGAAAGCCTGTAAATGTAGAAATGTGAGTGTCATAGGCTATATATTTTATTGGAAAACTGGAATTTTCACCCGGGCGAAGCCGGGTCCCGGGTTGCTAGTAGTTTATACGTTGAGGATTGTTTGAAATTTACTGCGTAATGACAGTAGAAGACGCACTTTACTCTGCCTGCCCCGGAGGGAATGTATGTCTTTATTTAAACATGCTCTGCTCAAAGAATCCGGCACTTTATAAAAACAGATTCACGTGTACGGGTAATGCATTCCATCGTACAACAAAGAAAGGAATTTTTATGGAAGTTTTTCCTCGTAGCGCCCGTTCCTTCCCGTACCCAAACTGTCAATGTCAAACACATAATGACGTATTTGTGCACGCTGCCGCTGGCTGATGACGTAATAGAAAAAAAAAACTACCTATATAAATTATTTGTGATGACAATAGGATGGAATGAATTACGATGAAAGTTGGACCACCCTTTGCAATACTAGTACAAATAAACAGCTTTAGCCCCTACCAGCGAGAATGCATGAATACATACGTGAAAATAGAGTTAACGCAATACACCGAAAGATGATGACACAAATTTCCAGGTAATTTGTTCCAGAATGGTGACTCTTGAGGAAACCTTCGATTGGTTTAGTGACTACTTTAACAGCGACTACTGAATAACCTCCCAACCCAGTGCCTCTTCCATTGTTTATCGCATAGCAGGTGAAGTTGACTTGAACCTCTAATGTTGGTCGGACCCTGTGCAGTCAGTTAATTGAAATTTATCCTCGTAATAAATCTCGTGAGATAGAAATGAGATCGGAACTCAATTTTGAAAATATTTTATTATGAGAATTGACCCTCTGTTGACTTATCATTCAACTCTACGTTGCATTCAGAATAAAGCAAACTAAATATTTATTATAACAAAATTCTGAATACCCCATTGTTACAAAGTTTGTAGAACTAACACAGTGTGTGAAATTGTTGAATGCTCTATTAATGCTTCAAATCTTTTCTGAGAGATGGGGTCTGTGTGTTATGACAGGATCTAAAACATCACTGTAGGATTTTAATAATATCTAGCTGTTACCCGGAGTTACACCCGCGAATAGTCGTTAAGTTTTCTGAAATTTTTATTTATCTGAAGTTTATATAAAGTGATCTTTCAAAACGTCAAAAAATAAAACTAATGTTTAGGAAATGGATCCGCGCCGATTCGAATCGTGACCCTGTCTTAAGAATACTACGGGCTGTTCTATTTACAAACATCTTTATATAATCTTTTTCTAATAATACGATTCTATGAGATTTCTAATCCGTTTACATACTTCCAGAAACAAAAACGTGAACTCAAAGCTTTGTGTATGACGAATAAAAATCTCTCGTACCACAGAATCAATTAAAAAACAAAGCCAGCTATTCCCAGAATGCAAAACAGGCACCATTCAGTAGAATCACAATAAAATCAAATAAACCGGACATAAACAACGTAGATGTAATGACAGGAGACGGGATGTCAAACACTGCAAAAAACCCCCGCACAACATTATATAACAAAAGGATTCGGTCAAACAATGGTCACGTTTGAAAAGGCTCCGGTGTTTTGACCTTTATTGGTGGATCTTTACTCTCGAATAGACGTTTATTATCTGTGGTTAGTTATATATTTTGAAACAAACAGGTGCTCAAATGGTGGCATTTTTGATCTGGATAACTTGCGGACTACCGGTTGACCTTAAGCGGGGTTTGCAGATACTTTTTTAATGTTATTTTTTTTATTTGTAAAACAAACAGTATCTTGCAACTAAATGACAACTTTTACTTACTTAGATACCTAATTATTTATATTTATTTGCCTAATTTTGGCTAAGATCTAGGTAGATGTAGGGAATATTGATGAATTTGAGGTTTAGTCGCTGTTTCAATGGTTTTTGAGTTTTAATTAAAAAGGTTTACACTTTTTCATGATCTTATTTCAGTAGATAAAAATAATTAAAATTCTTAGGCATCTTACTGTGTCTAACAATTAGTGCTCATTATTAAAAAAAGTTGGTACCAGCTGTACCTTCAATACCTTCATAAAAGAGAAGTAAAATTCTAATTAGACATCTGTCTGTTTGAGGGTTAACAAAACCCAGGCATTTGCTAATTTTGATAGAATCTATTTCAATATAAATTATTCTATCCGTCTATCTATCTATCCGTCTAATTTAGGAAAGATTGAACTGGGTCAGCGAACAACTACAAAGCTAGAATGTTTGTGTACCTACTTATGCAATATGTTGCCACAGTAAACAGACAACCAGTAAGTGAACTTTTTGCTACGTTATCAAAATAATAATATCTTTGAGTAAAAAGAATATCATAAAAGACAATGAAATATGCCCTTTTTCTAGCACTTGCCCGACGATAATACAGAAGATGTGTGAGCTCTGTATTCTAACTGGTGCCCGATTCAGTAACGCCAGGCTTCCAAACGCGTGATTTCAAATCAATTAGAACGAAAGAAAAGCTCTTTTGTTTGGTATCTGTCAAAATAAAATCTATCAAAATAAGATCATTAGTGTCTCGGAGAGCACGTTAAGCCGTCGGCCCCGGTTGCCATACAAACATCTATGGCAGTCGTTACGGGTAGTTGGAGCCCACAAAAGTCCAACCAGTCCAATTTGGAACTTCGATATCGCCATTGGTCATAATGACCATTGGTTGTGGAGGTCAGATGGCAGTCACTCCACGGAAAATATCGAAGTTCAGCCGCATCACAGTTAGACTGGAAAGCCGACCCCAACTGAGTTGGGAAAAAGGTTCAGACAATGATGATGATTTCCTGAGCACTAAAATGTATACCACATTTTTAATTTTAATCCAAACATTCCTTTTCTGCTGAACACAAAACAAAAAATGAATATATACCTATATATATATTATAGTCCTATCTCTGGCATTATATTCTGTCGCTGTGTAAAGTTAACTTACTGTTGTTAACTACATTGGCATTAGGTTACCCTTTTGGGTTTGAGAGAGCATGTTAAGCCGCTAGACATCTGTTACTGTCAGAAATCTAAACAGTTTAACAATTATGGCTGTAGATTAGCATTGTGTTTTATTAGGATTTGTTATATAAATGATTACGGGTCAGGGATAGAAAAAGAAATTATGTTAGGAACCCAATGGGACCCCACAAAAATCTTAAGCCGGAAACCAATCTCACTGCATACTCTTAGAGAAAATAATTTCTAATTATATAATATGTCATTAGTCTGTATGCCTTCTTTAAAAGTAAATAAAAAAAATACCAGATAATTTAATCAACACCAAACCAGCGAGGTATAGCTGCTGATTAAATTATCTGGTGCTTTAGATGTTGTACACTATACTTATTTGTGGCAAAATGCGTCTCCTAGAAACAAGTATAGTGTACAGCATCTAACTTGGCAAGGTTTTGAAGCAGTGGGGTCCACACTACTCCAAAACGTTAGATGCCGCGCACTATATGCGGTGTGATGATACAACGGCAGTCGTTTTTAAATTTTTTTTTTCTTTTTTTTTTAATTTAATAAAATACTTACATACAGAAGGCCAAGTTCACAGAACAATTGAAAACACTTACATACTCACACATAGGCATTCTGTTACTTATTCCTACTTATTTCTCATTAGCGTGGAAATTCGTAACCGATGAGGCGATTGAAACAAGTTGAAATTTTTATATATATATATATAGTTGACCTTCTGTTGTTTCAATGTTGCATTTCAAAAGTAGAGGGAAAGTTTAAAGCTGCATTCTTAAAACCTTAGTAGCAGCCTGAACATAATTGATAAGAGTCTTAAAAGCCTACTTCATATTGCATTTGACAAATAATAGATTCACTTCGTTTCCACTAGGACACACCGGCTGAAAGAACTTTGATAAACTCCCTTATAAAAAGGAAAATAATATATGTTCATTCCTCTTAATGGAACCTCTGTTATCGGTTTTTGTATTCTATTTCAAGGGATTAGAGTTGGTTTTAGTAAGAGGATGATTTAGCGAGGGTTTTACGTTCGCCTCGACGATTATTTGAGACTTACCCCATATTAAAATGACCTACCGTGTGCCTTACTGGGATTAGTCGTTGCTTCCTTTGTGTCGATGGTCTGCTCATTGCTTATCTATAAGATGGGAGGCACCGTCTTTTAACTAGTCGATGTCTCATCACCATCGCTCCTTCACGAGTCTCTGCCGTGGGTGAAGGATCTCATATACTTTTCACCCGCAGCCGCAGCCACATATAGGTCACAAACCGTCCAAAATCAAAAACAAAACAACAGAACTAATAACTGCACTGGTAATGAAAGAAAAATATTTCTTTTTTCACAACTAAAATGGACAGTAATTATGTCCTGTTCTGTCGGATGACAACCGTTCGCCATAGAGCTGCAGATTAATAATATAATTAAGCATCTCTTTAAGTAACTCGAGAGGCTTTATTCACCTTAGTAAACAAAATGCAAGGTAATTTGGTCGGCTTTCCCCTGTAGGGTGAATATTTTTGTGTTTTGGAAGTCATTTACATTCTGTTTGGCATTTGTTTTGCTAGTCTAAATTTTAAATTGGAATGGATCCAAATAGACGATACAATAATAAGTAATCGGTACATGTTGGTATCTATTAGTGATAGTTCTACTCACGTTAAGTTAATACTACGAGTTTAGATCTCCACTCGCAAAGGGAAGGGAAGAAGGCCAAATTATACCACCGAAGAAAAATCCCCTTTTATATATGAAGATGTATGTAAAGGTGTGCTTATCTGCTTGGCCGTAGGTACGTACATGTTGACACGACTGTAACATACCTACCGCAGAAACACTATTATAATACCCATACTAAACAGCTTCAAAATAATTACAGAAAAATATTACCCAAGAACAATAGAGGCGCATCATTTATTTCAACATGAAACTGCTTTTACATTTTCAACTTTGCTTTATAAAATTGAACCACAGCTAAAGCAAAATGTCCGGAAAATCTTTCTTTTGTAATAGCCCATCGTTAAAATGACTCGGCTAATAAGTAGACGGCATCTTTGGAGCAGCTAAAATTACAAGTATTTTTTGCTTCTTGAGTAATTCGTAACTCTTGAGAGGTTTAAAAACAGCTGACAGGGATAAAACTCTATGTAGGTATATTACAAACTTACTTAACTGGAAGTGTATATCTAGACTATTCACGCTAATATTTGCTGTTCTGGGGAAAAAAATCTGGGAGTCTTTAAGTCCAGAGTGAATGGGTTGCTTTTAGGCAAGCGTGCTCCATCGTCGACCATATCATCACTTACTTTCAGGTGAGATAAACTGGTCAAACGCGGGCCTATCGACTAAAAAAAGTTTGACGAATTTACAGAGCATTAGCTCATCACTGTCCGCTGTGTACTGAGAATACTAGACAAATTTTTATTCAAAGAGGAGTATTAAACTGAGCAGTGTTAAGTAACCTTTGCCCTCATAAATGGAGCAGGGATCAAGGTAATGCCATAGACGATTTAAATTCCATTACGACTCTTGAATTGTTGAACGGAGAAAGTTGCAAATCGCTAGATTGCTTCAGTAAACTTTGCATTCCAATTGCTGGATAAATAGATTGTAAAATTATTTACCTTCCTCTGAAATTTGATAGGTCTTTAGATTAGTTAGCTGACGTAGTTATGCCATAGTTTAAAAGGTTATTTATTATCATGAGCTACATAAAATTCGGATTCGCTGAACATCCAGATCTGTTATACAGGTAGTTATAAAGTTGCTATTACTATAAAGTTTGTTGAATTCAGCAATATCTACAAAAGAGTCTTACCTTTCTTTTAAATAGCTCCAAGAATCCTTAATAGGCTCTTTTTCATGACCCCTTGCTAGGAATAAAAAGGCCAACTATTCAAATTAAGATTTCACTCATTTTTAAGGTAAGCACTAATTACGTAATTTCAACTTTACGTAAATTCTTCAGAGCTTACAAATTAGAAAAAAAACCTCTTCATATTCATTACAATAATTGATCTTGTTTCTGTGGCGAATCGACCCTTTTTAAACCTAATATTTGTTGATACCTCTAGAAAAATGTTATAGTGTTTTGCACTAGTAAAATTCTACACTTGGCATTATCGTCTTTTAGACCAATGATATAAAGTTCATAATTGAATGTATTTTTTTCGCAATTTACACTTTTGTCTTCTATATATATAAATCATAAAAAATCATCATCATCGTCATCCAAGCGCCAAACCTAATTTCATCCAAAGCTTGCACTTTGGAGGCAGGGGTCCGCTCTCTACTCATACTTTCCATAATCCCATATAGCCTCCCACACACAGCCTTGTTCATCAATCAACAGGTCTACTGGCTTGCAGGTGAGATTACTTCCCAACCCTGGAAGCCTCGGCTTGACCCCAGGAGAGTGAGCACGAAATTACATTCGAATAGTAAGCGTATAGTGTTTGTAACGAGAGACTGGAGAGATTCAATTTAAATTACAACCCCTTATCGTGGTTCAATGTTAGATCAATCACGTTTGTTTGCATATCAATATTATTGGCTGGTTCGCGATATATATTGACTGTCTCCAGTCTCTTAATACTAATACAACATGCTAACTATTCCAATATAATTTCGTGCTTGGCCTACAGATCTTGTTGTAGATACAGCCAATAAAGAAACAAAGTATATAAATTGTAAATTAAACCGCTTATTTAAACAGAGTTAATGCTGAAGGTACCAAACAAACAGAAAAAGAATTTTGCCCTTAATACTCCTGTGAAATATTCGAGGATTTAAATTCGAAACGAATTTCACGGGTATTTTGATAAAGAAACACAACATCTCTTCATTAAAATTGTTTATTCTTAAGATTGTTTTATCACAAAATTCGTCCTATGCGACTGCTTAAGTATTATTAACGTCTATTACAAAATATCTTACAGTTTAATTTTAATTACAATGACTAGAACTATTCGCTGGGTTCGGATTATTTAGATACACTTACGATAATTAATAGGTACTAAGTATCTATTTTCTTAGTAACAATGTACATAATAGTCAAATTGGAACAACTAACAAATTTGTGTTTTCATAAAAGAGTCAGCAGTATTTCATAGAATTATCGTTACGTAAGTACCTACCTACCAAGAATAAAATCATATTGGATATAAAAGATACTCCTTGTCCTACTTCAGACATTGTGATGCAAAGGGATGAAAGTAATATTGTAAAGAGGTATTAAGAGGATCTAAGAGAAGATGGATGGAATGTGTGATAAATGATATGGCCAGGAACAGATTGGCAATAGAAAAACTGTTGCCGACCCGAAATGAATATGGGTTAAGAACAAGATATTACGACTAAAACTTTACTTTATACTTATATTTAGTTAATGTGCGCAATTATAAATCTCACAGACTGAATTTTCCCAGTCTTACTCCTCGAAGTTTACAAAACTGTTTCACGTTACAACATTTTGTACGCTTTGCTATTTGATGGATGATATGGATACCTTTAACTTTCAAGATAAAAAATAAGAAAGAAAAATACGAAACATTGCTACAGAGAAAGATGTCTTGACAAGCTTCAGTCGTTGAGCACGAGTAAAAAGTTCATCTTAACAGAAATAAAATAAAGACGACGGAACCGAATGTATCGATTTTATTTTGCCAAAGCTAGCAATTTACTTTTGTAGATAGATTTAACTCAGATAAGTGGATTACGGGGCCTATGATGAAGTACTTGGGGCTAATGATAACTTTGCCAATAGCCCCGTTGAACCACGTCATCATTTACCTCAGTGAAATGGCGTGATGGCTATCACACACAAAAGAGAAATGCCCTAACCAGTTTTCGTTTTTTATTCAGTTAATCATTGTAAATTAAGTTTTGAAATTATTATGTTTAACATTATGAGGTCTTTTTTGAGTGTTGTTCTTGAGTATTGTTCTAATAATACCTACTTTACCTACTAGTACTTTAAATAGTAGTGTTTAACGTTTAACTACTCGTAGTAGTGACTTCTAGTAATATTTTTAAACAAAAGAAAATGGTTGCTGAAAACCAAGACTTCTATTACGTCATAAATTAAAATACAAAGAGAAGGAATATTGTAGGAAAATGAAGATAAATGACCACAATTTCAAAGTCATAAAAATTAGCATAAGCCGGTCTAGATCTCAAATTGTTTTATTTTTGGCGGTATTTGTACGATAAAGCTAGCTTTAGGATTGTCTCCAGAGCAAATTATAGCTTAAATGGCTAATTTCTGCAACTAGACTTGCCTTAAATAACGATTTCACGGTACACAGGAATCTATTGCCAGGGTATTATGCTTATCCAGAGTATAATTTATCTCGGTGTAACATTTCATCTAGATCTGTTCAGCTGTTCTGACGTGATTGCTTAAAAAACATAAGTATATTCAAAGTTGTTGCCCACCCAGCATTGGTCTGGGAGTTATTATGTAGGTATATTGATATGTACTGGTACTAGGTATTTTATTAGTAAATGCTCTTTCAATATCCGCAATATCCGCTTCCTTGAACGCATATTCGTTTTATAATGTTGCGAAGTATGTCGTAGAATATTGTATTATTCTATCTATTCATAAGTATAGGTATCTAAACTTTCGCATTTATATTGATCGTAAGATAAGATTAGATTCTCTTTGAATCAATGTCCTAGCTAGTTGCCTGGCAAGGAAACAATTTTTTCTTCTTTCAATTTGTCAAATTGACAAAAATAGTTGTGGAATTTCATTACGAAACTGGAATTTACTCAATTACGCCAAAAGCTTTTATGTTTTCAAGGTTGGTCCGTGCAGTAATGTGCTTAGTAGAGTAGCGAAGTGCGGGTTGGATGTCCGGGTTGTGCAAACATTGTTATTGAGTTGTTGGAAATTTTTCTGTAAATAGCGTCGAGTTAAAGACCCAGTTAACGAGAACAGATTCACTTCCATTACATAGGAAAAAAACTAGCATATGAAAGACAACTAGCTGACTATCTCCAGTCTCTTGTTACGAATACTATACGCTTACTATTCGAATGTAACTTCGTGCTCTCCAACACAAACGCAAGCCACAATGCCATCTGTCGAGGTAACATAGGTAATTAGTGCTCTGTCACAACAGCCTATGAACATACAGCGCCTATGTTTAGCTTCAAAGCGCTTGCGCTCAACATCTTTCAGCAAATACTAAACAGAATAGGGAATTACCCTCTATGGCATGGCGATAAAAGTTTTCACTGCGACTTCGTAGGTCATAGGTTCAGTGAAAATGTTTATATAGATGAGTATGTATATATATTTACCATATTGGTACTGTGTGGTTTACAGAGTTGGTAATACCTATGTAAGATTTAAAAACCCAGTGTCCTTAAACCACGTTAGTATGAAAACTAGACAACATTTAGTAAGTCGCGTCTCACGGCGAGAATTGGGTAGGTAAGTTAACAGATTCCTTAAGTATATGGATATAGAGATAAATAATGTAGTCATGTGAATAAATACAACACAAGTACAAGAAATATTTATTTGTGTATAGTTCCACGAAATACTACAAAACCATTCTTGCAAACCCAAAGTTGTCGATACGTATCTAATCGGATCACCTCGGAGCAATGGATGATTTATAGAGTACTGAAGCGATTATTTTATTTACAAACCAAATATAGTAATATTAACAGTCATAAAATGAAATGATTTAGAACTTTACGCGCTATGAAACAAGGTATAAAATACTTTACGAGTCTTAGCGACATTCCTGCCGACAATGCTATATTTATTTTGTATTTTACACCAAATTGTGAACATTATTTGCTTTGTGATCTAAACTACAGAACAGCTGTTTACCTTTAATCGAATAATATTTAACTATTCTAACCACAGAACTAATAAGAGAATAGAAGTGTTATCGCTTGCGTTTTCTACCAGATAATCGTACGATGTCGGCACTGTATTGCAACTGTAACAAAACTCATACAGAACTTAAACTTTATTCAATACCTGTTTGAGCGACGGACACGAATCTCGGAATGCGCGATATTCGTACGGGATCTAGTACCAACTGGTAATGTTTAAATAATACTTGAAATTAAACTAACATCGGTTTAGATGCAAGAGCGCTTTTAGCACGTATCACTTCTATACCTATTATTATTTCTGTGATTCTAACGCTTATTTCTCTTACATTTCTTGATAGTGAGTCTCCAGAACGCTAGTCGAAAGTCTGGAGAATAAAATGCGTAGATAAAAGGATTGATCGCTGAATTAAACCAACCTAACCATGTGAGTATATACATTAGTACAGGGTTTACGTAATCGTTTGGTATGAAGGGAGTTAGAAGGTAGTAAACAAAGAAAGGGAGCCAGCAAGCAACAAAACCCCCGACAACCAGACTTAATGTTTGGGCAGTTTTAGTTTCTCTCCTAAGAGACGATACCCTATTATTTTCCACGTGTTCCTTCATAGAATGTGTCCGTCTAGTTGTGTTTTTATATTTGAAATTAGCTTTGAAAGTGACGTCATTGTTGTAGAAACGAGATTCCTTCTCCTTGGTGCTTCTGAATTTTTTTTTCTTCTCTGGTCGGAAGCAACACGGACATTTGTGGTCGTGTGAACAGCAGTCGCTTTGCTGAGTTGTATTTTTCGAAGTTTGTTTCGATGCTGATTGTCGCAATGATAACTTATCCGATCCAGATTCTGATTCTGTGCGTATGCAGGATAGTTTTCCTTTCTGAAACAAAAAAATAATGTTATATTTCTATAAACAGTAGCTACAGCAGCATAGATCGATTTAAGTGGTTACCACCCCTACGATCTACCGTGGGGCATTTTTTGTGCGTAAATATTTACTTCCTTGTTAGTAACGGGACATACCTACATAATGTTTGTGTTATAATGTCTGCACATGTGAGGTTTTAGGTGCAATTGCTGGACCGTACCTTATTGCTGGAATTTTTTTCAATTCTTAAGACCGCAGTAGCCTAGTGGTCTGGGTAATGCACTACTGAGACGAGGTCTCGGGTTCGATCCCAGGTTCAACTTGGCACACACCAATGACTTTTCGATGCTTTTCGAAGTTATGTGTGTATTTATCGCAGGTTTATAAGTGCCCGGTTAATGGCTCGCCACCTATTACATTGGGACCTAAACTGACGAAATGTGGGTGCTAGCACCTCTGCCTACCCCTTCGAGGATTATAGGCGTGAGTTTATGTTATATGTATGTATCTTAATCCTTAATAGCACGGAATTTATGTAGGTATGTACCCGGTATACTCGTAGTTCAAATTAATTTGTTTCCTATTATAAGATATTTCCTGTTAGATTTTAGACTTACTTAAAGCTACCTCAACCCTACCAAAAGTGGGGTTTCAGAGAATACTAATTATAATTATTATGTTCTAACCTAATTCTAGATAATTAGGTTAGAACACAATAATTATCTCGAAAGGCTCGAAAGACCATCTTGAAGGTTGAAACGGCAACACGTTACGAGCACTTCTAACAATTACTGATAACGATTCATCAGTTGCGTGATGCCTTTGTATTATAATTTGTTAGTATGAAAAAAAAAAACAAATTCAGTACAACAACAATTCTCTTGACTTAATTTTGATTCCTTGAAACTTAACCGAAAAACCCAAAACTCTTAATTTTCATTAAATAAATGTAATGCTTCTTCTTCAAAATACAATTCTCATTTTCTTTGAGCTGCTGAGTTTAAAGCGCAACATTCTTATAATAAGGATTTATTTCCGGCTGTCTGTACAAGCCCTTTGTCCTAATTCCGATAAAATGGCGCTAAACCAAATTTAGTGGCCGTAAAAACCCGTTATATTTTTATAGCCCCGGAATGCTAGCTCTAGAGTAGAATGTGTTAGAGATAACTCTAATTAATGTTACAATGTGCGGGTTGAGTCAGCAATTTGTGTACGTTCACAGTCGTATACCTACATTTGGACTAAATTCAACTTATAATAATTAGTGTAACAATGTGCGGGTTAACTCAGCTATTTGTGTAGCTGCCTACATTTGGACTAAATTCAACTTTAAGCGAAAAATTCGGACCTTTTCTTCATCTATTTGCCAGCTGATTTTTTATATTTTGTTTGTAAAAAAGCTTTTAGGATAGCAAAAAGAATTGGAAAACGTTGACTCATCAAATTTTCAATAATAATTTATTGTAGAATTTTAATAAATGGGTTCGTAATATGCCACAATGTACTTTACGTCGTCAATTTGTGCAAGTTTGTATTTTTGTCCATAGTAGTGAAGTCCAAAAAAGTTGCTTTTTTACGCTCCGCCTCAAGAACCCGGGATTGTAAGAAGAAGGGAACACATTATGCGAGTAAAGAATTTGGTGCATTCCATTTCTTTATCGTACATATATAAAATAAATATGTCTATTTACATATTTTATACTATAAAAATAATCTAAATAAACATCAACAGTATTAAAATTTAATTATAATAATATAGATACGTAAATGTAAAAAACATCACTTCCATTAATTAAATTTACCTTTGACCACAGTCCACTGAATAAAAAGGTTTGTATATTTCATTATTCTGCTTAAAAGATCCGAGAGGATCCCTAAATTCATTTAATCTTTTCCCAAATTGGTTTGAAACGCGAACTGGATTTGTGCTCTTGGTAATAAATTCAAATAATTACAACTCAATTCACTTGTCCAATTAAATGTTACATTTAATTAGGCTGTTTACCTTTCAAATTATTTTACACCGACCGGATACAATATAATTTACTGTTTAATTTAATGTTTAAAAATTAGGTACCTACTCGATAAAGGCTTAAAAATTTCATATAGGTACTCATATCATAGTCAAAATTCATGTTGACTATAAATACATGATTTTTGACTTTTTGACTTTTATGTAATTTTGATACATTTATCGAGTAATTTTTCTTCTTCTCAGTCTTACACTCCTATCGAAGTGGTCGTGCATGGTCGTCGATAAATTAACCAACAAAATATATATATTGTATGAACCATGAAAGTATAAGCGTATGGACGGGATACGGTCTCCTCTACACTTACACCTCGGCGCTAGAAGACCCGAGACGGCGTGTGGTTTTAGTCGGTTCGAATCCGTCATGGTGATAGAGGTGATGGGGGTGGTATCCGTATCACGAAAAAAAGTATGTTCAAAATAGCCCTCACTTGGATTAAAAGAGTAATGTAGGTAACCCGAATACTTTGTTTGACATCGTTTCGTATGATGAAAGCTATATGTTAGTACATTGTTCCGAACCCAAAACCACAAAACAATTTTCACAATAGATGTTTCCTTTCGAGCCAACAAAAGTAAAGGAAGGTTGTAGTCAAGGAAATAGATGATTGCCTCGTTTATTGGCGAACGGGTCATTTCACAACAATTGTGGTTTGTCTTGGAAAATGTTCGACAGAAATGTGCTAACATAAAATCCGCTTTCACTATGACGTCACTTCAACCCAGATAGACCAGCCTCAGCACGTCGTGTCGCACGTGTCCCCCTTCGTATGAACCCGGGTCCTCACGGAGCGTAAAAAAGTATCTGTCAAAGCGGTGAAATTAAAGGCCACAATTTTAGTATTGTTAGCATCTATAAATAATCGTTCCTGAGACAACAAATTTTATTTAAAATAAATAACAGAAATTACTAGTATTCCCTCTCCGTTTAAGCTAAATTGCTTGTGTTAGGAGTATGTTCAAGTCGGTAGCGTAATAGTCAGGATTCGAACCCAAGACGTTTAGATCATAAACTAAACTTCTTAACCACTAAACTACCGACGCTTGACATCAAACTGTTACTCTACAAATCTACATAACAAAAAAAAAATACGAAAGGGCAGTGAAATTATCACATAAATACCTAAATATCTTTGTCTGTTCATAAAAAAGATCATTCAGATCATTGGGATTATGAAAGAATATAAAAAAGATGTTTATCGCTATAAGAATCAATATTATACAATGTTATGAATATTTACATTCGCTAGCAGTTGAAAATTTCAATAAATATTGCTGTGAAAGGTCTATTCAGCGGCTGAAGCAGAGTACAAGCTCTACGATGTACCAAATTTACATAGAAAGAGCAGATAAATATTGTCAATGCTAACTCAATGACAGTGCCTATAAAGTAATCTACTTAAGTCGATTCGTTCTCTTTTCTTAAAAGCTTTGCGGCTCAATACAAAGGAGATTTATTTTCATTTTATCAGTTTTTTTTAGATTACTCAGTTCTGTTATCAGTTTTGAATTTAGAATTTTATGGTACTAAGGTGGTAAATAATGTAGAATGAGACGTCCACTTTTCACTCTCCATTTTTCTTCGCGAGATTAGAGGAATAAAAGGCAGCTCAAAAGGTAATTAAAAGAATCTATACAAGTAGCTAAAATTGAAGTGTTTGTTTGTATTATTATAAGAACAGATTTTAAAAAGAAAAGTGTATCGCGATGCATAATATAATAAAAAAGCAATTGGTAAAAACTTTGTCTGTAACTTTGTTTGAATTAAGTAATCTCTGAAACGATTAGACCGATTTTGACGGAACTTCTACTAGCAGATAGGTAATCTTATAAGGTGGAACACGGGTTCCTTTTGATTTAGAAAAATAATTAGAGATCGTCATAAAAGAATTAAAACCATAAAATTTAAATATAAGTAAACTATAAATGAAATACAAACCTTATTGCACTTAGTACTGCTAGCTAATTGCTGATGTCTCCTTGCCACCACGCAGGATATCCTGGCGTACACGTACACCATCACAGCCATGGGGAGGAAGAAGGAGCCCATCGCAGAAAACACCACGTAGCCGGGGTTTTGGTTGTAACGGCAGACCCCTCCTTGATTGTGATCTGGTTCATACCTATGGGCAATGAGTTTTAACATATTTTTATAAGCTTCCGAACCAGGAATCTATTGCATATGGATATGTTGCACGTCGTCTCGGGTCTTACAAAGCTAGGGTGCAAGGTAACCCAAAATGCATATCCCACGCACACTGAGTGACTCAGAGCCATCCCCAGCTTTAATGCTAAGGGTGACATACATGCACTGCCCTGAAGGAAAAGGCAAGGGCTACGAAGAGGTGGAGAGGCTAGGAAGGGGTGGCAAGAGGAGGGATACAGTGAGCTCTGGCTACCCTTCTTACCGGCGGGAACACAAAAATGTTCTGTAGGGCGGAGGTACTTCCCCAGTCGGACAGCTCATTTTGGACGGGAGATACTGTCGTTTCCTACCTCCTCTACTATAAATTATATTCTTGATGGACACAAGATGTATATATATATATGTATGATAATTCAGTTTGCTTGATATTTAACAAAACTTGTACTTATAAATTTAATCAAAGTGTGGGCGAGTTGCTGGTAAAAGATAATTTTAATGAGTCCCAAACTTTTTTACAGACGTTTTATGTAGCCTAACGTAAAAGTCTAAAATGGGCTAAAAGGGCTTCAAATAACGGATGTGGCCTAAATATGCTGGTTTAACAAAGAAATTTGTATTTTTTGAAAGCCTATTTACTAAAGGAAATTATATTTAAACTCTTGTGCTATATAACTACTTTTTTGATTAAGGCTTTGATATAATTTGATCCTTAAAGAATGTTCATAAATTGCAAAAGTTTGAGAAACGACGGTAGGACAATTTATTCTAGTCTGCCGAGTTTGATTCAATTTATGAATCATTAGAAATTTCAGTAATATTTATTTTTAATTAACTATCGTGATTTATTTTGGGTTATGCTATCATTTACACCTTCCCAAAGTTTTGATTAGGTACTTTCAGCAGCCATGGTTACACTCATAGGCTGAAAACTACCGAAACGGACATCGGAAACGGTGTAGATGGTATTTTATGAAAGTATCTAAATCAACATTCAGAACGGGACCTGAACTCAAAACCAGTCCCTTTATAGGGAGAATTTATTTACTGAAGAGAAAGAATCCCTTTAAAAGTAGTTTATTTCATACATACTCACACCTTTCTCCTTCCGGAGTAAGCAGAGCCTACAGCCACCATCTACTTCTATTTATACACTTCACGTGCTTCCCCTTTTGTTATCAAAACATATTTAATTGTACCCATAACATTCATGTACCATACCAACACTTTCAATACGTTATACCCGTTGTTTAGTAACATAATCATATCTTTATATCTTCATTAATACCTCACAATATAAACTTTAACGTATAATTTCCATTAAAAATTGTCCGCAGAATCGAACGGAAATAAAAACGAAAACTAATAATATTATACCGATGAAGTAAATGCTTTGATTCGGAAGCAGACTAATGCTAATTCCATGTAAATATACTACCTACTCAACGTAATGACAGTTGACAACGCTGCCATCGAAATCAAGACGCCAAATGCGCAATTAATCTATTTGAGTGCCTATTTCGATACTCTGCCAATACCAGTCTATTGTCGTCATAATTTGAAGTAATCCTACATATAAACCTATAGATTCGCTGTTCCAGAGACTTTTGTAGACGCTAACTTAGCCTTATCTTCTAGGTGACAACGGTACTGAATGTCGTAAGAGATTTCAAGGCCAAAAATATATCCTGAAATAACGGCAATACAGTTAAGTGCTTCTGTGGAGTGATTAGTCTGCCCCAGTCGGACACTTACGAAAGTACTTTCTATTTTGGACATAAATTGTTTCATACTTTCTTTGAGGGATATCTGGAAAGTCGTTTTATTGACAGTATCTATTTTTAGTTATATTCGTCACATCAGCTTATAATATGACCAGTGAATCTGGTGTGCCCAAGAAAGGATATATCAGAGATGCCAACCAGCCTTGGCCTCCTATAGAGAGGCACGCATGGCAACAAAACAAGAGATTGTCTTGGGCGCTGGAGATCTTAGTGGGCAATCACTAAATTCACATATTTATTCGCATTTCCTCTATAATTTATCGATAACAGTCGATAACAGTTATAAAAACTGACAAATAGTTTCAGATAGGTATGCAGAATCCACTTATGAACACGCTGTTATTGGATAGATAAACCCAAATCCTTTGACTATTCAGTTATCAATTCCTGAATCGGTCTATAGACATTTTTATTGCACACCAGGGATCGTCCTTCGATTATAATATATAGCTAATTTTATCTAGTTGATTGTACTGAAACTGTATCAGTAACCATTGCTATCCTCATAATATTATAATCTTTTTGTTCATGTCCAGCAAGATTTACATTAATCTTACTTATTATGATAAACTTTTTTGAAACAACTAATAATATCCCTAGCTCTACCCATGATGACAAGGCTGCTATAGGTATTTCCACTCCTCCAGTCTGCCTGTACTCTATCCTATAGTGAAATACGATCGATGAAAATGTACGTTGAATTTTTACGCTCTTAACATTCGTACTTTTACGATCATTTCCATACTTAAAAGGAGATTTTTTAGTTCCATTCAGTGGGTTTAGTACAAGTAGTGTCTTCATCACAACTTATTCTTAATTTTATAATCTGAGACGTGTGTACTCTTTCTAAGTAGCTCTTGAGTTAACTGTGCCGTATTATTCCGAAGCGACACCCACTGTCAAGGGAAATATTCTGCTTATGTGTGGAAAATTTCCCCTGTGCCACATGGCTGTCACGAAAATATTGTAATAAAAAAATATTCAAATAAGATTGCGGCAAGCCACCCGATTATATTGGCATCCCATGTCAAACGATCTCCATAAAAAACAAGTGTTTGAGTTGCATAATGTTCGTAGTGAAAACATTTGTTGAATTTCTTTTGTTTTACTATGTATGTCTAATCTATTGTTTTTGGGATTCCGTAGGTCTAAAAAAACAAAACCTTTATGACTTCTCCAGAAGCGTGGAGCTTATGAATTATCAAGTGCACTTTTATTTTTATTTTAGTTTAATTGTTTACCTATTTTTTATACCGTAACAGCCTTTAAATGTGCAATTACATAAACTTGAATACATTTTCATTTTATAATGTTCCAAAGTTAAACTGTATCAGGAAATTATCAGTAAAATGATTATAAAAGTAAACTCTGATACTAAAAGAAATCAGTAGTCCCTTGTAAACAAAATCAAAGTTAAGGTCAACGCAATCAAATAATAAAACTAAACCGAATGTTTTGACACCCGGAAGAAAATTAAAACCTATAAGATAGGGTGCTTCCCGTTGACCTAGAATCATGAGATTTGGCAGGATCTCAAATCGAAAACAACAGTATTTCTTGTTTTCCGGCCGGAAATTTTTCTTCGGATAACCAACTTATATTTGCAGTTGGAGAATTAGCTGAAACGGATATCGATTTATCGATGTAATAGGTATAAGAGTTTTTCTTATGACAACTACAAATTTAAGTTTGTACTTTAATATGTCTTATCTATCGTTGTGGACCATGAATCTTGAAATTTGGCGTACTTATTCACTTCAGTTGATTCCCTTGGCGCCCACCACTTTGAAGATTTCTAGCACATAAGAATAATAATGTTTATGTGTTAAATTTATTAACATTATTCTTATCTGTTGAAAATCTTTTAAGTAGTGGACGCCAGGGGAATCAACTGAATACTTTTCACGATTCACCCTAAAACAATGTTCAGGGCTGAATTCAGAATTTTAGTTATGATAAAGATTACTGTGTTAGATTAAAATCTGTATAAAAGTTTATACAGAACCTTCGGTGCAAGAGTCAGACTTACACTTCTATACACAGTTTTACCTCCAAAACAACCCCTCAAACTTAGTTTCATAACAAGTCTTATCGCTGTTATGGTTTTAGTTTATATCAGTACACCAGTACATTTGTTTACTATAATAGCTCCATTAAAAGGAAATAATAGTTATTTTGATTGTATTGTATATTGCGATGAATTCCAGACATCTGGCTTTTAGTAGTTACGACATTCAACCTTATTATGACGAATATAAGGCATAACTCGTCATTATCATCTAAGCGCCAAGCCTGATTTCATTCAAAGCTTGCTCTGTGGAGCTTGGCTTTTCTATGAGTCGTAATATCTTGGCTTTTGGGAGTGACTACCATCTGATCCCTGAATTATTCTATAAAGAGGATTTATAGCTTCAATAAAAATATTTAGCAATAGACATTTTAGAAGTCTTTTTTCCTTAGGCACCTAATTTACCCATCATCTAATCCCAAAATACCCTGTTTGCAACAGTAGGCTCGCCTGTTATAATGTGGAATCAAAAACATAGCTGAGAAAACATAGGCGCATTGTTAGCGCTTCAGGAATATCCAAGCATGTGAGTACCTATATGTATTTCAAAAGATTTACAAGTACCTACAGTACTCGTCCCTTAATGCTTAGCCCTGTATGCATGATCGGTTGCTTCGTCATCCGTGTCAAGGGTTTAAGTGTTCCACTTATAAGGGTCTTTTGTCTTTACCTATACTAGTAGCTGTATAAGCATCAATGTGACAACGGAAAAATTAGCAGGTTTACCCGTTTCTGTTGGTTCAGGTAATTTAGAAAAAAATATTCTTCTAGGAAGTAATGGAAAGAAAGAGAGAAAAATCAATTTGTTGTGGCGTAAACAATTCTGAAAAATATGGTGATACTAAGACAAGAATCACTTGATACATATTGTATAGGTACTTGAGACTGTAAATAAACAAAATTCTGGCTCATATTACACAACGTCAGCATCACCAGACTTATACGAAGAATAACTTCTATTGATTAAAACCCATATTACGACATATTCTTCGAATAACACGAATTTAAATACTTATGTAGGTACGTAGTTACCTACATTTTTATAATACACACATATTGTACGTAGCAGTACCTTCTCAGAATAAAAATGCAACTTGAAAGAAGAATTAAAAGTAAAATAAAAAGCACAGGACCCTATAATAGGATGCAGTTACCGTATGCGGTTACCGTGATCAATGAAGCTTCGACACTTGGGAGTAGAGTGAGAAAAAGAAGGATGAAGAATGTTAAGAGAGGCATAAAGCTACAGATGCTTTAAAAAACCATGTGAAATTCAGTATGGTATGCAGTATTAAGTACAGTAGTCATTAATAAAGGAATAGTACTTTGCAAGTCTGGTCAGTACGACTGCTGCAAGGGAGTAAGGGTACTATTGCTGCAATAATAAAAAAAAAAGAAATCTTAACTCACCATCCAAACATAGGCGGACAAGTAATTGCACCAGCGGCGATCCAAACGAAGAATATCATGGTCAGTGCCAGTTTCTTAGACCGTCTTCTTCTGGAGTACGTGAGAGGTCTGGTCACAGCCAAATAGCGGTCTACGCTGATCGCACAGAGAGACAGAATAGAAGCAGTGCAGAGAAGGATGTCCAGGCTGATCCAAATGTCGCACAGAATCCAGCCGAGCTCCCATTTACCTGGAACAAATTAAATTAAATTAATGTTCAATTAAATTATAACGTTATATTAACTGGATGTGGGTAATGCAACAAGATCTGCAGCGTCCAAGATGTGGACCCAGTTAACCATTATCAAATTTTGAGAGGGGCAACTGGTCCTCGGGCCAGTCCCATTGTGGGCCGAATTTCCCCTAACTCAAGCCAACCTCACCTGCTATTCGGTATAAGTGGTGATTAACAGACGGGACTCTGGCGCAGATACTTTTAAATTTTGGTAATACCTACCAGAATCGATCACATGATAAAACTAACTTTTTATAAGCAAATGCTAAACTTTAAACATTACCTAATTTTTACGTATTTGATTTACATGAAGACAATTTATTTGCACGGAAATCGCCTGATATTGATTGAATAATAAACAAGGATGGTTACGACTGGTATTTGCATAAGATTCGTGAAACGGCTAACAGTATTGAACTAAATTTGAAACTTGACTACCGTCTTCCGTCAGTTCCGGATCCTTTAAGAGGGGCGTGAGATATATTTCATATAGAACCTTCAGTGCATGGGTAACCTCGCTTGCCAGGATTACACCTACTGATAGATGGACGAGGCTCTGGCGTAGGGTTTCCTCTAAAGGGTTAGGAATGCAAATGGCAGTCGCTCTCAATAACTTCAAAATAATTTTCACATCGAAAAACAGCATCATAATCCGATTACTATTTTTTATAAATAAAGCAAAAAAAAAACCTTAAGGTTATCTAGAGGAAATGGTCTGAAATAATTCGCCTCAAAACAATCTAAAATAGGGATAAAGTTTGTTCTTGGAAGTACGACGAAAGGAATTTCAAATCGCTTAATCGTCTGTAAATAAGCTGTTCACTTTCAACCATCTAAATTTGTGTCACATAAATCGACAAATAAATATATTACACGTCTATAGAGGTATATAGCGTTTTATTAGCACTCGCGTGACCTGGAGTTTCTTTAAAGGATAAAAGGAAAAGTTTGTTAGGATAAATTAAATGCTATAATTCGGTGCTATAGTGCTATATCCAATGTTCAGCAATAGATTGCGATAAGCTTATTGATTGGTATTCCAAATTACAAAAAAGTGAGTGGCTCGATCAATAACGTGCAAGTAAAGTTCGATGAATTGCAAAAATTGGGATTGTTTGTCTTCCATATGTTGGTGTGTACCAAGCATAATAAGGCAAATAAACATTTTGACATTCACTTTGATGTTTTAATTGATGGTAATTACTCTATATCGGTGAAGATGATAGGTATAGACTTTAGAAATATGACTATGGATATAGGAGACACTCCAATAAAGTTTCAGTTGTTTACTGGATATAATTATATTCTGGAAGTTTCCTTCAAAGATCTAAAGTTGTTTATAATATTATCGCTAAGGACAAACCTTCTGAAGGAACTGTAGTAAGCTTAATGTTGAATAGACTCTCAAACTATTGACTTAAGCTAGGATTAACTTATTTACTTCTATCCCGATAACGATTACAATTCCACTTACTTTGTTGAAAGCCTTTGTACTTGAACTAACTTAAAACAACTTTCTTTATTATGAAGACATTCAATCGAAAGATTGGTATTAACTAAAACTTTAACTCAGTTTAATCTTTTAGGCTTTTGAATCTTTTAATTTTGTAACACTTAAAAAATCAATCAAAGCCAGTCATTCTCTTGAACCTTTTCCCAACTCAGTTGGGGTCGGCTTTCCAGTCTAACTGTGATGCGGCTGAACTTCGATATTTTACGTGGAGCGACTGCCATCTGACCTCCACAACCAATGGCGATATTGAAGTTCCAAGTTAGACTGGTTGGACTTTTGAGGGCTCCAACTACCCGTAACGACTGCCATAGATGTTTGTATGGCAACCGGGACCGACGGCTTAACGTGCTCTCCGAGGCACTAATAAACCTGCGATAAATACACACATAACTTCGAAAAGCATCGAAAAGTCATTGGTGTGTGCCATAGTGAACCTGGGATCGAACCCGAGACCTCGTCTCAACAGTTCATTACCCAAACCACTAGGCTACCGCGGCATACCAGTCATAAAAATATAATTTATTTCAATAAATCAAAATATATATAACATGTTATGAGAAGAGATGAACGTAATGTTATTAAAAAGGTTCAAAGTATCGCTTAGGATTTCACTTAGACATATAGGCTTTAGGTTCAGAAGTTGACCTAAGAAAAAATGAATGAAATGCGTGAAAGAGGATAAATGGAAAGGAAGGCAGTGTTTGAGGAGATGGCATCTGACAGGAATGTATGGAGGAGAGTGACATGTTGCCCCGACCCAAATAATTTGAGACACGGTTAGGTAGACGATGAAATAAATATATTACAAAAATTGGTTAAAGTTACAATAACCAGTAAAATTATAAGCAAAAAATGCATTTCAATATAAGAATTCAACTAGGTACATTCTCAAATATTGGTTACAGTAGTGACAGGTGCAGCAGGTAAGCAAACAAAAATCTTTCACCCGCACCGAGCGCGTATTTTCTGTGGAGACATATTTGCCAACCAGGATCAGTATAGATATTCCAGAAATTTTATTGAAAATTTATTGACACCTCGAATAAAAAGAATTCAGAGTGAATAGCACTTCTCATACCGAGTATTGTCAATCAAAATATATTCGGCGAAAATTTTCTTGGAGTGCTTCAGAAATGTCGTGAATTTGTAACTTTTGAGGTTTGATATTGTTTTAGGATTCTTAGAAAAGATATTTTGTTAAGTAAGAATATTGAGTTTGATGCGAGTTCCCACATTGTTCTTTTTTCTTTTTTTGGTATCCTTTTCTTAAGCATTTACCTTATGCTAATACTTGGAGCTTTTGAGCCCTAAGAGAAATATTGTATCTAAGATTGTTTTTGTTTTATCGGTAAGGTGTTTCGGAAGGACCTAAACATTTATAATAAGTGTTAGTCCTAGTGACTAATACTTATTCGTCTGGAGCTTTTGAGCCCTAAGAGAAATATTGCATCTAAGATTGTTTTTGTTTTATCGGTAAGGTGTTTCACAAGGATCTAAACGTTTATAATAAGTATTAGTCACTAGTGTTGTCGGCCATACTCTTCCCGCAAGGATCTCTGGGGACCTTACTTTACTAGTAAGAAAACCATTTAAAGTACTGTTTTGCCTGACCAATATCCCAAAGAATCTTTCCTCACAGCAAGATCAAGAGTGGGACGGGCCGCTTTGCAGCTTAGTAAGTTAACATTAATAAATACATGTTCTGATGCCATTTTTGGACCCATATATCCTGATCTTACCCCCAACGTTACTAAAACCCTGTGGGACTAAGAATTCTACTTTAAATACTAAAGGTTATATGAACTCAATAACACAGCAACTAATATCAAATAACGCAGAAAATGAGGCCCCGAGGAACTCCCTGAGGAATGCAATATTACTACGCACATTTATTTCTTAGTAAAATCTAATTTATTAATAAAAAAAAAAGAAAAGTCAGCTAAGACAACACCTCTGAAGAGTATAAAGCTAACTTGAAACGCCATTCCAATTTTCAGACTTACCTAACCTACCTAACAGTTCTTATCTTTATTTTTATGATCTTGGAAATTTGCCAGCGTTTTGCAGTCTCAAGTGTGAAGATTATACTCGTATATCTAGATTGGATGTATTATGTTGCATAACCTACGTCTCAGCTTTAAAATTGAAGGGCTTCGATTAATATCATTATTATTTCTGTTTAGTCCTTATTACCTATTTACTAGCCCTTGCTTCCGGTTTGTCAGTCCCTACCTTTGCCGAATTTGGCTCAAGTTACTTGGAATGATCTATACGTTTAAATTAGTCTACAGCGTCTCAAGCACTTTGTTTTTTGTTGTGTAGTTTTATGTTTATCCACATTTTCATATGAAGGATCAAGAGGCTTACATTTCACATTTGCATAAGATGTCATTTTGATGTTTCACGTCGCGAAGAATACCTTTTGCATTAAATTCCCAACAAAATGCAATTTACTAAATCAAAATATTATAAAATTAGTGACAGAGTTTAGTATCAGATTTAGAGCCCTATTAAATTCAATAAGCAAGGCTTTAGCGCAAGTGGGATGTAAACCTCGGAAATGGAGAGACAAACGGCAGTCGTTCCCGTAATAACCAAAATAAGTCAAACATAAAATGAAAAGCTGAATCCGGGTCCCGGGGCCATCGAGGTCCACATACAACCGGGATCATCGAGAAAATGCTGATAGACAGATTTAAAAAAATAGTTAGGTACGTTAGAGTAGGCTCTTAATTGTGTAACGTAGGTATTCGAAAATCGATCATTAATCATTTTAAAAGGCTCTTTGAAAGTTAAAGTAATCGAATTTACCTTTATTTCATCCATCATTATTCCTTCAAAGTATTTTACTTGGCAGGTATCATTTTTTTTTCAAGTTTTGGCTCTGAATAAAATTCATAATGGATTTGCAAGAAAAAAATGTTTTTGAGATACTGGAAGTATTTAATAAGGCTTAATAAGTTTACGTCAAATTTTCTTACAGGTAATTAGATAGATTCATCTAGAAAAAATATTTTAATAGAATCCAGCAAAAATACCTGTAATTGTTGGCATGTCAATTTTTTTGTGTATACATAGAAACACCAAACACTAAAGCATAATAAATATTCATATACATGCACACAAATATTTGTAGTGAGCGGAAATCGAACCCACGATCTCTAAATTAGCAGCCGAACCCTGTTACACTTGCCATTGAGGTCGTCAACTTTAAACTGACAATCACATAAAAAAGAAAACAGCATTTTAATTTAATCCTTAAAACTTAACACAAAGATCACGTTCCTACAAAATTACGTCTAAGTAAGCATTAAAAGCTAAAGCTAATATAAGTAATCGTACATGATTGGAAAAATAAACCTCAGGTGGGAAGTAAATATCACGTTTCAGTAGCCGTGTAATGTATGTAGAGATGTACCGTACGGCAGTCGGGTGGCTATGCTACAACGAAGATTCGGACATTCCTAGTTTTACTAAATCATTTTGATACAGGGGTTTCTAGTATGAAGTATCGGTTAAAATGATTACTAGGTTTTTGAGGTTATGTTTATAATGAGACAATTTTTTCTTAGCAGTACCAGGATTTACTAAGTGTATTATTAGATAGAGAAACTCAAAGCAAATTGACAAAGGCTGGTATAGGCCACTCATCAAAAAAAAAAACTATTTTAAAAGCTTACTCACCAGAAGAAACAGAATATTTTGTCTTTGATTTTCTACTTAGCCGAAATAGGTAATTCGTTTAAGACGTTTTTTATCTGTTATCTATATCTTATGAATCTTGAGCCTTGTGAAAATAAAGTATAATATCTACCTACTGGGACTCAATACTGAGGTGATGATACTGATGATAAAAATACTTACAGCTCACGGAAATATTGCTACTAGAAAATCACATAATCGTTAATGAAACTGAAGCCTAAATTATGAAATACAACCCCTACCTAGAAATGTCGGAAGATTCTGAACATAATAAATTTCTACATCAAAATTAATGTTAACAAAATATCTCTCATTATACAAAACTATGGTTACAGTACAAACGAGTCGTTTTCATCCACATCTTAGTAAGAGGATAAGTAGTGTTGAAACCCAAGCACTTGCTACTAGATCCGTTTATTGCAGCACCCAGATAATTTCCACAAAAAAGAAATAAATTTGATACCTCCAGGAAGTTTCTGGCATCATTGACTTTTAGACGTCGGGTTTCCTAATATTTCCTGATTATATCCGACCCGTTATACCATTTATCGGGAAAAGGGTAGTACGTGTTGCAAATTTCTTGGAAAAGGTTTGACAGGGTTGTTTAATATATTATCATGGTGTTTTTATTTTATGGGGGTAAGCTTAGTTTTGTTTGCTTTCTACACCTAATTTAATATGGTGAAGGTCACTTGAATTATTCAAGAGCTTGAGCTTAGTAGACGTTTGAAACACAAGTTTATTTGGACACATAAAATATTTTTAAGTCAATCTCTTCTATATACATATACTGTACAGTCAAGCCTTTTTTCTAATGAGATGGATAGTGACCGCATTTCCTACAGGTCAATTATCCCTATTCTTGTATCTATTCTAAGTCAATTCTATGCTGCATTTCACGATCAATTTCCACAATTACTATTATATAGTTGACGGGGTATTTACTGTTTATTTCTTTGTCATCCCGTCAATTATTATTATAATAGTAATTTAAAAGAACATTTATCAATCTAAAATCAAATTATAATAAATAAATTCACTATGATTTGATATATAAACAGTAGTATATTGTATAGTAATAAGATATGCTTTGGTTATAAGAACCTGAAAATGCTAAACCTTTTGTGATACCATAATAATGTCGGTAACAAGAATAGTGTAATTTGAACTGCTTAACTTCAGTGGTTTCGATAAACTTTCCCATTTACTTTACGAACTACAGAGTGTAACGCGATACAGTAAGTGAAGGGTTCAAGTGATAGGTGTGGGTCAAATTGAGACCATGGTAAGTTTGCCATAAAGTGAAACTGAAAAAGGAGGTAGAAATATTTCGCTAAATATCACTACTATTAGAAATGCGGAAGTTAGAATTAGAAGGGAATTATTTCACGAATGTGGATGAAATTTAGTACACAGATAGATTATAAGTTTGGAAATTATTCCAAACTTATAATCTATCTGTGTATGTATTAACATAGACCAGGGATTTATTCCGTGAATAGTCTTTGTGTGTGGGTTGTGGGAATGGAATCTATTGAATATTTTCATGACCACAGACAAATGTTACCACAATAATATACGAAATGAGCGTCAATAAAAACTACAAAGTTTGATTGCTTCGTTATTAAAAAGTTAGAAGAGTAATTTATTTTGCATTGTTAATAAAAAGTAACTGGGCTATTAAAATAAACCAAATAAAAGTACTACATTTTGCAAATAACGGTAGTCAGTGACGGTAGTTGTTTCAAGCGTACAAACTTGAATGAGGCATAAATTCAAGACTCACATGAAACAAACTAAATTAAAACAAAGCTTTTGGTGAAAAAAAGTCATTTGTTACAACAATTTTATTGCCATATTCTCCAAAGCTAATGCTATTCATAATAATGAATAGCTGTAATAACTTCTTATACTTATGACAATCCTTTCTCCAGTTCCATATTAATGACTCGAAGCTGTACTGAAGATCGTGAACGCAATGTAAATTAGTCGCTTTATATGATACCCACGGGAATAAATGAGATTATCTTTATATTCTCCTTCAACAAGAACCACGTGTGGCAATATGAGAAACGTTTATACACTAAATCTCTTTCCATTATACTCATACTCATTTACTACAATACTAGCATGCGCATTTCAGTTCTTCTGCCTAATTCCTAATTCCATAAGTAAGTAAGTACTTTATACTATTCTGTTGATTGTTGTCTAATTATATAGAAATATCTGAGCTACTGTTATTGTCAGGCAAAGCACAGGTACCTAATAAACCTAATAATGTTGCTTTTAATAATAAATAAATTTTAAAAAAATTACTTAGTTTTAATTCATGTTCAGGGCTCATACAAAGTGTTTTTTTTTATTGTTACTTTGACTGTTATTTTGATTTATTGCTTTCGAACTCTTAAGATCGGCGTACACCAGTGACAAAATGAAACTAAACAGGGTTTTTAAAAACTTTCATTTACTTTCATTTATTCATTCTCTGTAGGCAAATCTTGCAATTTTTTCTGCCCGGTTGCCGATTGAGACGTAATTTTTCACGCTTGAGTATATCGTGTGACAATGCAATTTTAACTTTTACTCAATGAAGTCAAGTGTGATGAAACTGCTCTAAGTTTTATAATTAACTTTATTTTATTATACAACTGTCATATAAAGTTGTGTATAAAGTATTCGTAGAAGACATAACTTAGATTAATAATCCAAGATAAATAAAACTGGAACTTTACGACTAAGTAATTTTATTTTGCGAATTACTTTGCTATGCTTCAATAAATTGATCTAAATCTTAGTCTGTTTTGTTATTACTAAAATAATAAAAAGAGATCCCACAATTTAATAGTACCTAGGGTAATAGCATCGTATTTGTTAGTCATAACTTTATAATGATTTCCGAGTAATCGAAACTAAGCGAATACTTACAAATTATAAATGAAGATCAATCAAATGAAGTTTAGATTTTATATCGTGAATATCATCAAGTTTTCAAGTATCAAGTCTAAGAAATAAATAATTGCAGATGTCTTACTGCACGAGTTTCAAATTAGACTGTTAATTAACAAATCTCTCATTTTATTTGATTTGATTACTTAGAGTTAGATGCACAAATAATATTAGTTTTTGAGTTTTATTTACATCTGTGTCTTGTATTTTAATTAAAATCAAAGTCAGATATTATAGATAGACATGGCGGAGAAATTTCGGCAAGATTAGAATATTGCTATTCCATATAATATGAAATAAAATATGAGAATTCCAATTAAAATGCATAACCATGAGGACGATATTTTAGACCCCAACAAGACCTTTGAGGCCCGTACCAACCTTTGATAGATGGACAAGCCTTTGGCGTAGGGTTTGGAGGTCAGACGACAGCCGCTCGCACAAAAGCCGTATAGGCAAAACCAAAAGCAGGAAAAAGAGTAACGGATTCCATGCCCGGAGGCAAAGCGACAGATACAGGAACACTAAGAAGATAAGTTAGAAAGTAACAAAAAGAAATAACTTACCACTTATATGAACAGCTATAGCTGGTGGCATCACAAATATTCCGACTAATAGATCTGCAACCGCCAAGCTCGTCACAAAACAGTTCGTCACTGTTCTCAACCGTTTCGTGGTCACCACGGCCGATATTATCAACGTATTACCAATCACTGTCACTACTATTAGCAAACATAGTATTATCACTACACTTATTTCAAAACAGTCGTACGCTTTTTCACCACATTCGTGAACTATTGAAGCATTAATTGTTGAGTTACCACACTCGTCTGTAACCTCATCTGTTTTCGTGATCACATTGTAGAAGTTGTTGGAGAAATTGTATTTTTCTTCTTTTACGTTTTCTATCACGATTTCTGTTTGAGTATCGATTGTGACGTTCCATTTTGTTTCCTTTTCTAGGTCTGGGTGGGAGATCATCTACACCTTTTGAAGCATGTGTGGAGATGATTTTGTAATCATTATCTGCAACAAAGAGAGTTTTTTAAACTATATTGAACCGACTAAAAAAAAGGAATACTTTATTTCCAAAGTTTATTAATAGATAGGTAATTGACATTGATGGTAAATTCCGTAATTTGCATTGCAAACGAACTTAATTGGAGCAGCCGTGAACCGAATAAATTCTGACCAAATAAATATTATACTATGTGGCGAGGCTGTAAAGTAGCTCGGTCAGGCTGTCCGGCAGTCATTCCATTTTAATGTATTCAACGGTTAACCTTTTCCTTTTGCAATATTTTTTGATGCATGAACATTTTTAAAAATTATCTATCAAGATAAAAGTATGAGTATATTTGCCAAAAAGGTTACGGAAACGACCATAGAATTGTGGGTTTCGATATGGAACTTTCGAACTTCTCCCGCAATGAGCTCTCAGTCTTTGTGAAACAGGTGTAGATACTCACACAGAGGTAACAGTAGCATCCATAACAACCTCCAAAGCATCCACAGAAACCTTTTGTTTAACTTTGGAAAGTGCCAGAAAAAATAATAATGAAAATGTTATATTTATCAGAAAGAAAGAAACAAAGAATCACTTCAATCGTATTGTCAGCTGATAAACTAAGGATGAATGTCACTCATTCATTCTCACGGGCCTGGTTCAGTAAAATTATGTTCCTAAAACATGTGATTTTAAAGCTTACGTAAACTTATAAATGTTTTTTTTCTTTCATATTTTTCTTCTAATCGAATTGAAATCACGTGTTTTTGATAACGTGACGTTACTGAATCCGACGCCTGATTAAAATCACGTAAAACCAGTGTTATTCCCCTACGAATTGGATCCCAGACAAGCGTCAACTTCCTATAAATAGTCTGACATATTATACGGTACACATAATGTGGTTTACAAAATTATGGAAGCGCAATAATTTTTCGCAAACGATTCATTCCTTGTAACAAACTATGTAATCGCGTTACCAAATTTCATAAACACTAAACAGGAATGAAATGGTCGCGTGCGAACTCTTAACAAAGTAAAGAGTTACATTTATAAGCGAAACAAACTACAATGGTTAACAGTTTCTAACAGTTGTAAGAATTCTACACTTTATTTTTATTTTTTCGGGTTATAAATATGTATTTGTAATTAGCAATACTGTTGATCATAATATAACTTTGTTATTAATCTGTAGACCTAGCTGAAATAAATAAATAAATATTGCTTATTCAATCAGAAAAAATAAAAAATTTTAATTTTATAAATACTTTTTTAAAACAAACATTTTAGTAAGTAAGTGCATAACCAGACATATCAAATGAACGGGTTTATCTTGTTCAATTTACAAGTTCCTATGACTACCTACCTACTTACCGTCTCTATCTTGATAACCTGGATATCACGTTATATCAGAGTGTTTAAGAGGAGAAAAATTTCTTGCTGATAACGCAGGATACTTTTACTCTCCTCGCTAACAGCACAGAATCCCTCCAGTAAGCTCTGGCTACCCTACTCACCGCTGGGAACACAACCCGATGGTTATTATAACCGCGGTCTTCTGTTAGGGCAGAGGTAGTACCCCAGTCGGACGGGAGATACCGGCGTGTCCTACCTCCCTTATTCTACTTTATCTCTGTACATCTCTTTATAACAATCACAAAATTCTGTCACACAGATAAGACAGCGAGCCAATAAAAAACGTATTAAAATAAAATATTCTTTATTAAACTGAGTCACAGTAATACGCTTCTATCGCGAACAATATTGCCGTGTTAAAAACAAACAAGTTAGAAGTGTTACTGGCAACATAATTCAGCTAAAGTCATCGTTGTTGTAGTCTGCTCACGCAACGAAAAAGATAATTTAGAGCCGTTTCGACCTTTTTCCCATAGAGAAACTACATTAGTAGGTACATAAATATTTTCCTTTCGAATATTTAAGGCGCAGTTACCATGCAACGGGGCATTTGTCACTTTAACACAGGTCGCATAAAATGGGCCATGTTGTGGAATAAATGCGTCAAAAGTTATGTCTCACGTGGTTTTATGGGTTCTAGAACACAAATTTATTGGCATTCTAGAACCAATACAACAAGTATTTGGATTTTGTAAATACATACATACTATACACACTCAGCTCAATGCATATGCAATGAGCGGGCATCAAACCCCGCGACCTCTGACTTAGCAGTCGTATACGCAGCGGTTACTTATGTCTATTTGAGCGCATCCAAAGCTTGTATTTTGAAGCCCGAGTTCCACTTTCTTCTATTCTTTATGGCTTGGTTTGCTTTGGCTTTTACAGGAGTGACTGACGTCTCACCTTGAATAATTTAAGTTACCTAAGATTTAAAGTTTAAAAAAAATAAGTATGAATTCAACCTTTTAACCCGCTTTTCAACCCTTTGAACAAATGACACTAAAATTAAAAATAATGACCACAAAAGCTTTGGTAAAAAAAAAGCAAATAAAAAAGAATCACCGCACTATAAACTTTTTGTCGGGCACAAAAGAGCTTTTAACAAAGAAAGGCGTAAATGAACTAGAGGGCGTTACTGTGTCGACAAAATAAAGTAAAAGAGTCATTAACGCGAATAGTTTTTCCTTTTTTTGCGTCTTGCTCACTTTTTGTAAGAAATAAGCAGTTTTTACGTGTAATTAGTGCGGCGAGTTCAAGAATGAAAGCTACTTCTATTAAATATTATGAACGCTTCATGTGAATTCAATAAAGATTTAATCTAAAAATGGTTTAAGTTTGAGTTTTGTGAACACTTTTTTTATATCGGTCACGTCAAAATGACTTCACCTCGCCTAATGGTAAGCTAAAGTTTCAGGAAGGGGGTCCCCATTACATACACCAATAGTGCCATAATAGTGGCCCTCAAATTGACGGCCTCCAGCCACACATAGAAAGAATACCAGTTAGGTAATTATAGAGATAACAATTAAGATGCATTTTTGATTTTGTGAATATCGGTGATTTTGTAATTTGTTAGTAAAATTTCTCTAAGTAAAATATATTTCAATTGGTATACTACCTGATCTCCATAAATGATACCCAAATGAAATAACTAATTACAATGATGCTTTTCCAAACCTTTTGAACATGAATTTTAGACAACCATAAGTAGCTCAATCTCTGCTCATTCTCTGCAAGTTTTAATGTTTAAAAATGGAACTTTTATGGGCACTTAGATTTTTTGTGGAGTCCCGGGGACCTACCGGGTAAATTAAGGGATAATGCCCAAACGCAAATCAACGCATTGTACTACACACAAATTCTTTGACTAACACAGTACCTACGCAAGTATACTAACTATAAAGAACTACTTACGCAAACGCAATCACATGTCTCAAAACGACTAGGACACATGTTGGCATAACTTCGACAGTTTCAAAGGAGACACGTGTTCATTTGTTAGTATTAATATAAGGAACTGTAGTAAGTTCAGTGCTCGTAAACTTTCATATCGTTTGTAGACATCAAACACTTGTATAAACTTTGCGGAAATACGACATATTATTGCATTATGAAAACACTGTGCAAAAACGTGACTGGCTATATAGAGCACTTGTCACCGAAATTTCTAGTATTCCCGTTAACCCCATAAGCTATAAGCTGAATGCTTGTATCAGAAGGGTAAGGGCAGGATTAAGCGCGAGATACAAATACCCCTCCCCCCTTTTCTGGGGCCAAAATGAGGACACCGCGTTTCATCGACTAGGGCACCATCTCAAGAAGGTGGCGCGTTAAAGTACGCTCTCCCGAACAGGGGAGAGCGTACTTTAACGGGGCAAGACGGGCACACTGGTTCGCAAACTCATACCCATTTAAAAGCTGAAAATGGTCCGGGGCAACCAGAGTGCGAGGGAAATGCCTTTTGGGTTACCTTACACCCCGGCACTCGAAGACTCGGGACGGCGGCGTGTAGTTTCAATCAGTTCAAATCCAACATAACCACTCTCGCTGGTAAGAAGGGGTGGTACAAGTGGGAATTCTGCTAGAAAAAAGGGCGCCATCTTGAAATCTAAAATGGCCCTGGGCCACCCGGGGTGCAAGCAATATGCCTTATCGGCCACCATGGAGTATGTAAACTCGAGACGGCGGCGTGCAAGCATGGAATTTACACACGATAAAAAAGACCCAAAATTCAAACACGCTGTACCATCAAAACAGTACATTGATCTATTAACGTCATATTTGTGGTAAAAGGAGCAATATTTAAGCTTCAGATAACAACTTTATACAGGGTGCTCTGTGGTTTGGGTAAGATTACACGGGTTCGCTATATCTGCTTAGTTCGATACTTCTTGTTAATACTTATTATAAGTTTGTAACTTGTTTAGATAGGGATCACATATCCAATATTATAATCCTGAATATTGTATTATGGAGCGTTGTTCCTGGCAAGAGAGATTATGGAGGTGGGACACGACGGTATCGCCGGTCCGAATTAAGCAGTCCGACTGGGGTAGTACCTCCGTCCTACAGAAGACCACGAATATGTCGTCGTTGGAAATCCTTAAGACTAATTGGAAAAGCTCACTGGAACACTCCGTATTTACTTTTCTGTCTAACATACCCAACTTACAGTTCAATGCAATGCAAAAACGCTATTGTTTTCTACGAGATATTATTAAAAAGGAGTAGCCGATTATCTGAACTATTCTCTAGCTCTTGTATGATACTAGAAAAATTAACGCATCAATTGCTTCTACGACATCACCGCTTATAGATACCGTAGCGGCTACGAAACCAGTTTGCGCTACGAATTAACTACGTGCGTAGCCTGTGACCGACCATAGTCATTGCTAATGTTTTTTTAAATGCCTACAAAAGCTAGAAATTAAAAGAAGGTTCAATTAAGAATTGGAGACGATAATTATCCAAGGTCTGAATATGGTCACGATAAGTGATCATATTATGAACTTCTGAACTAAATAATCTGATTATGCACTTACTAGAAAGCTTGTTTTTAAAAAAGTCTTAAAATTTATTAAAACAAATTAAATAAACAATTTGAATCGGAAAAACAATGACGTGTATGACTTCACATATAATTGTGGTAAGACGCAAGTTAGGCATAAAATTAAGTCTCGATAGTATGAAATGTGAAGGCTGCAAATATGGGAAGTCACATAGAAAACCGTTTGGAACTAGAGAAAGAGCAACAGCTCTTGGAGAGCTGACTTCTATGTCTGTGGACCATTCGTTGACAGCTTTTCAAAGTACAAATACTTTGTTCTATTTAAAGACGATTATTCGAGTTACCGTATGGTGTATTTTAATAGAATCTGTGAAGTCAAATCAGTTTCCTTGAAGATCCTGTTGAAACTAGTATGAAATACTCAACATTTACGTCATATTTTGGGGTATATACCCTAAATTCTGACGTAAAGTCTAACAAGGAACACAAAAGGTATAAATATATTTTCAATACTCTTCTAGATATCATAACAATAAAACTTGAATCTCGAGTAACAGGAATAAAGGAAATAGGTTATATCGTCTGCTTTCAAAAGAGAGCTCAACGACATCTACAATCGTTCTGAAGTTAACAAATAAGTATTTTCACAATAGATAAGGACCTGAATAAAACTAGACAATACAAAAATGAGAATAGATCTACTCAGATTCACATTAACTCGATCCACTTTAGTTTTGATGTTGATCCAATACCTATATATTTTGCCGAGTATTTAGATAAGAGATTTAAAAAAAAGTTTAACACGAGACCTTACAGTCGCCAAGTAAACTATCAGGTATCCGCTAAAACCTTTCAAAAAATAATAAACAAAAAATCCTATTTATTTTGCAAATGTAGCAGAAGCAGGCCAGGGTGATGGGGTGGGACATCCCGCCCTATTTTCTGAAGTAAGATGGAGACACCGTGATTCCTACATCCGAGAGGACCATCTAGAAACCGTAGATGACCCAGGGAAATGACTTAAGGACCACCTTACACCCTGAAGTCTGTAGAAACAAGACGGCGTGCGGTTTTAGTCGGTTCCAGTCCGACAGAACCACCCTCGCTGACTAGCAGGGGGGTATCCGTGGGGATTGCCGCCCCAAAAATAAAGGTACCATTACATTAAAACAAACTGGCAATCAATTTCTTTCTCTTAATTAATTATTCTAATTAAAATCTCCGTGACACATACAATTACGTTACAATATAAACATAATTAATGTACTGCTTCATTCAATACACAATCAGGGGCCTTACTCCGAAAAACGAAAATATTCGTATCCGTTGACGTTTTGACCATTTAGCTACCCCGAAAGTGTTTCGTTTCGGATTTCGGATCCGTCTTCGATCGTTTGACATTGAGGTGTACACCTCCTACTCCCAAAATACATTTGACGTTTTCGCTGTCGTTGTTTGACAAATTATCCGTTTTCGTTCGATCCGAAACGTTCTTGTTCGATTTTCAGAGTAAGGCCCCTGTTACCCTTTCTTTGTTCCTATTAATCACGTAGGTGGTACAATGTTTGTGTTAATTTTCTATGGCGGAGGCAGCGTTTCATGTAATTGGTACTTAATTGATTGAAATCACATTTTGCCCACGTCACGTAACGTTGATTTTCGGTGCCGACTTGTATTATGTTAATTTAACGGATAATTTTATCCTATATTCAGCTCATTTTGCTTGTAATTCAATTGGCTATCGAAACTGTGCCGTTATTTTCATGAGGCTACTAAAGTACTTTATCATACCTTTAGCTTACCATTAGGCGAGGGGAAGTCATATTGACGTGACCAATATATAAAAAAATAGTTTTTAAAACCTTTAATATGGTAAGGAGAATGATATATCTTGTTTCAGCTGTTCATCTATATCTCATTTCATTTATTTGCATGTAACAGTCACAATAAGCAGGAGTAGACCCAATAAGTACTGTCTTGCCATCGTAGAAGATGATGTGTTCCAATGGTCTCACTACCATGAATGCCCAAGAACGTGTAAAGTGAAGAAGTAAGAATCGGAAAGCGGACTCCGGACTCCGGGGTGAGAAACCGAATGTGACCGGGCATAACGCGAGGATGATGATTAGTTTTAACAAGCTGGTCGATAAAAAAAATCAAAAATAAAGTATGGCAGAAGGCATACAGAGACAACATACTTCACGAGCTTCCTCTACTGTCATTAAACCTTTCATGCAAGCCTGGTTTTGAGTTTTTTCACCTGCCCTTATAATATGGTTGGCTATAGTGAAATAAAAAGCGTGATAAAACTATTCCAGATATCAAATCAATCAAGGTGAAAAAGGGTTTCGTTCTGAATAGTACATGCTTCTAATCCAACAGTTTCAACGCTACATTGGATAAACGGATGACTTGGTTAAAATGTCTGGAGTTTTACTGATCCTGCATTATTCTAACTCAGTGAGCAGCCACGGCAATTTCGTAATCATTAGAATGTTTTAAACCGATCCTCGAATACCCATGCGGGTGTTTAGGACAACCTAAAAGATACACACAAAGATATCGTCGTGTTTTATCCGATAAAGATAAATAAAACAATAGGTTATTCTCTAAAGAATTTGTTATTTACGAAGACGAAATTCAACTGTAATATTCGTATTCATAAAATTGAATCGAAATCACGCGTTTTAGAAAAAGTTATTCCAAAGTCGTGGAATAAAATGTTAATCGTACGTAACTTTGATTCGATTAAAAAGAAAAACGTTAGCAATCATTTGTATTCAGTACTATTTGTCAAAACAGAATCCATCTACATTTTCGTGCGATTTTTTAGCCCTCAGAATCAATCAATCATAGTTTAATATTTTTGGGACGACGATGACGTAGTTATGTCGGAATCAGATCGACTAATGACTATAACCACACGAATGACGAACCTTGGATAAATCTAAGAAAGTAGGTAATACCCAGGATCGACATCAAGCATGGCTGCTTATTGTCAATAGGCAACCTCACCGTGCAGTGTAGAGGGCTTTGCCCCCCTCCATTGAAAAAGGTGCGAGGGATTACCGGGGTGCGAGAAAAATATCCTTTGGGCCGCCTTATACCCCGGTGCTAGAATATCCTAGACGGCGTGCGGTTTTAGTCGGTTTGACTCCGACATAACCTGGCCCCGCTAACCGCGGGGGAAGTATTCATGGGGATTTCCGCACGAAAAAATAGTTCGCGGGGATATTTATATAAATTAGGTACTCGTATCACAATACCTTTCACTCGTCTATAAAAAATACTGTAATTTATTGATTGGAAAAGAGCTGCAGTCGTAGGGTTTTTACTGCTTGGCCCTTTTTATTGAATGATGAAACGGGAATCCAATGTAAATGTAAATTTCTTCCTTCATAAACGTCACACTGTGATCCAAAACAAGTAAATACTTTGAATCTTTGTATTGACTCCTTTGGTCATAGGATCGGTAATATTAGAAGCGAAGGGTCTTACGAGATTGTTCCCTGTTTTCTATTCAGTTTTTTTTATGTACGGCACATAAATATCACCTCGGCTGATGGTAAACTAAAGGATAAGTCTCAGGAGTGAAGATCACTATAATTGTAGTTACGAGTAACACAACGGTGGTGGATGTTTTTTTATACCTCGTTTAAAGGGTTTATAGGCCACGCTATCCAACCCACGGGATGCGGGCAGAGAATCGGGTGGTATGGCACACATTGGGGGAGGCCTATGTCCAGCAGTCAACATCGATAGGCTAATTGGTTGATTGGTTGGTTGATTGATCTAACCTACAGTAACTTCTAATAATCCTACTATCCTGTTATTATTATAAATGTGAAAGTTTGTGAAGATGTTTGTTACTCAATCACGCTCTAACGAGTGCATGGGTTTAGCTGAAATCTTGTACAGGAACAGATTATAGTCTAGAATTACCCATAGACAATTTATTCCTGAAATATGTTCCCATGGGTAGCGAGAACGAGATCAGAATTCTACGCGGATGAAGCCGCGGGCGACAGCTAGTTTTTAATTAAGAAGAAAAATCAGTTTCCTCTTGATACCTTTATAAATGCCCTTGAAATGGCTTATCGGAATATCGAGCCTAAAAATAAATCGAGATTACAGATTCATAAGCTCTACCCTAATTTTATCCCTTTCGCAGAATATTATAAGCACAATGACGACTGAAGACTTATGCTTAAGACCGTATGAAATGGAGGCAACCTTAAAAGTCGGAAAGCGGACCCCAGACTCCGAGGAGAGATTTTTTTATACAACTTAGGTGGCAGACAAGCACACGCTTGGATACGACTGGGACTAACGATGACAACCGTAGAATAATGTCATTTTAATCAACTCTAAACTGATTTCTACCACATAAATGTAAAAGACCTCGAATGAGAATTAGGGCAACTGCATTGCAGTACTGTAGCATTCTGTGCACAAAATGTTGAAAAACTATGTAAATTTATTGTGTAGGATAGGATACTACATTTCTGTGAGGATACGCATTTTTTGTTCAAGTAAAACTGCAATGAATGCTGGAAATTAAGCTTCACGAAAATTAATGAGTTCCTAGCAACATGGCAATTATCCTCACAACCTTAGACCTGGTTACAAATAAAGTTTACACGCTAGAGCCTTAGACCCACATTCCTACTATTTTCTTCAAAATTTTTGTTATCTTGGCTTTACAGTAGCGACTGCCGTCTGCCACCCTAACCTTGCAGGCTATTGTTTCTTGAGTCGGGTTAGGGTAAGACGATTTGAATTACCTACTTAGACTTTTACGTGAGCGACTCCCGTAAAAGTCAATTCAAAGTAAAGAGTAACAAAACGGATCCTGGACTCGAAAATACCAACTTTGTATGTACCGGGACTAACGCGGTGATGACAATAATGCATTAAAATTTCAGTCATCTTATAAAATAGCCTATAGTGATATTAATGATGCACATATTCTGATACAAAAATTCCAATTCAATCATCTAGAAAATTGCTGTCCGTAAACGGTTACACAATAAAGTCAAAACAAAATTGTTACTTCAACATTAAACGGTAGGTACTCAGTGTTTTATTCGTACCATTAAACAAATTCAAAACAATTTTCAACACAAAGCTAAAATGTATCTTTGAAAACCAAAAACATACACCGTCAGTACAGCTTAACGGCTTACCAACTTACATCCTAAATTAACAACAGCCTGTAGCGGAGGCGACAATAAACTTGTCAAATTAAACCAGTCTGTATACTTACGGGAGGTGTAGCGTAATGAATCAAGTTTCCGTATAGGCGAGGAGATGATCATCATTCTCTGAACCTTTTTCCCAATTCAGTTGGGGTCGGCTTTCCAGTCTAACTGTGATGCGGCTGAACTTCGATATTTTCCGTGGAGCGACTGCCATCTGACCTCCACAACCAATGGTCATTATGATCAATGGTGATATCGAAGTTCCAAATTAGACTGGTTGGCCTTTTGTGGGCTCCAACTATCCGTAACGACTGCCATAGATGTTTGTATGGCAACCGGGACCGACGGCTTAACGTGCTCTCCGAGGCACCAACAAACCTGCGATAAATACACACATAACTTCGAAAAGCATCGAAAAGTCATTGGTGTGTGCCATAGTGAACCTGGGGAAGGACCCGAGACCTCGTCTCAGCAGTCCATTACCCAAACCACTAGTCTATGACGAATATCACTAAATAAGGCAACATTGGAGAAGGTTTTTATTCAATTAGAACTGAAACTCGATTCAAATGGCTAAGAATAAATCCTTCCGTGTATTTTTGTACTTAATGTCTGATGGTACCGATAAGAACCTTAATCCTTGTTCAAATCACCCTAGAAACCCAGAATGAAATACTTGACGTGTATTTGTTATCTGTGTGCCCCAATTACTAAAGCTATTGCTGATTTTAGCTTGCCTACATTTGAAAATGTATAATTTTTATTATTATTTATAAAAGGTTTTATAGTTAATCTGATGACTTAAAATATGTTGAGCTATTTCCGTTGGCCGTGGGCGTGTTGTACCTATTTATTTTTCGTTTAATATAATATGAGTCACGGCCTAACTTTATGCTAATCACTTGCTTCCTTTACACTGTTCAGGAAAAAGTTTTATACGAAATAATGTATTCTAATCTCAAATATCGTGTATAAAAATAAGCCGTACAGTAAATGAGCCTTTCAGCTCTCGGTCTATACAACCACATCCTATTCAAATTTAGATCATAACTCTTTCAATATAAGGTCGAAATCGTCTTGTTTTGCCAGTCTTTCAGCAACAAAGCTTATCTACATACGTTAGGTGATTGTTTGTAAACTAGTTAGAGAATGCGGTTTTGCTTGTATTGCAGTTGGATGTGTTAGCATGTTGTTATGTAAAAGCGAAAATCTGGGCGCTTTTATGGTAATAGGTGGTAGTGCTGCCTTGCTTTAAAAAACACATTTTTATTTTGAATTTCGTTGATTAATTTATACAAACGCATACGTTAGTCCTAACTGCATGCTAAAATTTGCAAGTCATGAAACCATTTTTCGTTATAAAAATCCTGCGCAGTTTTACTTGATTTTGGATTTACACTTCTGGAATTTAACCTTCTTGTTAAGGTTTGAAATAACTACAGCATTATACATAATCTGTTCAACACCATCCTCAAAGCAATTCGCAATTTATCATTTTGATTGGCATGTCGGCTTTTCCAGGATTGACTGCCATCTGACCTCCCAGCCTGCGCCAGAACCTCGTCGTTTATTTAGCAGGTGCACTCATAGGTCACTGGTGGGTGAGTTTGACTTGGGCCCCGAAGGTATTGGCAGGCCCCGCTGGCAAAAGCTGGCGTATTTATATTTTTGATATTTGTTTAATATTTGACGTCATGTAATAGTAATTTAGCATACTCCATTGTCCCTTGTGATATAACTTCCCTCCCTTGAGTAAATCTCCAAAAACATGACCCACTTTCCCTGATACAAGCACAATTTAATCTGGCACCCCTCTTGGGTAGTCCCCGCGGATCTTTATGATTAAATAGTCAATCACGGGAATATTAAGATACTAATAAATGACCATAATGTCGCTAGCAGTGTATTTTGGTGATATTTTTGTGGTACCTACACTTAAAAATTAGTAAGTATAAATAGTTATTTTCAAAATTCTATCTCGAATTATTACAGGTTTTTTATGAATAATATTGATATAAATATTTGAGTAGCAATTATTCTTAATTTTATTATTTAAGGCAAAAAAAACTTTAGGCAAATCTTTGTGCAAATCAAATAAAAGTTTGTAATAAATTATAAATTTTGGAAAGACTTTCCAGCTCTCTAGCAAATGTATGATACTAACCAAATGATTCCAAAAATGACGGGTTTATCGTGTTTAGTTCAAAAGTTCTTATGACCATTTGATCCAGACTAATAAACATCAGTGCAAGTTAAATAAAAGCTTGTAATAAGTTAAACCTTGTAAAAGGTAAGATAGCAACATCACAAACCTAACCGTAATTTAGAAAACTAGATTACTTACGACGAACGTAGAGAATTTCTTATACTACTCTAATTCAGACTAGTATTACGAACTGAAGCAGAAAAGGTTATCTAGTTACGACTTAGACTTATCCAGTTATCCTGAGGTAGTGCTTGCACGTGAAGCATAAAAGTAGCGTTTCAGAACTAGATGTCTGTATTTTTACTCTTATTTTATACGAGATATGAAAGGCAAGGTGGTCATTGGGCGATTGGTCGGTTCATTGTCGTTTTATATTGCTTAGGTTAGTTTAATCAAAATTGTGATTTTAGGTTGAGATTCTACACACTAATAACCGAATAAAGGAACCGCGGTAGCCTAGTGGTTAGGGTAATGGACTGCTGAGACGAGGTCTTGGTTTCGATCCCAGGTTCACCATGGCACACACCAATGACTTTTCGATGCTTGTCGATAAGAATATCGACTAAAGGGAAGTTATGTGTGTATTTATCGCAGGTTTATTAGTGCCTCGGAGAGCACGTTAAGCCGTCGGTCCCGGTTGCCATACAAACATCTATGGCAGTCGTTACGGGTAGTTGGAGCCCACAAAAGTCCAACCAGTCTAACTTGGAACTTCGATATCGCCATTGGTCATAATGACCATTGGTTTGGAAAGCTGACCCCAAATGAGTTGGGAAAAGGGTTCAGAGAATGATGATTCTACACACTAATAAGCAGTAGCTGGAATACGGCCAGCAGTCAGGATGACCGCAAGTTATGGGTACTCGCATTTGCAAGTTGCGAATCGCAACCGCAACGTATGGTTCGAGAACCATTGCGATTTAACAGATGTTATTGCTATTAACTAAATTGGCACACGTTTTATAAAGAAAAAAAAATTATAAATTGAAAAAGCCTTTTATTAAACACGCTTTCTATTAAGTGTTTAACCAGAAAAATAAAACGAACCCAAACATGATAGATTTACCTTGGTTAGTTCAGAAGTTCCTATGGACACCTTCAGGCTCCATCATAAGATCAGCTTCATAGTAGGTATTATTACTATAACATTGACAACGAAGATACGCAAGTATACCAAGATTTGACCCATACTAACATACTTATCATAATTATTTGCAAACTAACAAAATGACAGAGAAAGTAAATAAAAGCTTGTAAAAACAAAGAAATAAATTACTCGATGCATTCATATTTGCAAACATGAGATCACAAACTTTCACGTTTATAATATCAGAACCTAATTCTCCCAGGTACGAGACGTCAATTAACCTCAAAAGATTACTTTAAACAAAAAATTCCTAGGAAACTAATTAGCTTTGCTTGCCGATCCTTAATCTTAGACCCCATCGGCTCTTGACCTGCTAAACGAACGATTAATCACTTGTAATGAATTTAAGACAACGGCAGTAAATTTGCTTAAACTGTTTTTATCTGATAAAGTCTTTTATCCTATTTTGTTAAGTGTCACAGATTTATTATCTAGATTGTAATGGCGCACGATTTTACATTATTAAATACGTCTTAAGGCAGTTTTATCTGTAGGAAATATATTTCAGTACGCAGCTGACTTGAGATTTAGGATACCCCTAGCTTAGTGGTTAAAGAGATAGCCTTACGATCGAGAATCTCGAATCTTCTCTATCTTCTTATCATGCCTTACTTTCTTTAAAAAATAAATACTGACGTGTAGGATTTTACTAAGATGTTCGGGACCTAAGTCAATCTCACCTGTTCTGCCGTCAGGCTCTGGCTCTCTTATCGGAGTAAGGGGTCAGCGGTTATCGCTTCCGTACACAGAACACTCATATCCTGACTTCCGTGGAAGTCAAGATAACAACTACAATAGAGTAATTAAAAAACTAGCGTTCTTTTAAAAATCTAAATGTTTGTATTTATAAAAAAAATTAAGTAGGTACCCAAGTCAGTTTACCCTCATTCTAGGACCATATAAAAACTATCTATACTTAGCAAAGGTCTAGTGTCAGAGGTCGGCATCACTGCCTAAATCTTGGACGATAATATTTTGTAAATCATTATGTAAATTGAGAAAGATGATTCGCATGTGGTCGGATTCGTCGCTAATTTCTAATATCTTTCATACTTGTCTGAAAAATGTTTACTCCAAAATACATTAATAGGGGAAGAAAATCGTGCGGCCCACGGGCTGGCCCCAGTTTGCCGACTCCTGGCTTTAGTCTATACTGTTTAGTAATATTTATAGGTATCCTATAATAGGTATTGATTTATTTATTAAGCAAGATAGCGCTTGAAGCTTATAAGCACGTTTCGGAATCAGATAATTTCCCTGACTTTTTCTTAATAATTTAGAAATGAATATTAAGAAAATTCTTGTGATATAATCCGGCGATGCTCCGGCGTGTTCCTGGAAGACTTGAAGGCTTTAATTTCTCGCTTCGTTCGAGCGAAAATCATGTAAGCACGTTATATATTGGCGCTGAATTTTTTATCGAAACTTAAACGCAGGCAGTGCTTACCCGCATGTTTAATATGTAATTTTATTTTGTTCATAAGAATACTTGTGACGTTTCTTTGAAACTAAAGTTTTTGTAGCAACGCTGAACCAGTAATGACAGAAAATCATCATCACTCTGTCCTAACATGGTTGCTCTTCCCTACGGCATTACCATGTTTTTCATGCCCTGTTTAAAGAACCTAGGATTTAAGAAAAAGGAAATACGTGTGTAGATAGATAGATACTAATACAGAAAGCCAATTATCGTATATTTTATAATATTTTCAAAATTCAGTTCCGATCTCATCTCGATCTCGCCGGACGCATACTTAAAGAGGAAAGATAATACGAATTCCCTATCTACATAAAAAACCCTGACGTACCCTACATAAAAAAGTAAAAGAACCTTCCTCGTTTGATGTCAGTCAATTCAAAAAACCACTTTCAAATTCTTCTGAATAACTTTACGACTTAAATAAATTCGAAAATGATTTACCAAACCCTTAAAAATTTACTACCCCAAGCTTTTTTCGATCAGTATGAAACAATATCAATAAAAAAAGGGATTTTATTACATCATCGACTTCAAAACAAAATTGTATTTGATCGTTCAATAACCAATGAAATTGGTATTCAAAACTGATTTGACCCTGCCAATTGGATTCAAGAGAAAGATTTTCAGTAAGGCTTTGAGGGAGAATACGCAATTAAGTGAAATGTTTACGATTGGAGCGAATGCGACGGTTTCGGGTAGGCCAGATTCTAAACCCTAAACCATCGCATTAGTAGATAATAGGCATGAATATTTAAAACTCGAAATATATTAGTCACATGTTAGTTAGTACTTACGAAGTACTTTCTTATTCATTAGCGTTATTCCTAGTTGCATCCAAGGCTTATACTTCTTCGAAAGCGCGCCCCCCCCCCCTATTCCGGGGGTATGACGGTAACCACGCGGTTCCCAAACCCAAGGGGGCCATCTCGAATCCGGAGATAGTTACCACTTTTTAAGCAGTCGCGTAAACATATCTAAACAAAAGATTTTACGTTCATATTTTCACTTATTCACTTTCAACTTATGATGAATTATTCACAAGTAAACCTACACAAAACTAATATAATTACCTTTGGACAAGATAAGAGCATAATTAAACCCTAGTGACTTGTGTTAAAGTTAATGTCGAGAATTGCTGTTTTACAGTCCAGATGTCCCTGAATAATGTACCAACTTAACAAGATGTATTAACACTCAGACCGCGTCGTCGACAATAGGGTGAGGTGGGGTGACAGTGACGACGGGCACCTGAAATAAATGGGCACAGAATACCGAATTTGGTTAACCTTGATTTTATTAGGACCGGTGGCGTTGTGATAAATTTGATTGATGAATTAATGAAATTTTGTAACAATTAGCATACTCACTTCTATCACTGTTTATACTAAGTCTGTATATTGGAAATACATATTAAAAAAATACTTGGGTTAGATACATTACGAATGATTCTGAGCATAATAATATTATTTTTGGAATTTTTGTCTGTTTATTCACGATCGATGCATGGAAAAACTTCTGGACAGGTTTTGATGTGGTTATTTATAACAAAGTTCTTGATCGATTTCACATCTGTCGCATGGTTGATCGCAATTGGTTGAGTAGGACGGGAGATAGGACCACAAGTTGCGATAATCGAGCGGGTGGAGCCGTGGACATCAGCCAGTTTCGTAAGAATGTAAATCGGGCAAAGGAACTTGACCTCACGACCAGTACCCCCCGAAAGTTGAATACACCGACCAATTGAGCTTCCTGAATACACGTCCTGGATAGTCGAAATTTTCTTATAAACGTTTAATAATTATAACGAGCTAACAATGACGTAACCTTCATTTTCCATGTCTTTTAATTCCAATTATTTCAGGACGTTGTAAAAAACATAGAATTATTATACTTATAGGTAGGTATCTGGTTAGATAAATGGTGGCACTTACAACTAACATTGCAATAGAACTGAGATTTTGTAAATTTTCATCTGCGTGCCATGCGTGTAATCGCTCGTTGTGTAAAGCCAACCTTATCCCAGTAATGGCTTCAAACAAAATTATACAATACTCATTCATTTAAGCCCGCTGTCGCTGTCGCCACGCCCATCCCATCCGTCAGCGACGCAAGCTTACGAGTACATTCGTGTAGTATACTGTAGGTCTCCTGTGTCTAATGACTACAGCTAGGAATGATAATAAATTGACATGTTTACAGTATCTTTCTCCTTGTAACGGAGAAACGAATGTTGAGATAGATGTATGTTGTGTCGAAAATGAACAGAATAAGGAAGTATGATAAGTAAGACCATACTGCTACTCCTTAATGCCGAAATTCTGCAGGAATTAAAAATAGGCATTAGAAGGTTTTTATAGGGTCAGCAGCATGAGTGTGACGCCTACACACGTCCATGGCCACGTTGACCGTTTCCCATCAAGTGGGCCGTGTGCCTGTCTGCCATCTAAGTTGTATAAAAAAGTCAAATTCATGTTGAGAAAAAGCACTGTTCAGAAGCAATTCACTCAAATTTCATTTCATTTTACAAATCCCATTATACAATTCATTTCACCTTCACCAAAATCGTCACATTAAATATTAAATGAGCGGTCTGAGCGTCCTTTGTTTCAGAGATAGAACCCTTGGGTTGTAGTAAATTGTCCTCTGGCTGTGTGGACAAAACACTATTAATTTGTAATTAAACGGGGTACTTATCTAGGGTCGTTACCCTGGTTCTCCCCGAATGGGTGGAGGCTGATTTTAGATTTGAAGTTTTGTGTTTACATGATCACAGCTAAGTTGGGAATGTTTAAACAGTTTTGAGATAATATATACTTTGTATGGCTGGTTACTGTTCTATTCTTAATTATCTATCTTTAGGTACTTCTAATGAATCATTTCATTGGAACTTAATAAAGTTTGTCTAGTGTTGTTCAGTCGTACAGTCAACGTCAAAAGTTAATAATCATTTTCAGTTTTCAGTAAAAGTTTTGTAAGAATGTATGTCTGGATTTATGTTTGTTCCTCTTTTGCGCAAAAACGGCTCAATGGATCTGACTGAAATTTGGTACAGAGATTGATTATAGTCTGGAATAACACATAAGCTACTTTTTATCTTAGGAACAGGTTCCCGTGGGTCGCGGATGCGGGAACAGAATTTCACGCGAGCAGAGCCGCGGGCAACAGCTAGTATAGCATAACAAGGAAATATTGTAGTAAGGAAGTTGTTTCTCCAGTGGACTGTACAATGCATCAATATTGGATAATAAATCAAAACTTGTATTCGCACAATAGGTATAATGGAAAACAATATCATAAGAATAGAAAGGTCAAGGTTCCAATATCCTAACATAAGGACGCAATATTGCTTAGTGACTAAGGAGTAGGTCTTACTATCGAGAGGTACTAGGTTCGAAACGTGAACCCATTCATAAAACAGTCCATTTGGCTTAACTGGAGGTATAAAGGGAATAATAAGTAATTTTGATAAAAAAATATAAAAAAAATCTAACTGTTACCAAAATTTAAGAAACGCAAAACCTTTAATTACGACCACTTTTCTAGCCCGATGAACTATCTCCATCAAGAACTTCTAAAGAAGGGCTAAGCTGAAAGCATACATTTTGGGCCATCTAACACCCCGGCGACGGCGACGCGGCGGTTGAAGACCCGAAACGGGGAGCGGATGTAGTCATTCAAGTCCGACATAACCGTCCCTACAAGCAGCTATTGTACTAGGTATTCGTGGGCATTCACCGACTGGCCGATTCACTCTTGACTTGAAGTCTCCCAGGTTCTAACTTTCCGGAAACCCATGCTCCAGCCGGTCATTCCACTTCATAGCAGTATGAATAATGAACGTCCGTCCACGATTTCGTAGTGTCGCTAATATAGAACTAATTCTGAAGAGTTATAACATACGATAAACTTAGGAAATAGGCAACAAAATATAGCCAATCATATCACTGTTTCGTGTGAGGTAGCGGTGGTCATAATAGGTGAGAGTTTGGCGACACTAGTTTCTATAATAATGACGTTTAAATACACTTTCGCTTGATTTCATATCTCACGTGTATAATTTAATCAAAACACCAGAAGTAATAAAAGTCATTGTTCCAGTAAACACGACGTGTCAGCAAAACTTTTTGCTGAACATCACAAAAGCATGGACGAGCATAAACCCTTTATTGTAGTATTTTTAGAGTTCCGTATCTCTTAGGTGAAAACGGAACCCCTAATAATCCACTTGGTAGACTGGCTGAGATGTTAACCGCAAACAATTCCAACAAGAATTAAACGATTCAGGGGCCTACCACGAAGTGCTTAAAACCACTTCGTTTCGGGCCACTCAACCGAGGGAAAGAGGCAAAACTATACACAGTATATAGCCCAACACCTCCATTTTTTCTAAAATGTGACACATAATTCCTTCTTCCTACAATCTTTTCTTATTCTTTTGAGGGTGAATATTGAAATTTGGCGTATCCAATTAATTCCCTGGGAGCCCACTACTTTGAAGATTTTTAACAAATAATAATAAATGTGTTAAATACGACACATAAACACATAAATTAACACACAATTTAACACGTTATTCTTATTTGTTAAAAATCTTCAAAGTAAAGGCTGCCAGGGGAATGAACTGATTACGCCAAATTTCAAGATTTGCTTATGTTAAGCGTGAAATATAGCTGCTAAAAGGTTCAAGACCAATATTGTATCGTTGTTGGCATCTGTACCTAACAGAAGAACCGATTTTATTTTCGAGATTACATTAACAGAAGACTTACAAGTCGCTTCATCTAATTTCATAGCTTAAAAATTTTTCTTCGTGACTGTATTCCCTAGAAGGATGAACGAAATTATAAACGTAAAATTTTGTACAGAACCCACTGTGTATACATCAGGATCATAACGCATCAGGTTTTTTAAACGGTACATGCCAATTTACTGAAATTTTCATTAAACAAGCTAGGAATTAAGTGAGTGTGACTTTCATTGGCCTGTGTGCATATGGAGCGTTTTATTTTATTATAATTGAAATATAATAATTATGACTTCTTAAATATCATTGTTGGCTTTAATAAATAGAGAGTTTTTTTATATCGTGATTTTTTGCCGAGGAACAGCATGTAATTTTGGTTTGAGACAAGGAAAATCCTCAGGCTAGTGATGATCATAATCTGGTGCGCTGCAACTTAACAATTAATCTAGGGGCATCTATATATATAAAAGAAAGTCGTGTTACACCATTTATAACTCAAGAACGGTTGAACTGATTTGGCTAAAAATTGGTAGGGAGCTTAGAACCAGGAGACGGACATAGTATACTTTTTATCATTTATTTTTGGAGTGGAGAGAGGAGTGGAGAGTCGAGTGGAGGGTCGTTTAATTGGTGATGATACCGACTTCCACGCGGGCGAAGCCGCGGGCAAAAGCTAGTTTTATATACTTATGGAGTTCAATGTGAGATTTGAATTTATTTGGGTTCATTATGGCAGGTAAGTACAAACAATGTTTTATAACACAATGCTAACTTCACCAAGGTGGACGCGCCATTGCGCGATATTTCAAATGAGAAAAACATTTTTGACACGCGAAAAAATTGTATCTTCCCTCAAATATTTATTCTATTTTTTTCAGCAATTCCGGTTTGACGTAGACACGGTCTCACGGTGCGTTATTTAGAATCCTCCAGGGTGCTTTTTCTTATATTTCCTTTTTATTTTTAAATAGCTATTTGAATGTTTTGTGTAACAGCGGTCTGCGATGGGCACAAATTTCAAAAAGTATTGTTAACTTTGACAAGGCTTCTTATTACGATTGTACAGTCTATTGAATGTTTCTCCTTTTGAAATATTAGGCAATTTATATAAGTATTTATATTATTCTTTAAGCAGTAGGGGTCTGGGGAGTAATATCGTGAAAATCTTATTGTTACATAAACTTGATGAATTGGTAATCGAAATTATACATGTTTTCCTTAATCCCTCAACCTCTACTACTTTAATTTTGACCTTCGACTGCTAGATTTTTTTTTCATGAGGAAATTCCCACGGATTCCTTTCCCCCCTACGGATACCTCCCCCGTGGTCAGCGGGGCAGGTTATGTTGGAGTCTAGTGCCGGGATGTAAGGTGGCCCAAAGGGCATTTCCCTCGTTGGTTTTCATCTCCGGGATCGAGATAGCCCCCGACTGCTAAGTCCTGAGGTAGAATCCCGCTCAGTGAAAATTAGTTTGTACGCATGAATATGTATTATTAGCATTGATCTGATTAGATTGCTTGATATACCAATAAATAAACCTTTAAATTAAACATCTTGTAATCCAAACGTCAATTCTCTTAATTGCTTACAATGCAATAAAGAACCGTTTAACTTGTTACAGATGGTAGGCATGGTTTTTTCTACAGGCTTTGTGAATAAGTTGGAGAATACAAAACGTCTCCTGAGTTATACTTCAGAAACACCTTTGTAATCTAAATCGTGATCTGTTTACTCATAAACGCTGAGGAATACAAATTAGTTGCGGAGTTCCAAGGATATCAAGAATTGTTTCTGCTCAAGCGCCGCGTTTACAAATTACCATTACCAACACTTTTGCCACATTTAGACATCGATTTTCATGTTTTTTGATTATTTATCCGGTTCTACTCAAAGGATTTTGATCAAACATGCATAATATTGTAAGTCTGACCAAGACCTTTCAAACAAAAAAAACTGCATCAAAATCCTTTCAGTAGTTTCGCGTTCAGAATTTTTTTATACCACTTAGGTGGCACACATGCACACGACCTACCTAATGGGACGCGGTCACTTTTGGCTATGGAAACTGTACTGTTTTGTTGATGATAAAAGGCCCTTGACGCGACACCAAAAACAGTAGCTAAATATGAATATTGTTCAGACTATGCCTCTGCATACATCTTCAATGGAAGGCAAAGAATATTTTCAGTAGGTAGATAAAAAGGAGCGGGTGAATGACACCGATGGAGGTCACAGATAAACATCAAGTCGTTATCATTAAGGTCAATTCACCGTCGACGAGAGGTGCGAATTTTGGCAACTGAGGGTAGTTAGCGAATTTTGCACTTTATTTTGAATAGAATCACTGATATCGAGTTTTACTCGACTTTTTTCCTCTTTTTTTCAGGAAAGACGTCTACGCTACGTAGCTATATAGATAAACTAGTCTATGTCCATGACACTACTTGTGTGAATGTCGGATATCACGACTTTTGGTCTATCTCCGCTACTAATTAAACAATTTCAATCAAACATACGGAAGATTTTAAGGAGTTTGTAATAAAAAAACCGCATCAAAATCCGTTCGGTAGTTTTTTCGTCTATCGTGAATAAATAAACAAACAGGTAAGAATTCCGAAACAATTTATTTTTGTGTTTTTAATGACTCATTTAATTTAATATATTTTTTATTTATCTCCAATGTATAGACACAACTAGGTTGTTTACAATATCAATAGTATAGACACATTGAGCATTATTTTCCCCCTTTTCTAACATTAGTTATGGAAGATCAGTTAGAAAAAAATATGAGCTACACCTAGCGTTGCAAACCCTTTTACATCGGATGTAAGCGTATCAACCCTATTCTACGAGTAAACGTTTTCTATTGATATCCTTTGATATCACGGAAACTATTTCGTGACTTGCGTTGTAATTTGGTCACCAAGCAATATAAATCATTTACACGTTTCAGTTGGACCTTGATTTTCAAGGAAAATCGTCCAAGATACCTACATATAGAAATTGTTGAAAATACTCAGATATACATAAATATTCCTTGGTTGAAGAAACCCCCAAAGTGAAAAGAATTATATTCATACACACTCATTATTATCATCACAGCCTAGTTGCATCCGAACAAGGGGTCCACTCTCATATTTTCTCTCTTGATTTAACTCATGGTTTTCATGGCAGCGATTACTGTTGTCTCACTAAATAAACTCAGAAGGTTTGCGCCTGAAACTCGTTAAACAGTAGGTGTATCAGCTCGCATGTGAGGTACATTTGGAACTATACCAGACCATAATGGGCTCCCCGTATCTACAGCCCACACACTATTAATTGGTGAAAGTAGTTCTTCTTCAACTTAGCGTTAATCCCAGTCGCATCTAAGGCTTTCATCTCGGAGTCTGGTGTCCGCTTTACACCTTCACAACCCAATGGTGACATTAGGCGATATCGAAACATTGCAGCTAGACCGTTGTTGTTGGAATTTTTAGGGCTCCAACTACCCGTAACGACTGCGATAGATGTTTTTATGGCAACCGACGGCTTAACATGCTCTCCGAGGTACGACAAGACCAATGCAAATACTCATATTTATGTATACAAATATTTGCACTGAGCGGGGATCGAACCCGCGCCTCCTGCGCAACAGTCGCGTTCAGTACCACTATGCCAAAGTAGTTCTTATTGGTTTATAAAAGGAGTTCAGACACCACAAGGCGCGAATGACGGTGCGCTTGCGTTACGCAAGTTGGAAACATGTCGCCCGGACACGATCTTCACGATTGATATCACGTAATCTGTTTCGTGACAAGGGTTGCAAACCGTTCGTACAATGAATTTCATATATTATCTTCTCGTGCAAACAGTGCCTTACATTAAATTTTACAGGAAAATTGATTTAGGCAGAATATACATAGCTCAGAGGCAATATTATAAAACAGGACAAATAAAATAAATCAGATGCCTACAGAAATAAATATAGAATCATAGTTATTAATTTTAAATTCATGACAAACACAGAGCCATTTCTCGTTAGAAAATAATATGTTCAAAATTCAGCGGTAGTCTAGTCCCGATCTCATGTCGAACTCCAGAAATAATAATATGCCAATTATGAATGCAGTAATCGACATTTTCAAATTCCTGTTTTATGTAAATATGATCCTAATATGAACTTGAATAACACTCATAAAGAATACAAAAATAAACATTATACCAAACCTAATTATTTATTATTGCTATTACTTTTTCAATATCATTCATATATCATCCAATTATCTAATTACCGAACCTTGTATGTTTTACTTATAATGAGTCTGGATAAACATAATAAAAACTCTATTTCTAGTTATTTTTCATAGTACCTATTTACTTATATACTTATATTTTTACTATAATATTAAACATTTATAACAATAGTAAAGGTCGGTTTGTAGTATAATGTATTTGTATTCAAAAGCTTCCCAAAGTTCACTAAATTTACATAAATGATTCCTTGCAAATCTTCGGAGTTAAGTTTGTTAAACCTTATCTTTAGTAGAGTAAATCCTTTTGTAACCGACCCGGCTATAAACTAATTAACTTTGATAAAACCGATTTTCTAATTTCCATAAATTGTGGTGAAAATAACTGTAAAACGCTGGGATCGCATTTTGTCCCAGATTTCAATTGTATTATATTATTTGCAAAAGCGTTTAGTATACAATGGCTTATGATGGGCTACGTCAAGCCATCATCATTAATGTACGGGGAGAAATGGAGTACAAATAGCGCATTCTTGGCCATCAAGACGCGTAATCTGGGCTATTTTTTGGCACACTTCAAAGATATCGTGGCGTAGCAATAACTTCAAATAGCGATTGCAGTGAATGTTTTCACCTCGGAGCCCAGAGTTCACTTCATCTAGTCTTCGGTATCCCTGGTAATGAAACCATCAGTCATTGCGGGATCAGTTTGTCATACAGCATGAGCCGTGGATTGGATAAAACTACTTAAAACAAACATACAAATGATACATGATCATAATACTAATGTCAAATGATAACGTATACAAGACATACCTATCGAATAATTACTCATAGATAATACTGACAATAATATAAATGTCCCAATTCATATCTATCGGTTTGACAACTTTGTTACCGACTGAGTCATTTTTGCTCAGACTATAGGTATTACCGCGTTGATTAGCTAGTTTCCGTTAAGAGTGTTGGAAGTGATAACCGCATATATACATATCAGATAAAAATGTGAACCATGTTGTATAAATTCAGTGTTACTTGACAACGATTGTGTCTGGAAATGTTCATTCTACGTAGTCATTTAATTTCCTTTTATTTATTAAGGATAATATTTTAATAACTTTGTAGTGCTTGAATCGAACTCGTGTTTACATTAAATTTATTTGTAGTTAGACTGCTTACGAATAAATACAAAAAATTAAGACTGGACATGATTTTCGGTTTAAAATATTTAAAAAATCTTGAGTGTTAAAGTGTTTCATCATCTCTAGTGTGTTTATCTAAAGTAGTTTCAAAGTTAGTTGATATGATCAACGTTATTCTTTTAAGTGAATATCTTATATTGTCACAATGTTATCGTTTGCTTCTATAATGATTTTGTTTATACAAGGATGTGCTGGTGCTCAAGGTAAGTCATTTTTAAACTAAAAATGTTAAAGCTGTCGAGTGGAATGCGTTACCTGAGTCTGTGTTTGGAGTCTTCAAGTCTAGAGTAAATAGGTTGCTTCTATCAATCAAAAATGTACGGCTTGAAACCGAGATGACCTCGGCCTCAAAAATCTTAATGTTCTTTATTAACATCTGAATTAATGTTAATCTTTTTGATATATCCAGAACCCTTTCTTACAATACTGGTGAACAACGTGGTTCTTGCAACAACACGAGAACAGCTGCGTCGAAGTAATCGGGCTGTTGTTTACTATTATGGCGACGGTGACTCAGTGGACATGTCTTGTACTTGTCAGGAGACCAAGTGTGACGTGCAAGTGAATTACGACTACGCTACGGCATTAGACGGTGAGTTATTCTTTTATTATTAACCGATTTGACCATAAAAATCTTACGCGCATTTGTGTGTTACAAATTAGACCTGTGAATTTCGTGTGCCGTGATTTAAAATGACTTATATCATAATTTTGTTTTAATTATAATTTATAAATAAATCTTTCCTTCATAAAGATTCAACTAAACTTAAGTCAAAATTGCATTAAATCTTGATTTCAGTAATTTTTGCTTTTTTTTTATTAGGTTATTTTTTTTATAAAATTATATTTATGTAAGGAATGTGAGTTAGCTACTCCTAATTGTATGTGCGTTATTCCCATAGAAATGGTAAGTGGGCGTGGCACGCGTGTCACTGGTATGCGTTGGTTCGCAAGGTTTGCATAGTTAGTATAGAGCGAGAGAGAGATTATTTGAAGTTTTTCTTAAGTCAAAGTTTGTTTGATTCAAAATACGAATCGCCGTAAATATTTTTTCATCTATAGCAAAGATCTCTAACACGAACTAGTAAGGTGTATTTTCGTTTTGCAGTATGCCTAATTTAGGCTAATTTGGTATGGAAGATATGCGACAAATCAAAACATTTGTTTACTAGTAGTGCAATGTATTATTAACTGGTTGTAAGTGTGAGTTTGGCGACAGCGGTTCCCCTTATAAATAAGTAGTATCACACTTCCATTGTAGTAGGTAATCTTTATTCCGTGGTTATTCCAACAAAATATCGAATATCGTCATCGTCATTGCAGTCTACACATTACTTCCAATCAATAAAACTAATTTGATTCTGAAATTACTGTTGGTTAGAATAAAATTGTTTGCACTGATTGTTTTTAGTTTGCCTGTTATGGTAACATATATCCGTACCTATCGTATTTTGCTATCCTCATTGATTTCTGTAAATGATTTAAATATTCACAGCCTCATAAACCGGGTCGGGTTATAAAAAATATAGGAAACGCTGGTCTAAAGCCTTACTGAGGTCATACTGTTACAGATGCATTTCAATCCAACTACTCTCAATACGGAGCTGGTTTTCGTTTGAAGCTACAGGCTGTACACAATAACAGTCAAATGACTTGTAAGTGTCGTTACTGCCGAGATGACCTATCGGTTACATTTATTTTACGGCAAAAGTTCTATAGTAAGTGGTCTTACTACTATTATAGATGCGAGGGTGTGTATGGATGGATAGATAGTTACGCTTGAACGGCTAATGGAATCTAAAAGAAAGATAGATTATAGTCTGGAAACGCATAGGCTACTTTTTATCCGAAACCGCGGTAGCCTAGTGGTCTGGGTAATGGACTGCTGAGACGAGATTTCGGGTTCGATCTCAGGTTCACCATGGCACACACCAATGACTTTTCGAAGTTATGTGTGTATTTATCGCAGGTTTATAAGTGCTCGGTTAATGGTAATAGGCTCGCCACCTATTACATTGGGATCTAAACATAAACTGGCGAAATGTGGGTGCTAGCACCTCTGCCTTCGGGGATATAGACGCGAGTTTATGTTATGTTATGTTACTTTTTATCCCAAGAATAGATGTGTGTCGCCTGTGTGTTGCGTGTGATTCGATGTCCTGGATGCCCTGGACGGATGACGTTGTTAAATATTCTGCTACGTAATTTTTAATCTAGTAGTACATAGAAGCAGCATTAGGTACTTAAGTGCGCAATATTAAATGGTCGTCATCGACGGTCGCTTTGCTGAGTGTTGTGGTTTCAATCGCCATGGTCATATCCCATCAACGATTTAAATCCGAATTTGGAATTGCAATTATGATGTTGTTAGGTATATTAGGAATTTAGGATAGAGGATAAATTAAGCTAAACTGAGTGTATCGAGCACACAGGAACCAGAATGAGTTGATGACGTAGTGGAAAATCCACAAGTGGACTTACCAGCGGTGGAACATCCCAAAGACAAATCTGTAAAGAGATACGGATTCGGTGTAATAGATTAGAATGGGCATTAATTATCTTGTATTTTTATTTTATCGTATCAACTAGCTCATATGTACCTACTGTAACTATTGTTAATAATAATTTGTTGGTTAAAAAAGAAAAAAAGGCTTGCCATTGAGTCAATTAACATCTTAATAAATACTTAGTGAAGGTTAAGGTGTTCTTCGTTGTTAAGAACGTGTGTTTTACGGCGCTGAACTAAGTATTCTTAGTATATCCTATAAGTAAATATTTCACAGTAAATAAAGGAGTAACCAAGATGATGTCTGAAAGGATTATATTGACAAAATCACCTCAATTTTTACACAGCTATGTACTTAATAGATCTTCGTTCTGTTTAACTGACTTTAATTAACATTACAGATATGTTGAACCTGAAAATTAACGGCCTCATTGTCAGAGAGCTGAAGCCAAAGCCAGCAAAACGGTTAAATATTCTTTTAAGAAATGAGGCATATTTTGAGAATGGAAACGTAATCATTGAATGTGACACTAGCGAAGAAAACTTTCAACTTCGTGTACAGACGAGTGACAGTGTTTTATCACTTTTCAGCAGTAAGTATTTACGCTAGATCTGCTAGATCTATATCTTTGTCTTAAAACTTTGTCTTTAGGCCTAGGTCTGGATAGCGCTTTAGGCGTTAAGCAGACGGCGGGGCGGGCAGGTCTTTTTGACCGCAAAGTACCTAATAATTACCGCGACTACCCGTTGATGCCCGCGACTGCCCTCACCACGAAAACAAAGTGCCGCCAGTGCCCGCCGCCGGGCACCCGCGGCGCGGTCTATTTGCCCTTCGTGTGCATTGGTAGTATAGTATTCCTTTTGCGCTATCGTTCGCGGTGAAATATTGACCGGCCCTGACCGCGCCTCCATCTGTTCGATGCCTTATGCTATCATAAAGCGCTATTCAGAGGTCTGAATAGCGCTTTATGATAGCATAAGGCATCATAAGGCATAGGCCTAGGTAGGCCTGCAGTCAAAATGACATTCTATTAACGTAATCGCTGGAGTGACACGTGACATGTCGACAAACAAATGCCATTCTCATTCATTTTGGACATTTTCGTTTTTGAATCTATTCCACTGGTAGAATGTAACATTGTCTACAGGCCCTGAGCGATATTCGCTGCCAGTGTGGATTCACATTCGCTTTCGGTCAAAAGTGCATCAGTTAGAGCAGAATAGTTTGCTAAACGCAAACTTTTGTGTGCAGTTGTGAAAGCCTGAATTCGACAACTCCAATTCTACATGTCAATTGGTCGATTTCCGCTCCACAACTTTACCGTTTGCATATTAAATTTCTGGTTGAAGGCCTACCAAGAACTTTTCGAAGAACTGCCAAGAACTTGACAAGTAACTTGGCATAAAAATGTGCATAATTTGATTGAAATAGTTTGAAACAGAATTTAGTATTGAACAGATTTACCTATTGTGATTTATATGGCCTTACTATAGTTTTCCCGTGACTATAGCTGCAGTAAAGCAACCGAAACGTCAATCAGTATGTATAATAGAAAAACACTAAATATATCGCGTAAACTTCCGATAATATTAGGCTCCGCCCTCGCGTATGTTGGTTATTGTTTTTCAGCCATATTTTGCAATAAAAATTACGGCAGATTTATAAGTACCTACCAAGACTTTTTAATAGAAAAAAACCGCATCAAAATACGTTCAGCAGTTTTTGATCAGAAGATTCGTGAACATACTGACAAGATGTTAAAAAAATGTGATCGGGACCTTTTCTTATCATTCCACTGTTTTTTTTTTAAATATTAATACAAGACATTGACCTTTTAGTTATCATAATGTTTATGTATGGTATAATCTCGTGGAATAGTACTATGTTTAGGATAAAATAATAAATTTTAAAAATTATTTACGTATATTAATAAACTAATTAAAGAAAAATCCATAAACTATGTTAAACTTCGCTTAGTTAGTTTCTAGATGGCGCTGTATACCTATTACCCTGAGTGTTTAATGGTATTGGTAGGTTTTTCATATAATATTTTTGCTTACAGATGCAACACATATTCAGTTAAAAGCCCCACTGGAGTCACAGTACCTATCTTTTAAGCTTGAACGCAATGATGAACAAAAGGAAATTGTAAAGGATTTACAATTAAAAATTGAATTGCTATACTTTTCCTTATTAGGCAGGTAAATTTATACAATAAGCTGACTTTTAATATTTTCGTATTTCGAATTCGAATTTACTGGTTCGCTTAAATTCTTTAGTAATCATTCGCCTGCAGTTACTTGGTGTGTACTTGTGCTAATTTTGGTTAGAGGCATGCATTGCATCATGTTGATGTTAATTGGTGCAACTGTGCACCGTGGGATCAAAAATTATAGTGAATAAAGGGTTTCCCCATTTTAGGGGTATACTAACAGATGTGCATAATTTTATATGTAATTATTATTTACTTTTAGATCACCCACAACTCATTGTAGATGTTCCAAATAATTTGCTGGAATTTTATAATTTTGAAGGAGAACAAGTAATATATTACGAGTACGAAGATGGTCATAGCATGAATGTGAATTGTTCCACGTCGTCCCAAGTATCATCTCAAAGTTTCGTAACTTTTATAAAACCAGATAAACAAGGTAAATATTTATCTATTTTTAAATTTTTAATAAGGAAAACAATTATTTAAATTTTTCCTCTTAACGGCATCAATGAAAAATGAATTAACATTATTTACACAACTATTTGACTGGTTTAGTTCCATATTAATCAATATGAAAGAAAACCTCAAAATAGCTGTATAAATAATGTTAATTCATTCAAAAGAGTGAATAAAAATAAAATGGTTACTTTGTTACACATGAAAAATTGGGCGTCCCTTTACTCTATTTCAAAACTAAAGCAAGAGATGACACTCGCGCGTTGCCGTTGATTGAGTGAAAGAAATCATCAAAAAATCGGAATGAACAAAGAGAGCCTACCTCCCTACCTCTCCACTCTCCAAACTCTTCTTCTTTAAATAATTCGCACATATAGCCAACTAAGTACAATTTAGTATTTTAGAAAAGATAGCGACTAATTCAATGACATTGCCATCGCACTCAACAGTTAATGGATTGCACTGCACAGCTGTTGTTCTTCAACCACCAATATCTAATTCGTTTTTCCAGGTTTCGAATCAAAGCAAATTTCACCTAGCAGTATATTTACAGAAATACAGCTGAGTTCAAACGAAGATAACAAGATTCTTCAATGTTTTTTACAAGATTCACCTACATCGAACCAAACATGGGGTCAAGCGCGTATATTATTACATAAAAAATGTAAGTATAGTAGCTTAGTCCGTCAGATTGCCTGCCCCCCATCTGGTGATAATAATTAGTTTAGCGGAAGTCAAAAAGGTTGTACCAAGAATGCAAGTTAGGTATTAGAGGAATAAGATATAAGTATGTCTTAAACACACATCAACATCAAACCATTTCAAGGTAAGCGGGTTACCCGTTATAGAGCAAAGAAACTCACCAGTTTCCATCATTTTTTAATATGAAATATTATTTTTTTTTAAACATAATATTAATATCACATTTATTCTTTTAGCTCACAATAAACATTATGAAGTTGGGTATACTCCTAAATATAACATAGAGGAGGTCCTTGATAAAAATACTCCTAAAAATAATATGAACATTATTATTTACTCTGCAGCGAGTATTGCTGCGATAATTGTTATAAGTGTCAGCTTGTTCTGCTGTCGGAATATGTGTAAGCGAAACAAAAATAGCAAGGTACGTACTAAAGATAACTCAATCAATCCATTATTGGAGTACACTGCTGGTCATTGGACTCCAATTTCTCATACTATTATTTTCTCTTCTATTTTACCTCCACAGGTGAATGGAAAATAATTACATACGTGTATAGACATAGGGTATTTCTAATGACTAAATCATTTTCTTTTTTATTCTTTTAAAAAAATTGTAACCAAACTGACTAGTTTGCCACTAGCCCTCCCAATTAAGCTAAAATGTTGGTAGTGTAGTAGCCGGGATTCAAACCTTTCGTTCGTAAGGTCGTACTCTTGAAAACTAAGCTACTAAGAAGCTGTGTGGTTATAAGTATTACTCAGCTAGCGTACAAAATAATTTAAAATACCTACACTTTTTTATTTTTACAGAAACTAGCCAATAAATCAGTCATTGAAGAAACTACAAAATCTACAAATCCACTGGCGGTGAATCCATCGGAAAATATATACGAGTGTCACACGTATGAACTCATCAATTACGCGGCGTGTGCCAAAATACCAAAAAATCGAATCTCTCACCGATACGGCAATATTAATATATTAAAGAAACCTAGTACTAATGCTGTAGAAATTGAAGATGAATATTGTATACCGAATAATTTTACTAATAATATCGAGCCTGAATACTGTGATCCTTGTTATGTTAATACTAGCAGAGTATAAATTCCCCGCGCCATTATTACTGTGGTGAAGCTGTCGATAGCTTTGGGCACTGGGCACCATGGCTTTTCATGCAGTAGAAGCGCAGGCCGTTTATTACGATACGCTTGCATCATCCGTCATGCTATTATCTTTGCTGGCGAGTCAGCCGTTCGTTAACCTAATGGGCTGACAGGTGACGATGGCAAGAGACCGGGTGGTTTGTCATTACTGCTTTGGAAGATGGGTAAGCCCTTAGTGTGGAATACAAAGTACTTCGGTACTGCGTCTTCCTTCACATCTTCCAAGCACATGGGGCTATGCCGGCGCTGCTACTGCATCTGCGGAAAGCCTCAAATGACGTAGATTATTATATTTTGAGTCATTTGCGATTGGGATGCTGAGGTCATGGGGTCCAAGTGCCCACTTTGTTTACATAAAAGCGCAAAGCGGCTGATCGACACTACAACGCGTGACCAGAAGGCTGGGTTTATCCTGCACAAAGAATTAGCATTACTATGCAACGTGGCAATGCTGCCAGCCTTCTGAGAACATTACCAGTTGGTGATGATGCGAAGGAATTCTACGACGCATGTATATTATGTAAATATTTATCTGTTCTTGGTTTGTGTTATTTATTTTAGTTTGTATATAATATAAGACGAATTGACAGATTGGAAAAAACTAGTACACACTAAGCAAACTTCTTACTTAACGATCTAAAGAAATTTTCAAAGACCTCTATGTATTGTACACTGTACACTACTAGACACGTTGAAGTCTGTAGGTATGTCTGAATTGAACTCTCAACTTTCCTCACGATGGCTGAAGAACGAGCTTAGCTACTAAGTTCTGAAGAGAGAAAGGCTTAATTTTATTGTTATTATTATTTTAATTTTATACAATAATTTATTAAGTATTTTGGTTTAATATATGAATACACAAATGAATACTCACTTATCGATGTGTTTTCAATACCTTTTTCTTACTTAACAGTAATAGACGACATTCGACGAAAAAACTAGACAAGAAATAGAATTTAATTTACTAAAGGTGTATGGGGCCCTCTCCTTGTTGGAACTCCACCATGGAACCTAGAGGCGAATGCCCTTTCGCTAGTATATCTGTGGTCAACCAGGCGTGGTGGACGGGACCCTGAGACATGAGAAAATGATGCTGTAAAGTCCCAGCTCACATTGATGACCCCATATTGGTATCATTTATAGTTCAAGTAACAAGTTTATAGAGTCATAAAACCTTCATATAATAGTGTTAGAGTCTCGGGGTATGCGGACAGACTGCGTTACATAATATTTTTATACTCATATAACAGCGCTGAAGAGAACTTGGGAAGACAGCCACGGAACAAACACACTACGCCTCTCAAAGTAATCCGCTTACATCCGTGACATAGCACATTGCTAATGAAATTTTCTGCGAGAAATATAATGAAACACATCTGTACAACTTGGAAGTGGCTTTATTTTTATTAAACTTAGGAGACAAGACAAGACTGCGTATTTGTATTAAATATATTAGGTATGGTTTGAGATATGTATATGATAAAGCAGTATGATACAGTAAAAATCCCGTGGGTTGCACATACATCGATCTGTTTTCCATTCAACAGTAAACACAGTCCATAGAAAGTGCCCGGTTCACAACAATGTGTTTCCTTGTGGACTGATAACGTAGAATTTAAAAATTTGCTTAGTGTAGGTAATTTAATGTAGGTATTTTTTTGTAAATCAAAGTTTTTATTGAATTCACGTATTATATAATAACTATCGAATATTCTGAAAAATCCTTGAATGTTGAATAAAAAGGATTGCAAAAAAAATTATAGTGAGGCAATGGGCAGCACTTTTGTAAACCAATATATTAGTACCTACTACTATAGATAAATATTAAACATAAAATTACGAATTATCCTCAATACATAATCTCATAAAACCAATGGAGAAAGTCATTAAAACTCGAAAGCGATGTCGAATATTTTATTTTAGCCATTGAGGCTAAAATAAAATATTTAGTCCTTGACGACAGTATAAATTAAAATTCAAGGATCCTAAACTTTTTCGATCAGGCTTCTGTAATTCAGAGACACTTATAATATTCTTTATGAGGTACCTACCTACGCACGCATTGGTACAAATTTTTTTTCAATACAAGGCTGTGTACCATAATTTCCACTTCTTGGCATTGAATTGAACGGAAATCGCCGTTGACAAAGGAAATTTTGACTTACTTTAATAGGTCCAGCTCAGCATGCGTTTCTATCGTAATAGGTTCAAGATTATTTGTTAAAATGTCGTTATGGTTACCGAAATGTTATTGCGTGATAAACATAACATAACATAAACTCACGCCTATATTCCCGAAGAGGTAGGCAGAGGTGCTAGCACCCACATTTCGCCAGTTTATGTTTAGGTCCCAATGTAATAGGTGCGTGATAAAAGACCTTCATAATAAAATTATAATTTCACATACATTAATATTTTATTTAAACTGTCTGCATAACATAAATTCATATAAATTGTACAGCGAACTAATGTCATAAGCATTTTCTATCAGTGCACCTTTGGGTGATGCAGAGATAAGTCAAAGTGGTAAACTCAAAGAAATATAAAGAAAATTTGGTTTAGAATGTAAATACTGTGGGGAGGTAAAATATTCTTGAAGCTAACTGTCCAGAAAATAACAGCATTGATGAATAAACGCCTATTACATGTTATAGTGCGCGGCATCTAACATGGCCAGATTATGGACTAGTGTGGGCCCCACTACTCCAAAACCTTGCCAAGTTAGATAGTGTACACTATACTTCTTTCTAGGCGACGCATTTTGCCACAAAAAAGTATCGTGTACAGCATCTAACTTGGCAAGGTTTTAGAGGCCCACACTACTCCAAAATCTGGCCACGTTAGATGCTGCGCACTATACCAAACATTACATAAAATTGTATTGGATATAAGAGAATACATCGTGCCTGACGTACATAGGCCACTTTTAAATCGTCGAAGCATAAAAATAAATTACCGTGAAGATTAAACAGACGACAAAAAGAAACAATTTACCACCCACACAATAGAGCTTACCTAACAAAAAGAAGATCGATAACAAGCCCTTGGTAATACAAAAAACCCTTTTTATTTTGCCTATTATTCAAGACCCTTCTTGCCAAGTCCCTTAGGGCAAAGGGCATATAATATTCACACGTTTACTCTACCAATTTAAATGTCAAATTGAATGTGCTGAAAAGAATACGTACGGATGGAATAATATTCAAAGGATTAATGATTAATGTGAAGGCTTGATTTAATTCCAGAACAAAAATAATTGTAAAGAAATTATATTATTCAAATTACATAATATTGCCCCCCCCCCCCCCTACCCCAGCTCCACCCGCGTGGACTTCAGATTTTTTTTACCATAACCTGTGGACTTATGGCTTTGCTCTCTGGATTTTTTTTTTCACGTCCCGCGTCCTTTAAAAGGCCTATTAAGTAAAATATTAATTATAAAACCTGTCTCTAAAATGCAACATTATGAATATTTCTCGTGAGAGACCCTAAAGTTGCAGCCCACTATTTTAATAGGACGACAGCATACCGAACCCTGATTTACTAACTGTGCTATTCTTAACGCACTTATAAACTAATATTTAATTTACATTTTAAGACTTCTCTACATAATTCAATCATATTTTCAATTATATTTTGCAAATGAAAATAAAAATAATTGAAGTCATGATTCTGAAGTAGGAGAAATAATTATAGATGAATCATAATTTTTTCATTATTCTTGTTACAAAAATATGTAAGTATGTTCATGTAATATGGAGGTTACTTGTAGGTTGACCATGTAGGTTAAACATGATTAATATTTGTAGACTTATTTTATTTCAGCTGAGTTTATGTCGTTACCTTGCTGCTGCAAATTCTCCAAATGAAATTTTTGATGCTGTGACTTTTTTTAAAACATTATCAAAATATGTGAAAGTAGAAGCCAATCCAGATGAAAACATAATTGATACTTCGATTATTATTGTTCATAGCGATGGTTTGAATGAGCTTTTAGAAAAAATCGATGATAATAATCTAAATGAAGACACATATGTAAATGATCTAAGGAAACATACCAGAAGGGCTCGCTTAAAAATATATGATACATATGAGACAGAGAAACCAAATGTATCACTTAGATTGACTTTAAAGAAAACTGTAGAACACATGCAGAGGTTACACGAGATAATGAATTTTTTAAACGACCATTATTCATCGACCATCTACTTTTATAATGAAGCAAAAAGAATTAGATACAATGGACAAGCTGAAGATGAATTGAGGAGGATGTTGTTTTATTTAGATGGAACTGGCCGTAACAATAATGTGACCACGTCAGTGCTGAAATGCTATGCTGATGCAAGAAGGGATGCAAGCAAACCACCGTCGCTGTGGGTCGACGAAACGAATAATCTAGCCGTAAATATTCTTAGAGATCCTGAAAATGATAACAAAAAGAACTGAAGGAGTTTTGAATAGTGATAGCAACCATTTTGAGTGTAGTATCAGCATATTAATACGATCAGATTTATCTATAGAAATTAAATGAAATAGGAAGTATATGTTATTGATAATGCAATTGACTACGACAATATTATCATAATTTTTTTCCTACTTTTCATGGACCATTTATGAATTAATATAATATTCAATTAATCTGATGAAGCACAATTAATGAGCACATTAAACATATTAGGATTATCGTTCGAGTTCATTTAACTTCCATAGCAGTCTATTGAAAAATTAATTACCACCACACGCAGTTAATTATATATGCCACACTACTAAACTAATTACATTGACCACTTAAAAATCGATCGATGGCCGCAAGGTTACTAATAACACAATAATATCTTTGTTTGTCTGTAACGAGATAGTAACAAATACCTAGTTGTGCGAGGGGAATCGCGTCCGCTTGATAGCTACTGACGTCACAGCGACTACTAGACGTACGATAATCGAGAACCGCAGGCTGTAAGGAACAAAAATACTTTTGCGTAAAGTGCTAAGTACCATTACACATTATACCACTTTAGTAGTAGGTATATAAAATGTTGCCAGTTTTACATGGTTCCTAAAAATAGTACAAAACGCAAGTAGTAGTGTTGTAGTCCCAAATTCCAGCACGTTAAAACAAATCAGAAACTTTGGTATGACTATGTGAATAGACGAATATTTGAATGTGCGAATTTTATTATAGCTTTGTATATTTCAATACACTAGACTCACTATTTTTAAATATATTTTGGAGGAGCCAATTAGCATATTGGAACTAAAAATATCTGTCTCATTGAATAAATAAAAGTTTTGATATAAATTTTTCAAACTTTTTCTACAGATTTAAATCGGAAATAATTGCACGAAAGATAAATATTTTTCAGTTTTCCTTGCGTAATAAGTTTTCTTATTTTTGCTATATCAGAAGACATATTATTTATCAGATAGTTCTGTAAGACGTGTATATCAGATATTATGTTTAGCACGCAACCCTGGACGTGAGGAAGAATGGCTGTGGCAAATGAAGTAAGTTTTGCTTTACGATAACTGTTTTCTGTACGTAATAGACGGCTGGGTGTAATATGTTTTTGTGAAAGATGAGATCTAGTATTTTGTGGAAGGCAGTAATCAAATATCTATTTAGATAATCCATTGCAGAGCAAACATTTAATATATTTCGACCTCGTAACTAACCTCGAATAAAAAGGAGATCTGCAGGGCGAGCATGAAATTTCTTTCGAATAACAAATGTAGGTATCGTGTTCGTAACGAGAGATTGAAGAAAAGGCTACGCTTATTTTAGAAAATATTTAGGGCTCCCTTTTTGAGCAACGAATAATATTATAATTAGAGTTCCTTGCAAAAAATTCAAACCATGATTAAAATCCAGGTTTACTTTCACACGGACGGAGTCACAGGCGCATGCTAGTCTTTTTCTTATATTGGATACATCAACATGACTTCACATCGCCTGATGGAAAGCTAAACTCTAACATAAAATAAACAAAACAGTAGGTTGTTTCATAATGTCAAAAGTGATTTATAAATTGTTTTCAGGCGTTATGCTTGTTTACTTATTCAGAACGTGATGTAAACAAATTACTCACGAAAAATATTACTCCAATCTTAAAAACTGATCTAACTAGATTATAAAGCTTATAATTAAATATATATTAGACGGAAAAGAGCCAGTAGGTACTTAGTTTAGTAGCTTACACGGAAGTTCGGTAACGAAAAATTATAAATGTTTGAAAATCTGATGTGCAAAAAAAAAACAGATTAAAAGTTATGTACCAATGATACTAACCTTAAAGATTGCATAGGTAGGTACTGGGCGGCTTTCTATCATTATAATGTTATGATATGACATACTTATGAAGGCGTAATACTGGCAGGTAGGTTTTAGATAATTTAAAACTTCAGTTGCTATGGTATTGAAATCTCAGTGGCGGTCACCCAGCGAGGCACTTGAAAAAACTAACTATAGTACCAGTGCATTGCTGTGAATATAAAATTGCTGTGAATATAATTCAGGCGAGTGGCGAACACAGATTACAACTACGTAGATAAATTATGAAGCGTATGATACAGAAACAACAATGATACAGAGAAACTCTTCGACCAAGTAATTGTATTATTATATAGTCGAAGGAGAAACTGTTAAATTTTCCCAACTGTTTACCGGAATCATTTTTAACGAAATTTATTACTACTACTTAATTATAACACTAATTTAGCAGTTTCACGAGTAGTATCGATTTAGAACAAAAAATTGACAAAGGTAACTAAAAACAAAAAATACCAAAAGGATAAATGTGTATTCGATTGGAATAGATGCCAGACGATCTAGACAAATCTAGACCACATCGTTGACACAAAAAAATACCAAAAATAGCCTTATTCGGATTACATAACCAAAATGTCAGTAGCAAGCACAGCTCCAATATATTTGGCTACAGCCTAAGGTCAACGATCTTTCCGAAAGGAAAAACAAGAGTCGCTGAGAAATGTTGCTCTTTTATTATCCTTCGACTGATGTAATTGGGTACATTCTTGGCCTAATACGACTAATAAGATGTGGTATTAGACAAATGAGTGAACCACGTTAGACTAAACAACTAGGTTTATTAACGTATGCTGGACTAAAAACACTTTATCAGAATACGAGGACAAAAAAAGATTATAGTTAGTAAATTATGCCGTGAAACGGTACCGATCATGTGATAAATATTGTGGAAATGTATAAAATAATCTCATTCAATATTTTCATGAATTTATCTTCGCTTAGGTATTTAAACTAAAGTATTTACATGTTAAAAAACTTGTTTGAAAACAAGCTTTTACTATTTACAATATTGCATTGTCATGGGACTTACATCAGTATGCCAAATTTCAGCTCAATCGGATAGCCAGAAGTGGCTTGCAACATTTGATTACTACAGATAACGGGACAGGTGAAACTAAATAAAAGCTTGTAAAAATGGGAAGAGGGAGTAATATGTATCAATTAAAAAGTTTAGCCGTCAAAAAATTCCTCCCCATCGATGTTGACTGGTAACGTATCTAAAAGGCTTGCGGTATTGCCGCTTTGAATGACAATGCCACCAGCCTTTTGGGTACGCTCCTGCCGCATGCCGTGATGTCAAGGCTGTCAACGAAGACAAACTGCAATGCTTCGCTTCGAGAGTCTTAATACAAAGACTTTTAGGACCGTAAAGAACAAAATATGTCATAAAATGTACGAGTATGTGGCATGAAAAAAATTGTGTTTACGAAACAAAATAAGTAGGTATTACGAGTAAACGTGATTTTCTACTTCGAAACTAATTTCCTTGATACGCACCCTTTAGGGCACTATATATCACTATAACGCACTCCATACTGACTATTTACGGCTTTTTTATTGGACATTTTGAAGTTAAGTAAGCAATAATGTATTGCTACACACGGTTCTATGTATAGATAACTTGAAAAAATGTTATACTTATTGTTACGAGATAAATAATTTGTAAGTCATTCAACATTTTCACTTTTTCAATTTCAATTTATAGTTTTTATTTTCATTCGAATTGAATGAAAATAAAAACTACATATATATTGAAATCGAAAAGTTAACATCCAGAGACGGGATTTGAACCCGTGACCAATCTCTTTCTAGACGGAATACTCCGATCAACTGAGCTAGCAGAACACGTTCAAGATCTTCAAAAAAATTGTCGTTGGTTATAAGAAATACTCAGACATATTCTTGCATACAAATATTTGCACTAGGCGGGAATGGAATCCACGACTTAGCAATAGAATGCTCTACCTTTTCGCGTTATTAAATACACTCCTGACCCACCGCACTACTAGGCTACACTACCGGTAGTACTGTCAGGATACTATGTAGTATGTGGTAGAACAATTTTTTAAAATAGAAATAACATGATCCTTGATTTTCGTTATTTTTTGTTTTACCAAGGCTTAAAGTTAGTTTTAATCAAGAAAGTACGCAAATAATCTTGAGGACTTGCGACCCAAAAATCCCCTGCAACAGTCTGCAATATACATTTGCCCTCGTTTGCCATAAGCTCAAAGTCACTTCGAGAGATCTTCATGGATATTTCTAACAAAACATTGTCTCATCTCAGAAAAGCAGTGATTTCAAATGTACTGTATGTCCTTCCTATTATCCTGCAAAATATTATAAATGTGAGACTTCGTGGAGATGTTTGGAAGTTTGTTACTCAATCACACTCCAACGGTTGAACGGATTTGGCTGAAATTTAGTACAGAGCTAGATTCTATAATCTAGTACTATATAGAACAACATAATAGTACTAGTACTATATGTTGTTCTAGACTATTCTAGAACAACATATAGGCTACTTTTGTCCTCGGATTAGGTTCCCATAGTTAGTGGGAACAGGATGCGAATTTCACGCGAGCGAAGCCAGCACAGCAAGTTTACAAACGTACTCAAGTCACAAACATCCCTCCCGGAAAAGGGGACATACCTATTAACACCTATCAAGAACATATTAGGGCTCTAAAGTGGAAACTATGGACGCAACTGGGATCACGATATGAGGAGTTTGGTAATATATTCCATCATCAAAACTTTTAGTCTAATATTAGAAACAGACACTTCAATTTCATTTATTTGTAGAGATGAAATTGTCTACCTTTCAAATCGTCACACTAAAACTGTATTTCCTCCATCTTGTCGAACAAAACTGTCAATAAAACGACAAAAGAAATACATCACACCCAATATCTCTGACGTTTTGTTACTATCCACTAAACCGAAAAGCTGATTGAAAAATATTGTTGTCAAGCTGTCGATCCTTATCATACTAATCCATCGCTTAATAAAAGCGGCTTTATCGCTACCGGTACCAAAGACCGGACGACCCCTGGGGATCAACTAAACTTTTTGTGTCGAGGAACGGATTAATCATTGTCCGGTTCAGTATGAATTTGAAAAGCTACTTTATTATTAGCCACTAAGGTTTATTTTTCATTGATAGATAAGAGTAGTAGTATTGTCTTAGTTTTCAGCTAAAGTCGTTTTAAGGGTACTAAAGCGAGTATTTTTACACGCAATATGATAAGGCATTTTTTTAATATTCAACGTTACCCTAATCTCTTTACTCAACTCGAGCGAATTATGGTAAAGTTGGACAGTCAATTATTTAAGTGACGAATCTAAATAGTAGGTAGAAATTAGGTACAAGGGAGCGAAACAGCCTGGATGTAGGCCGGAACCACTAGAGGTTCCTGCTTATAAATAACGTTGGATTCAGTCCCAAAAATCTTAAAAACACCCTTACATTTTGTTAAATAACATTCCTAAATATACTTACAGGTACTATAATACTTTCATATTTTTAATAAGCTCTCAAATAAAGGTCAACCAGCTTGTTAACAAGAGTGCAAAACTTGGAAAGGACCTTCGTATGATCGCTCTCATGTTATATTTATTACCAAGGAATTAATTATTGTAGGAATTCTAACAATACGTCTAATGTAATTGGGCCTCGGTATCCCCACAAATGTTGAGTTCGGGTTTTCTTTTTTGGTTCTTACCTGAAGTAAAATGTTCGATAAATATATTATACTACGAGTAATATTATAAAGAGAAATACTGAATTTTGTAAGTTTATTTATATGACGGCCTCTCTGGCGTAGTACCTAGCGGAAGTGCATTCGACAGTTAAGACTGAGGGGATCAGGGAAAGCTGTTTGGATGTTTAAAAGTTGTAATTTACCACCACGAAGATTTTTTGCTTTCTTCTTGACAGTCGAGACAAGAAAAAAAGAGCCCAAATAAAATAGTTCCTACTAGATTAGGTGTTCCCTTTCGATTCTAACATTAAAGCGCCTTCATAGTATGATTCATAGATGAGAGTGTGGAGTTACTCCACAGACAATTGCCTACCTAATTATCGTATGCTGCATGCCCAGACACAATAAATGTACACCGGAGGAGCTCATTAGCGCCTCTGAGAATACAATACTTAGTGGTAGTGGCACACTGGGCAAATATATTTTGATGTGCTATCGCACAACAGAAGAAGAAGAAGAAAGATGAACAAGTATACATAATTTGAGTTCAATCTCACTTCAGGAAGTGGCTCTAATAAGACTTCCTAGATTTACCCCTCAGGTACTAACAAACAAGTTAAATGAAAGCTTGTAATTTCTATACTAACTTTTTCAACACCGAGCAATGAAAACAACTCACGCTTCCAGCTAAAAATAATTTTGCTATGAATGTTTACTTATAAAAGCGCCCTTTGCGTGTTGTAGAGGTGAAAATAAATAAACAAACATGTCTCAAGTAGCTCACCTAATAAAGAATCGAAAACCCCACTCAATTCTTTATGGGTACGTATTCATCTTGTTTTATGTGTCAATTGGGCTATAAAGAGAGCATTCGATTGCTTCCTATCGGTTTCAGAAGAATCATTACCATTGTCTAAGGAATTATAGCCCTTGCACCATTACGTTAATGTCAGCCGGTGATAAAGGGCTTAGCGTTATAATAATCACGTGTTACCTTATCTTTAGAACCAATTAGGTTATTTAATTGGGGTTGAATATTTTCAAATGTAATGGTTCCAGTCGGGTTGCAAACTAATATTGAGTTTTGCAATTGCGAGGTTTGTAGCCCGACGAGAAACCACATCAACATTAGTTATTGGACTTAACTGGCAGGGTTAAATAGAATATTTTGGAAGTCTTCACAAATTATAAAAAAGATAACTAAACGCAATCTTCGATTTAATAATAAGTAAATATTGTAGAAAATTCTACACAGTGCACAGCTTAAGAAGAAGAAGAATAAATAATGTTTTGATGTGTTAATTCGTTATTTTAGTTTATATGTTTATATGGCTATATACCTACCTACCATTTTTGTATACTTACATACATATTATGGAAAAACAAAATCACCTGGACTAATGCAAATACACATTTTCTTGTAGGTACACAAATATTTGCACTGAGCAGGAATCGAACTTCCAACCACGGACTTTACAGTCGAACGCTCTGCCGCTATAAGCCAGAGGTCGAATACTTATTCATTATTTTATATAATAAACGATATAAAATTAAATATACCTACTAATGAAATATTTTATTTCATTTACATATATATCACATAAAGCCACTAGTGACATCCATCATCTATTTATATCACTATTTTCACCCCACTTTTAGATGGAGGCTCACCCCTGTCCTTCAACACCCGAACTTGCATTATAATATTATTACATTGGCAAGCTGTCACCCCTAATATGGTATTAGAAGAACATGTTGACTCGTCTCTCGTTGAATGCCAAATAGATAATACGAACTATGTTTTATTCATTGAACACATACTTCTAAGAAAAGAGCCATTATACTTGAAAGTTTTAGGGAACACACGATTTAGGGTTGCCAACGATCCCAAACTCACAATTGGTATCGAACATGTTAGTCTTTGGATAGATTTCGCATACTGATTTTAAGAGACAACGGCCTCTAGGCAAAAATCGTAAAAAAACGGCATTAAATTTGGTCCATCTGTTTGGGTGCCATAATGCCACAGATAAATAGATACAATACGGCCTTGACGGCCTCTGTGCCGTAGCGGTAGATAGTATATACGACTGCTACAACAGGGGGCGCGGGTTCGATTCCCACCGAATGCATTTTGTAAGCATAAAATAATGAATAATATGTCTATTTGCATTGCATATTTTTACATAAAAAAATGGTGTGTTTATCCGTATTCTAGAACCTATAGTTCAACTATGCTTACTTTAGGTTTAGAGAGTGCTGTTTAGAATGTCGTAGAGTATTTATTTATTATTTATTTTTTAATACATAAATACGTCCATAAATAAAGAGTCTGTGTTTCTGGAAAGCTATAACCTGGGAATATTCAAGTCACGAGGAAATAGGATCCTTCTAGGCAAGCGTGATCGTAGACCACATCGTCACTTACCATCAGGTGAGATAGAGGTCAAACGTAAGCCTATCCTGAATAAAAAAAAACACAAACAAACAGTGCAAACTCATAACACCGCTCGTTTTTCGCAAAGGGTTAATAAATACATGTCATAGTCTCTGGTAGAGAATAAAATATCATTCAAAATAAATATCTAGATTGAACTTCTGTGAATATACAAAGAAACTAAAGTAAAGAAGAAAGAAACGGGGCCTTTAAGCGGGGCGTGAAAAAGCATTTGATGAGGCCGTCAAGCTGAGGGCCGCCGCTGTAGCACTATCGGTGTATGTGGTGGTGGCCCCAGTCCTGAGACTCTGCCTTTCGCTTACCATCAGGTGAGGTGGAGTCATTTTGACGTGTCCTATATAAAAAAAAAAAAAGATTCACAGTAAGTTATTACAAATGCATTTATTCATAGGATTTATGTAGAGCAACCTTTACGTATTCGCGGGTTCAAGTCCCGTCATAGATGTTAACTTTAAATTTAGATTCCACTGATATATATAATGTAACTGGAAATTTAAATGTAAATAGTAGTAACTATTTTACATTATTTTTCATACCTAGCCAAGGCCCGCAGCTCCGCCCGCGTGGACGTCGTCGGTTGCGGTGTCTCTGTTCATCTCGTTATCCGTTGGTATTATTATTTATGTATTGTACAATGTACATTGCACTCATATGATTTAAAATCTGTTAATCAGACACTTCAATTTTATTTATTATGTACCTACCTAAGTAGATATAGACACCGTATTTTAAAACATATTCGTAATTTATAAAAAGTAGGAATCTACCCGTAATTTTAAAAAATACGGTACGGTAATGTTATTCCGGGCCGGAAACGGTTTACCGAAGATATATTTCAGTAGGTTTAATCTGCAGCCATCCTTGTTATAAATCAGTAAATTTAAGGCAGATGAGATTGCCTACAGAATTTTTCTTCAAAGTTTTCCTTTTGTGATTTATTCGTCGCGTAGCACTCGGCGACCTACGACGTAGCATGAGATGTAAAAGGTCACAAGTTCGAATAACTACTACTGAAAATATTTGAGTACCTACACGACGACCTCTGTGGCGTAACGGTAGAGCGTTTGACTGCCAAGTCGGGGGTCACGGGTTTGATTCTCGCTTAATCCAAATATGTGTGTCGATGAACTATTGCATTGGTCGGTGATGAACTATTGCATTGGTTGATGAAATATTTGCATTGGTCTGGGTGTTTATAAGTATAATTTTGTATTTATTTAAAAAAATATATCTAAGTGGGTTTGTTGTTGTAAATCGGAGCCCGGGATCGGCCGGGAACCGGGCCATCTTTTTATGTTGATTTGGCTTGTATCTAAAAACCAAGATTTCCCTAGCCTGAGAGCTTCTATGTATAAGCCATCCCGAACTTATGTGGTATCCTTCTAACCTAAGGTTCATTCATTCCAGACTATAATCTATCTCTGTGCCAAATTCATTCAAATCATTTCAGCTGCGCTGACGTCATTGAGTAACAAACACTCATTCAAATTGCATTCCAGAATCCATATTACAATCGTATCACATCCCAAAATATACCCAACATATCTCTACTCTATTTGTGAAACAGTAAGTCATTTATACGTGATATTAATGTAATACCTCCCTGGACAACCCCTCTGGGAGGTGTAGGCGATATGTTGTTACGTAATAGGGTAGGGACGGCTAAACAAAAGTGTCACAAGACGTATAAAGTTAGTTATTAATATACGTGACCCCAATTATTATTACTTGTGGACGATATTACATTTGTTGTTTTGGGAAACAGATATAGGGAAATACTATTATATAGGTACATGGATTTACCTACAAGTGTTTAATGTTATTTTTTATCCATTATGAAGGGTAGCTAGAGCCACCCAACCGTCGCAGTCGGCGCGCGGACATATCAGCTTACCCTCCGCTCGCTCCCCACTGTACCCTCTGCTAGTCAGAGGAGAGTCCACAGCCTAAGTGTGCGTGTGTAACAAAAATATATTTCCAGTGAATTTAACTGCGCCACAGCAACAAGTACACGTAATAAAAAGTTTTGATTACGTACCATGTATGAAGCGCTACAGCTTACAATGTTCGCGTTGATATTCTCTTTGTACAACCTTTTATTTAACTTGCTCTGTTTGTTTGTTTGTTAGTAGGGGTCAAATCTTGGAAGCCCAATAAGAACCAATTCCGGACGTTAGATTAGACTCAAATTTAGATACTTACGTATCTTTGATGACAATACGCTAAAATATACTATGAAGCTGGTCTGATCATAGAGTCGGAACGTTTTTTCAGAATCTTTTTTACTTTTCTTAACATAAGTTAACATAAACTCACGCCTATATCCCCGAAGGAGTAGACAGAGGTGCTAGCACCCACATTTCGCCAATTTATGTTTAGGTCCCAATGTAATAGATGGCGAGCCTATTGCCATTAACCGGGCACTTATAAACCTGCGATAAATACACACATAACTTCGAAAACCATCGAAAAGTCATTGGTGTGTGCCATGGTGAACCTGGGATCGAACCCGAGACCTCATATCAGCACTCCATTATCCAGACTACTATGCTACCGCGGATTTTGCTTTTCATACAATCAAATAACGAGATCCTAACAACTCAGTCATCATCATCATCATCTTAGTGATGATGCCGATCGCATTCGAGGCTTTTAACCCGAAGGCTAAGTTCCACTGATCCATTATTTATTCAGCTAATTTAGCCTTTTAACAACGACAGTCCTTACATAATAATTCAAATGAAATTATCTTACAAAACGCTGCGAAAAGTTAAACAACCAAGTTTTATACTTAAACAACAAGGGTTGGCTTACTAAAGTTACCTAAGTGACAAAAAAATAGAACCCGGTTATAATAATGAACCCTCTTAATGTAAAGCTTGGTACACACTTACGGCCACCTTTAAGTATTCAACTTTGACCGCCTCTGTAGCGTTATTTTAACGGAACGTTAGTTATTAAGCGTTCGACTGTCTTATGTCAGTGGTCGTGGGTTCGATACCCATTGTTTTTTTATACCACTTGGGTGGCAGACAAGTACACGACCTACTTGATGAAAAATGGTCAAGGTGGCCTATGGACGTGTGCAGGGGCGTCACACTCGCACTGCTGACCCTGTAAAAGGGGGTCTAGTGAGCTCTGGCTAACTTACCTATATAATGTTTATCCGCATTCTTGAACCTATAACAAGCTGGCGATTGCCGTCTGATATACCAACCTCGAGCGCACCTTACCACCTAGACACCACATTAGATTTTAAACGTGCATCTTAGATATCCGTGCATTCCGTGCCATATCCATGCCGTATCGTTAATTTCGTGCCTAAAACGGGTAGAAAAGTGAGTGTAGACTCAGCCTAACACCGAGGCTTCCGAAATTAAAGGCACTACGCTAATTATACCAAGTTTATAATGAAGTAGATAAAGACCGCTGGCGAAAGTATTAACTTGCTTCGGAACTTATGTAATGAGAACATTACTAAAAGTGTTTAATGGATTCTGTTTGGATTAAATTTGTTTCGTGTTTTTTGAATTGAGAATAGCAAAAATGACGGGGCGTAGACTTTCTTTCATTTTCTTTTTGCTACCTTAGGAGTGGAATTTCAAAAAGCGATGGACGTAAAAACTATTGAATGGATTTTGATGCGTTTTTTTTATTAAAAAGGTTTTGGTTAGACGAGTGGAGACCAGTAGACTGAAGAGTGGAGTGGTGAGTGGAGTGGAGAGCGGATTGGAGAGTGGGGTCAAGAGAGGAGTGGAGAGTGGAGTAGTAAGTGGGGTAGTAAGTGGAGTGGTGAGCCGGGGTTGAAGCTAGTTGATAATAATATAATTTAAGATTCTATATCTTCAAACCGGATTTTCGATCCACAATGTGTTGAATGATCAGATGGTAGTCGCTGTCATAAAAGCCGTATAAGCCAAATTAAAAGGATGGCAAGTATGACCTTCAGACTTTGATGTGGGTGCCTTGAAGATTGTGATGGTCATTACCAAATCAATATCATCATCATCTAAGCTAAAGAGAAGTCCAAAAAGTAAAGGCCATTATAGTCGCTATCAATTTTAAACGTTGGTCCTTAATATCCTTGACAGCTGATGTTTTTTCACGCCTGGCTTAACCCTTATTTCGACGGAGATTTTTACATATTGATTTCAACTTTTTTTTCTATTATTAGGTTTATAGAGCATATTAGAGGTCTAAAAAAAATAAAGAAAAAAATACAACACCCACCATTTTTGCGAAATAGGTTGTCCGCCACAGCGGACCCCGTCGAAATAACTGTAATTCTATACAAAAATGACTTGTCCGCTACGACGGACTTTGCCAAAATAGGGCAGTCAAAATAAAACAAGTAATATAAGAATGTAAGTAGTATTATTTGATATGAAAATTGGAAAATTAATTACTTGGTGTCTTCTCAGTAACAAAACATAGTCGCGTATTACATACAAGCATCTTCTTCGTATGTTTCGTACTGGTTTGCAGGAGGATCATCGAAAAGATAGGCTTACGTTTGACCACTATCTCACCTGATGGTAAGTGACGATGAGGTCTACGATGAATCACGCTTCCCTAGAAGGAACCTATTCACTCGTGACTTGAATATTCCCAGGTTTTCTGGAAACACAGACTCGGGCAGGGAAGCCCACTCCTTAGCTGTACGCAGCTGATGAATGTGTCGGCAGAGTGTTTTGTGCATATGAGTGGAATGTCGACCATATAGCGGTGTCGCGTCACTGTTCGTCTGGTCGTTCGTTGATAGAAAGGACTTGGAGGAACAGGTTGTGCAATTCCAGAGCACACTCTACGAAATGTATCCGATAGAACACCGATAGATCTGCAACTTTGCGTCGATGTTGCCCATGCGCCCAGGCTCTGAAGCCTTTTCTTCATCGTCGTTGATGAGCCTCTTGGCCGGTCTCTTGATTATCTCCAGCGCTTCAAGGTGGTATTTAGCTGAGCCATCACACAGATACGAGCAGTATTCCATACAGGATCGAACCTGCGTTTGGTAGAAATTAAGCAGTTGCTCCTGTGTGAAGTATTATCGCACCATAAACAGGACGTCCAGATTTTTTACGGCCATCTGAGCTTTAGCCTCGATGTAAGACCCAAAGTTAAGCGTGGATGTGAGGGTTACGCCAAGAAGCTCGAGGTGGTCAGTTATCTAAACAAGAATCAAAGCGAATGTGCAGGCGAGGAGCTATTTGAACAGTGCGGATAATCAAGCTCATTATCGGAATTAGACTTGTCACCAGTTTCAGATGGTGCTTGCTCTTTAGGTCAAGTGCTAATACTTTATTAGTGCGTCCATGCTGTAGCAAACACTGCCAAAGAAAAAAGAAAAGCTAAAAAATAAGCCACCAAACAAAATATATATAATGAAAAAATGTACATACCTACACATATGAACACATAATAAAGTAGGTAGATACCTATAGTATATCTTTATTGTGCACACCAAGGAGAAAACATGTGTTATTAGGTTGTATGTGCTTATAAATATGTATATTATTATCACTTTTTAAAAATAACATATATTTATTTATTGACCTCTTTTCGACAAAGTCCGCTCCCACGGACAAGCAAAACTTTGTGTGTTTTAGTATCATTTCGGCACAGTCCGGTATGGCGGACAACTACTTCATGGACGAATTTCATGTAAATAAACAGCTACAAATGAATCATTTTATAAGTGAATATATTCGTTATATACAAAACAACAAATATCACACCCAAATACCAATCCAAAATAATAAATAATAGGCAAAGATCTTGTAAATACCTTGCGCAAAGTTGAACACCTCTGTTTCTTCGCCATTTTCGTCGATAAGTGACAGATGAAATATTGACAGATCACAAAGCTATTTTTTTTCTATTTGCCAGTTACATTTACTACTAATTAGTAAAAATAAATTGTTCAAAAATAGGTTTAATAGTGCCACAGATTTATTTAAAGTACTTGTCCGTCACAGCGGACTAAATCGAAATAAGGGTTAAAGAACCCGATATTACAGGAAGGAGGAAGCACGTGTGGAGGTTTGGAGTAGGGAGCGGAAATCGCGGCGGGGGGACGGGTGTCATTAACCGTTCACGACACGTCAAACCGTCGTGTTTATCGCTTAGGGTCATTTCGCCTGTTCGCGTCCACTTAGCGCAGTTTGCAAGTTTGACGGAGAAAATAAAAATGTACCAGTACTAATTTCAATTAAAAGTTTATTTAATCTGTTCATAATATTAGTCTAGTTTAAGGTAACCTTTAGTTTTATTCGAAATATCTTGTAGTTTTTTTTCTAGAAATACAAACTTCAGAAATAGGCGATTTACCCAGTTCGCGTCCATAAAATCCAATTTGCGTCCACCTGCTGGACCAGTTTGCGTCCACTGGAAATTTGAATTTTTCACAGGAAATTTGAATTTTTCACTGGAAATTCACATTTGAAAATGTTAAGAAGCCATTTAACAACCTTGTTTTTTACCATCTACTCCTATTTTCACGCGGAAATCTCTACGGTTACCACCCACCAGTGGGGGCGTTATGTTGGAATCGAACTCGGGTTTTCTAACGCCAGGGTGTCGCCACCGCCACCTCAGCCTGCTTCTGCTAGGTTGACAGGTGGCTCCACGCGTCATCCCCAACCCTGCACTCATGGAGGACAAAGTTCGTTGAACGACCTCTGACGCCTGAGTCGCCTGCGCCTGTTGTGGTCGCCTCTCCCAGACCTTTTCCGTCGCCTCCTTCTTGAGCACGACTTACTCGCAAAGTGAGGCAGCGGCATCGCCCGCCCGCTCTGCAGCATCGCTGTGAGTCAGCCTCTCAGTGAGAGGACTCCCACTTCGAGGGCCACCACGAGGGCTCGCCTCGACACCTCCTACGCCCTGCATTCTGCCAGTGTGTGCATCCCTAAGTTCTAACTTGCATCACAGTGATGACATTCAGCCGTTGGCCGGAGCCAACGGCTTCCTGATCAGACACAAGTGATCCCCGAAGTATGTGTTCATGGAGATCACCTGCGTCAGGTGTAACGAGAGGCTCCCGTATGGGCTCTCTAGCCAGTCCTTATGATGGTCACCTACTAAACCTAGCGCAGGTTCTGTGCCCGGTTTCTTTACTCCATCTGGTCTGCGCCCACTGATTTTGTCTTGTCCATATTGTCGTTTTGGGAATAGCATATTTGTCTTACCGATTTCTGCTTCTCTCGAATTTCACTCAATGCTTTCCTTAAATCGTCTTCTGTGTATGTTCTTTATCCTTCTTTCTTATATTAGCAGTAGGAAATTAAGTTTAATAATGGACGCGATTTGTTCTTGTCATTATTCCCTGCAGGTATACTTTGCGTCCATTGCGGACGCAATCTGGAAGTTCTATAAATTCAGTGTAGTAATTCGCGTCCACCTTATTTTAATTGGTAATTATATAAAAAAAGTGCAAATTCATAATGAATATAGTTCCTTTTATCATTATCGACGTCTAGAAACAGCTATGTATTCAAAATACACATAAAACAATAAAAGACTTGCCTTCAAACGCACCGCTGTCCACTACCTTTTTTCTTAAAATTTCGCGGATTCGCGCTCTCTCGTTGAACAGCCGTCACTAACTATTTTTTTACACAGGATTGGTTGGGCGCACAGAACTTTTACCTATGCGTACGTGGCTCTTATACAATGCGGTATTGGTGGTAATGACTTTTCGACTAATCGATGTGTTAGTATACTTAATTTCGAGAGTTTTCAAAGAGAGGTCCGTAAAATGGACGCGAATAGGGCGATGGACGCGAACAGGCGAACTTACCCTATATGATTAACGTGTTTTCTTATGTTGTTGTTAAATAATGTCTTTTTAACCGAAGGAAAGTTTAAGGAAGAATTTTGAAATTTACTTAGAGTATTTAGTTGATATTCTAGCGCTTACTACTTTGATGATTTTTAAGAAATAAAGGTGGGTCTACGCTAGGCGATTCGAGCACGAGCGAAGCAAAAGCGAAGCGAATTTTTTTATTAAAATTAAGCCTCGTTCGAAGCTTGGAAGTCGGTCCACACTAGACGAATTTGTGTTCGGCTCGTACTCGGCTCGCCTAGCGTAGACCCACCTTTAGAATAATGTGTGAAATTCTGTGTTCATGTATCGAATTGTTTCACCTGGGAGATAAAGCATAGGTGATATGATTCCCAGGTGAAATGAGGACACTACAAAATCTACTTTGTTCACCTGGATGATGTTGTTGATGATGTTCACCCAGGTGAGCAAAGTGAAAATATACCATTTATGTGCCTATGTGTTAAATTTAAGAGATTTATTCTTTTTTTTTAAACATCTTCAATGTAGCGGGCGCCAGGGAATCAACACTGAATACTTCAAATTTCAAGATTCATCCTCAATAATACCAGAGACGATACTGTTACTTTAGACAACAAAATCCGAACCATTATATTTATGTTTATTCCCATTCAATAACACCCAAACTAGTTTTTTTTTATACCACTTAGGTGGCAGACAAGCACACGGCCCACATTGATGGATAGCGGTTACCGTGGCCTATGGACGCGTACAACACCAGGGGCGTCACACTCGCGCTGCCGACCCTGCAAAAACCTTCTAATGCCCTTCTTGAAGAACCCCATATTGTAGCCGCCAGGGAAAACCACTAGTATCAGTAGTAAGCTATTATCATCTTCCTCCTCCGAGACTTTTCCCAACTATCGTTCTAACATCTAACGTAGTTGAAACTTCTATTGGTTCATATACTAATTTATCAACAAACTTTTATAACAACACAAAATCAAATGTACCTAAATTTTATAAAAATTCAGGTGTATACAGCCGGTCCTATATATCGCAGTTTTACATCAAGTGACAGTTGAAATATTATTTTCTTCAGTCCATGAATACCGCTAGCGCCATCTATTAGCAGTCCTGAATACTATTCGTTGTGTAATTCGGTTTGTTTTAGACAGACATACTTACCTACTTGTTTTTCTGTAAAACATAACTTTAATAGAACCATTTTTTAAGATCGCACTTATTGGTTAAGAATGAGAGGTCCCGGATTCGAATCCTAGCCTTTGCACTACCCATGTGAACCCACCCCAAACTAGTAAGTAAATTAGCTCATTTATAGAGGTTAGTAGGCATACCAGTAATATCAGATACTAGTACTCTATTATAAAGTAAATATATTAAATGAAACACTATAGATTTTATACCCCGTTAGTGTACAATACCCGTGACCTATTATTATTATAGGCACTTATATCTCCTCGTACAAAATGTTAACTGTAATCTATCTCTGTCCCAAATTTCATCTAGATACTTTCAGCTGTTCCAGCGTAATTGAGTAACAAATTAATATCCCACTTGCTTAGCCAAGTAACGTTATAAATATTCAGTCTACGAATCTTCTCATGAGTTCATACATCCAATAACTCGAAAGTGCAGTCATAAAGCGTTCCGGAGTGCTCAAAAGTGTACCAACGTTGCGCTGCAAGTCTGTAACTTATTGTGCCACAGTGCAAGTTTGAGTCGTTTGAAAACTTCGAACCACGTACAACTTAAATCACTTTTCCAATGGAATAAAAATATACTTTATGATGTTATAAAGTTTCCTTGTGGACGATATTAAAGAAAGTTTAAGTGAATAGGTATTACTCACTAGCGGTCCGTCCAACTTGGCTTCTTACGGGAAAAATGGCAAAGAATATGCTAGACTTGTAGTTTTGTGTGCACTTATAGTTTTCTGAGAAGTTTTTTTGTCTCTCCTGTATAGTTTTTCAGATTGCACATACGAGGGGTCACTTTAGACAAATTGATAGATAGTTAATTTAAAATAATGAAATTTTAAGTACCTACATAATCAGGTAGGTATATAATCCATGGGGATTTACGCACGATAAAAAAAAGAGGTAGGTATATTAGGTAGTTAGGTACTTAAAGTAGAGACCTACTTGGTTATTTTATATTATCTATCTATAGAGTATTATGAAATTGTAAAGTGTAGCTGTGTCTGTACATTGAGTACCTATGTTTAAAAAAGTAAGCATGTAGGTACCTTATTAGGTTATGTTAGGTAAGTAGGTAGGTAGGTCCTATATGAACGATTCTAAACACAAAAATATTTTTTTGGTATTCTTGGCTGTTTGTCGGTTTGTACGCTTGTCTATTTGTGTCCGATGGACGCAAAAACTATAGAACTGAGTTTGATGCGGTTTTTTTTAGTTTGAAAGGTCTTGGTTACACTAAAAATCTTATGCATGTTTGATCGCAATCAATTGAGTAGAACCGGAAAAAATAGTCAAATAACACGAAATCAGAACACTACGCGGGTGGAATTGCTGGTATAGGCTAGTTTTCAAATAAGTTTAATAATTAAGGTATTCAATGAAGTTTTAAAAATGAATAACGGGTAGAAAACATTTATGTACCTACCTACTTCAGGAACAATGTGAAATTCACAGAACCAATATAATATCTACCTAGGTAACCATTATTATCTCTGTGGCTGTGGATGACTTTATATACTATGTGGTTAAATACAAAAAGCCACCAAAAATAATTATCTTTTTTGTTAATTATGTTTGTCTATCGCTAAACTATATTTTTTTTAAATACAAAAATAACTAACCGCAGTTGTAAACTACCTACTGATTTCTGAATTTTAGGAATAATATTTAAGTAATTATAATAATTAAATCAAAACAACAAATACAAGCATGGATATGGATATGACTCAAATTAATTATATTTTCTCACATTAAAATCGTTAGGAAGTTATAAAATATAATTCGAATGCTTAAAATTAGACGTATCTTTAATTAGTGGTTTTATTTATCAAAGTTCTCAAGCTATTTTAAACTTCTATTTAAAATACGAATGCCTACATTCAAAATTAAACAGTCACTACTTACTCGAAAACCACAATTATAAAATACCATTTCATTAAGAAATCCAATCAAAGTTGTGAAACTAATTGACCATTCCAAAACCTCTATCAATCACAATAAATTACACTTACCAACAACAAAATAAACTTGAATTTCGCACAAACTTTCACTAAAAGTTTAATATTTACACTGAATTCCACAACACACTGCCAAATATCAATATCACTATTTTTATAACATAGGTATACTACTAATATACCCACAGTATATATTTATTTTTATTTATTTCAAAAAAAGAACACGATAGTTTAAGTTCTCGTATAGCGTTCAAAGGGCGTTCGACGCGACACCCGTGCTCTACGAAAGCTGATTCGCTACTGAAAATTTTGGGCAATTCGGCAAGTTTCAGGCCATAGACAAACTTCTAAGGGAACGATTTTAACCCTTTGTTGGTTTATTGATTGTTATAAATAGCAAAACATTCATGCAGAATACTGATTACCGTTGCAACTCCTAGAATGTGAATAGTAGAATTATATTACGCAGCTATAATAAGAGCACGTTGTTAGAGTATATTGTAATTTATAGCTTTTCATATGACGTCGGATTTTGCCAATATGCAGATTACTTACGATGAATATCTATGTAATATATGGAGTGCTTTGTGTTATTCAGTGATAAGATCAACTATTGTACTAACCGCCTAATTATTTTTATGAGATAGTATTCAGTAATGTAATCTATATTAATGAATATTCGAAGAGGATAGGAGCAAAACAAGTTTAGCAGAAAAACTTTTGTGTATAAAAACACACGGATCAACGCAAATATTTTCATTCAGCAGGCATCGAACCCATGACTTCTAACTTAGTAGTCGAATCACTACCAGCACGCAAAAGTTCGTAGCTGTATTAATAGGAGACAATAGATTCTTTTTTATTTTTTTAATTATCTTAATAAAGTTGCAAGAGCTTAGGTTTTGTGTGAACCTGCTAAGTTATTCAGTGAGCGGGATTCGAACATTAAGTAATGTAATTTCACTTGAATTAATGAGAATAATAGTTACATTTAGTAGGTATTGGTCGTTTGGATACCCTCTTTTGTTCCTTGTGATTAGGAAACTGATGCTGAGTAAGGGTAGTGGATACTTATCGATAACAATGAAACCCTTATTCATCTGTTTCCATAGTTTAGGATCTATGTTTACCATTGAAGCTGACGGCAATCGATTTTAAACTTGTGAATTGGGATCCAATTTTACAAAATGCTTTAATTATGTGTTATGCTATAGGAATCTTTACCATAACCGCAACTAAGAAATATATTTGCTACAGTTAGCACTGCAAATAAATTAATTCTAAATCAAATCTAGACTAATAATATCTATTGAATTAAAAGACTTTTTAAAACCAACATTTTAGTAAATTCATAACCAGACAAATCAAATGAGCCCAAACATGACGGGTTTATCTTGTTTAATTCAAAAGTTCCTACGACCACTTACCGTCTCTATTTTCAGACCCTAATATCATGTGATATTAGAGTAAGTACCTATTTGCCAAGGTAAAATAGATGTGCCCAAACACAGGCACGGTACCAGAATTCCACGCGGGTAGGGCCGCGGGCAACAGCTAGTGAATAAATAAATGAACCGATTTTTCATGTCAAAAAGATAAACCGCGGCATGCGGGTAGTATAAAATAAAATTCATCACAAAACTACAAGCTAAAAATATGAAAACGGCAGGTGCAAGATACTGAGAGCCGTACACATGAACCTATGAACCTACGGACAGAACGCGTTATAGAATACTGCTGACGACACTAGAATCGGTGACCAAGTCAGCACGCTCACACTCACAAACTAGTCATTCCATTCAGTCAGTTTAAGTAGCGAAAAAGAAAATATAGCATGTCTTGTGTAGTGAAATAGTATAAAAACCGTTAGTAGTGACAGCAAGAAAAAATATCTAGGAATCACATTAAATTTCGGAACACATTGCATTCTTAAATTAAATATTCTACGACATTTAACATAGCGCGCTCTCTAGACTCAAAGTAGGCATCATGCATATAAATATTTGCACTGAGTGGGAATCGAACCCGCGCCCCCTATCGTAGCAGACTAACGCACTGCCGCTACGCAACAGAGCCCGTCAAAATTCACTCATACCATGGTTAGCTACTGCTATTTTTGTGAGAAAGTCTCGTCTACAACGCGTTCCTTCCATAGGTGTTATAATTCCATGGTCGCACATGCAATATTCGTATATTTTTTGCATTGCATTTGCTTTTGAATTCAGACGGGTATTGCAATTTTTGTTGCTTCTGTTGGATTCGCCTTTGAAGTTTCCAGATTCATTTTTATCTGGATTTCATTTCGCTCTTGTTACTTCATGTAATAAGCCAAAGGGCTTTGTGTTCTGTACTTTGAAATGCAATAAAGTTTTCTCTTTGCGAAGTTTTGTAGAGAATAGAGAAAATTCTATTTTTTAGTAAACTTTTGTACTTACCTACATTTTGTGTATAAGACCTCTGATACTCAAGTTCTTGAAATTTATTAAGATACGAGAAGATATAGGTATGTAACAAGTTCCATAAGTGCCATCAATCAACAGTATAGTCTAAAATGAACACTCGTAGTATAAAATTTTTAATCTGAAGATTACAGAAATAATTATACATCGTTTGTAAAATTACAACTGACGCAGGTGATCTCTGGGCTGGTGACGAAGGTGGAATCCGTGGGGATTATCGCACGAAAAAAGAAAGCTTTTCGATGGAACGGAACATCATCGCATTAACAAACCGTTACAGTGTAAAAATATCGGTGTACGGTGTCCGGAGAAACAAAATTCGATGAAACGACTTTCGCACTGAAGAAAAAGCAGTACGCATCGAATAATTCAAATTCAAAGAAAACAAACTCGAATTATCTATTCGTAACAAAGTCTTTACGAAGTTTATCGTCGCTTAATGAGATAGTATATCCATTGTGTTACTCAAAATGTTATTCAGAAGTGTAACTCAATAATTTTGTTATTTTCGTGCTACGTTCTTGGCAGATATGAGCAGAATAACAAGTGATTGTAGCGAAGAGAAAACTGGCGACGGAGATTTCAATATTGGTTGGTGAAGGCATGATTTTCGTAGCATGAACGAACTGGCCTAACCGGGGTACATACTTCCACTCTTTTACTTAGTATTGCGTTTAAGAACTTAGCAGTTTTCTGTCAAAATAAAATGCAGAAATATTGAATGAAATCACTTGTAATGTTTAAATATTGTGGAAAGGTACATTAACCCGTCAAATGTGAAGTTGGTCAGAGTGCATTAACCTGACCGACTTCATCCGAAAGACCCGTCCAAATCGGCCCAACTGTTCCAGAGATTACCTCATTCAAACAGAGAGAAAGACAGACAATTTTTTTTAAAACAGCTTTTATGATTTAATAAGTATCGTACCTACATGCATTTATTTCAAAATTACAAATAGACACTTCTATTTTATTTAATTGTAGGTATAGATAAACCGTTCAATGCTGTTGAAATAATATGAAAAACTTTTGAACTAAAATAAATTCGTTTTGAACATTTTCATTTAAAAATACGCTGACTTTTTTTTTGTTCAAAAGCTTGTTTAATAAATGATTGTTCTCGATTTTATGCAAACTATTTTTCACTGTAATATTTTAGAAAATGTCCCAAGGGAAATCACATAGTTACTCAGTAAATAAAACAGTCAAGTGTCCCTCTGCATATAAATATGAATTTATTTATTTTTATCTTTATACGAAATATTTTAATTATTATTTTATACTAGCTGTTACCCACGACTCCGTCTAAGTGAAATTTTGATCCCGTCCCCGCGACCCACGAGAAGCTATTCTCCAAATCCAAGTATTTTCAAAAAATCTGACCAGTTATCCTGTGTTTATTTTTCTGTTTTATAATACTTACGGTTTAGGAGCCAGAATGATTAATAAACTAGAATTTATAAAGCTACCTAATTATTGTCGTTAACTGTAGGTACCTACTTATTATAACCAAATATTTTAACGTTTTAACAATAGCTTGTTCCATTCATTCGTGAGAGTATTTGTTATAGAATTAGCTTTAGTGCTGAGCGATAAAACGCGGTCAACCACGTCTGCAACCTGGTACCTAATTAGTGATGTGCGTAGTACCTATATCGATACCTATTTATTATAATAACTAATATTGTTTTTTTTAGTTTAGCCAATATCTTCGTAGATACAACCAGTAACAGCACGTTTTTCAAACGCATGATATCTATATCTATACCTACTTGTTTTAAGTTTTTAGACCTCTCTTAAATTAACGTGAGTAGGTAGGTATATTGCCTTATTTATTTTAGTCAAAGGAAATATGTCTGTTATTGATACAACTGTATGTAAATATCTCTTGAATCTTCACAGCGAGTAGGTATTATTTACTAGCCCTCCAGATATTTCAGAGCCAAAGGTATAGATATTTAAAATTCAGATGATTACTGAAGCTTTTTCGCAGATTGAAGGTATTTTTACATTTATATACAACTAAAGGCAGTTTATTTCAAGAAAAAAGCAAAGCTATGTTTTTCATTACAAAATGCGAAAGTGTTTTCGAGACATTTTCAAAGAAATACGTAGTCCTATTTTTAGGAGGTAGGTATTAGGATAAAATAAAAATATTGTTATTTCATATCTTACTAGCATATTATTAATATCTAGCTGCCATCACCTACTGATTCACGTTGCGTGGAATTTTGTTCCCATGCCCTCTTTCCATGGCAACCTATTTCAGGGATAAAAAGCCAAGGTACGTATTATTCCACACTATAATAATATATCCATATTACAGCCAGATCCGTTTAGCCGTTAAAACGTGATTGATCATACATCCAAACATCTTCACAAACTTTCACATTTTATAACATCAGTAGGATAGAATAGGAAGTGGGATGACTAGCTATTGCCCGCGGCTCCACTACAATCCATCAAGCCATTTAAGCGCTATTGAGTATCCAACAAACAAGAAGAAGGTCAGTTTCGCATATATAATATTAGTTAGGTATTCATGAAGTCGTTCTAGAATGTTTATCCAAACCCAAACGTATTAAGAAAGTGTATTTATTTGTATATGAAAATGCAATATCATCTTCGTCTCTCTTTTCAAATCCAATCTGCCAATCTACTAAATGGTATTTGCCATCCTCAGGCAAATTCCATTTAGTAGATAATATCTAGATTGTTTCCTAGCCGAGGTAAGTCAGGCGAAAGTTAGGCATCTAGTTATACCTACGTACACCTCCATGGACGGCAACTGTAAAATATTGCTACGATTTACAACCCCTGATTAGTAACACTGTATATCGTTCTTACAAGTGCAAGCATTAAGAAAACGAAGTTTCATTACAATCGGATGAACAATACGGCAGCGCATAAAATACAAATAAAAAAATGTTGTACTTACATTAGATTAAAGATAGGCAGTTTATCAAAAAAATATCGACACTATCCCGCCCATCACTAGGTCTGACGATGCATAATAATAATTAATCGCAGCAGTAGCCGACCACCAAACGTGGTGACCATAAAACATACCACATTTTATGAAAACTAATTTTGAAAACGATAAATTAATTGAATTTATAATGGCGATCGAACTGACCGAACCATCAGTACCTAACTCTAGGACGATTCAAACCCACTGTTATTTGGAAATAAGCCAAAGTGTCAGTCAGTACTGCCTTGGTTTGTGACTAAGTTGTAACTGAGTCGGTTGGCACCTTGCAAGATTGCTAGTGCAGTCGGACTCGTAGGACAGGTGACCATTTTTAACGCAGCAAGAACCCTCCGTACCTTAACCGTTAACCCGTCATTACCGCATACGGATTGCCATAGGAACGATTTGTGGCGTTCGTTGCGGGTATTCGGGGCACTCGAAATCCGACAAACTGATCTAACTACAGACTTCGATATCGCCAGTACTGTGGGTTATGGAAGCTAGATGACAGTCGTTTCACGACAAAATATCAAAGTTCGGCCGTTTCGTAGTTGGACTAAAAGCCGACCACAACTGAATCGGGCAAAAGATTTGGAGGTTGGAGGAGAAAATGAGCAATGTAGATATTGTTTCCCCTTACTGACTGTACAAATTCTCGCATTTATTAAACCCCGCGTCAGTACCAACCGTAATGTTTTAATTTGTAGCTGACCCAATTTAATGAAGCCTCGCCCTTACATTAATTTTGTTTCACAAATTTCGTATGTAATTAGCCTTATTACTTGTAATCTATGTACGTGCGGGAAGAACAATGCTAAGTTTAAATATGCATGGCACAGATCTTGAGTCGTTTCGCTTAAAGTTTACGTAACGCACCGTGTTTCCATTTTACATGATTTTTATTGGACAGCACGTTGCCAGTTAGGGAATACAGTTGCTCTACCTTTGTTTGCGAATTTGTTCACGGCGATTTAAGTACATAAAAGTGTTTAACGTCCTCATAGTAATTTACCAGTTATGTCAAAAGTTGGAGCCCCAGGTCCGTTTATTGTTTTTGATTTGATTACTGTCAGCTTAACCGGGATCGACTGCAGGCTTATCAAGATATAATATCAATTTTCCTCTCAGACTTTCACCTGAGACGAATGTTGATATTAGGTAAGTAGATATTAATCTCAGAGCAATAAATGAATCCGTGAAAAATAGTTACCTATACTAACTTGTGACATAATACGGATTATTAACAGTAAAAAACTGCCAAAATAATTAATAAAAGAAAAACCTCATCTTTTCAAAGTCGGTCAAAAAGTCATCACGCACGTATTTAATAGCAGTTTTATAAAAATTATAATGAGGAAAATCCCAACTCAAATCGTTTAAATCTTACTCTTCAAAAAGAACAATAAAAAAGTAACACCAATTTGCCGGGTGTAGAAGGAAAAATATTCCCTTTAATATTATAATATTTCTGGAACTGGGGAAGAATGACAATTTATTTTATTGGTACCCCTAATATTTTTGTTCGTAAGGAAAAAATAATCTGACGTCGGCTGAGATAATGTCATAAGCTCTGGACTTATTTTTCCTTGACGAGTACCTGATGGACGGGTTGACCTTATTTATGAAATTATTCTGTAGTCAGAAATCTGACTGATTAAATTAATGTTTTCTGTTTAGTTGGCAAAATAGCTATTAGAAAACATAGTTCAACATAGCACTGTAATGTGGTGTAGGTATCTACGTCCTACAATGTGTCCGTTTTGTTCCTTTTTTATATTTAACCCTAAACAGATTGCGTATTACTAGGTACTTCAAGGGCCTTACCATAACGACTTATGAACAGAACACTAAAATAAAAAATAATGTCTATTCCTAGTTGGTAGGTATAAAAAATTCTGTGTCGTACAGTGTGCTATCGTAAAATGCACACCGATTTCTATCTTAAAATATTCTAATATGAATACCATTCTGAGCTTTGTGTGACCCTCAGTGGTCCTGAGTGAAAATGTGAAATAATAATATTCGTTGCTCCTGCACAATGCAAACCGAGTTGTAAATATTTTCAGAACACACAGACGGTCCTTCGAGAGGTTTACTTATATGGCTGCTTTTGTGTTTAACACGCCAAGTCCCTGTGGGAACTTCGACGCCTGCATTATAAGTAAAAATACGTACCTATAGTTGACGCAGGTACTGTGTCTATTATAAAAACTAGACTACAGGATTGCTCGATAAATGAAATAGGAAAACATTCGACACTACCTACGTACCTACATTTAATTTGATATCTAATTAGACGTCATGCTTCTTTCTCAGTGAGGTAAGCAGAGACAACATAATATTTATGTGTTGCTACGAACCTGAATTATCGCTTCTGGTACTTACTATTTTTTCACACACACTCGCCGGTTGTGTTCTACCTACTCTTAATCAGACCTTTCAAATAATTTGTTATTAGGTACCTATTCATCGTTGTACACGTCCATAGACCACGATGACCGCTTCCCATCAGGTGGGCTGTGTACTTGTCTGCCAACTATGTAGTATAAAAAAGAGACATATTTGCTAGGTTTCACGTTCCACAACTCCATTCTCTTAATGTAAATAATTTATTTTGTTATTACCTAAGATAATTCAATACCTTCAAAATGCTACACATAAGATCTTTCACGAATCTGTGATAGGTAGGTACCTCCTTATTTCAAAGCTGTAAATATTATGAAGTTCACTACGCCATGCCTTGAGGGAGAAGGTTCTTAGATAAAGGTTCCTTTAAACTCAATCGATTCTTAAAACTCAGAAAGGCTCCTTTTCGATACAATATGCTCCCAATCTTAGATCGAGAGCTGACAACCGCTTAAGTCTGATTAAGTTTTTAATTTTTATTTAGATTTTCGAGACGCATTACTCGATACAATACTGCTGTCTTTCATCAGAATTGATTCCATGTCTTTCATGATTGTAGAGAGGACCTCAAACTGAGGCACTCATCAAAGCTATCAAGTTTTGTGGGCTATCTTTTATTTCTGTAAAAAAAACCCTCACAAATTCATCATCTATCTATCGGCGGTATTCTTTTAAATAATTTTGTTTTGGATAAAAGTAGGAATAATCACAAATAGAGTGTTGTAACTTATTTTAAAATACCATGGGCATGTTATATACCTACTTAAAAGTGAATACAACTCTTGGCCTATCGAAAAGATTAGAATCAGTAATCCAATTTTTGAACGAAACATCAAAGGTTCTGAAACATGCTTATCCCACGAGGAAAGAAGTCAAGCGTTTCCTTCAAAGTTGTTATTTAGAGTGATGCTTACGTAACTGTGCACAAGAGGATATCCCTCCTTGACTGTTGGTAAGTATTTGAATTAAAAGTTATAGGTACCTAGTGTACCTAACTACCTACATTTTATTTTTTGTTGCCAGCCCGGTCTTAAATGGTTACCTACCAACAATGAAATGCATCGAACCGCTAACCAACATAATAAAAGAAGTGAGGGTTAAGCGCTAGCGTCTTCTATCCGATACGATGATGATACAGAACTTAAACCCCATTCAATTCAAACCTGTTTAAAACCTCCATTCCACTTGGAACCATAGTCTAGAACCATTTTGGTTCCAGTGAGACTTTTTTTTCTCCTTAGAACCAAATATGGAGTTGTTGGTTCTACTGGGAACGATAATAAGTAGCTGGATCCATTAATGGTTCTACCAAGAATGATATCTTCTCATTAGAACCATTTTTTATATTTGTACCTAGGCCTATTTTTCACACTTTTGGGAAAGTAGATATTTTAATAATAAATCATTATCATTCCGTAAAAGAGGTTGATCATCAATGAACTAAGTTGAACTTGTATAAAATCATTATAACACTGGGAATGGAATGGGCATTCCTGGTGCCGACGAACGCACGAGTGCGTTGTCAGTTTTTGTCATGGTTTATTAGGAATAAAATATAGCTATTTGTTATATAAATCTAAAATGGTATAATAAAAACTAGCACTTCTATTACAGGTAACTTCTATTTTGATAACTGTAGGCACAATTTAATCCAGAATAGACTTTTTTAGTAGTAAAAAACCTATTTTAATTTTTCAAGGAAATGACCAATGCTGATCTCGCCATTTGTGAGCTGCATTTGCGCCAGCAAAATGCGGTCGTCATTCTCCTTAGTCTTTATATGGCGTTTAGGAGAGGGATTTTTATTAAATCGTTCTAAACGGTTACAATTAAGGGAAGTTATCGATGACTTTTCTTTTAATATGAAAAATAGACCTAGGTACAAATATAAAAAATGGTTCTAATGAGAAGATATCATTCTTGGTAGAACCATTAATGGATCCAGCTACTTATTATCGTTCCCAGTAGAACCAACAACTCCATATTTGGTTCTAAGGAGAAAAAAAAGTCTCATTGGAACCAAAATGGTTCTAGACTATGGTTCCAAGTGGAATGATCCAAAATGCGCGGTACCCTGTACAAGTTCTAGTACACCTGATAATGGATGTTTAAATTAGACTTAAACTAACATTTATTCAAAAGTAAGGGCGCCTCACGCGTCAAATTAGACTTATAGTTAAACTAAAATTTATTCAAAAGCAAGAGTGCCCCACGCTTTCAATATCTATCACACTTGTATGCGCATTATTATTTCTGTGGTGTCAATGCAGTAAGTACAATTTGACCGTTAAATTTCATGAATAAACAATAAAATTAAACCTTAATCAAGTTAAAGTAAAAAAATACAAAGCCGAAACTGTTAACGGTTTATATCAAACACGACATGTTGAGTTGAGCGACGCTAACTTCTGGATGATGGATGGAAACAACTGGCAGTTCGATAACAGTAAAGTTTGAGGCCTAAAGTCACAATGCAGTGAAAGAGCAGTAGTGTCATTACGCTAAACGCTCGAAACTGGTGTACTTGTATGAAAGGTTTAATGATAGTAGAAGAAGCTTGTGAAGTGTATGATAGAAACACATGGCAGGCTGTTCTCTCTGCCTACCCCGGAGTGAAAAGGCGGAGGTAACAAATTGTAGTTTTTTATAATGTGCCTACATAAGAAAGCAGCCTATCAAGTTGTATTCGTGGTTTCTTTTTTGCATTATTTAACATGTTGCATACACTTAAAACAGTATATTTTCACGGGTATTGGCAGAAGTATCTGTCGTCATTCACCATTACCCAATTATAAAAGTCACTCTATTTTCAGACTGCAAAACTTATTCTCGTTTTAGTTCAACCATACTATTGCGTAGGAACATTATTATAAATCTCGATAGCGGAATTCACGATGAGTACCTACCTACCTATAATTTTTTTTATGAGTTGAGATTCACAAATACTCTCACAGAATAACATGACAGGACGTTAATGGAAAATAAAGTGAATAGATAGGTTCGTAACCAGAAAAGAGTGCAATGATATTCCACGAGCGTCTCTCTAATAGTAACAATGATGCCGCCGCGCCACGCTCATCTATGTTGCCTTTACTGCCTACTTCCTTTCAATTCTTCAGTAACAGGTTACCGAGGGGAAATACTGTGCATGTGTAAATCGATACGACTTCGAAATAACCATTTCACTGTAGCAGATAACCTTAAAGATTTTTGAAATGGTGGATTTTGGGTGAATTCATATACCTACTTCAAAAATAATGTGTTTGGGTTTATTTTACCATAACGTCACAATAACTTGAACTGAAGATAAGTATAAACCATAGAACTGTTAAGAGTTCTATGGTTTCTTTGAAGTTAGTTGAAACAATCGCCTGCCATTTTACTTCCGTATTTCTAAATACCTCATGAGTTGCCTCTCTTTTATTGACAGATCTTTTTTTACCGGGACGTCTGGGACTAATCCCACCCTCATTCCCCTTAATGTAATTCCTATACATCAGGGATTAACAGTATTGAGCCATGAATACAACGAGTAATGATACTCAGGAAGTCCTTAAAATCGTTAACTGTCTAGGAACCCGCATCGAAATTAATCAGATATACCTAATGAAATTATATGAAAAACAACTCAAAATTGACCTACTCTCTTTCACTTAGATTGTGTCAAAACAAATAAATGTTTCGAAACAGTTTGTTTAGTTAACGAATTCCACAAAAGTGCTGAGGCTTCCAATCGACATGATTTTTATTGAAACTTTGTTGCATGCGAAATGAATTAGTTCAATCGTGCGTACCTATATAATATACCTACAGCTACATTCACGCTTACTAAGAAAGTACCTATTTAACGAAGAACATGTTAATAATGGAATAATAATATTAATAAACAAATTTAATATATAATGGAAAACAAAATTAAAATCACTTAATAGAGGATAAAACATTATCTTTTATAATGTGTTTGAGATTAGAAAATAAATCTAGGTATTTATTTTATTGTTAAAAAGTAAATTATAAAACAAAACTTTTTTTGAATAAATAATATCTACCTACCTACTTAAGTGCAAAACGTGCAAAATTTCAGCTCAGTTCGAAACCTGTATGTAAAATTTAATTTGCAGATTTGATTACAGACGACAGTGGACAAGTGAAAGCAAATAAAAACTTGTAAAAAGCGTAACAACGCTGAATACTTGAACCACAGAACAAAGAAAAATCCTGACTTGAACAATAAACAGAATATTGTCTTTGTTTGAATCTTCAAGTGAGAAAATTTATAGTAGGTACCAAGAACATTAGAAATTTCCTTGTACTTAGGTAGGTACCCATTCCATGTGCTATTTATTAAGGGAGCTTAGATGGTCTGAACACGTAGAGAGGATGGATGAAAGAAGATTGATGATATAGATAGATTAATGAAGTGCGGCTGAATGTGCAAGCTGCAAGCTAGCGAGTCTTCCGAGTAGATCGAGATAAAATTAATTGTAGGTACCTATGTAGGTATATCAAGGAATTGTGTCGAAGTCCTAGGGGTAGGTACCGAAGACAAGGAAAGAAGTGGGAAAGCGGACACCACGCTACGAGATGAAGTTCCTACAAACAGCGTGGGTGGATCGTCAGTCCGGCTGCCGGGTCCCCATTTGAAATACCTAATAATAACCTTTTTGTGAAAGAATATTTTTCATCTGTGCTTTTATTGACTGCTCTGTGACCGTCTATGACAGTGGCGGGCAAAGGGCAAAGGCAAACATCAAATTTTATTATAATGTTTTTTTAAAACTTAATTTTTTAATAATGTAGGTACTTATCTAAAATACTAAATTATCAATAATTACATTCGTATTTTGTGTAGTAGGTATAGGTATTTAGTTCTCACGACAAAATGTTCAAAATTCTCCGTATCGGCGTCTGTTACACAGAAAGCGCATTGCATTACAAGTTTTCCAACAGACATGCGTCTCCTTATCACGAAACACAGTCTACTCCCGCGATTCATCAAATTCGGTGCAGTCACTGCGGCGAGGGCGAACAAAGGTATGTTTTATTGCTACATAATCTCTCATAAATTGCTGTAACTTTAGTACCTATCAGTCACTGATAAGTACTAATTTGCTCACAAATTGCCAAAAGTCATCATCATCTAGGTAGGTACATGTTGCATTCGAAGCTTTTATCTCGGATCTTTATTTTTATAGTAGCGACTGTTGTCTAACCTCCATATTACAACCCATTAATGTAGTCGCTCGAGAAAACCACAGCAGGAAGATCACTACCTACACAGTTTGAGGGTGCGCAGCATGTACTAAGTAGGTACTCGTTCGCGCTAAGTTTGCCGCTGTCAACTGTCACGCGTTTAGCGTTGTCTCACTCACTCAGTTCTAGTTCCAGTGAGAAAACGCTATACTGACTTCATTTGACAGCGGCAAAGTTAGCGCGAACGGGTAGTAGGTACGCGCCGTTTTCAGTTACAACGTGTGAGGATGAATTCCCTGTCTGCGGCGAGCGGTGCGATGATAGAATGTGGCCGTGGGCCATCATCTATACAAACAATTCTTCTGAACATAGGTAGGTACATCAATGAATAGGCAGTATAGAACACGCACAGAGAGGCACAATCTCTCCTAAGGCTGTAATAAACGATCGCTATTAGCTATTAGCAATGCGATCTTGCAATACCACAACCTCCACACCAAAAAGCGTTGCGTTGGTGACTCAACCTTATGTAGGTATACTTTTAGATCCGTTTAGATCCTCTTTGAGCCTTTCAAAGAATCCTTTACTGCAGTCTCTTGAAAATTCCATAGGTAGGTACTACGCGGCTACGGTCCGAGGGAGTAAATTCCTTTGAAACCGCAAAAACCACACGTACCTACCTACGCAACAATTTTATTGTTAAAGTGTTGCTAGCAGTGCAGCATGTTAGGTACCCTTTGTGTTACATAACATACCTACTTGTTAGCCACATAACGAGAAGGAACATAATTTTATTGTTTACTAGCTTTCACCCGCAGCTTCGCCCGCGTGGAAGCCCGACTTTCTACTCCACTCTCCACTCCGATTCTCACTGCACTCTTCACTCCAATTCCCACTTCACTCTCCACTCCAAAAAAAGGATAAAAAGTACCTATCCTATGTCCGTCTCCTGGTTCTATGCTACTTCAAACGTTCTTGAATTATAAAATAGTGTAACTAACACAACTTTCTTTTATATTTTTTTTTTATACTACGTAGGTGGCAGACAAGCACACGGCCCACCTGATGGGAAGCGGTCACCGTGGCCTATGAACGTGTGCAACACTAAGGGTGTCACACACACGCTGCTTACCCTGAAGGGAAAGGGGGAGAGCTGGGAAGGGGTGGGGAGGCTAGGAAGGGGAGGGAGGGGACACGATGCTCGCCCCACTCCACTTTCGAGGGGTAGGGGGGGGCCATCTTAAAACCGTAGATGATCCAGGGTCAGCTGGGGTGCGAGGGATACCTATGCCTATTAGGTACCTAACCTTATACCTACCCCGGTAATTAAGATCCATTTGTTACTAGATGCAAATAAAATAATCTGTGATAGTATTAGTAAGAAGGTTATGAACTGCTCTTTTTCCATTGCAGCGAATTGAATCGACATTTAATCTGTTTTAAGGACTGGAATATTGAGACGATTATGAACGTGATATACAGTGCAATGCATTTGAAGAACATGCTTGGAGACTCGCACGGGAAGAGGCTTGTAAAAATATACTAAGACATTTAGTTATCTTCGGAATTACCTACTGCCATTTTGGGCAAAAAAATACCTAGTATATAATAGTGCATAGCATCTAACTTAGCACGATTTTGGAGTAGTGTGGGCCCCACTAAGTACTCCAAAACCTTGCGAAGTTAGATGCCGTACACTATACCTCCTTGTTTGTGGCAAAATGCGTCGCATAAGTATAAACAAGTATAGTGTACGGCATCTAACTACGCAAGGTTTTAGAGTAGTGGGGCCCACACTACTCCAAAATCTTGCCAAGTTAGATGCTGTGCACTATACTCTAGCGACAAAACTCGTTTAGAAATGATTCCATTCCACACTTTTAACTACCTAGAGGGCTCTATTGAAATATTGTTTAAACTTGGATTAATTATGAACATAATTTTCATTCAGATATTTACAATTGAAATCTGTGCAATTATCATCTACTTTTACTGCCAGTAGGTAGGTACGTTGGCAAATAAGGAATTACCTTTAGTATTTCTCTGCTAAATATCTATCACTTGTTAGGTAATTTTACATTTTAGAATTTACTAAGATGCACAAAGGTAATGATATTGGAAGACCATAATGAACCTATTCTGCGTATGGCCGTTTCCAAAGCCGTATCGATGTTAGGAGCTACCGATTGTCACATTGTTGAAAAACTAGACTGGGAACATGATTTTAACGGCAGGTAAGTTTTAGTGCCCATTCTACCTACACTTTTTCAAGACCTCTTAGAGGTCTGACTAGTAGATATTTAAATCTACCCGCCCTTGTCCATACTTTCCTGTACCGTAGAAGACGTAAAATCTAAGTAGGTATTCTCTGTTACACTCCTTTCACGCGCATCGATACGATCGTGAAGCAAAATCACATCGATACGAGTAGGCAGGTACCTACGTACCGTCAACCGTCAGCGTTAAGAGTTGATTATCATAATTATCCAGGCGTTAAAAGTAGGTACATACCTAGGTAGGTAGTTGATTTTACAGAGCATCAAAAAATAAGTACTTTTGATGCTCTATAACATCAACTACTTTAATGTTAGGTACTTTTTCAAGTACCTATTGCTACAAAGTTGACGTTCAAAATTGCGCGAAAAAATGTTTACCTACTTAAATGTCCTGAAAGCTGACTTTCAAATCTTTATCATAAAAACTTACCTTTTAATCAAATAAGTATTAATTTATTTCTATCCTGTTCAGAGTATTTTCAGAAATGGCGGATCTAATATTTGTGTCATCAGAAACACATGGCTGTATGAGACGGTTCGCACATCATTCTCTCGTCCCTGTGGTGTGTATGAGGTCCAGGAGACACGCCAGCGTCCAGTCCATGGCTACAGTTATGTCTATATTAGTAAGGATACCTACGTTTTTTTGTCGTTTCTGTACCAGTTCTACCAGACAGAATTAGGTATGGATTCATGATCTTTGGCTGACATATTGCTACTTTTTTATACTTACAACTTAGGTGGCAGACAAGTACACGCCCCACCTGATGGTAAGCAGTCACCGTGGCCTATGGACGTGTGCAACACCAGGGTCGACACATTGGGTGCGGGCCGGAACCTCCACGTGGTGCACCCGGGCAACAGAGGCGAGCAGCGCCTCCCACTCACCACGGGAGACGCTGCTGCGGCCAATCCGGCCGTGGTGGGAGTGGCCCTCTAGAGGGCTGGTCCGAGGCTCTCCACGTGTCTCTCTGACCAACAGAGGGCACAGTGGGGAGCGAGTGGGGGGCGAGCCGATTGCCTGCGACTCCTTTGAGTATTTTTCGATATTCCTCAGTTTCGGATGTAGCCATCCACGCTCAGTTTAAAAATTCATTCAGTGGGTATTAGGAGTACCTATAATATAGGTTGATTCCTACCTACATTTTTCAGGAGGATTACTGTACGCTTGAGAAAATGGACATCGCTTACGTTGGTGCTCCCCATCAGGTCCTCAATGACTATCTCATTCTTTGTCCTATGCTTGGAGCCAACTTGAAGTTTAAGTGCTGCTGTAGTGTAAGTATATACCTACCTAAACCGTACCTACCTAATAGAGAATAATGGCATACAGAACACCCACTTCGTCTTTCTCTTCATATTGGTTAACCTTACACCCAGATAGTACCTACCATACCACCCACTTATTAAGACCCGAGACGGCGTGCGGTTTTAGTCGGTTCGATCCTGACATAACCATCCCCGAAGGCCGACGGGAGTGGTATCCATGGGGATTTCCGCACGATAAAAAAAATAAAAAGGTAGCTCAGGGACCCTGTGAGGGACTGGTCGCGGGTTCAAGTCCCGTCCTGGATGATCACTTTTTCCAATCAAAAATCAAATCCAAAAGGTTAAGTTACAACCACCGGGTCGCACTAACTAGATGATTTGAAGAAAGATGTCTGGAAACCAAAATGAGACGTATTCTCGTTCGCTTTCGTTGTTCTTAGAGAGCACCTGACTATGAGGTGTCAGGTCGGACGACTCAAATGCAAACGGCCGTATTATAGTAGTCTGTCCCGTTCATAGGTTTGCCCCGTCAGTCCCCTTCTATTGGCAGAGAGCAAGGATATGTGTGAACACTCACATGTTAAAATGTCTCAAGTTACGAAAACGATAGAAGCGTTAAAAGATGCAACTATAATTATCGCCGGGCAAACTACTAAGCATAAGGAGAAAATCCCAGAATTCGTGTTATCAGTTGATGTGAGTAGTTTTTTAACAACACTATAAATAGAGATGACACCCACCTCTGAGATAAAAAATTAATAAATTGTTAATAAATTATTAGCCAGTTTTAAGATTTTAAGATGGCCCCCTCGACCCCCAGAAAGGGGGGGTGGGGGCGAGCATCGCGCGTCTTCGCCGATGGTGGGGTTTGGGGTGACAGGCGGCCATCCTGTCATCCAACCGTCGGCGCGCAGACAATCAGCTCGCCCCCCACTGTGCACTCTGCTAGTCTGAGGGACACGTGGGGGCCTCGGAACAGCCCTCTAGAGGGCCACGCCCACTCCTGCCGGATTGGCCGCAGGTGGCTGGGTCAAGCCGAGTCAAGTGCGATGGAAATGCTCTATGAGCTACCTTACACCCTGGCGTCAGAAGACCCTAGACGGCGGCGGCGTGCGGTTTTAGTCGGTTCAATTCCGACATAACCGCCGCCGTTGAAGGAGGGGTGGTTTCCATGGGGATTTCCGCACGGAAAAAATTTAAGCATCCTTTCTTAATATTTAAAATGGAATTGCTTTATGTTGCAGGAAATTCGAAGGAATACTAATAAGCATTGGACGTTCTATCACACCTTTCCACGAGGAAAAGAGGTAGATGATACCTTGTTTTACCACACTAATGCGAGAACCTTCAATGCCTTCAGGAATACACAGTTTATAGTTGGAGCTTTAATTATGTACCTTTTAAAAGCACGATTATTTTAATATGTGCTTGTCAGCCACCTTAGTGGTATAAATAAAATAGGCGGTAATAGTAAACAGTAGGTATTCCAGTTTTGAAAAGATTTGCATTTTTGATGTTTTGTTTGGTGCTAAACAGCTTGTCTTATAGTGTACATTAAGTCATTGTATTTTAAAGATTTTATTTGGTTTATTATATTTATACTGTTTTTGTATATTTGTGTGACTGTCCATATATTATCACCACTGTTCACAATTTTGATAAATATAGGTATATGTGTTAAACATAACTTGTTTTATTTTTGGGGTCGGCAGCGCGAGTGCGGTCGGCAGCGTGAATGGGGTCGGCAGAGCGAGTGTGATGCCCCTGGTGTTGTACGCGTCCGTAGGCCACAGTGACTACTTCCCATCAGGTGGGCCGTGTGCTTGTCTGCCACCTAAGTGGTATAAAAAAAACTACCACATAATATAATATACCTACTAGCTGTGCCCTACGGCTTCACACTTGATATACTTTGTCAACCATTTGATGATATATAGCATAATAACATTCTTCAAGAAATACTATCCAACACACTGAACTTGCAAACCAATAGTTCCTGAGATTAGCAAGTTCAATTTCATCATGTTACTGTCCATCCTAAAGTTGCCTCGCTTTTAGCTATAAAGCCACCCATTGTACATGCAACTATCTATGTATGTACCTACTACTTATTTATGTGGCAAAATACGTCGCCTACAAACAAGTATAGTGTACAGCATCTAACTTCGCAAGGTTTTGGAGTAGTGGGGTCCACACTACTCCAAAATCTGGTCACATTAGATGCCGCATACTATACACCTAAATGAGCCTTGGTCACTTGGATTAAATGATTTATTAGTGTTATTAATAAAGAGTTATCTATCTAAAGCTATAAGCAAGCAGTAGAAATTATCAACAATTTTATTTTATTAATCTAAAAATTATACCTAACATTATCAATGTTTCAAAATACTATACTATAATAACTTAATCAGTTTGGTATTTAAATTTGCCTCTCATAAACTTGGGTAACGGCACCACACCAGGGCACGGTATTTGTCCATACACTTCACATATGCAGGGACGTTCGCAGCCAATGCCAAAGTTTGCAGGATTGTCCTTCTTTTCAGCAGCTATCGCTTCTGCAGCAAGTACTTCCTTTGATTTACCTGAAAAAGAAAATAGTATTGAGGTATTTTTGTATAGTCAATAGGATGATGTGATCAATGATGGATACACTGATTCAATTCAGTTTTAATCAGGATTTAAACTGAATTGAATCAGTGTACTGCCTTCTAGTGTAGCCTATCAAAAAGGTAGGAATATCTCACAACATAATCATCAGTTGAAAGGCAAAAAGTGGCAATGAATGTTCTAAAGGATAAAATCTCAAACAGCATCTCAATAATCTCTACATATGGACATGTCCAAGCATTGCATTTTTTTAAATTAAATTACACACTGGACTTAAAAATAAAATAATACATCTAATCTGCTTACCTACAGTTGTAAACTGATTGCAGATAAGAACAGAAAAAAAATGATGAACTTTAGATTTTCCATAATGAACAAAATTAATTTATGATGTCATTTATTTTTGTAAGATTAATAAATAGGTACGTCACAAAAAATATATTAAGTAAGATTTCTGTAAAACAAATACATAAATATATTACAAAACTGTCGTACGTATGGAAAGTCTAAAGCCAATAATTTTATGCTAGGTTATGTCCTATATCTTTACAACATTTGCCGTCGAGTTTGGAGTCCATATTTGTTTTACACAAAGCTAATATATCATTAGAAGCCTCCGTAAAGTTTTAAGTGGCGGAGTTCAACGGTTAACGAGAATTTTCATTTCAAAACCATAATCACTATCATCGAAATTTACGTAGGAAATTTATCACTATTTTGACACTTTTGACAATAGAACACATGTCATTCCTTCTTAGTTTAGTTTTACTTATGATTAACGCACAAAATGTATTTAATAATCAAATAAATAAGTATGATTAGTGTCTAAGTTAAATTTTATGCATATTTCATTTTATTACGTATATTTCGCTGATTTAAATGAATGCTATTTTTAAACGGTTTTATTTAACTCAACCTGTTTGTTTGGGTCAAATCTAGTAATTGAAATTTGACCCCCTTTCAGTTGTCTGATTGGTCTGATATTTGGCAGAAGTCTTCAGTTCCGATGACAATACAATTTAAAACCGTTTACCTTGAAAAAGATTTTTCACAATTTATTATACTTACAATAGTTACAATAATTTACCGACTATTGCCGATAATGCCGATATGTGATACTAAACGTAAAACGTCAGACTGTCAGTCAAGTCAAGTGTGTCAGTCATCGTTTGTCTCTAGCGGTTGAGAGCGTATAACGTACTCCTGTCTGTGAAATAACGTTTGACTAAACATCATGGCGTCTCCGGAGCCCGAGGTTTCCCATTCTACCGTGACATTGCCTGAAGAATCGAGTGTAGTGCAAGTTTTGAACTCAAATGATCCACTTGTGGCGAGATCTTATATAGGCCCTTCGTGTGTGCGAGTGTTAGACTCTAGTGAGCCACCTGTGCCTGTGATGCCGAAATCTGAATCAGAAGCTGTCACTGCCGCGTGGTCGTGGACTGAAGCCAATCCGTGGTCGTCTAAATGCCGTAGCAATTATAGTAAGGCAGAAATAAGGTTGGTATATGATTAAGGCTTAACTTTAGATTATCCCCACACTAGTTTGGAGTCCATATTTTTTTTACACAACGCTAATATTATTAGAAATCTCCACGTAAAGTTTTAGGTCTAGAAGATCAATGGTTAGCGGATAGATTAGGTTAGGCCTTCGTGGTTATTTTTTTTAAACCACCAAGAAATCTTGTTTTTTACGAAAGTTAGGTTAGAATATTAAAAAAATCGTATCTCAAAAAAGGGGGGTTTCTAAACTTTTCCTTCACAGGGTCCCCACCCTGTTTAATGTGTGTGTGATTAATTTTCTTGCCTACTTTGTTAAGAATACTTCACAGATCAAATCTTGTAAGCTGAATCAGTTCTAATTTACTTTTCGATTGTTTCAGATCCCATTGGAATATGGCAAAGCTGTTGAAAAGACTGGACACAATACCTCGGTGTATCCAGTTTGCTGAAGAGCGTAAACTTATCCGTAAAGAGAAAATGTGTAGCTATCATAAAAGACCAATGACTTTAAAATATTCTGCAAAGGGGCAGGTAGGTACTTTCCGTTGTAGAAAGAGCAACTGCCGGAGCAAAGAAGAGAGTCAAGCAAAAGGCACGTGGTTTGAGCAAGTTCATCTGCCTTTTGATATATTGTTTCAAGTTATGTACATGTTCAGCCATAGTTACTCATTCCTCCAGGTTCAAGTTGAGACAGCCCGAGAAGACAGAGAGACTGTGCTGTCTACAAGCACCATTGCAGATTGGTTTTCCCATTGCCGGGAGACCATAATTGCGTATGAATTGGACCATCAAGAGGCTCAGGGCAAGATTGGTGGTCCAGGAAAAATTGTCCAAATTGCTATGTCAAAATTTGGTATAAGCAAATATATTAAAGGAAGACATATTGAGGGCCACTGGGTGTTGGGCATGATTGAAGGTGGTAGTGAAGATTTACGGCTGGAAGTATGTACTAACAGTGACGTGTCCACTGAAATATTGGTGCCGCTGATACAGAAACATGTTCTGGAAGGCACTGAAATTCATTCAGATGTTTGGAAAGGATCTCAATATGGGTACATTGACCCTGTCAGCCAGCCCAACACCCAGCGCATCAAAAGCCACTGGCGAAATTTAAAAGAGTTCTATAATAAAAACCAGTGTAAAGAAAATTGTACAGATTGGATTTTCGAGTATTCGTGGAGGAGAAAAATAAGAGTACAGCATATGGATCCTTTCGAGGAATTGCTAAAAGCAATTGAATATGTTTATAAAATTGATTAAATGACTCAAGTTGTATTTAATTGTTTTGTTTTAATTATAGTAATGTTTGATAATACCTGAAACTAAGGTTAGAATATTTAAAAAATCGTGTCTCAAAAAAGGGAGGGTGTCCATCCGTCCGCAACTTTTCCTTCACAGGAGGGTTCTACACCAACTCCCAGCCCTTAAATCAAGGACGGGCAATCCGAAGTCCTACCCCGACATATATGTATAAGCAACTGGACAGACTCTATAGTTGGATTTATAATTAGACAAAGCTATCTGACATTTACTGGTTGCAAGTTTTTGCTGAAATAACTTAGTGTTGTGACAAAGTGAATTATTATATCATCATGATGAATGAATGAATGAATGAAATAGCATGGAGAGCCCAGTGAATGGCTAGAGCGCCACACTGCCGATAATGGATTACCTACCTTTATCGAATTCTAGTCATGCTATGTATGTAGCAAAGAGTTAATTTATATTGATGTATATATATCTGCCTATATTTAATACTAAGTGCTATAAAGATAAACGAAACTTCGCGAATTCGTGAGGAAACCTGCAAAGTCTGTCTTGTATGCAATAGGACAGCCCTTGGTATGCATATGGTATAGCAGTAGTCAGTACAATCATTTCTTTATCATGCGGAAATCCCCATGGATACCACCCCCATCGGCCATTGGGGGTGGTGATGTCGGGATCGAACCGACTAAAACCGCACGACGTCTCGGGCCTACTAGTAAAATCGGAGTACTCGTAAATTGGCAAATATCAGAGCACTTTAATACAATTTTATTGTAAAATAGAAATAGTTCTTTTTGTATAATAAGAAAAGATTAATAATCCCTCATCATTCATTTCATACGAGTGAATGGGAACTGTGATGAAGTGACATTAGCTATAGTGCACGGCATCTAACTTGGCAAGATTTTGGACTAGTGTGGGCCCGACTACTCCAAAACCTTGCCAAGTTAGATACCGTACACTATACTTGTTTCTATGCAACACATTTTGCCACAAACAAGTATAGTGTATGGCAACTAACTTGGCAAGGTTTTGGAGTAGTGAGGCCCACACTACTGCAAAATCTTAGTGGTACCTATCTGGGTGCACTATACTTACTGTCAATTGATATTACATTCAACGCGTTCCGTCCATAGATTCTTTAGGTTCATGCTTGCATTGCATTGTGCAAAAAGGCTCAACAGAAACCACTATCTGACCTCACAGCCCTCAGAAGCGTCACACACTCGCAAATTGGGCTATAGTTAAGGTTTACTTACCTACAGTACTAATCAAGTGTTCTAAAATATCCTCTTTCGATTTATTGTCAATATCAACCAAGATTCGTCTGCCATCTTCAAAATAGCATTTAATAAAAGGTGAAGGCGTCAGATTCTTGAACGTTGCTACTTGTACGTCTGGATTTTTGTACTGGATTTGTGGTAAATACCAAAATACGAACTCTTTTGCACCCGTGTTGTTTTGACCAGTTATGTTGTAAGCCACTGAGAATATCTTGATTTTGTCTTTCAGAACCAATCTGCCACTGTTTAAGTAGTTTAAGGTACGCCGAATAGGAGCTCTCCCTTTCATGAAAGGCATTTTGGTTTTATTTTTATGTTATTAAGTCTAGAAAGAAACAAGTAATAACACAATTTTTTGTAATGTAATATAATAACCTCAAAAAAAAGCTCAAAAGGGTTTTGTCTGTGTTCTGACTTCTGTCAAATAATGTCATCGTCACACGCCGTCACAGAATAAAATTAGTTCTAGCGATTTGTAGCTATACCTTGTCTAATCTAGGATGATAATTTTGACAGCTCCAAGTAGGGTACCCCATATAGTATAATCGAAAATGGTTCTTTCGATTTTCGATTATCGTTCCCATAGAATATGGAATCGATAGTTACAAAAATACAAAAACATTTATTTTTTATTATTTTAGGTAACTTACTTCAGGATGACAAAAGAGAAGTTTTATGGTATAGTATTTGTTTCGTATCATATTTAGCTAATTATATCACAAAAATTTTAGTAGTATAAGTACTTAATAATTTCAATAAATTATTTTAAATTCGATTCATTCGATTCATTTGTGTAAAGTCAATTGTGCTATATTCTTGCAAGACGCTTCACTATGACAAGTGGGCGGGGCTTGTCTATGAATTACAATAATTTTAAGGGTTTAATTTTGTAAAAAAAAATACGATACTTCATAGACATGAACTGTCATTATTATCATCCTAAATTAGACAAGGTATAAGTTTTATTTTTAGTGTGTTTTTGGATTCATGGAGAATGAATGTCGAATAGCAATAAATTTGAAATTTAAAAAACCCCCGACTCACAAAAAAAGAACAATAAAAACCTGTAAAAAGTAAAAAATAACTATTATATTATGACCTATCTACCCTAAGTATTGAACCTTTATAATTATTATAGGTAGCTATATTATTTACGTATTCATATTTTTAACTAACAGTTTGTCTCGTCGGGGGACCGCAAAACATCTACAGTAAGGATCTTGGGAGACAGACATACGATTAGGTTATGATTAGGTGAGCGGTCCCCGACGAGACAAACTGTTAGTTAAAAAATATAGTACGTAAATAATATAGCTACCCATAATAATAATAAAGGTTCAATACTTAGGGTAGGTATAATAGTTATTTTTTACTTTTTACAGGTTTTTATTGTTCTTTTTTTGTGAGTCGGGGGTTTTTTAAATTTTAAATTTAATTTTTTTATTTCATGCTTTTTATAGGGGTACCTTAAGTATAATAGTTAATTCATTATTTCATATCAACATAATATGTATAGTCTATCAACAATTATTAAGAGCTAATGCGAATTGCGTGGAGTGTGGTTACAGAATTAGAAATACATTCCACGCCTCATATCTTTCGAATGGCTAAACCGATTTTAATAAAATTTGCGGTATCGTAATGTATAAGTTATGACCTTTCATTTGATACCCAACACGGGTATATTAGAACACATTCAATTTTTCATCACCACTTCCACCACCCATATCTTTGAAATGGCTTAACCGATTTTTATAAAACATAGCTAAGAACACTCTCCCTCAACCCATCTTTCAAACAAAAGAAACAGAATCAAAATCGGTTCATCCGTTTGGGAGCTACGATGCCACAGACAGACTTACAAACACACACACACACACACACACACACACACACACACACACACACACGTCAAACTTATAACACCCCGTTCGGGTTTCCGTCGGGGGTTAAAAATAATCCATGCCAATCGACTACCTACCTACCTATAAAAAAATTTAAAAGTACGAAATTGCAAAGTAGATCCTATCCAGTGATCCTATCTTATATTATCTATGACTATGCTTACTTTGGGTCTAGGGAGCGCTGTGTAGAATGTCGTAGAATATTTAATTTATTTATTTTATTTATATCTAGGTATTATACCTATCTATATTTCTATATAGGTTGGTCCGAGATGACTCAACGCAGAGCCTAAACCGCTGGACTTACAAACTTGGAATTTTAACAGTAGATGCTTCTTATGTTGTAGGCATCCACTAAGAAAGTATTTTTAGAAATTCTACTTCTAAGGTGGCAAAATAAGCGATAAACGTTTGTATGAAAGTCCGTCATATTCTAGGTTAGACGCATGAAATTTCATACACCTATTTCTGGGTAAAAATAAATGAACACGTGTATCAGCGTTTTTCCAAATTTTATCCCCCAAGGGGTGAAATAGGGGTTGAAAGTTTATATGGGAAGTTCGTCAGTTTTCAAGATGGAAGCTTTAAAATCTACATAACGATTTTTGGTTAGAAATAAATGTACATGTGTATCATCGTTTTTTTAAATTTTACTACTAAAGGGGTAAAATAGGCGATGACAGGTTGTAAGGAAAATCAGTCAATTTCAAAGCTAGACCCATGAAATTTCATACACCTACCTACTTCTGGTTAGAAATAAATGAACACGTGTGTCAGCGTTTTTCGAAATTTCATCCCCCAGAGGGGGAAACAGGGGTTGAAAGTTTATATGGGCAGTTCGTCAGTTTTTGAGATAGAAGCATGAAAGTTCATAAGTTGCTTCTGGTTAATTAATAAACGTACACGTGAATCATGGGTTTTCATAATTTCACTCCTAAGGGGGCAAATAAGGGTAGAGCGATTTTATGGAAGTCCGTTATTATGGAAAGTTCTTAATTCAATGTTGAAGGCCCGGTTGGTGTTGGTGCAATCGGGTTATAAGTAGAATTTTTTTTAAATTTATGCCCGGGCGAAGCCGGGTCACGGGCTGCGACATCATAATTTATTATACATTTATGGTGCCGCGGTTATGGTACCTATACTTAGGTGGTGGGGGTGGTGGTACCTAAATCTGGGTGAATTGCCCGGGATCATGTATTGCGTGGCATCGATGAAATCTTATTTAAACTTAAAATCATAGTTATAACGCTCTAACATTTTTTTCTGGTTAGGTAGCCTATGTGAAATTGTAGCGAGTCGGTTGCCATAATGAGAATTAGCCCTAATGCGCCTAAACCTTGTGATCTATGTGACCGGGGCACTAAATACCTATTCTCTTAAATAGGATTATAGATAGGTGTACTCCAAAAAAATATAAACCTCGAAATTTTTCATTACCTACCGTGTTTGTCCACACAACATCACCTATTTTGTGTCGTGAAGTCGTGATATAGTGCACGCCATCTAACTTACTAGGTAGTCCTTATAAATTAGTAGGATAGGTATTATCATGAGGATAACTGATTATTTTACTATTGACTTTTATAACTAACCATGAAGGTGGTAGGTAATAAGTGCAGAGATTTAAAAATATAGGTACAAGTTGACGATATAGCAGATTAATAATAAAATATAAAACGAACTTCTGTCAAGACCTGTCAACGTTCATAACACTAACTCCAAAAATGTAATAAAAAATCAAGTAATATAACTGCAATAGCAATAAAATGAAACCGCAATGTAATAAAGTAAAAAATCCGTGTAAATTCTGTCTGCAGGCTGTTAGTAACAAGAATGGGTTACAGTGTATGGGAGCATGTAAGAAGTGGGCCCATTACAAGTGCCTTGACTACACTCCAGGCAAAATTTCTGACATAAAAGCTGGTATAATTAAAGTTACTTGCCCATGTCCTAACTGCGCTACAACACAACCAAAGGAATTCCTTACGAATCCACCATTTACATGCTCAAATCACGAGTGCCCGGCCAACAAGGCTCAGAAATGCGATTCATATGAATGTCCATCGAATCTACCACCGATAGAGCCCTCCTCTAGTCCACCTTGCCCAATACCATTATGCCCACACACACCTTCCATACCAGAGTCCAAGTTATGCAGTCCGATTCCATCTTGTGAGCTAAGTAGCCCTCCTCCAAGCCCACCAAGCCCTCCTTCACCTCCCAGCTGTCCTTCTTCTCCCCCTAGCCCACCATGCCCTCTTTCACCTCCCCTTTGTCCTCATAAGCCCTCTTGTCCTCATAAACCCTCTTGTCCTCATAAGCCCTCTTGTCCTCATAAGCCCTCTTGTCCACCTTGCCCAAATAAACCCCCCAAAAAACAGCACCATTGTCCATCTTGCCCATATAACCCTCAAAAGAAGCCTATCACTCCTAAACGTACTTGCCCTCCTAGCCCTCCTACTTGCCCCTCAACCCCTTCTTGCCCTCCAAGCCCTCCTTCTTGCCCTCCAAGCCCCCCTTCTTGCCCCCCGAGCCCTCCTCCTTGCCCTTCAAGACCTACTAGTCCCCCAAGCCCTCCTCCACACTGCTGTAGGAACCGCACCCCTCCCAAACGATGCCCTCCTAGCCCTCCGAGGCCACAGACCCCTCCCAGCCCACCTAGGCCCCGCTGCCCTCCTCCTAAACGATGTTGCCCCGCTCCCAAACCATCTTGTCCTCCTCCTAAACCACCTTGTCCTCCTCCTAAACCATCTCCCCCTCCCAAATCACGCTGCCCTCCTCCATTTCCATCGTGCCCTCCTAAACCATCCCCCCCTCCTCCCAAATCACGCTGCCCCCCTCCATTTCCGTCGTGCCCTCCTAAACCATCTCCCCCTCCTCCCAAACCACGCTGCCCTCCTACCCCTCCGCCATGTGATAGCCCTCCATCACCACCACGCACTAGAAGTTGCTGTAAAGAACGGCGTGTAAATTATTCACCTCAACGACAGCAAGAATACAGACGCGCTGACGTTGGCTCTCCAATTATGAAATCGCCGTCCTGTTCAATTTTATTGCATGAGGTTCAAGGTAAGTTCTTGTGGTGTACTTTACTCGGGTAGCAAACATTTCAGCCCTTGTATAATATACTTAATCAGTACCTACTTGTAGAACTCAGACTATCATCTGGGGCTCGCGGCTAGGTAATTGGTAGTAGAGTAGGCCAAGTTAAGCAATGCTTGCCAAGTAAATCATTGGATGAGTTAACACATTGATGATCCGTGCCTTGGATAGCCCATTAGCCGGATCCACACCAAACGATCCAGCGCGCTCCGATCGCGGGCGGCAGGAGCGCGCTCCACAGGAGCGTTTGATGTGGACTTGCCTCGCGCGATTTAAACTGCGCGGCAGGAGCGCTCGCTCCTTGCCACCAGCGATCCGTCAGTTGTCGGTTTTTGTGAGTAGCACACAGGCGCCTCAGCCTCTCGGCGCGCTCGGTGTAGACGTTTGTGTGTGGAGCGCGCGATCACACATAATGGAAAATTTTGGAAGTCGTCGTCTAATATCCCTTTACAAGGAACATACTTAAATGCTTATGCTTATGGATCTTAGTAGGTTGTAGGTTGTTGCTGCCACAGCAATTCGATATCGTTGCTGCACGTGTGACTCCAAAGCGACCGAAAGTTTAACTGTGCTATAGGTGGATCAGTCTGGATCGCTTGGAGCGTATCTTTAGGATCGCACGTTTCCAAAATTGGATCGGTCTAACACGATCCACGATCCCGCTCCGTGATCCTGGATCGCGGATCGCGGGATCGCCGATCCAAGATGGATCATTTGGTGTGGATCCGGCTATTAAGCCGATAGTTTCGCTTGCCATACTAACATTGATAGTAGTTGTTACGGAAAATATGCCTGACTACAGAACTTAGATATCGCCAATGGGTTACGGGTCTCTTCTCAGAATAGATAAAAGTTCGCCCCCTTCGTAGTTAGACCTCGACTGAGATGGAAAAGGCTTGGAGGAAATACCTAATAATATAAGCAATCTTTATTAGATTTGGCATTATGGGTATAAATTATAAAAAAATGCCCGAAGTGTCAGGACGTAATCTTTTTTTTTTTTAAACTACGTAGGTGGCAGACAAGCACACGGCCCACCTGATGGGAAGCGGTCACCGTGGCCTATGAACGTGTGCAACACTAAGGGTGTCACACACGCGCTGCCTACCCTGAAGGGAAAGGGGGAGAGCTGGGAAGGGGTGGGGAAGCTAGGAAGGGGAGGAGGAGGAGGGGTACAGTGGCTACCCTACTTACCGGCGGGAACACAACACGATGGTTATTATGGCCGCGGTCTTCTGTAGGGCGGAGAATCAATCTATACTCATTACTATGGATGTCCAAGATCGTGCTAAGGGGAGGGGAAATAGCCGAAAGCCATGGGTGCGGTGGGCTTCAAGAGCCTCATATATGCGACCGGGACTAACGCGAAGATGATGAGGAACCGTTTAGGTCTGAATGGAATTGTTGACACCCGGTGTGAGGCCCCCAACTCGCACATATTAATTTTGCCTGTTGCTGGAACTTGTCCAGCGCACTATCGTGCGCTTAGATCTTCATTGTATACAATAATAAGTTGTACTTCAAATAAACTGGTAAAACTAGGTACTCAGTAGCGTTACTAGGGTTTAAAATATAAAATTTTATTTCTTGAATTTAAAATCGGTAAATATTTTTCTTAAAGTATTGCCTGTTTTAAATTTTGCCACGATCATTTTAGTCAGCCGCAGAGCTTAACTTGAGCCTTCATAGGCACGTACCTAGCGCGTTAGTTTCCATTTTGACTAGGGAGACTATTAATTTAAATTCAGCTGTGCAGTGTATAAGTGATTCTGATAATGGAGAAGAATTTATGAAAAGTAAGTATAATCCTTTATAATCCTGTAAATTATTAAAATTTACCTACTAGCTGCGCCCGCGACTTTGTCTGCATGGTTTTAGATTTTTAAGGTTTAATTCTTTTATCAAAATTAAAGTATAGCTTGTCTAGAAAGTCGTGAAATTAAATGAGGGCGCTGCTGAACTTCATGTAGCAACCCTATATAGTGCGACTAAAATGATCTTGATCCTAGAAGTTCGTTCCTAGTAAAATGAGGTAATAAAATAAAACACATTGTGCAGTCATAATTGTATTGTTTCTGTTTTATTTATTATACCAGGTGCAGTATAAAGTTTTGAATCAGATTGAACCAGATCCAGAATAAAGTTAGTTGAAACTCAAACTTAATCATTTAATAAATTCAATCAGTTACAAAGAATAATCACTCCGGATTTTAAATATTAAATATTGAAATGCGTTTCATCGCCACTTTCAGCAGTACAGTCACCACTGTCACCACAAATATTAAAGTTATCCATTTCTTTCTTCGGCCGACCTTTCATGTGTTTCCCAGGAGTTTCAAACTTTCCATCATTCTTAAAACCTTCGTTAACTATCCGCCAACTATACTCTGATTTTCCTGTAAAGAGTAAAAATAATAATTTAATAATTAATTACTGAATGGCAACAAGTTATTGACTTGAAGCAATTAATTCAAATAAAAAATTGGTACAGATTGAACAAGTTGTACCATCATATCAAAAATTTTGATCGCACTATAAAAATGACCTACTGACAGTTTTTAATCTAACCTAAAATTTGCAATGTAAACATTGGCCTTTTTTGCCTTCAAATCGTAAATTCAGTAGATTTTTAAGTTCAGACAGATTCAAAACAAATAATAACATGATTACATACCCATCAAAGATGCTGTTCGATCAATAACGTCCTCCAAATCCCATAAAATTGTCCAGCTTAGTAATCCGTGATTCATTGCTGGAAAACTTTAAAAATCACTTCCCACGCACCACTCTGATTTCCTTTACTCATTTCTCAACCTTTTATGCGTAGTTTGGTCTCAATGTATTGCAGTTTAATGAAAACAATTAAAAATAAGAGAAGAAAACTATATTCGACGATAAGTATTGACAACTGACGTACTTATGTTTGGTGTTGCCACTCACATGTTTAATGTTAGTTCCTCAAACATTCTTTTCACGACTAAATAGACAAGCTATACGCTAAGTTATATCAGCTATCTACCAGTGAAAGTTCCGGCAAAATCGGTCCAGCCGAGGAACAAACAGGGTCGGCAGCGCGTGGGTGACGCCCTTGGTGTTGCACACGTCCATAGGTCACGGTGACCGCTTCCCATCAGGTGGCCAAAGCACACGAAACCCGACATACAAAAGTTGTGAAAATACATTCATGTACATAGACCAAAATAACCATTTTGGTCTATGTACCGTGTAACCTCTATCTATACGAGTAGGTACCTACACTAAAACCAAATGCACTTCGTAAAAGGCGGGTACCTATATCTCAATTACAAACGGACTCTCCATTTTTTTTTATTGGGCACGTCAAGGTGACTTCACGTCGCCTGATGGACGGTAAGCTAAAGGTAAAGTCTCAGGACCAGGGTCAACACTACATACACCGCTAGTCCTACAGTGGTGGCCCTCAGCTTGACGACCTCATCAAATGCTTTTTCAAGTCCCGATTAAAGGACCCTATATAATAGGTGGAGACACATGCGTTGGTAAAGAATTCCAAGTCTTTATGATGCGGCACAGAAAAGAGGCACCGAACCGCTTGGTTCTTGACGAAATTGATATGTAGGTATCGCATATTACAGAATCAATTTAAAATTCAATAAGGAATCTCAAAAGTTATAAATTTTGATTTGATTTATTTCTTTATTAGTTTTTATATTTATAATTCATTTGTTTAGTTATTAATTTAATGTAAATATTATTTAATTTTCATTGTCTTTTTATCTTTGTGAAGTAAAGATTACTTAACATACTTTAATAATAAGTACAAATAGGTACTTATATAAAATAGAAGTACCTATCTGCTTGTAAAGTTAAAATAACAGGTTTAAATAAATGCATATTTCTTTATTTTTAATCTATTTTGTGAAGTCATTTGTGAACTAAAAATGATGAAAAATCATAGCTTCGGTTAGGAGTTTAGTTAAGTATATATTTTTGTATCCTAATGCATATTATTTCTGAAAATTTTGAAGAAAGAATCTGACGGCATACAAAAGATTTTTTTTTTCTTTGACCTAGTATTGCTACTGAGTAGGTAGGTACACTCGTTAATTTACGAGTAGGTATGTCACTAAATTACCGTTTAGTAAGAATATAATAGAAAGCTATATGATATTTATTTGTTTAAACATGGTGGTGTATATTACATTTGCAATAGCAAATTACTTCTCTCTTTTTTTTTCAGAATCCCAATTTGAAAGATCACCGTACGAGATAATGTCAGACACTCAGTTTAGTGAAACATCTTTTCAAGGTAGGAAATGAATGAAATTAAAACATAAATTATTGCCTATCACGCCCGCGATCTTTACATACTCTTTGCCCGCGATGGTGAAGTGTAGGATAGCAGAATGATGGCCGTCCTGCCACCCCCTTCTGCACACGTTGAACCAGCCCGCCCTCGCCTGCTCCCCACTGTGCCCTCTGCTAATCAGAGGGACATGTGGAGCCCCTCCAAGCAGCTGTTTAGAGGCCCGCCTCGCACTTGTCGGAGGCTGCAGCGTTTCCCCTGAGAGTGAAATGCACTACCGTCTTCATATCTTACACTACAAAATAAAATTTAATAAATATATTGAATAATTTTCCAGGTTTTCTAACAAGAACAACGACGTCGACCACACAGGCGCCACATGACTCCGAAGAATCCATGATATCTGCTCTTCAGAATATGTGCTCGGCTGTGGAGCATCTCAATACGCAAATGAAAGCTATTATGAAAAAAGTAGATACGCCTTAGCGTTAATTGTGCAACTGACAATTAAAAACGAATCAAGCTTTCGTAATTTTTATTTATACGTATTACCTACATATTTTACCCGACTGCCTAGAAGGGTTATTGATTATTGTACTTAAGGATAGTTACTATCATCTATAGGTACAAATAAATAGTTTCATGGAGGTAAGACGCGACGGTATCTCCCGTCCGAAATGAGCTGTCCGACTGGAGTAGTACCTCTGCCCTACAAAAGACCACGGCCATAATAACCATCGTGTTGTGTACTCGCCGGTAAGTAGGGTAGCCAGAGCTCACTGTACCCCTCCTTCCCCCACCCCTTCCTAACCTAGGCAGCACATGTGTGATGGTACCTACCCTTAGTCTTGCATACGTCCATAGGCCAAGGTGACCGCTTCCCATCAGCTGGGCCATGTGCTTGTCTGCCACCTACGTAGTATAAAAAAATGGAGTGCCTGTTTGTAATATTAAAATAACGTTTTTTTACAAAGTGCATTTGGATGTATATACGGTACTTTATAGCAAAATAACATTTTTTTTTACAATTTTCGTCTGTCTGTCTGTGTGTCTGCCGATTTTGACGGAATTTTCACTGGGCAGATAGCTGATGTAACAAGGATTAACTTAGGCTACAGAAAGAGAGAGATTACTGGTTTTAGTGTAAGTAATAAATGGCCTAACCTGACATACTGATCAGACACATTCTAGAAGCTCGTCTAAAAATAAACCAAAAATTGCACGGCCTAATAAAATTACTTAAAAATAAATATGTTACAGATTTCGAATCTACGAACCTGTTCAGAAGTTATACATCATCATCCACCCAGGTGCCGAGGCGGCGTGACGTCTTAGTGACAACCCTTCAGGATATGGTGCAAGCAGTGGGAAAGCTTACGACACAAATCCAGACCCTTATGGGAAAAGTACAACCTGGAGCGTAAAATGGAAAATAAATATTTAACTTTTCCGACTTGCGTCTTATTACCAATCAATAATTTAATTAGTTAATACTAGCAATTTGAATAGGTCCTGATGTTACATCCGTCCATAGGCCACGGTGACTGCTTCCCATCAGGTGGGCTGTATGCTTGTTTGCTGCCTAAGTAGTATAAAAAGGCAACCTATTTGCAATAAATATGTTAATATGAATATTACCTATCATTAAAATATCTTATCACTATAACAGAATGAGAGTAGGTATAATTTCTTATACCGGATCTTGTAGGTACATACTATCTGGTGCGTACATGCTGACTGTCTGTCATGCAAGAAAATACCATTTATTTTCTGCATCCTGCTAAATCTCATGCGTCTAACTCCAATAAAACCGTAGGTATTGGTTTTGTGAAATATTATTATTTTACCTACTAGTGTTAATCTAAACGAAATACCTACTACCTATAATTTATCCATTGTAAATCTTAGTCTTTTTTTCAGCTTAACTTATCCTTCATATCCACGCATTCATCCATAAAACCAACTTTAATATTATATCAAATCTAGAAAAAATCCTTTGAGGTCTTTACAGGACCAAAGACCTCAAGCAAAAAGTTTGTTCTTGAAAATTAAATATCAGTGAACAACACATTGACATAAAGAAAATTAGCCGTCACCGCGTATTTTCAGAATTTATAAATGACAACAGATGACAACATGAACTGAATTCACAAGTAAACCGTTCAAAATAGGAGGATTCCTATAAAAAAAATGGAAACCTGTTAACAGAAAAAAGAACACAGTAAAAACATTTTGAAAGATGATATTCTGTCGGTGAGAGTCTTAAAACTTGTCAAAATGTCAAAGTGCGGCAAAGTAAAACGCCCATGTAAAATTTGTTTAGCCACTGTTACGCAGAAGAGCGGCTTGCAATGTCAAGGAGCCTGCCAGAGCTGGGTGCACTATAGCTGCTTAAACTACACACCTGGAAAAATCAAAGACATTCAAAAAGGAATCATCAGAGTTACATGTCCTTGTCCAGACTGCAAGACTATTATGCCAAAAGAATATCGAACAGATCAACCCTTTAGTTGCACCAACCAGCAGTGTCCTGCAAATCGTCCCCCTAAATGTGAAAACCAGAGGTGTCCAATAAACGATGGAGAAAGGCGAGCAATTCCACCACCTACTTGTCCTCTTGGTAAATGTGGCACCAGCTGTAAACAGTACAGCAATCCGCAAGTTCCCTACGCACCTAATGTACAACAACGACCAATGGCACCATGTGTACCTCTACCACCACAGCCAACAAGACCTTCGCCAAAACCGTCAGACGGCTGTTTTGATCCAAACAGATGTTCCTCTGGATGCTCATCTACATCCTTGGCTAAACCCGATGTTCCTGGAGACATTGGAACCGCTCCTGTAAGTACCGTACCCTCACTACGTGCTGTAGAAGAAATGTGTAACACTATTAACTTACTCGCAAATCAGCTCAATGACTTAATGAGTAAGATGCAGCAAGCGACTCAAAATCAACCTGCCGGCAAACCTGGTGAAGTTACCCGCAATCCTGGTGAAGCTACCCGCGGCTATAAGCCTGGACAAAAACAGGCCAAGGCTCCACCTCAACCACCCAATAAAGGCCCATGTACCTGCAACAACGTGAGAAGCAAAAAAAGACTAATTTAAGCTAAATTCCTACTGGATATAATATATTCTTAACAGATGTTAAAAAGTTGATTTGAAGACTCGATACATACATGTAGGTATGCGTATTTGTATAAATTGCCCGCGGCTTCACCCGCGTGGAAATTTGATACCGTTCCCGCTTCCCATAGGAACCCAATTCCAGGTATAAAAATTAGCCTATGTCCACTATGTCCAGACTATAAAAAAGTGAAGGAATAGATCATCTGTGATAGTGATGTACTGTTTTACGGATTTATCTCACAACGTGAAGGCTTTCGAAAAGTTCTTCTTCTATTGTTATAACTTTTTGTTTACTGTTTACCTACAGATATCTCAGTTTCTTGCTTTCAAACATACATTCATACATACATACATACATACATACATACATACATACATACATACATACGTACATACATACATACATACAAATCACGCCTTTTTTAATAAATTGCTTTCAAAAGGTTGCATAAATTTGACGAAGGTTGATTGTTGGTACATAGGTACTTTGAACTTGTAACAATTATTGACTTGAATCATTCCCCGTGTTACTTGTTATATTACTTATCTTTAACTCCTAAAAATATGTAACTTAACAAAATTTTTCCAGCTCCGGTCGCGCTAAAGTTGTTAAACATGACTCAAGTATTTTAATTAATATCGCCAATATACAGACATCCTAACTACTTTACAATTTTATTAAAGTATTATCATCCTCCGAGCTTTTTCCAGAACTTAGTTTGGGTCAGCTTATCGACTGCCATCTGACCTGCACAACTCAGGTGATTTCGAATTTATAATTTACAATTTTATAATAGTTATTTGTGTGCTTATTATATTGTAAATAGTAACTAAACGTCTGCTTCTAGATTTTGTGCCTAGTAAGGAATCCTCAATTAAGTTCAGCCTTTATATATTCTTGTAATTATATACTTATCAATAAAGTTGTTTTCTCTTGATAAAACTGCCTGAAATACTCTTGTGCTCCTTATTGTATGGTAAATATAGAATGACCTGAATTTATATTTTTCTACCAGTCTTATGAAGGGGTCCCGGCCCGCACTCCGAGTGTGATGACTCCGCCTGGTGTGGCACAGGTCCATAAGGCACGGTAACAGTTTCCCATCAGGTGGTCTGTGTGCTTGTCTACCACCGAAGTGGTATAAAATATCCAATTTCCAGACACATTTACTTTACAATTTTATAATCGCATAACTCATTCTTAATTGACTTACATTATTTTTTTTGGAAATTTTAATTAATGCTCTATCAATATTATTTGATGGATAAGGTGCTAATAAATTTTGATCAAGTTTATTTTATCTTAAATATTAGATTAATCGTTTACTTGTGCCGCTGGCCGCTGTGGGAGTGCGTGAACTGTGAAGGACGATAGTAATAATGAACCCTGAATATAAATCATTTAAATGTATCGGCTGATCGGCAGGTATTTAATAATGGGACTTTTTTTCTCACTAGTTCTACGAGTAGAAACAACAACCGCGGTAGCCTAGTGGTCTGGGTAATAGACTGCTGAGACGAGGTCTCGGGTTCGATCCCAGGTTACCATGGCACACACTAATGACTTTTCGATGCTTTTCGAAGTTATGTGTGTATATATCGCAGGTTTATAAGTGCCCGGTTAATGGCAAATAGGCTCGCCACCTATTACATTGGGACCTAAAAATAAACTGGCGAAATGTGGGTGCTAGCACCTCTGCCTACCCCTTCGGGGATATAGGCGTGAGTTTATGTTATGTTATGTTAGTTCTACGATATTAGATGTTATAAAAGACTAGAACTATTCCCACGTGTTCTACCAGTTCCATCAGGTAGAATGCGGTTCATGGCTTCATCTGCTCTTATCATCATCTAATATTTGTCCCTGTCGCATTCGAGGTTTGCACCTCGGAGTCCAGGGTCCGCTTTCTGACTTTTACATCTCCACTTCGCACGTCATTGGTAGTGAGTCCACGGCATCCATTACATCTTCTACGATGTCAAGCCAGCACTTCTTAAGTCTACCTCTCCGAATGGAGCCCCGCGGAGAGTGGGTAAACCCCGTTTGTTTCCCTCGTAGCCTGGCAGTCGCTAAAGAATTTGGTGACGTCAGCGAAGGTAAACAATTTTTTTAAATTCTTATCTGTTCGTCTGTTGATCTGGTTGTCTGTTTGTCTGTTTATTCGCAATGGTTGCAAAAACTACTGAACTGATTTTGATGCGGTTTTCATGCAGCGGATTGCGGATTACAATCAGTTGAGTAGAACCTGAGAACTTTCACTAGTTCTACTCAACTGATAATCGAACATGCATAAGACTTTAAGAGTAAGTAGAGCCAAGACCATTCAAACAAAAAAACCGCATCAAAATCAGTTCAGCAGTTATTGCTACCATTGTGAATAAACGTGGAAAACCGACGTATAAGCGGACGGAGCCGCGGGCATAAGCTAGTTTATAATAATCATGATGTTTTCAGTAGGTGATCTCAGATTTGGCCTCGCCAATCGCAGCACATTTAGTTTACAGATCAACTTGGACCAAGTTAGATTGCCAATCAGACTTACACAATACTACACATTGAAGTTTGCCTCACGACCTATTCCGATTCACACCGCGGTTATAGATAGGTCTGTTCAGTTTGTTTGTTTGTTGAGAGATGAGGAACTACATAGATAGAGATAATAAATAAACCTAACCTTTTTCATAAGGTGTCTGAAAGCCCGTGCCCGCGTGCGGTTTTAGTCGGTTCGAGTTCGACATAGCCGCTGGTCAGCGTGGTGATTTCCACACGATAAAAAAGGGTTACCTAATTCAAAATAGCGGTAGACGCGCTATTCCATGTGTTATTACAGACTATAATCTAACCCTCTACCAAATTTCAGTCAGATCTGTTCAGCCGTTGGAGGTTGATTAAGTAACAAACGTCCAAACATCTTCACACACTTTCACATTTATAATATTAGTGATTACTAATATTATAAATGTGAAAGTGTCCTACTGATTAGTAGGATAGTATGAAGTAAGAAGTAGGATTACTTTTTTATGTACCTACCTTTAGCGTACACCGTCCTTCTGTTTATATTACAAACAGACACTTCAATTTTATTTACTTGTAAGTATAGAAAACGACCGACGTACGCCATTACGTAAAATATTTAGACAACCACCAGAATACGTCCGTATATTGATAAAATCAATGTATTCAAACAGCAAGGGTCCAATTTCACGCATTGCTACCGTGACTCTCACGGGTACAGGTAATTAACCCCCTAACTTTGACAGTCCTTGAAATAAACGTTTTAAATTAATACTTTGTTTAGGTACAGTCAGCGGCTAAAGTTTATGATGATTGTACAGATATCGAACTTAAAAATGTGATGTTCATTATTTTGTGATCAAAGTTTAAAAATATTTCAATTGAGTACCTATACAAGTAATTAAAGATCAATTTTATTGCGATATATAAATTAGGTACTTTGCTAAGTAAGCTAAGTTTATAATATCTAAAAATGATCATCTACTTATGATGCTGACTATACCCACATAACAAAATGTTCTTTATTAAATCTCAAGAATTCATTTACAAAATTGTGAGGTGCTCCAGTGATTTATTGTAATACTGGTGTTAGAGTTCCTTCGCTTCATTCTAGTTACAATAAATACATAAGTATTATTTACAAGTTTGAGAATTAATACACAGTACCAAATGATAAAAGGTACCTAAATAAACAATTTAAGAAAATCACAATAAAACCTAACCGTACCACGGACAAAAACCCAATTAAAGTCTGTGACGTAGCGGTGGAGCGTTCGACTGCAGCTGAGTTGGTGATAGCAGGTTCAATTCCCGCTCAGTGCTATTTGCACTGAGTATACATGAATATGAATAGGTATTTGCATTAGTCTGGGTGTATCTATGTTAATATTATGTATGTATTTACAAAAAAAGTATATAAGTAAGTTTATCCGCATTCAACCTATAACACAAGCTAGTTAAGCTAAACTTACTTTGGGTCTAGATATCGCTGTATAGAATGTCCTGCCTATAAACAAAATGTAAAATTTTGAAACAAAATAAAACCATCTTTAAAAACCAAAAAGTACCTACTAAAAACAGGCACCAAAAAAATAAAAATGACTGAATTTCATTCAAAAAGTAAACATACGCGTGTAACTACCTCATTATACATTTCATTTATAAATGTTTAATCCTCTTAATTTTCAAAATTTTTTCCTAAAGTCTTTCTTGATTTCGTAGAAATACAACCACTTTAAAAAAATAAGCCCTCAATAACCTGCACATGACTTTTCTGTTGAAATCGGTACATAGAAAATATTCATTATTCGCGATTGTATAACTAACTAAGTATAAGCTATTATTGAGAACTAGTTAGAGGTTTTTATATCACAGCTACTCGTGAAAAAAAAGGTAAATGATGATGAGGTGTTTTTCTTCAAGTGATTTATAGTTACGGTCTGATAAATCTTATGTTGTAATTTAATCTAGTTTATTATAAGACTAATGGCCGACAGCCTAAGCTAGTGTCTCAAATGACATTCTAATTCTAATGATATGAAAGAATTATGAGTTTAAAGATTATCGTAATAAGGACTGCCTCTTGCACAGTGGTAAACGTTCAGCAAGAGGTTTTTGTTTGACGAAAGTAATCTTATCACATCGCAGTGATTATATTGATATTTTAGGGATATTTATACCCGACTGCGCCAGCGACGGTAATGTGTTTCGCGTGAATGTATGTATGAATGCATGTATGTATCTAGTTTTCTTTGTTCCCCTCTGGCTGGACGGCTCAGGCTTATCAACAGAAGTTGGGTTTTAATTTTTTAATCATTCATTTTTCTTCAAATCAGTCGACAGTCTGTCTGAATCGATAACTTTCGTAGTGATATAACAGTTTCTTAGAACACGAACGATATGAGATCACCGCACAAAAAATATTTTGTCACAAAATTTTTCCAATAACGGTTCGGTTTTTCTTTTTATTGTTCCCTTTCAGCGCTGCAGTTCCATGATTGATTTCTTATTTGTGTCTTATGAAACAGTTTTCATGAGAGAAATAGTTTTTGTTTGACTTAAGATAACAAATTTTCTTCTGTATTACCACCTCAGCAGATATTACCACGTATTAACTGTTGAAATTACACCTATACGTGATGCGTTTGAAATTATAATCAAATCTGAAAAAGATCGAGACTGGACTGAGACTGAATTTCTAACATAATATATTTTTATTACGAGAATTGGTCCCTTTATCCCGTTTGTACAGTACACGCCTGTAAATAACTATAAATAAACAATATTTATTTTCCTAATTTTTGAAAGCGGACCACCAAACTATACATAATGAATAATAATGATATGTCAACTGGGTCCATGGACCAAGTTTGAGTGGGCCCAGCTGACTAAAGAGCTGCTGATGAAATATTTTTTTTGTATCGTGAGTATTGTGACAATGGTTTACTATTTCTTTTGCAAATGTTAGCTGTCAGCAGTCACCGTATTGAATCGTGCGTGGCATTCGCTACTAAAATCAGAATACCGACATTCTTCACATAAGCAATTTGAAATAAGCACCTACTAAGTCATTCAGGCGGTGCTCCCTCTAGAGACATGGTAGTAACTCTGTTGATATGATTACCTATTTTACTGTACCTGAATTCACACTGAAAGATAATAAAATATTTTGAAATAAAATAATTTATTAGCAGTATACCTACGGAGGTATCGAAAATCCTGTCCGATCAATAAGGGGCCCATAGGTATCTTAACCTACAGAAATAGTCTTTTTACTGATCAGACACAGGTTTCGTTACATATTGTAGATATATGTATTAGCAATAGTAAGATTGAACAACAATCCTAGTATTCGGTTTCTACAGTAGATACACAAATAAACACAAAGAAAAATAAATTCCTGATTCTTTCAATACCGATGTCTACGAGTATAATGAAAATGTGTAACATTGCGGCACTATTATTATTTGCTGCTACGAGTATTGAATCGAAATTGGATTAGAGATGATGAACGAAAATTTATGGACACTGGCGTATTAATGGCTGCTTGCATAATGAGCGCTTGCAAAATGTTTCATGTATAATGCTTAGTACCGCAGCTGAATAATGAATATGAGCACACATATTATTGAAGTAAACATGTATCTGTAGAATCAAAAATTAAAATGGACCCCGCAGTGTAGCACATCGTACTACTTACCTAATTCTCAGTATAATATTGATGTTTATGAAAATTATAAAACATAATTTCAATACAGAGTACTCACAGTTAATTAAAAGTTATATACTAAAGAATTTATACATAGGTACAAAGAATTATAGGTACACAATACTATTTTACTATCCTAATAATCAAATCATTAAATTAAATCAATAACATTAAACCGCACTATATCATATCTCAGCAACCGCTAATGATTTGTATGCAATTTATTTTGTAGATAGAGTAATGAATTGCAATTACTCACACTATTTATTTACGTAGAGCACGACTTAATCAAGTTGAAGTAGATTTATGAACCACCGCGATTTAATTAATGTTCAATTCATGGCACCATGCTTGTCACCTTAAGTGGCAGTATACTCTATGTTGTACGATTTATGAGAATTGTAAAGACCTACTATACACTCCTCTATTTTCCCCGTTCTTCCCTTACGCGTTCTGTTGACCTATTTTTCATGTTGCAGGCGTTATACGAGTAGAGTTTACCATTAAAACAACCTATATTATGATTATATCAGCTAGGGTGCTAGTTAGCGCTTCTCATAGCAACCTATTTCAGGGATAAAAGTTAAAGTAGCCTGTGTGTTATTTCCAAACTATAGGTAATCTATGCCTGTACCAATTTTCAGACCGTTCACATTTATAATATTGAGTAGGAAATAAAGATAATAGAATTATCATAAAGTTACATGAAGAAAATCTAATATAAAAAATAATAAATAAGACATTGATAGGACTGATATAGGACATTGAAATCACTTAAATTTTACTTATCGTGATCTGTGAGCAAGGTAGTGCCACCGCCAAGACGAGAAAACGAACGAAGCGAAAACGATCTTTTTATCGGAGCCATTCGCCGTATACCTATCCTTATAAATTCGATATAGATAAGTTTTTCTCTAAATTATATAGAAAATAATCATATAGGCATGAAGGACACTGGCACATAATATTACAAATATTTTTTTATTAACTAAAAAGTTATTTCTTTCCACTCCGGGACATAACTACGATCCAATATCCTGGTAGCCACGAGATTGCGGTACCATATTCCTGAAGATTTTACTTTACGTGTCCGCTTGTCGTCACCGAAGTCTACTTCGAATAAACCAAATTTAATTCTGGAACAAAATTGTTGTTTTTTTAACTAGCCATTTTGAATTAAGTACTGTAATCTGTGGGCTGACGTCATAGTAGGCCCAGAGATTGCATTGTACTTTGAACCCGGGACTTCCCAATCGTAAGACCGTAGACTCAGACCATAACCACTAACGATGACAAGCTCTATAGCGTAGCGGTAGAGCTTTTGACTGCTACATCGGAGGTCGCGGGTCGCGGGTTCGATTCCCACTCATTACAAATTGAATGCATTATACATACATACATACATACATAAGCCCACGCCTATTTAGGTAGGCAGAGACAACAGACTGCCATCTGCCTCTATCCTGATATACTTTACCATACTTCGTCCTTGAATGCATTATAAACATATCATTCCATTTGCATATGTACCTATCTATAATGTACCTATGTATTTAAAAAAAAAGAATGTCCAAGTCCAAAAAATGAATCCAATTACGTTTATCCGCACTCTAGAGTCCATAACACAAGCTAGTTAAACTGCATTAACTTTGGGCACTTTGGGTCTAGATAGCTTGTATTGAAAATCATAGAGTATTTATTTATTTCCTAAACTTCTGACGTCTCTGTATACTAAACATTTAAATTACCTTAGACCACTATCCCACTCATAATTGTCCATGAGACTCCAGGCAGTATACCCTGTGACGTTACAGCCATCTGCCACAGCATCCAGCACAGCGTCTAAATAGTCCTTGTAGTATTCAATTCTCTCTTTATCATCCAACCCGCCCAATGTGCCATATCCATTTTCTGTTATCAAAATTGGGGGGCTGTTATATTGCTCTCTTACCCAGTTCAGAGCCCTGCGTATACCGCTTGGTATTGACTGAAAAATAAGCAGTTATGGTAACTAAAATAACTGCAATTTATGGATAAACCAGCTGTAATTATCACGCGTGGAATTTTGTTCCCGTCGTTGGAATCATAACCTATTCCAATTATGAAAATTCAGATTACAATCTATACCTATACCTATTTATATAATATATATGAAGGAGGTAGGACACGACGGTATCTCCCGTCTGAAATGAGCTGTCCGACTGGGGTAGTACCTCCGCCCTACAGAAAGTAAGTAGGGTAGCCAGAGCTCACTGTACCCCTCCTCCTTCCATCCCTTCCTAGCCCTTCCCCGTTCTCTTCAGGGCAGGCAGTGCGTGCGTGACACGTTTAGTGTTGCAATCGTCCATAGGCCACGGTGACCGCTTCCCATCAGTTGGGCTGTGCTTGTCTGCCACCTACGTAGTATAAAAAAAGAACCAAATTTCAGCTAGATTCGCTAAGCTGTTAGAGAGTGATTGCGTAACAAACATCCAAACATACAAAAATATATTCACAAGATTTCACATTTATAATATAAAAGTAGGATTATATACGTCAAGATGTCCTTCCACCATCCAAATCCATCCCTACCATCAAAATCTTTGGAGTTCGAGCCAACCTAACCTGCAGTCTGGTCCACTCACCGTTAGACGACGGATAAGGTTCTGAGCCAGCGTTCCCTTCCAAGGTTAGGTAGTCAAACGACATTCACTCTCCTTAAAAACAAGATAAATCAAAGTGCAGAATTGCCCTCTCATTGAAGATCAGAAGCAGACATGACACGCCTTAAGGTAAGCACAGAAAATATCTTTACTTTCTTTCAACTTTCTTTTTCAACAGCTTTCAACTTACCGTACAATGAATTATTGGTGCCACCTTATAATCCAGGTATGAGGCCACTGCTCCAATGTCGTCATCATACGAAGGTATAGGGTAACGGCCTGGTGTGTACCCTTCTTCCGTATAAAAGCGAGAAGAGTAGTGGTTGAAGCCAAAAAAGTCGCTGGTGCCTGTAGGTAATAATAATTTGGAATGAACATATTTTTTAATATCTTTCTCTTCTGTACCTAAAATATTTTACGAGTATTTTCCAATCAGCCAATGCCAACTCAACGTTGTTAGGTATACCCGTAGAACCTCGAAACGATCAGCTTTTCACCACGTGTGAACCTCTTCTGTTTAATACTAATGGTCGTTATTCGCTTAATACTCCATTTACCTAATAATTGTAGTTTTATCTTATAGCGCTACTGCAAACCGAATAGGTACTTCAGTAATGAATATTATCTACCTTTTATAAACTGAGCTTCTTCTGGTGTAAGATTTGGCAGTCTACTCCTGGGGAAACCTTGTTGAGCACTCTTTTCAGCTACACGTTTAACCACCCCTTCAGGAAAGCCACCGGTGGTTGAGAATATTGGATGACTGTACAGGCCAATTTCAAAATCCAGAGCCAGCTTTCCAGCATTTACATCAGATGTAGAGTTTGATGCACCCTCACGAAAGTCAGTTGCTATTGTTATACCAATAACACCTGTAAACGAAATCCAATGTATTGTAATACTTGTACAATCATACATGCATTGATATATTTATCACCTTGATGGTTTTCGAATCAAAATTACATTATCTACTTTAAACAAGACTTATTTATTCGTATATACTGCCCCTAGGCCCTTTAGAAAAATTCATTCACCAATCTACCTACTGTACACATACAAATAAATAAAATTAAAATATCTATAATATTATAATAACAGGTTTTACATAAATGCATAACATTATTTATGTACGATACATACCTAATATAACACATAAAGGTTTTTTTTTTAATTTTATGCTGTCTACCTGTCTGTTTGAATGAACTAATCTCTGGAGCGACGAGGCTGATTCTGATGGGACTTTCTTAACATAAGCTAATTTTATTAGAGAAAAATAATAAAGGAAAACTTTAAAAAAAACTTTTAAAATCTACTTCCACGTGTGCGAATTCATAGGCAAAAATACAGGTAGAAGTACCTAGTAAGCTGTATGAAAATTAAATAACATTCGGATGCAACTAGTAACTACTCTATGACAATGATGATGATCTGTTTACCTTTTTGTTGGCCTCTGTATTTTTTATCATACAAATGCCATGCTCTAGCATGCGCTAAAAGAACATTCTTCACAGCCAAATAATCACCGACCCCCGCTGATACAATAGCGGGCGCAAATCTTGTAGTGCCATAGCCAAATATAGCAAGCTGTTTCGGTTCATTGACAGTTATCCATGTCTTAACTCGATCACCAAATGCTTCATATAATACCTTAGCATAATCTTCAAACCAATCCACAATCAGAGGGTTTGTCCAACCACCAAGATCTTGCAAATTTTGTGGTAAATCCCAATGATGAATCGTCACAATTGGATCAATACCATTTGCTATTAATGCATCAATAACTTTATTATAATAATTTATTCCATCCTTGTTTATAATATTTGCGAAGCCGTTTGGCAAAACTCTTGGCCAGGATATAGAGAATCGGTAAAAGTCGACACCTAAATACTTTACCATCTGGATGTCGCGTTGGTAAAACTCATAAGATTTGCACACTTCATCGGCTGTTGCACCGTCCTTTATATTACCCGGTATGTGGGTAAATGTATCCCACATGCTGGGCGTTTTACCTACAATTATGAAATCAATATTTTTTATAAACATAACATTTTTTTTATTTTTAACGTTGTTGAAGCTATTGTATCATGTTACAAAGCGAACATTCGTGCAATCACAGTTCTTGCCATGACGTGTTGAAGCCTGCATATTTCAGGATAGGAAGGGATGGAGCTGTTAGAAAAATACACACAAAAAATAAGTAGGCAATGTATTCCATCATGTTTATACGTCCCGGCCGAACTTGGCTGTCAACATGGTAACCCCGACGTGTTTTGCGGGAATTATAATTCCCCTTCCCTTATAGAGAGGCGTGCGAAAATACATCGCGCCGCCACCCTGGGTCTGCTTCTGGGCAGACTGAAATATGCAAGAAATTTGCCGAAAAACACACATTGTAGAATGCAACTTCTGAGTTTGTAGTATTTTTTATGACATCTACAACGTACCTGATACATTCCAAGCTCCTTCAATTTGGAAACTGCTAGTTCCTACACCCAGTTTCAGCCCCTTTGGAATAGATCTTATTTTTGTAACACCACCATTCGAAAGACCCCATAATATTGTGGTTCCAAGTACCAAAATTAAAATCTTAGTAGCAGCCCTAAAAAGAAAAAGTTATCTTAACTCTTATGAATGCATGGATGGACGTCTATTACTTAAAAACGCCAGACCGACTGAAAAGATCTATTAGTTCATTTGGTACAAAGATAGTTTCATACTTAGTTTAGTATTAACTTACCTCATCGCAAACACGAGTGTAACAAAATGCATTGTGAGTGCGATCAAAAATAAAATAATAAATCGGTAATTTTTTGGCACCGCGATAATAATTTAATGGCATAATTAAACTTTAACAACCTCATCTTTTCTACACTAATGTTATAAAAATAATATAAAAATATTGTATAAAAAAATAGAGGACGTTTATAACACAAACATATTCGGCACCACTGCACTTGTTTAAAAATTCTTTTATCATTTTGAAAGGTGCATTATCCCCGATGATGGACTTAGAAAAAAACTTGAATTAAAAAAAAACGCATATAAACCGACGTGTGACGAGAGTGGGATGCTAGTTAAATATAAAACACTAGTCTAGCTATCACCCGCAACATCGCCCGCGTAGAATTTTGATCCCATTCCCGCTCTCCATGTAAAACCTATTGCCGGGATAAAAAGTAGCCCATGTGTTATTCCAGACTATAATCTGTCCCTGTACCAAAATTCAGCCAGATCCGTTCCCTCGTTAGAACTTGATTGAGTAACAAAATATCCAAACATCTGAATATCTTAATAATAGTAGGATTGTGTTTAACGAAGTATAATTAGGTGTATTCCATTTAAAATTAGGTATCTAAAAATCTTTTCCATCTAATAATTTAATAGTGTTGCCGAAACTAAACATCGACTGTGACATTAAATATGTATGAACCAATAAATTTATTTGTTATTTAAAAACCTATTTTAATACAATAGTTGCCACTATGTTTTTTTATTGTGATAACTATTGTGTCAAGATAATGTATAATATAAATACTATGTAAATTTTATAAGTAGGTAGGTGTTCAGTTCCAAGAATTTAAAGCGGGCTATATAAATAAAACAAAGTTCTCTGCCGCATATTTCTGTCTTAACTAAAACACAACTAAAGAACTATTTTCTTAAAGTTATCAATAAGGCAAGCACGAACCCCGGCTATCTTTAAGACATCTACAGTGTTAAGATGGCCCCCTCAATTTACATTATTATTATACAATAATAGTTAACATCAACATAATATTTCAGCATTTAGGAGATCGACATCAACATATTTTAATTACGATAATTGGCCCTGCGATGAAATCGAAATCTACTCTGACTCTTCATTTCATGTCATGTCACATCAAATGCCGGGTACACTGTACACTGTACATACTTTAATATGGACCATTGATAGGCTAAAGGTATAGGCATAGGACTAATTACCGTCTCCTTCTTCAGACCCTATGTAGCATCTCAGAGTTCTTACCCCAACAAAACAAATGAGCCTAAACTCGATTGTTTTATCTTGTTCGGTTCAGGAGTTCCTATGGACACCTTTCGCAGATTTTTCGAAGATTCGCAATTACCTACTTACACCAGTTCAATCTAACGTCAGTAAGTGGTGGGCTTCCAATATTTTGATACACACTAACAAGCTAACAAAGAATAGATTTTTTGTGTCGGTCACGTCAATATGAGTTCACCTCGCCTGATGGTAAGCTATAGGTAAAGTCTCTGGAATGGGAGTCAGCATTGCATACACCGATAGTGGCACAATGGTGGCCCTCAGCTTGACGGCCTCATCAAACGTTTAAAGGAACCGGGACTGAATAAATGAAGGAATTTACCTAATAAAAGCTTGTAAAAAAAATTACTTACATTTTTAATTACATAACTTCACAACACGATGAAGAAAAATAACATAGGTATAATGAAATGTAACTATTTAAATCCGACACCTACGAGAACGACCGCTGAGTTCAAGGAATATTGCTTTATTAACATTCCTTAACAAGTTCCTACCATATAAGTATTGTTACCTATAGGTAATAATTATATTCACACGGACTGGTTCAGGTAGTCAATATTAGGTACCTAATCATTATTATGTATTAGAGAGTAACTGAAGACTTTACGTGTTTTCCTAATTTAAATAGATCTAATGATTATTGATTAGAAAAACAATGATTTTTGGTCAGAGCATACCCACTGTAAGGAACTGGGCCTCGATTCTGCTAAAGGCAAACCACTGAAAAACCATTGACACTCTAAAAATGCTATTAAATTGTAGACTTTACCGTTATACAGTTAAAGTCTAAAATCAAATGAAAAGAATTCATTTAACTTTTTCATTCGCTCTACAAAATATCATTTGACTTTAGAGTTTAACCTGATAACAATAAAGTCTACAATTAAATGACATTTTTAATGTCAGTGATATGTTAGTGGTTTGTCTTTAGCAGAATCAAGCCCCTGGTCGCGGGTTCAAGTCCCGTCCTGGATGATCATTTTTTCCGATCAGAAAATCATTAAATAGTTCTAGCTTTTATCAAAGATATAGCTTGGGATGCGGAATAAGTACGTTTACGAGTACTAAATAGGTAGGATACTTGTACCGTTTACATTTATATGAATAAATGTTTAACAAAAATGTAGAGGCTACTAAGCAGTGGTTATCTCCTAAAATGGTACCTAGGTTCATTAAATCTTTGCTGTAATGAACTGATGGCCAGGTAAATTAAAAAAAAACATTGTAAGTATGCAGTGAGAAATTTTTCACCTTTGATAATTATAATTGATAGTACAGATAATAATTAGATACGGTTTCAACGGTGTGTAAATAATAACACGATGTTTCTTACTTAAACATTATTTATTAATACAACTGGTAAATAAAATAATTAATTACAAAAAATACTTTCTTAAAAACAAGCTAAGTACCTCAAGTGCATAACCAGACAAATCAAATGAGCCTAAACATGACGGGTTTATCATGTTTAATTCTGAAGTTCCTACGACCACTTACCGTCTCCATCTTCCGACCTTGGATATCATAATAGCATCAGAGTATTTGCCACGCCAAAACTACAAATGGCCGACACTTTCCGACTCCAACATCACATAGTATGCACATAGTGCCATTATTATCGCATTTATCATTAAGTTACGCAAGTAAACCATTAGGCTATTTGACCCATAATAAAAAACTAACAAATAAACAACAGAACAAGTTAAATAAAAGCTGGTAAAATAGAATATTTAAGGAACGCAGCACCGCAAAGTTGCTTTTGCTAGCGTATACAAAAACATGTTACTCGTACCTACTAAAATAACATTGCACGGGTTTTCTACAATCTACATAATATACTATTTTTTTTAATACTAAAACGTAATTTCTTCGAACTCAGGTACATATTCACGGTCCAACATCCTCGTAGCCAAGAGGTGGCGGTACCATATTGCAGAAGACTTTGCTTTACGTGTCCGCTTGTCATCAGCGAAGTCGACTTCGAATAAACCAAATTTTGCTCTGAAATTTTAATAAATAAGACGTCAGAGCCACAATTATGCTATTTACTCTGAAAGAAACCACTGTCGTTCCACTGTTACTAAAAAGCCATTTAATTTTAGACACGTCGAGGAAATCTGAAATTTTCCATGACTTGGGTGACTCAGGAAGTACTTCTTAAAAATTTCATAATTAACAAAAAAAAAAGAATAAAACCGCTTTACTTCCATTTTTAAGTCGGTTAAGTAAAGATACTATTTACTGAAAACGGGATCAAAACAACAACTAAACGCCAGTTAGGTAATTGGTGGGGTGCGAGGGATATGCTTATTGGGTAACCTTCCACCCCAGTAATTAAGGCCTGAGACGGCGTGCGGTTTTAGTCGGTTTGATCCCGACATAACCACCCCCGATGGCCGACGGGGGTGGTAGGTATCCATGGGAAATTCCCACGGAAATTCCGCATGATAAAAAAAGGATAAAAAAAGTCAAACAGTGAACCTCCTTTCAAAGTCGGTTAAAGAATAAAAGTTACCTACCTTAAACCCATATCCCACTCAAAATTGTCCATGAGAGTCCAGGCAGTATAACTCTTCACGTCACAACCGTCTTCCATAGCGTCCAGCACTGCGTTTATATAGTCCTTATAGTAGTCTATCCTGTCCTTATCCTCTAACCCCCCAAAGGTGCCGTATCCATTCTCCGTGATCAAGATTGGAGGACTGTTGTACTCCTCTCTGATCCAGTTCAGGGCTTTGCGTATACCGTTTGGTATTGACTGTAATGAACGTGTTTATATTAGGCAAAAATTAACAGTTTTTATCATCATTATAATAAACCACCATTCCCTATTTCTAGAGAAGATGTGATAGACCATATTGAATGCTAGTTGAATGGAAGTCACAGGTTCGTTTCTCGTTCAGTGCAAATATTTGTATACATGAAGTGTATAGCACTACAAATAGCACTGCAATTTAATTAGCAAAGACAGTAGTAGTCAGGTTTATAAGCCCTGCCTCTTATAATAGGATTACCTGTATTATAAGTGGCAATATACGGCTAGACCGACATGAAATGTATACATTATTATGCTTATTTTATCTCTAAATAGTCAAGTGTGTATTTCATTCTTTTGAATACCTACCGTAGTATGATTAATAGGTGCCAACTCATAGTCCAGGTGTGAGTATACTGCTCCAATGTCATCATCGTACGAAGGTATGGGGTACAGTCCGGGTGTGTACCCTTCCTCAGTGTAAAATTGAGTAGAGTAGTGATTAAAACCGTAGAAGTCGCTGGTTCCTGTACAAAACATTTTTTATTAGATAAATTCTTACAAAAAAAAAACCTACTTCAACAGATCAAATTATAATGGGACCCCACGGGAAACGCCAGTTATCAAATAAAAAAGAATCATCAAAATCGGTTCCAAGATAGCATAGGTACTAATGGCTCCAAATTATATAAATATTTCACTCAACGAATTTTTAAATGAAATATGAACTTGAATTTTTATTTACCTTTTATAAGCTCCACTTCTTCTGGTGTAAGTTCTGGCAGTCTACTCCTGGGAAAGCCTTGTTGTGCACTCTTTTCAGCTACGCGTTTAACCACGCTTGGAGGAAAGCCGCCGGTTTCTGAGAATATTGGATGACTGTACAGGCCAACTTCAAAATCCAGAGCTAGTCTACCAGCTTCTACGTCTGCTGGAGAATCTGTTGCACCCTCACGGAAGTCAGTTGCTATCGTTATACCACAAACTCCTGTAAATGTTATCAGAAGCATGAATTCTCTGTATCCGACTTCACTTGTTTAAATATTTCCATAAAAAATGGCATTTTCATAAATAAAATTCTAAAGACATATATCATTAAATTACTATGAAAGTACATGAACTAATATATTATTTTTATCATGTGACAACAAAATAGACCTGTTAAGGATTTTTTTGATAATACGTATGTGACAGACAAGCACACGGCCTAAGCACGTGCTGCGTACCCTGAAGGTAAGGAGGGCGGGCTAAGAAGGGGTGGGGAGGTTAGGAAGGGGTAGGGGAGGAGGGGTATCGTGAGCTCTGGCTACCCTACTTACCAGTGGGAACATAACACGATGGTTATTATGGCCGCGGTCTTATGTACGACGGAGGTACCTACTACCCCAGTCGGACAGCTCATTTCAGACGGGAGTTACCGTCGTGTCCTTCCTCCTCAGAAATCTGAATCGAAATCTACAAAACTGGAGAATAAGAAAATTGATGAGTTAGGTAAACCAACCAATTGAGGAAATCAGTGGTCGATACCTAGAAGTACTTCCGTTGATGTATACAGCATTAATATATACAACAATTATTACGAATTATTATTGGTAAATCAAATCAGTTGAATGGAGTTAACTCTAACCCTAAACCTTAAATCAATGGTGACCAGGTTCATACAGAGTTAAATAAATATAAATACGAATATCCTACGAAATTTTACATAGAGCGACATATTAATAATCTAAGCATAGAGCTATCTAGACTCAATACGTTAGTACTAATTTATATTCTGTGCTTTTTTTTTTTTTTTTTATTTATTTATATATTTAGTAAACATTACAAAATAATTTAGTACCAGTAAACCGGAATGGTTTGTATTGGTACTCACATTCGTACACTTAAATCAGAATAAAATATAATAAGCATGTGGGTAGTTAATAATTTTGCACATGATAAAAATATTCATTGGCATTAGTAAGATAAATTCTTCGTGAACCTTATATTATAGGTGTAAGCATCAATTCGCAACGGCAACCGGTCGGCTAATATCTTCTTACTTGTGCCGTACCTTTAACCGGTTTTGTATTACCGTGGTTTGTTATAAACGATTACATACAGGCTGTTTGATGTTATGATATAATTTTTTACATTTTGTTTTGTAGTTTTCATTATTAATTTCTTGTATGTATTCCTGATCTATTTCGTTAATTAGCTTGGGGACTAAATATTCCATTGTCCGTCGACCGTAAAAGTTTTTACATCTAGGTACTTCTAACCGTTTCTCAGTAATTTTTCTAGTTGTAATTTTATGTGTAATAGGTATTTGTATGTCTTTATTGTTGTGTTGTTCTATTAGGGTATACATTTTAATTTTCGTCTGAATGGGAATTATGTTGCAGTAATTAAAAAGTTCTAAAGGGGTTTCTTTGTATTTTTGCCTTATGTGAGCGGGTACTATGAGTTTCAAAAATCTAATTTGTAGGTTGAAAATTCTATCAATGTGTGTTTTAAAAGTCCTGCCATAGCTGGTAATACCATATGATATTATGGACTCTGCCAGAGCAATGTACATATTGCGCAGGATGCTATACGGTATTTTTAACTTTATAATATAAAACTTTGCCAAAATAGCTCGTAACTTCTCACATACTGAGTCTATGTGATAGCTCCAGTTAAAATGGTTATCTACAATAAGTCCTAAGTAAGTGTGATGCGTAACTTGGTCGATAGTGTCACAAGCACATAAGGTTTTTAGTGTAGCATTATGTAGACAATCATGACTGTGTGCGATTATTTGGAATGTATTTGAGGCTTTTAAATGGCTTGAATGAACATGTATAATTTTAGTTTTGTTCGCATTTAAAACCAAACCAGCGTCGTGAGACCACTTACAAATTCGGGTGAAATCATGTTGTAACCATTGTGCTGCTACGTTGATATCTTTGTCAGCAACTAGGAGGCACGTGTCATCCGCATACTGGTATATAGAACATTTGTGGACTACGTGCTCCATGTCGTTGACGTATGCAAGGTAATGTAAGGGTCCTAAGACTGAGCCTTGAGCCGTTCCTACAGTTACTTTAAGCTCAAAGTAAGCATCGTTTTTTTTTTTATTATTTATTGAAATGCACAAAACACATTACAATCAATACGTAGTTTAACAAGATTGTGTTAGGTTTGTCTTCTAGAATGTGGATAAACATACTTTTTATAGATTATTTTTAAATACATACATATTATACATAGAAACACCCAAGGCAAATAGACATAATATTTATGCATACAAATATTTGCACTAAGCGAGCATCGAACCCGCGCCTCCTGTGGTAGCAGTCGAATGCACTACCACTACGCCACAGAAACCGTCATAGGATAAGAAGAAAGGTCGATAGAATAAATCTTCATAAGATACGATTAATAATTCATTATTTATAGTATTACCTTTTTGTTTGTCCCTAAATTCTTTGTCATACAAATGCCACGCTCTAGCATGCGCTAGAAGAAGATTTTTCACCACCATATAATGGCCCCTTCCAGCTGTACCAACGTCGGGAGCAAACAAAGAAGTCCCATAACCCCATATCGCAAACTGTTTCGGTTCATTCAAAGTTATCCACGTCTTAATTCGATCACCAAACGCATCGTATACCACCCGTGCGTAGTCTTCAAAACTTTTTCTAAAGTTTGTATAATGATACTTACTGGCTCACTGAAGTAAATAACCACACTTGTACAGCAGTTAAGGGTTATAAAGTGACTGACGAGCACAAATCAAGTCCCCTTGGTTATAAGCTCATTGATATAAATACCTCATTGTGCAAAATTATTATGAATCACCACTGGAAATATTATTTTGTGAAACACCCAAGTGGCATAACGTAGTTTTGTTTTGTTTTCCTTCTTAATTTAAAACAATAATTAATATCCATTGTTGTTTTGATAATGATTAAATATTTTTCGAATGAGATGGTAGCAATGGATAAGGATAATGGTTTTATTTGTTCTAACCTATATGTAACTTTATTCTTTGCATAGCTCGATGTGTTATCTATACGTCTAGTGCAGGGTAGGCGAACCAATGGCACGCGTGCCATTGGTGGCACGCGGCACAATATTTTGGGCACGTCGCCGATCATAAAACTTGTGTAAATAATGTGTTTAGGTATTTCATGACGATCTAACGAGAATGATCCTATGCTACGGAGTGTTTAAATATGTTATAAAACGTCGTATGACACTCGTGAGGTATGAAAATTACTTATCCTCGGCTTCTTATAACCCTCGCCATTTCAAAAATATACCTCTTTTGTTTACTTTATTTCATAAAGAGTTTGAGATGGCACGCCAGTGACTCCATAAAACATGTTTTAGAAAAAAATGGCACGTTGATGCATAAAGGTTCGCCTACCCTGAGTCTAGTGCCTCCATAAGTGCCAGTTCACACAAAACTAGGCTTTAGCAGATTACGTAACTGATTACACAAATACACAGACATGGGTTGACTTAATCGCTTACGACCAGATTTATGCGTTACCTAGATTAAATTTGTAAATCATTGTTACAGTATTATGATCACAATAAGCAATTAATCTTCTATGAGAGTATACAATATCAACTTCGATATTAATATGGTTTAATATTATTATTCAAATTTTATTGATCTAAACCCCGAGTTATATTATAATACATACATACATACAAATCACGCCTTTTTCCCATTGGCGTAGGCAGAGACAATATCTTTCCACTTGCTACGATCTATAATAATATTTATAAATAAATATTATACGACATTTCACACAGTGCTCTCTAGACCCAAACTAAGCATAGTTTAACTAGCTTGTGTTATGGGTTCTAGAATGCGGACAAACATACTTGCATATCTACCTTTTGGGCAATATCTGAAGAGGCTTGAGAATGTCAACTTTATACAATTTCCTGGAGTAGATGTATATATAGCATTATCATTTTTTATACTACTTAGGAGGCAGCCAAGCACACGGCCCACGTGATGGGGAGTGGTCACCGTTGCCTATATTGACATGTGCAACATATCGGGGTGCCACACTCGCGCTGCCGACCCTCGTGGAGGGGGGGTTTATCGACTCCTTAATGTTTTTGAGACAAATAACCGTCAACAGAGCGAATCCTTTTAGTTGAGTAACTTAATTTTGTTTTCAAATGAAAATTATCAGATAATTAAATTAAGTTATTAATATATTTATTACACATTAATCAGGCTAGTTTTATACAATAATATAATAATACTTATTAACTAAAACTTTATGTCTTTTAACTCCAGCGCGTAAGAGGGATCCAGTTTCCTCGTGGTCAAGAGATGGCGGTACCACAGTGCCGAAGATTTTGCTTTACGTACACGTTTTTCATCGGTGAAATCTATTTCAAATAAACCAAATTTTATCCTGAAATAAAATATTTACATTTCATTAGTTTTTGGCCCGTAGACAAGTAGCACAGAGTAACAAATCACATCCAAGCTCGTCGCTGGTGTACGACGCATCGCCGCGGCAGGATCACGAGCTTGGGTGTGATTTGTCGATCTATTCTATTCGTTTCGTTAGCGATTTACGCTGTGCCACTTGTCTACGGGGGCTGATAGGTAGGTCAGAATATTCACCCTGTAAGGACTGATCGCATGTTCATGTCATGGATGTTTTATAGCTAAATCTATGGGTAAAGATAACTTACCTTAAACCAGTATTCCACTCTAAATTGTCCATGAGAGACCACGTGGTATATCCTATGACGTTGCAGCCATCTTCGATAGCATCCAGGGTCGCTCCCATATAGTCCATATAGTATTGTACCCGCTCTCTATCGTATAAGCCCCTATATGTACCATATCCATTCTCCATGATAAAGATTGGTGGATTGTTGTACTCTTTTCTTACCCAGTTCAGGGCTTTTCGCATGCCGATTGGTATAGACTGAAAGTTAACATAATGGTATTATGAATTTTACTTAACTAGCTGTCCGTAGTAGGTAGAATTTCATTTAGACGAAATTCTACTTCAGAAGGTTTTTTCAGGATTGCAATGGCCTATGAACGTGTGACACCCTTGGTGTAGCATACGTCCATAGGCTACGGCAACCGTCATGTGGGTCGTGTAGGTACTTGTCTGCCTAAGTTGTGTAAAACAAAGACTAAGATTGCCGTGCTATTTTTCAAATATACGACCAAGTCAATTAAATTTATCAAAAATATCATATTTTAATAAATGACAAAATGACTTAGGTAGATACGCAAAAAGGTCATGTGCTCAAAAAATACAGAAAAACATTTATACTGATTGCCAAAAAGCATTTATCGAAAATATTTTACTATGTACAAAATTGCTACTTATTACTTATATTCTTCATTCTCTTAGTATTTAACATTTTGATGCGAATCGACGACTAAGCCATTCTTTCGTTTCATATTTGTACTTTGCTATAATTGCTAACACAGGCGCCTATTAAATCAATCAATCAATTAGCTTATTGCAGTCCACTGCTGGACATTGGCCATGGCCTCTCCCAATGAACGCCATAGTACCCAATCATCCAACTAGCGCATCCAGTCTGTCCCAGCTACCTTTTTAAGCTCATCGAATTAAAACCAGTTGTTAATTAAGTCTCTCTGTTTAAGATAAGAGAGGTCACAATGAATCTCATGAACAATGATATTCATTGAGTAGAAACTGATAACGCAGTTTAGTTTTAATTGATCTGGTTTACTTTTGTTGGTGAAATTTGCTCTTAGTCTTGTTCTATACTTATAAAATTGTAAATGAACTGTCTGGACATAGGTGATAATTTAAAAAAAATAAAGGGTTAAGTTAATTGAATGATTCTGAAAACTACTGAACGATTTTTCTTGGAATTCTTACCTGTTTGTTCCCCAAAACGACTGAACGAATTTAGATGCGGTTTTTAATAGGTCTTTAGTCAGACTTAAAATCTATCGTATGTTTGATATCAATTTGGTTAAGTAGAACTGGAGATATAGTCCAATATATATTATGAAACTTAGTCCGGTTATTTATTAAGTACACCTACCGTAGTATGAGGCATAGGTGCCAGTTTATAGTCCAGGTATGAGTATACAGCTCCTATGTCATCTTGATACGAAGGTATGTGGTACATTCCTGGTGTATACCCCTTCTCAGTGTAAAATTGGGTGGAGTAGTGATTGAACCCGTAAAAGTCACTGGTGCCTGCACAAAATGTATGATTATTATCTACTTACAAGAAACCTAAAGTATTATCCAAAATTTTACTATAAATTAAATTTATTATGATTGAAGATGTAGTGACCAAGATAGAGAAAAGGATGCTTAGATGTTTCGGACATGTAAAGAGGATGGATGAAGGAAGATTGACAAAACATATAATGAGGCGAGGGTGAATGGACAACAAGGCCAGGTTGGCCGTGTAGGTACTTGTCTAGCACCTAAGTAGTATATATAAAAAAAAATAGTATCTAGCAGTGAATATTTGTTAACCTTTAATATATTTCACTTCTTCTGGTGTAAGTTCTGGCAGTCTACTCCTGGGGAAACCTTGTTGAGCACTCTTTTCAGCTACACGTTTAATCACATCTTCAGGAAAGCCACCGGTTGTTGAGAATATCGGGTGACTGTACAGGCCGACTTCAAAATCCAGAGCCAGTTTTCCGGCTTTTACGTCAGCCGTAGAATTCGACGCACCTTCACGAAAATCAGTTGCAATCGTTATACCACAAACACCTGAAAGTATAATCAATGACAATCAATATTGCAATATATTTGACTTAAATATTCACTATAGCATCGACTGAAACTCATGGGTAATAACTTCTATAGTACTCGTATATTGTACTAGCTAGACTGTTCGGTTAAACATATTCAATTACATAATATTTAAAATAAAATAAATTTAGTAAAGTTTTTTTAAGTTAAACGATTTTAAATTGTATTGTCATCAGAACTATACAAAACTGGAAGGGGGTCAAATTTCAATTACTAGATTTGATCCAAACAAGCAGGTCAAGTTAAATAAAACCGTTTAAAAAGAATTATATTATAAAACTGCTTCGGTTAATCTACCTTATCTACATACAACTATAGCGAATACAGTCATTCAAACAATTTGAATTAGTTACAGTCGGATAAAGAATATTTTTGATTCATTTTCAAAGACAGGTTAAATATACTTACTAACAATATCTATTTACCTTTTTGTTTGCGCCTGTATTCTTTATCATATAAATGCCATGCTCTAGCATGCGCTAAAAGGGTGTTCTTCACCGCAATGTAATCACCGATTCCTGCCGATACAATGTTCGGAGCAAATATTGGTGTACCGTACCCAATGATAGCAATCTGTTTCGGTTCATTGACAGTTATCCATGTCTTAACTCGATCACCAAATGCTTCGTATAATACTCGGGCATAATCTTCAAACCAAATTGCAATATAAGGATTTGCCCAACCACCGAGATCTTGCAACTTCTGTGGCAAATCCCAATGAAAAATAGTCACCATTGGCTCTATTCCATTTGATATCAGTCCATTAATAAGGTTGTTGTAGTACGCTATTCCGTCTTTGCTTATATAATTTGCGAAGCCGTTAGGTAATACTCTCGACCAAGATATAGAAAAGCGATAAAAGTCGACACCTAGAAACTTTAACATCTGAATGTCACGTTGGTAAAACTCATAGGATTTGCACGCTTCGTCGCCATTCGTACCATCTTTTACTTTGCCCGGAATATGGCAATATAAGTCCCACATGCTGGGCGTTTTATCTGAAATTATAAAATGTAACATATTGTATACAACTATATAAGTAGGGATAGATAATAACTGCCGGAGTATGTCTAAATGATCGACTGGAAGATGATGACCCGTATTTCCAGGTCATTTACCTATACCCTTTAGAAGTCTCAGTAGCAAAAAAAAACTCCTTTGCAGCAGTATGAATAGTCGGAAAAGAATGGCATAATGATTTTAATTAATGGTACCCAAAGATGATTAGCTGCGAATACCACACATATCATACCTAATCAAAGTACAATGAGTTTCTCCGATATTATCCACTTTTATACCCCAAACAGTGATTTGTAAAAGGTTACATACCTGAGGCATTCCAAGCACCTTCAATTTGGAAATTGCTTGTTGCTACACCCAACTTCAGTCCCTTTGGAAACGACCGAATTTTTGTTACACTATCGTTCGATAGATCCCAAGCTGTGCTGGTAGATATCACCAGCATCAGAGCAAAAATCCTTATGACAGTCCTAAAACAAACACAAACGAGTTGTTATATTCAAACACTTTTAAAAAATTGGTCAACGGGAGCGACGGCCTCTGAGAGGAAAGCTTCGTTTGTCAATTGGCAGGTATACCAGCTTGCAGATGGGATTGATTTGAACCTCATACGCCCTAACGACTAAATTTAAAAAAAATATGAAAGATCATACCTAATGTACACGCACATAGCTCCAACAATAAAAACAAATACTGTCTCATATTACAATGCAGCATCTATTTATAAATATCGGACTGACAAATTAATGTGCAGATATTTTCTTATCGGGTAATTATATGTTATTCTTACACTAATCGGTAATAAGTCTCCGTTGATTTGTTATGAACATACACAGGAACATATCACGCATTTTTACCTCCAAGTTGAAAGACAACAACCCGCCACATCAATCTGCTTCGAGCAATAAAATGTTTATCGGCATCAAATCTATCCAAAGCAAATTTTTTCTAAGTGAATTTGGATTATTTTATCCTAAGTCTACCTTTTTAAAATCCGGACCCCTGTGCGCCGGGTAAGGCCGACAGCTTCTTTAGGATGACTTTGCTCGGCGGCTTTGGTGTGTAGAGTACTTTATAGGTAGTCTTAATCGATATTAACCACAGATATTAACAGTATAGCCACCTCTTTATTTATAGTGTAAAGACCTAGAGTTGTTATCTATTAGTACAGAAGTTATTATACTTATTAAAGATATTATTAGTAGGTAACAATTACCGAGTAATAAGTAGGTACAACGAACTTATACATAAACATCACTATCAAGTGTGTCAAACTTACCTAAACGGTAGTACCTAATAGCGGTAATGTACGTATTGTACGTATCTATTACCTAGTTAGTACATTACTAGCTGTTGTTGTCTGCGGCTTCGCCTATGTGGATATTGTTTATCGCGCGTAGATCCTCCCACAGGTTAAAATTTCACAGACGCTCTATAATAGCATAACTTTTGTTTATTATCATTACAATAATGCAAAGTTTTATGGCGATATCTTCAAAAAAAAACTTTCATACAAACTTTCGTACCTGCCATTTTGTGCATGTTGCGATAAAAAGAATCTCATGTCCGCATGTCCTTTCCCAAGCTCTAATCTATCTTGTAACAAATGTGACGAAAATCAGTTCTGTGATTTATGTTGTGTGAAAGCGTTAAGACAGACGGATAGACAGACAAAATCAAAAAGACAGGCAGACCGAGTTATTTTTCGCAAATATAATAATATATTAGTTTGGTATCTATTGCATTTTATTCTATGTTTATTCTCTGACGGCCTCTGTAGCATAGCGCCTATGTACTTTACTTAGTGCATTCGACCGCTACCACAGGGGGCGCTGGTTCGATTCCGACTCAGTACAATTTGTATGCATAGATAATAATTTATGTCTATTTGCATTAGTCTGGGTGCTTCTATGTATATGTATGTATTTACAAATAAAGTGCCCATATAAATATGTTTATCCGCATTCTAGAACGCATAATAAAAGCTAGTCAAATTAAACTATGCTTACTTTAGGTCTAGAGAGCATTGTGTAGCATGTCGTAGTATACTTACTTTGTATTTACGATATTTATAGTAGAATATCCATAGTAATCCAATCTCGGTTGGATTGCGTTCAGGGTTCAGCAGGTGCATAACCGGGGCTTGAGGTGATGGTTGTCGCAGCACTTGTGGGACCAGTGGGTATTGGCGTAATCTAAACCAATATCTGCGCTTTGTCACGCAGTGCTGCGACGACAATCACCTCTTTTTTCATGAGGCCGTCAAGTTAAGGCCCTTCCTGAGACTTTACCTATAGCTTACCATTAGGCGAGCTGAAGTCATATTGACGTGACCGATATATAAAAAAAATGCGCAATTTGAGTGAGTTATGTGACAACTCTTAACATCCGTGTGAGTCATATAGCGTCTCCGCTTTGTTGGGTCGCTAATCAAACAATCTTTCAATAAAATCTAATAACAAGGCTAAATTGGTCTGTCTGCCCGTGGCTGAGGAGGCAGACAAACCACAGTCCACATCTGCAGTTCGGGTTAATTCATACTACACACATACATACATAATGCTCACGCCTTTTTCCCCCCCGGGGTAGGCAGAGACAACAGACCGCCATCTGCCTTTGTGCCTGACATACTTCCCGCGCTTCCTCTACTGTCATTAAGCCTTTCATGCAAGCCCGCCGGTTTCGATTACTTTTGACCTCATTTTGCATTTTGCATTCATACTGAGCCTAGTAAATTCGAAAATAACTTTATCTGTTTGTACTTTCCCACGCCTTGACTGCAAATGAATTGTCTTAGGGAGGCACGTGGCTGGGTGCGGGCCGGAAACTCCACGTGGTGTACCCAGGTAACAGCGACGGTAGCTCCCCCACTCGCAGGGGAGATGCTGCTACCACGGCAAATGCCGGCCGAAGCGGAAGTGGCCCTCTAGAAGGCTCCTTCAAAGCTCTCCACGTGTCCCTCTGACTAGGAGAGGGGACATTGGGGAGCAGGCGGTGGCCGAGCTGGTTCTCCGAGCGTAGACGGGACATAAAGGCCGCCTGTCACCCTACATACTTAGAAGTTTTTTTATATTGGAATAGTGAGTGTTGTACAGTCCCCTAGGGTACTGGCTTGGGTGATTCTAGTGGAACGAGGGACCTTGGGCCATCTATGGTCCCCCCGCGGGTGTGGAAACCACGGTGTCCCCATCATCGCTCCCCGCAGCGTCATCGTACCTTATTTACTATAGAACTATGAGAAGGTTTTATGAATTAATAATTGATTGTCCTTTATTTATTTTATAGTACTCGTACTACGTTTATTTCCCGAAGAAATTATTATAATACAGATTTAGCTTAATATTTATACAATAAATAAATTATATTCAAAAGCAATGAGTATCCGTTACCAGTCACTTACTAAGTGGAATTCTGACCAACTAAACCTGGAAAGCTGAAATTTCTCCTATAGGTACCAGGCGTATAGAAAAATTCGAATTTCCAAGAAGTATGCAGGTAGCTCAGTTGGTCATAGTATAGGTACCACCTACAAAGTGACTAGTTATGGATTCAAAATCCATCCTGTATCTCGATTCTCCTATATTTATGTAGTAAAACAAGGCCACTGTCATTCAACTGACACTATAAAGTACCATTTAATTTTAGACTCTATTTTAATGAAGTTAAAGTTTTAAATTAAATGGTATTTCGTAGTGTTTCGAACTTACTTCATTTAAATTTAGATCTTAAATTTATACCAATGAAGTCTGAATTTACAGTTGTTGTTTTAGCATAAAATGGCAGAATTGAAGCGCTGGATGTTGACTTTCACCGATTTATATTCACTCAATAATTAATAATCTATTATCTAAAACGTTATAATATCTGTCAGCTGCGGTACATAATCAAGATTCAACATCCTTGTGGCCAACAGATTGCGGTACCATATTGCCGAAGTTCTTGCCGTACGTGGTCGCTTTTCATTATTGAAGTCCACTTCGAATAAACCGAATTTCGCCCTGAAATCAAATAAGAAAGATATCAAGTTCTCCTCAGACAGAGGCTTTTTTAAAAATCAATTGGCCAAAAATTTGTGTAGAATTTGTATTTTTGTGAGGAAGTTTTCAATCTTACTACGAAGCAGCTGAACGTTACCACAACCCATTTGGCGATATCGATGTTTTGTAGTTAGACCAATTGTCGGACTTTTTAGGGCTCCAACTATCAGTATAATATTAGGATTTATCTTATTTAATTCGGAATTTCCTATGGACACCCTCCGACAACATCATCAGACCAGCTTTATAGTGCCTTATTATCGCATTATCACCAAAAATACGCAAGTATACCAATGAGTCTAAGCTAACGTCATCAAGTGGTTCTAATTGGTCTTTTAAAGTTTGACCCATACTAACAAACGATACAGCAAGTTAAATAAAAACTTGTAATTAATTACCTTAAACCGAGATCCCACTCCAAATTGTCCATGAGACTCCAAGCGGTATATGCCGTGATGTTACAACCATCTTTGATAGCATCCAGCATCGCTCCTAAATAGCCCTTGTAGTATTCAATCCTCTTAGTATCATTTAACCCTCCAAATGTGCCGTATCCATTCTCTGTGATCAGGATTGGGGGGCTGTTGTACTCCGTTCGAACCCAGTTCAGGGCTCTGCGAAAACCTTCCGGTATTGACTGAAATATAAGTATTAGGGAAGTATAGATAAGAGCCGCCTTACTAAGAGGTATCGAGTTTGAATTCGGCAGACAGTACGAATGTGAATTTCACTTTGTGGAATTTATATGTGCCAATCACATGATATACCGTCTGCTGACGGTGAAGGAAAAACATCATGAGGAAACCCCACATGTCCTAGAAGAAATTCTAAGGACGTGTCCAATCCACTAACCCGCATTACACCTGCGTGTGTGGATGAGAGGGTTTAGACTATAGTCTAAACTAATAGGTATTAATAGGCTTAATAGGTGTAATGCGGGTTAGTGGATTGGACACGTCCTTAGAATTTCTTCTAGGACATGTGGGGTTTAGACTATAGTCTAAACCCTCTCAACTCTCTCATTAGAGGAGAGGAGACCCGTGCCTAGCAGTGGGACATAAATGGGTTGCTATTAGGAAAGTAAGAAGATTTAGTCCAACTAAACTACGGACTAGGCTCATGCGCAGGCTCTCCTCTCGGAATTGACTCGGAAGATAGAAAAAGCATCTATCGAGGTCGTCAAGGTAGGGACCACCATTTTAAGATTGACATCATTTGGGGATTCGATTTTTTTTAAACTTACCGTGCTGTGAATAACAGGTGCCGTCTCATAGTCCAAGAATGAGAACACAGCACCTATGTCATCTTTGAACGATGGTATGGGGTACATTCCTGGTTTGTAGCCGTCCTCTGTGTAAAATTGTGTGGAGTAGTGGTTGAACCCGTAAAAGTCACTGGTGCCTGTTGATGAAGAAATAATTATTATTTGAAGTGTAAAATAAAACCTACATGTTGAAAAAAGCGTGGGATGCTTATAATAATACTTAGTCATCGAGTAGCCAACTCTTTTGAAGAATATAGTACCTAAATGTTTTGTATTCATTTTGTTTTCTAATCTCAAAGTCATTTTCTTATTTATTTTTTCTTATTTTCTCATTTTCTCATTCGTATTATTATTTTTTATTTCACTTAAGTCTACTATAAAGCGTGTTTTTTTTTAATTTAAAATTATTCATTTGTGACTTTTGATGGAAAATTTTAAATCTTGTTCTGTCATCGCTCCTTGAGAAGTGTACAATATTTCGAGTTATGCCGACGGTTTTGAATTGTTTCAAATATCTATATCGAATTCAAAAAAATAACAGGGCCCGTAGCCAAGTGTCAAAAGTCTAAATCGCTTAGAAAACGAATAGATTAGGTCGACCAATCACACTCCAGCTCGTGATTCCGCCGCGGCACGCGCATCGTACGCCATCAACGAGCTTGGATGTGATTGGTCAACCAAATCTATTCGTTTTCTAAGCGATTGTTAGCGTTTAGATTTCTTCCACTTGTCTAGGGGGCAGAAGATTGATTGGTGGTAAGTTATCGATGAATTCACAATGAGTCAAAAGGCATACCTATCGCCAACTTGTTTTATTTCTAGACCTAAATAATACAATTATTGTAATTATTCACCTTTAATATACTTCACTTCTGCCGATGTGAATTCTGGCAGTCTACTCCTGGGAAAGCCTTGTTGTGCACTCTTTTCAGCTACACGTTTAACCACGCTTGGAGGAAAGCCACCGGTTTCTGAGAATATCGGATGACTGTAAAGACCAACTTCAAAGTCTAAAGCCAGCCTGCCGGCGTTCATGTCAGATGTAGAGTTCGATGCACCCTCACGGAAGTCAGTTGCTATTGTTATACCAATAATACCTGTAAATATACAACTAGTTATAATCAAATCTTACTTCTTACTCAATATACATGTGTGAGTTCAATTACGCTCTAATGGCTGAATGTGGCTGAAATTCACTCACATTCGAAACGACACAGACTCAAACTGTAACATTTTGAGTACGTACACCTGATAAATATTGCTTACAAAAATACGAGTAGGTATAATAAAATACTGTGATAATTGCCATTAAATGTTGTCAAAGTTATAAATTGATAGTTTGAGTTCCAACTATAAAACCATATAAACAAGCACAGTCTTAATTACTTATCTAACTGTCATCTATTCTTTTAGTAGATATACGAATTACAAAATTATACACTGCTCCACCATGTTATCAACACGTAATATTTGTAACTTCTTATCAGTAAAACCGGTTAAGCTATGAACAGAAAATATTTGCAATTCACTTTCAAAACATAACTCTAAAATTATACTTTTTATGAATAGCGTATTTGGTGAATTACATTGAAATTTTTTATTAAATAGAAATAATAATATATGTTAATTTTGTGTCTTAAATTTAACACCATTTAACACATTGTGGGCGCCAGGGGAATTAAGTGAATACATCAAATTTGAATTATAATAATGTTTACCTTTTTGTTTGCCTCTGTAGTCTTTGTCATACAAATGCCACGCTCTAGCATGCGCTAAAAGAACATTCTTCGACGCCATATAATCGCCAATTCCTGCCGACACAAAGTTGGGCGCAAAGAACGTGGTCCCATATCCAACTATCGCAATCTGTTTCGGTTCATTTACAGTTATCCATGTCTTGACTCGATCCCCAAACGCTTCAAATAACACTCGGGCGTAATCTTCAAACCAGTCTGCAATATCAGGGTTAGTCCAACCGCCGAGATCTTGCAAATTTTGGGGCAAATCCCAATGAAAAATTGTCACCATTGGCTCGATTCCATTTGCTATCAGTCCGTTTATAAGGTTGTTGTAATACGCTATTCCGTCTTTGCTTATATAATTTGCGAAGCCGTTTGGTAAAACTCTTGGCCAGGATATAGAGAATCGGTAAAAGTCAACACCTAGATACTTTAACATATTTATGTCACGTTCGTAATACTCGTACGATTTGCAAGTGTCATCACCGTTTGAACCATCCTCTACACCCCATGTGTGACAAAATAAGTCCCACATGCTGACTGATTTATCTGAAATTACAAATTTAATAGAATACAGTTTTTGCCAGTTGACAATGAAACCTTATGCTTCAAGAAGAAGGGTTTGGCCAAAATCTTTGAAACTAAAGCCAACCTCACCAATTAGCCAGTAAACGTTTTCCAAATAAAATAAAAATTCTGTTTAGTAGACGAGGCTCTGGTGCCAGCTTTTTCTCTAGAAGGTGTAAAATCAGCCGGCAGTCGTCCTCACAAAAGCCAAATTTAAAGAAAGAGTTGGAAAGTAAACCATAAGTTCCAAAGTTCAAGCTTTAGATGCCACGGAGACCTATCTAGCCCACAGATGATGACAAGTCCAAAGCAAAATTCGCCCTGTGAATTGGTAAATCTTTGTAAGTTATATTATACCTGAGGCGTTCCAACCACCTTCGACTTGGAAAGCGCTGGTTGCTACACCCAACTTCAGTCCTTTTGGAATAGGTCTCATTCTTATGGCGTCACCTTCAGATAGGTCCCAAACCGTGATCGAGGAAACTGCTAGCACTAACACAAATAGCTTAGTTGCAGCCCTGAAACAAAAATAAATATTCAAATATGTATACCATCATCGTCGTCGAGGGAAGATTAGGTGACTTTTTGCACAAAATTCAAGCGTTTTTAGGACATACACCATATTACAGAGTATTTAGAGCTGAAAATCTAGAAACTAAGTACTTATTGTGACATAAATATACGAAAATTGAGTAGAACCACGTAAATTAGATCTCTTTTAATGTGTAATGTAGGCACAAGGACATCGATTCCTTACACCAAAAGCACTAAGCACACTTGGTTAACTTTCACAGAACTAGTCCGCGGCTAAAGTTTATTATTTTATAAATTAACGGCTCTTTAAGTATTTCTTGCATACTACATAAGATTTTTTAAATATTTTTTTATACCACTTAGGCGGCAGACAAGCACAATGCCCACCTGAAGTTACCTACCTAACGGTAAAGAAAAGCGCGTTTACGCGTTTATCTCGAAATTTACTTTTTTATATCTGAATTCTGCCTCGACGACGAGGAGGATATTTGTGCGGAAAATAAAAAGGCGTATTTGCCGTTACTGGCGTATGAATTCTGTTGCAACAGATTCCAAGTAGGTACCTAATACTATATTTACTTACAACAGTTATAGATAAGATTATAATGTGTGTTATGGAATTAGACAATTATTATTTATAATGTGATTTATCTCGAATTCGCGCGTCGGTACAGGAAAATTTGCGTAAAACAAATTCTTATCATACCGACAGTAAAACGGGGTCAATGGGGATCAAGGGGTGAATGGAAATAAAATGGTGATTAGAATTTCTTAAATAATTTATTTTACTGAATGTCAAGTATCTAACCAGATAATTGAAGATTCTATTAATCACTACTCATTTAAATAGGTTATATTGAAATAAAATAAATGGAATATTTATCTGACCATTATCCCTGTTCACCCCTTGATCTCTCTCTATTCACCCCGTACAACAGAAATATTAGCAATTTAAATTATTAATATTCCCCTTAAAAGTGAAATTGCTGTTAAATAATAGTCGGGCATATAGTATGTAATATGCCCGACTGCCGAAGAAAGGAGGGTAATGTTTTTCGAGACTATGTAAGTATAGCGTATGTCCATTTCATTGTCACGGCCTACAGCCTGAACGGCTTGACGGATTCTGACATGCGAGGTATCATTCGATTCGTTGTGATTGTGTGAATGACACTATATTTTCTAGAAAATCAAAATGACGGATATTTGGCGCCAAAATCAAAATCTTGAAAATTTGTCTTACACGCTCTACGGCCTGAACCCACCCACCCAGACCAATGCAAATAGACATATTCATGCATACAAATATTTGCACTGACCGACATAAAAAAAAAACTGAGCGGGAATCGAACCCGCGCCCCGTCGTAGCAGTCGAATGCACTACCGCTACGCCACAGAGAGGTGGAGGCTTGGACATCGGCTAGCTTTCCATGTTGCATAGATATTATGATGAAAAATATAGGTACTTTAACATAAGCGTACATAATCCTCACAATGATAATATTATAATCCTATTGTATTTTTTGTTTGTGTATTTGTCTGCTGCTAACAATGCAGGTCCGACCTTCAATGGAGTTGAGGACACAGGTAGATAACAACAAATTTTTGTATTCAGAATTGTTAATATTGCGTTTTTAGGGTTCCGTATGTCGAAAGGAAAATACGGAACCCTTATAGGATCACTTTGTTGTCCGTCCGACTGTCGTGTTGTCGAAGCAAGAATTAGGGTTCCATGCAAGAAATTAAAACTTAAAAATCTTGAAACCACGCGGGCACGGCAAGTTTCTACCTTAAGAAATTCGTCTATCTTTTTCATTACCGCATTTCTTACAACTTTGCTTACAACACAACGTCTTGGCAGTTTCAAGGAGGGGCTTATCAAAATGGTTAAGCATCTTAACTTTCACTTTTCCGTTGTATATCTATCTGTCTTTTATATTTATTTAAGTAGGTAGGTAGATATAAATAAAAATGAATCACCGAAATGCGCATTATTAATTTTTGAAAGACTGAAACAAATCGGATAATAAATCATAAATTTTAATGTGTTTATTATTCTCAGAACAAGGTTTGTACCTATGTAAGAATTGCATTTAAAGTCCACGTAATATAATTTTACAATTTTATATAGTATCTACCTAAGTACTTACTATTATAAAATTGTAAAGTAGTTATGTATGTACATTGGAGATATTAAAACAAATTCTTATAATAATATGAAGAATAAAATTTTGAAGTCAAAAAAAATTTTTTTTTTCGAATTCTTACAGACATTAATTTTAAAAAAATATGTTTGAGTTTAAGATCGTTCATATAACATAACCTAAGTATTTTTTTTAATATTTCCAATATATACACAGCTACTTTACAATCTTATCTATACCTACATATAATAAAATGATAGGCAAGTCAAAACATAAGCCAAAAATAATAGTGTTTAGAATTTTTGTTTGTTTGTCTGTATGTCCGGGATAAACTCAAAAAGTACTGCATGGATTTACGAACATTATTAAGAAATCGGGTCAATATATAGGCTACATATATTATTATCGCGCTATTACCTACGGGGAACGAGCAGTGAACGTTTAAGCGATGGGCGTAAAAAGTACTGAACGGTTTTTGATGCGGTTTTTTTTATTAGAAAGGTCTTGGTTAGATTCAAAATCTTACGAATATTTGATCACAATCGGCTGACCGGAGACATAGTAAAAAAACGCGAAAATCGACGTCCTCGCAGGCGGAGCCGTGGGTAACAGCTAGTAAATTGTATAAACATGCTTCCGACTAAATGTCTACTTGTATAATAACACTTTACTTACCACATAATTTTTCGTACACAAAACCAACACAAGGAATAAATATTAGCAAGACATTCACGTCCGTAACCGATTGCGCCTAAATTCAACTATTAATAATTGCCAATTGTACGTATATTTATATTGTTATTTAATAATAATAATACAATACAAAACATTTGCTATTATCAGTAATGACTTAAAGTCTGGGAACTTTAGGAGGTAATGACGTTTACGGTAAATTGCAATTTTATGTAGGTACTTACTGTAGCAAAATACCCATGTTTTGAAAGGTATGCAAAAAAATAGTACCTACTTAGAAATATTCTAGGTCGCTACACATCCGAGTGGGTCATCTCGAAGCCGGAGATGGTCGGATCAACCGGAGTGGTAGGGAAATGCCTTTGGGCCACCTTACACCCCGCGGCTAGAAGACCCGAGACGGCGTGCGGTTTTAGTCGGTTCGATTCCGACATACTTATCCGGCCTTGCTGGCGACGGGGGTGGTACCCGTGGGGGTTTCCGCATGATAAAAAAGGGTACACTGTGTTATCTACACCTAAAATTAGCATAATAATTTCAAGTATGGGTTTATCAATGCAGACGCAATTAACTATGCCCGCGTCTTCACCCGATTTTTTTTAATTCAGCCCGTCAATTGACGTCACCCCGCTGGATGGTAAGAAGCTAGGGTAAAGTCCAGAGGGTACGGGCCGCTATTTTAGACACCATTCGTCCCAAAACGGCGGTCCCTACCTTAGCGGCCTAGGCAGATGCCTTTTTTCACGCTCCGCTTAAAGAACCCGGAATTGTACGAAGAAGAGAACACGTGTGCAGTAAGTGCATTTCAGTTTTTAATCGTGCGACAAAGAAAAAAGCACGGAATCGCTAAGTTCGAGACCGATTAATTTAGATTTTTAAGGTTTTAATTTTGTTTTCACGGAGCCCCAAATATTTTTTTTAAATTAGCTTGTTACCTACTTCTTTTTTTTTTTTATTTAACAAATTATGTTACATATTGTACATGATTCTTAAAACTAAATACGAGTATTTTATCTAATAAATAATAATAACGCTTGTTGGCGAGATAAGCGCTCATTACATAATTGTTGTCTTACAAAATACGACTGTTTTTTTTTGTGTAGGTATGTTTTTTTTTATATTTATATATAAGCATCATTACGAACATATTCATTACCACTTAAAACTTTAATCTCATCGTGCATCATCCTCATCTCCGGATCTCATCATTTTATAATCTTATCTGCCAGTAAAAATCCCGTCATCGGCCCAGCTGTTCCAGAGATTACCTCTTGCAAAGCGACAGAAAGACACGAAAAATAGACAAAAAAATATTGATTTTCTGTTATAAATATAGATACTCATAAGTAATATCGTACACGTACGTATGCATTGATTTAAAACCTGTTATTTTAATACTTATTACAAACAAACACATCAATTATATTTATCTTAATATATATAAATCTCGTGTCACAATGTTTGTCCTCAATGGACTCCTAAACCACTTAACCGATTATAATAAAATTCGCACACCATGTGCAGTTCGATCCAACTTGAGAGATAGGATAGTTTTTGAAACGGATTTCGACATCCACGCGGGCGGAGTCGCGGGCAACAGCTGGTTTGTATATAGATCAGATTACAAACAGCCACTTATATTTTTATCTATGTATTTGTATAGGTAGATAAGATAGATAATGTTGTTTTTTTTAATAACTTGTAACTTCATCTGCAAGCCGGTACACCTACTGATTGACTGACGAGACGAGACCCGTTTAGAAATTATGACCCCTTTAGACTACCATTTGACCCTTTAGGCCCTTAGGGTCAGAAGGTCAAATGGTAGTCATCCCATAAAAGCCGCGAAGCCAATCCAAAATAAGGAGCAGTCAACGGACCCTGGACCCCGAGGTGAAAGCCACCGATACCCCAGAAAAATGCTAACATGATTATGATGATACCTTTTTATCGGGGTCAGTTATGTCGGATTCGAACTTACTAAAACTGCACGCGTTCTTGGGTTTTAAGACCCCACCGGGTGTAAGGTGGTCCGGCTCATAAGGCATTTCCTTTGCACCCCGGTTGACCCAGAACCTCTTCCGAGAATGATGGTGTTTGCCGCATAAAAACTTCGCTCCCTTTTTACCCTTTTGGGAGGTACAATTTCGGAAAACCCTTTCTTATCGGATGCCTACGTCATACCAAGAACATAACCTTCAAGTTTCAAGGTTCGTTGCTCCGTCAGTCATTCAGGACAAAGCATTTTACTTATATGTAAAGAAGATTTAATTATTTAATTAACATAACATTTTACCTACATACTTTTTGGTGTAACAAAATACTCACATTTTTCATAGTAGGTATCTCTAATATTAAAAAGCACAGAATAAATCACACACGGATATACGTCCAATATTCACGTCCAACACTATTTATTATTGTGAAGTTCAGTAGCTATTAGCACAGTGTATCAGTCTAATAACATAATATCTGATAAAATAATATCCATAAATAACATTCTTCACAAAACGTGACATTTAATGACGTCACCGAAAATAATATTAGTGCTCAGAGTCAGTGAACTAAACAGGGTTATCTTAGAATTTGAGAAATATATTCCAATCACGATTTAGTTTGACTAGTATTAGATTTTGTTGACATTTTATCTCTGTGTTGCGCACGCGCAGCGCGCATTGGTACTGTGTAAGCGACACAGTATCCCCACTACGGTTGTGTAATTTCAAAACCTTGTAAAGGACACCTGTTAAAAAATTTGCGATCGTGTATGTAGTACTGGGGCCTTAACATGATACTTATAGCAATTTAAATGCGATGCAATTCAACTCTGTTTATAGCTCCGTCTCTCTCACTGAGTTGAACTGCATCGTTTGAGTTGCTATATGAATGACATGATAAGGCCCTGCTCACACCTCTGTGACGTCTCAGCCAATTCCAACTTGAAGTGCTTGAACAATGAAACAGGCCAAGAGGCTCATTAACAACAATGTGCAAGTTGAGGTTGAGACTATGTTTCTGTGCTTGGAACATCGACAGTCGCTTAACCTAATTCCATCGAGCACTTTCCGCCACCGAACGACCAGACGCCGCAGACACGCCACCGATAAGTACATGGTGAATACTCCACCCATATACATAAAGGCATAGTAGCACATTCATTAAGCGTACTGCTAAAGAGAGAATGTCTTGTCTGAGTCTGTGTTTCCGGAAAGCTTTAGCCTAAGAGTCTTCAAATCCAGAGTGAACAGGCAAGCGTGCACAACCGTCTACCGCATCATCACTTACCAACAGGTGAGATTGTAATCAAACGTGAGTCTATTTCCAATAAAAAGGCTTTTTGCAAGTTTATAGACCATAAAACATCAATTGTATTGTTCAAAGGCCTTGGAAAAAGATTATTATGGTTAAAAGACCTAGCTAGTATATAGCCGCAATGCACGTAAAAGACGATAAAACGAATGATTATTGATAAATTGTCTCGTGCCACTCACGAGATTATGAAATTTTACAGTTGTCTAGATCATAGAGTTATATAATGTACTACATAGGTATTTTAGAGAATCCATTTAAAACAATTTTCGAATTGTATAGTTGTATAGTTAAAAATAAAGTTTGCTGCAAGCTGAAACTTTGTTTAAATACACTAGTACGAACTAGAGATTTGAATTGATAAATTGTTTATAATGTTGAATAGCCTATAGCTATTTACTGAGGAAGGTATCATCACGCTACTAACCAGGGAAGCGGAGCAGTTATCATATTACTTATGGCAACCCATCAAATGAAAATGATTAATTATAATTATTCTAATCAAAATTTCAAAACAACGAAATATAGCCCATTGAGCAATATTTTCACTAAGAAATATGAATAACTTTGCTCAAAAACTAATTTTTTGATCATGTACTCTTGATGCTGACGAGGTATAGGTACTTAGTTGTACTTGTAATGTACCTACTGTTTATGGTCAACAACGCTAGGTTAAAAGGCCATCTCTATTCACCGATAAGATAAATGTTTTCTTCAGATCATATCTTCTAACCATAGATTACGTATTCTGTGCCGTAGATGGCCCGGGGTCAGCTGGGGTCCGAGAGCAATAGCTACCTTGTGATAACCTTACACCCCGGTAATTGAGACCTGAAACGGCTTGCAGTTTTAGTCGGCTCGAATCCGACATAACCACGCCTTTTATCCGTGCGGAAATCCTCATCAGCGGATCAGGTTATGTCGGACTCTTACCGACTAAAACCGCACGCCGTCTAGGGTCTTCTGACGCCAGGATGTAAGATGGCCCATAGAGCATTTTCCTCGCACCCCAGCTTGACCCAGGCCATCTCCGGATTTGAACCAGACCAATACATGTTTATAAACTAACGAGCTTTTGCCCGCGGCTTCGCCCCCGTGGATGTCAGTTATCGCGACCAAACATAGACTATGTCTCGAGGTCTAATCTAATCTACCCTTATACCAAATTTCATCAAAATTGGTTCAGCGGTTCAGGCGTGAAAGCGTAACAGACAGACAGACAGAGTTACTTTCGCATTTATAATATTAGTATGGAATATGGATTTGCAAAGGGCGCGGAATCGAACCTGCGACCTCTGATAATAATTAAGACATGCTATTCTATATGTTATTTACCTACTCTATGACTTTTTGCAAAGATGCAAAATAGACACGTGATTAGAATTAATTAATCACCTATGCCTTTAAAATAATCTCTTATTTATATTCATTCATACATAAAAAAACGAATGGATGAAAGAGATGAATTTAAAATAGTCGACTAACTTTTTATACTTATCTTCTTATGTCATGAATTCTGTATTAACCAGTTTTCCGAACTGGTTTAGCTAAAGGGCGAATGTTTGAACCCGCCATATCAACCACTAGCTGTGCTCCGTGGCTTTACCTGTGGTATGTATATTTTGCATCCGTGGCACCCATTTATCCCAAACATGCCCGTAATTTATTAGCTCCATAATAATGCATGGAAGTTTACCCGATTTTTGGATATTTAGAATTACTGCTCCGTTCTCTTGGGTAGTAGCGTGATGATATAGCCTAGTATACCTCAATAAATGGGCTATCCAGTATTCAACACAAAAATAATTCATCAATTCAAACCAGTCGGTTCTGAGATTAACGCGTCCAACCAAACTAACAATATCTTCATCAATTTTATAATGTTAAGTACCTACTAGCTGATAATCACGGCGTTGCTCGCACTTCGGTTAAATCTCTGGATTTACGTAGGTACTCATTTGCAATCAAACATACAGCAGATTTTAAGTCTGACCAAGATCTTTTTAATAAAAAACCGTGTGGCAGTTCGTTCAGAAGATTTTACGTCTCGTCGCGTCGCGTCGGCGAACAAACATACAATGCCCCGTGTCATGCAGTGTAGCACGAATGTTCTCATATTGCATTGCAAATAACTGTCTTTGCATTATTAAAAACACGTGTATTATCAAAACACTCACAATGCATTCATGTGCAGTTTATTATGCAACAAGAGTACCTACCTACTCACTGCGCGGGGAAGTGTGCCAACCTCCCGAAGGTTGTCTGGAAAGAATCGCGGCATCGAAGAATATTATATATCTCGGCGAGTGCCAGAGGACCTGATCCCTTTTTTTTTCAAGGAAAAAAGCCCCTCAATAAGGACCGATTTGGATGGGACTTTCGCTTGCAAATAGATACTTACATAATTTTATAAGGGGTAACTTAGCCAACTTTAATTCAGAAAAAAAATGAAGGTGCCGCATCAACAAATTAAAACAAAAATCTCGTCGGCGAAGTCAGAGGCACATAGTTGATAATATTAGTGAAAAGGAATCCTTACATTTCCCTCCATGCAGTAACCTCATTATTTTTCAAACGGAGTAGGTATAGGTATTCATTAAAATTGTATACTCCAATAGTTCCACAGTTCTCGATTACTCGGATATTGTGGTATCATAGCGAAGCTACACACAATAAGTTAAGTACCTACTATAATATTTTTCTTGTATTGTAAAAATTTTTTTTTTCTTTCGAAAATCTTCACGGATGCCACCCCCGTGACTGGCGGGGCTGGTTATATCGGACTTGAAGCGACTAAAACAGCACGCCATTTTGAGTCTTCAAATGCTGGACTACTTAAGATGGCCCCATCGTGCTTGGGAACCACGGTGTCCACGCCTTGCCCCGGAATGGGGGGCAATTTTCACTTGCAGCTGCAACGCGGCTAGGCGAAAGTGCGTTGTGTGTTTGTGCGTTGTGTGTGCGTTATGTTTTTGAGCCAAGCAACCTTAACTGTTCTGCAAGTCGTTACGCCCACTGATTGAGGGACTAGGCTCTGGCGCAGAGGTTTTTGGAGACGGATGGCCAAAGTCAAGATAAGCCTAATCAAAAGAATGATTAGAAGAGCGAACTGCCGGGTCAACACTCAACCCTCACCCAACAGATAATGTGAAAGGAAGTAAATCATTACATAATAATATGGATTTTATTACTTTTTCACGTAAGTATAAGGCAAGTCTCTTTAATTGATTTTTCTACCGCTATAAGTATATTTACAGACTAGGTTACGAATAATATATTAAGTAGGTATACAACAATATACTAGGTACAGTCAACAAAAATATTTATATTACTTTGAATAAAATGTGCCAAATAATACTAAAATGTTATTTCTTGCTGCTCCAGTTCATAATTATTACGGTCCAAAACCCTCGTAGCCAAGAGGTGGCGGTACCATATTGCAGAAGATTTTGCCTTTCGTGTCCGCCTGTCATCAGTGTGGTCTACTTCAAATAAACCAAATTTCGGTCTGAAATACCATTTGTAAAAAAAATTCAAATATTTCGTATTTAATAGGTCATTATTAACTATACTAATATTATAAAGAAGTAAAGTTTGTGTGCTTGTATACCTATTTGTTAAATTGTAAGGGGTAATCTCGGGATCTACAGAACCGATTTTGAAAATTCTTTCACCAATAGAAAGCCACATTATCCGTGTATCTCATAGGCTGAATATCATCACGCTACTGCCCAAGGGAGTAGCGTGATGATATTCAGCAAATAATATACCTATAAGACAATAATCATAAATGTGAACAATTCCGGTAGATTCCCATACATTTTAGGAAAACTGATAAATTATGAGCATATTATGTGAGTTAAAAAGGGTGTATCGGGGTTCGAAATACGCCACGGGCGAAGCCGGGGTGAGTCAGCTAGTAAATTATATACTAAACCCTTCCTCGAAAACTAGTCCATCTGTTGGTGAAAACAGCATGGAAATCAGTGTAGTAGGTTTTGACAGACGCGGCGAAGAACTCTGTTTTACAATAGTAGTGATAACTTACTTCAAACCGCTGTTCCATTCGAAATTGTCCATGAGAGACCAAGCGGTATATGCTATGACGTTGCATCCATCATTGATAGCATCCAGCGTTGCTTCCAAATAGTCCATGTAGTATTCTACCCTCTCTTTATCATATGACCCCCCAAATGTGCCGTATCCATTCTCCGTGATCATGACTGGTGGATTGTTGTACTCCGTTCGAACCCAGTTCAGGGCTCTGCGCATGCCGCCCGGTATTGACTAAAATATTGCAAGAAATACACTTTCAAGATGCTAAAAAATATGAGTAATGAATGAGTGGAACCATAGATGAGTATGAAACCATTCAGTTTAGGTCCGCAATTGAGTTGAGTTACTAATAAGACGTCATGATAACGTCCCTGAAGTTCAAAAGTTGAAAAAAAAATCCTATAAACCTACCGTACTATGAATGACAGGGGCCGGCTTATAGTCCAAGTATGAGGATACGGCTCCTATGTCATCTTTGTACGAAGGTATGGGGTACATTCCTGGTGTGTAGCCGTTCTCAGTAAAGAATTGGGTGGAGTAGTGGTTGAAGCCGTAAAAGTCACTTGAGCCTGAAGATAAAACATTATCGGTGCATTACACTGAAAGTAAGTATAATAAACTAGCTGTCCTGGCAAACTTCGGTCCCCCTCCCCTTTTCGGAAGCATGACGGGAACACCGTGGTTCCCAAACCCGAGGGGGCGATCTCGAATCCGGAGATAGCCCGGGTCAAGCCGGGGTGCGAGGGAAATGCTCTTTGTGCCACCTTACACCCTGAAGACCCTAGACGGCGTGCGGTTTTAGTCGGTAAGAGTCCGATATAACCTGCCCCGCTGGCCGACTGATTTTTCTACGTAATGGTCAATGTAGATGCAATACCTAAATAGATATCAACCTTTAACATAATTCACTTCTTCTGCTGTAAATTCTGGCAGCCTGCTCCTGGAAAAGCCTTGTTGTGCACTCTTTTCAGCTATGCGTTTTACCACGCTTGGAGGAAAGCCACCGGTTTTTGAGAATATCGGATGACTGTACAGGCCAACTTCGAAATCCAGAGCTAGTCTGCCGGCTTTAACGTCAGCTTCAGAATCTGTTGCGCCCTCACGAAAGTCTGTTGCTATTGTTATACCACAAATACCTGGAAATATGAAATCGATACAATTAAAAGCAGTCGGGGCAATATGGACTAGGAACTAAAATATTTGTAGCATTGTTAAAACTTACGTGCCAGTGTATGCGTATTAAAAGGAATTATATGTTTTTTTTTAATTTATTTATTTAGATACAAAATTATAATACATGCATCGTAAACATGGTCAAAACCTTAAACCGCAGTGGGTTAGCCTGGTATGCCATCATATTAACACAGTAAGTTGTGATAAGTATTGGAAGTGAATAAAATAATAAACATAATAAAAAACAAAAACACGGTAGGTAGGTATACAATTATTCAAAGGAGGGTAGGTTCATATAAAAGATATAAGGCGAGCGGGCGATGCAGCGACTAGCGACTGAACGTGTCTGGTGGCTTACTTTGACTTGTTTACAAGCGATCGTGTTTTAGCTGCAGAGCAGAGGGAGAGAGCTGAACTTTCTTTCTTATCTTCGGAATGGTTTAGAGATTTGTAATGGACAACTCCAAAACTGAAGCGTCATGGTAAACCTGCTGACAGTTACCTTAGGATTATTTTTAAATCTTTGGATTTCTGTGTATTCTGATGGAGGTAAGACACGACTGTATCTCCCGTCCAAAATTAGCTGTCCGACTGGGGAAGTACCTCTGCGCTACAGAAGACCGCGGCCATAATAATCATCGTGTTGGATAGCCAGAGCTCACTGACCCCTTCTCCGCCCCGCCCCTTCCTAACCTCCGCACCCTTTCCTACTCCCGCCCTTTCCTTTCAGGGTCGGCAGCACGTGGGTGACGCCTTTGGTGTTGCACACGTCCATAGGCCACGGTGACCGCTTCCCATCAGTTGGGCCGTGTGCTTGTCTGCCACCTGGTATAAAAAAAGATTGGATTGGGTTTTACCTAGTATTATTATTACGATATTATTAAATAATGTCTGTTTACCTTTTTGTTTGCCTCTGTATTCTTTATCATATAAATACCACGCCCTTGCATGCGCTAAAACAACATGTTTCGTTGCCATATAATCGCCAATGCCTGCAGACACGATATTAGGAGCAAAGAGTGGTGTTCCATAGGCGAATATCGTCATCTGCTTCGGCTCGTTCACAGTTATCCATGTCTTAACTCGATCACCAAATGCTTCGAATAACACTCGGGCGTAGTCTTCAAACCAGTCTGCTACTTGAGGGTTAGTCCAACCACCGAGATCTTGCAAGCACTGTGGTAAATCCCAATGAAAAATTGTCACCACTGGCTCGATTCCATTTGCTATCAGTCCGTTTATAAGGTTGTTGTAATACGCTATTCCGTCTTTGCTTATATAATTTGCGAAGCCGTTTGGTAAAACTCTTGGCCAGGATATAGAGAATCGGTAAAAGTCAACACCTAGATACTTTAACATTTGGATGTCACGTTGATAAAACTCATACGATTTGCAAGTGTTATCACCGTTTGTATCGTCTTTCACTTTGCCTGGTGTGTGACAAAATACGTCCCATATGCTGGGTGATTTATCTGAAATTATAAAGCTAATCAGATAGGGTACTAGTATTTTGAATCGATAATAATAATTATTTTGCAAGCCTGCTATCGTAGATAGCTGATATTATGTTCAAAGAAATCTTTAAGGTCATCATCGTAAAACGCAAAACGTGACTTTCATGTGGGCTTCGGTTCACCGATAGTAGTTAAACCATCAGCTTTTAAACTGATTGTTATTGGTCAAACAGTGAACCTCCTTTTGAAGTCGTTTAATAATTTGTACAGATTTTATATTCCCATCATCATTCAAGGAACAATCCCAGTTGCATTTAAAGCTCGTACTTTGGAACCCGAGGTAAATTTTCCTATTTCTCGTTGCCTTAAGGGTTGATTTATCTTGGCTTTTACAGGAGGTTTTAAAGACATACCTGAGACATTCCAAGCACCTTCGATTTGGAAAGAGCTGGTTGCTATCCCCATTTTTAATCCTTTTGGAATAGTTCTCATTTTTATGACGTCACAGTTAGATAAATCCCAAATTGTGGTTGTGGAAATCGCCAGCACTAAAGTTAAAAACTTTCTGTCGATCCTAGAGTAAAAATATTGATATTTTTAATTAGCCAACTGCCAACAAGATGTGCTTGCAACTGCTTCACGATTACTTTAGCGACTGATATTAATTTAATAACTTGATTTACATGACAGTTATAGATTAGATTACATTGCTGCTATTGAATCTATTGATTACTTAATTATTAATTGATAAGAAGGAATAACACAGTTTGTGTACACACAACAGCACGTTGAACCTTTTTTTGATGCGGAAATCATTAATAAATAAATATAATAAATGTAGGTTAAAAGGCCATCTATCTATTCGATAAGGTAAATGTTTTCTTCAGATCATATAATTATATTTTTCTAACCATAGATTAGGCATTCTGTGCCGTAGAAGATGTCCCGGGGTCAGCTGGGGTCCGAGGGAACCTTGTGATAACCTTACACCCCGGTAATTGAGACTTGGAACGGCGTGCAGTTTTAATCGGTTCGAATACGAGCGGAAATCCTCATGGATACCCACCCCACTGGCTGCAGGGTGGGTTGGGTATGATTTTTTTACTAGAAAGGTCTTGCTTAGACTAAAAATTTACCGTATGTTTGGTTGTAATTGCTTAAGTAGAACCGGAGATACAACCAAAATGATCCAAAAACGAAACGCGGGCGAAGTCACGGGTATCAGATTGTATTAAAAGTACCTAGTCTATTTATTGCCCAGAATTACGAACTATAATCGTACCTACCAAGTTTGATCAAAATCCCTCCAGTAGTTTTTGATTTTTGCGCGGGCAAAAATTTTCGGACAAACAGACAAAAATTCTAAAAATCATTGGTTTGGCATCTATTACATTCATAAAGTCCCCTAATATTTCTTTTTCTCATATATCTTCCATATACAGACACCGATCACTTAGGTACAGATTTATTATATGTATAGGTATAGATCTGAGTGCCGGAGGACCTAATCCCTTTTTTTCCAAGGAAAAAAGCCCCTCAATAAGGACCGATTTGGATGGAACTTTCGCTTGCAAATTATAGGTAATTTTATAAGGCATCAACAAATTAAAACAAACATTTCGTGGGCGAAGTCAGAGGCACATAGTTGATAATATTAGTAAAAAGGAATCTTTGCGTTTCTCTCCATGCTCATTATTTTTCAACCGGAGTATAGGTACCTATATAATACATACATATATTTATTAAAATTGAATACTTCAATAGTTCTCAGTCAGTTCTCGATTACTCGGATATTGTGGTATCATCATAGCGAAGCTACACACAATAAGTTAAGTACTCTAATATTTTTCATGTATTGTACCTATACAATTTTTTTTTCTTACGAAAATCTTCACGGATGCCGCCCCCGTGGCATCCGTGGGGCTGGTTATGTCGGACTTGAAGCGACTAAAACAGCACGCCATTTTGAGTCTTCAAACGCTGGGCCACTTGAGATGGCCCCATCGTGCTTGGGAACCACGGTGTTCACGCCTTGCCCCGATATATTGAATCTCGATATTTTCCGTGAAGCGACTGCCATCTAACCTTCACAACCCAATGGTGACACTAGGCGATATCGAAGCATTGCAGGTAGTCAAAGTCAAAGTCAAAAGTCAAAGTCAAAAATCATTTATTCTGTATAGACCATTTTAAGCGGAACTTACAAAACGTCAAATTATAAATATTTAAAACTAGAAGTAAATGGACCACCGGTTCGAAACGCGGCCCAGACCTGAGAAGACTCCGGTAAGAAACTCAGCGAGCTGTTTTTTTTTTTTGGTCTATTTACAACAATTGCCTAAGTCTAGATACAATGTTATTTCGAGTAACATAGTTGAGTGAACAGTTCATTTCCAAGCTTCTTTATCATCTAAAATTTAGATAAATTCAAGATTATTTAGATTCTAAATAATCTTGAATTTTATAATAAGCTTTTTGGGAGAGTTTTCTTTTAACAACATTTTTATATTTACTTACATGTAAATCTCTAATTTCGCTTGGGAGTTTGTTGAAAAAGCGTATACAGTTACCCCGAAAAGAATTACTGATTTTTTGGAGCCTACTATCACAGGCTACAAGATTGTTTTTGTGCCTGGTATTTATATTGTGCCTATCACAAAGTCTTGGAAATTGTGAGTAGAACGTTGTTGTTGGACTTTTTAGGGCTCCAACTACCCGTAACGACTGCCATTAGATTTTTGCATGGCAACCGGGACCAACGGCTTAACGTGCTCTCCGAAGCACGACTTTATTACTTGTTCAGGTAAAATACAATATAAGGCAAGTCTCTTTAATTTATCTTTCTATCGCTATAAATGTTTTTACATACTAGGTTATCAATATTGTAGAACTTATAACTAGGTACAATCAACGACTAAACTCGCTTAATACTTTAAAATATTTATATTATTTTAATACATGTGCCAATTTAATACTAAAATGTTATTTCTTGCTGCTCCAGTTCATAATTACGGTCCAAAACCCTCGTAGCCAAGAGGTGGCGGTACCATATTGCAGAAGATTTTGTCTTTCGTGTCCGCATGTCATCGGTGTGGTCTACTTCAAATAAACCAAATTTCACTCTGAAATACAATTTGTAAAAAAATATTCAAATAATTAGTATTAACAGGCCACTAACTATAGATTTATGTTCATTTGTTAGCAATAATTCCCAAATTACACAATTCCTTATAATTCAAATTTTATCTAATATACACAAGAACTTGACAAATTATATACCCAAAAATATAGAAACCTTGCTCGAAAACTAGTCCATCTGTTGGTGAAAACAGCATGGAAATCAGTGTAGTAATTTTTGACAGACGCGGCGAAGAACTTTGTTCTAAAATAGTAGTGATAACTTACTTCAAACCGCTGTTCCACTCGAAATTGTCCATGAGAGACCAAGCGGTATATGCTATGATGTTGCAGCCATCGTTGATAGCATCCAGCGTTGCTTCCAAATAGTCCATGTGGTATTGTACCCTGTCTTTATCGTATAACCCCCCAAATGTGCCGTATCCATTCGCCGTGATCATAATTGGTGGATTGTTGTACTCCGTTCGAACCCAGTTCAGGGCTCTGCGCATGCGGTCCGGTATTGACTAAAATATTGCAAGAAATACACTTTCAAGATGCTAAGAAATATGAGTACCTAATGAATGACTGGAACCATAGATGAGTATGAAACCATTCAGTTTAGGTCCGCAATTGAGTTGAGTTACTACCCGTTCGCGCTAACTTTGCCACTGTCAAATGAAGTCAGTATAGCGTTTTCTCACTGGAACTAGAACTGAGTGAGTGAGACAACGCTAAACGCGTGACAGTTGACAGCGGCAAACTTAGCGCGAACGAGTAGTACTAATAAGACGTCATGACAAGGTCCCTGAAGTTAAAAAGTTGAAAAAAAATACTATAGACCTACCGTGCTATGAATGACAGGGGCCGGCTTATAGTCCAAGTTTGAGGACACGGCTCCTATATCATCTTTGTACGAAGGTATAGGGTCGATTCCTGGTGTGCAGCCGTTCTTTGTAAAGAATTGGGTGGAGTAGTGGTTGAAGCCGTAAAAGTCACTTGTGCCTGAAGATTAAACATTATCGGTACATTACACAGAAAGTATAATAAACTAACACTGTCCTGGCAAACTTCGGTTCACCTTAGAATCAAATTATGTTGATGACTTGGTCAGCTGAATTGGAAGGGGACAGAAGGGGACAACGCCTCACGCCACGTTTTCGATTTCACACAGCCAGTAGAAATTAGAGTCTTTTGCAATGGACAGCCATCAATAAGCGTAAGGCCCATTATAATAGTCGAATATTAGAGGAATGTACTTTATTGAGTTTTCTACGTAATGTTCATTATAGATGCAATAAATAGATATCAACCTTTAACATAATTCACTTCTTCTGCTGTAAATTCTGGCAGCCTGCTCCTGGGAAAGCCTTGTTGTGCACTCTTTTCAGCTATGCGTTTTACCACGCTTGGAGGAAAGCCACCGGTTTTTGAGAATATCGGATGACTGTACAGGCCAACTTCAAATTCCAGAGCTAGTCTGCCGGCTTTAACGTCAGCTTCAGAATCTGTTGCACCCTCACGGAAGTCTGTTGCTATTGTTATACCACAAATACCTGGAAATATGAAATCAATAGGTACAATCAAAAGCAGTCAGAGCAATATGGATCATAGAAGGAACTAAAATGTTTGTAGCATTGTTAAAACTTACGTACCAGTGTATGCATGTTAAAAGGAATGATATCTGGTGGCTTACTTTGACGTGTTTATAAGCGATCGTATTTTAGCTGCAGAGCAGAGGGAGAGAGATGAACTTTCTTTCTTCTCTTCTGAACGGTTTAGAGATTTGTAATGGACAACTCCGAAACTGAAGCGTCATGGTAAACCTGCTGACAGTTACATTAAGATTATTTTTAAATCTTTGGATTTCTGTGTATTCTGATGGAGATAAAACACGACGGTATCTCCCGTCCAATATGAGCTGTCCAACAGTAGTAAAGTACTTCTGCCCTACAGAAGACGGCGGCCATAATAACCATCGTGTTGGAAAGCCAGAGCTCAATGACCTCTCCTCCGCCCCGCCCCTTCCTAGCCTCCCTACCCTTTCCTACTCCCGCCCTTTCCTTTCAGGGTCGGCAGCACGTGGGTGACGACTTTGGTGTTGCACACGTCCATAGGCCACGGTGACCGCTTCCCATCAGTTGGGCCGTGTGCTTGTCTGCCACCTACGTGGTATAAAAAAAGATTGGATTGGGTTGTTTTACCTAGTATTATTATTACAATATTATTAAATAATGTCTGTTTACCTTTTTGTTTGCCTCTGTATTCTTTATCATATAAATGCCACGCCCTTGCATGCGCTAAAACAACATGTTTTGTTGCCATAAAATCGCCAAAGCCTGCAGACACGATATTAGGAGCAAAGAGTGGTGTTCCATAGCCGACTATCGCTATCTGTTTCGGCTCATTCACAGTTATCCATGTCTTAACTCGATCACCAAATGCTTCGAATAACACTCGGGCGTAGTCTTCAAACCAGTCTGCTACTCGAGGGTTAGCCCAACCACCGAGATCTTGCAAGCACTGTGGTAAATCCCAATGAAAAATTGTCACCACTGGCTCGATTCCATTTGCTATCAGTCCGTTTATAAGGTTGTTGTAATACGCTATTCCGTCATTGCTTATAAAATTACTGAAGCCATTTGGTAAAACTCTTGGCCAGGATATAGAGAATCGGTAAAAGTCAACACCTAGATACTTTAACATTTGGATGTCACGTTGATAAAACTCATACGATTTGCAAGTGTTATCACCGTTTGTACCGTCTTTCACTTTGCCTGGTGTGTGACAAAATACGTCCCATATGCTGGGTGATTTATCTGAAATTATAAAGCAATATAATTATTTTGCAAGAGATACAAAACAATAAACTGAAACGGCTTTATCCTGCTGCTATCGTAGATAGCTGATATTATGTTCAAAGAAATCTTTAAGGTCATCATCGTAAAACGCAAAATGTGACTTTCTTGTGGGCTTCGGTTCACCGATAGTAGTTAAACCATCAGCTTTTAAACTGACTGTTATTGGTCAAACAGTGAACCTCCTTTTGAAGTTGTTTTAATAATTTGTACAAATTTTATATATTTTTTTTTTTATATTCAGTCCATCTATTGACTTAACCCCGCTGGATGGTAAGAAGCAAGGGCAAAGTCCAGAGGGTACGGGCCGCCATTCCAGACACCATTCGTCCCAAAATGGCGGCCCCTACCTTTATTCCCATCATCATTCAAGGAACAATCCCAGTTGCATTTAAAGCTCGTACTTTGGAAGCCTATGGAAATTTTCCTATTTCTCGTTGTTTTATGGGTTGATTTATCTTGGCTTTTACAGGAGGTTTTAAAGACACATACCTGAGACATTCCAAGCACCTTCGATTTGGAAAGAGCTGGTTGCTATCCCCATTTTTAATCCTTTTGGAATAGTTCTCATTTTTATGATGTCACCGTTAGATAAATCCCAAATTGTGGTTGTGGAAATCGCCACTATCGCCAGCACTAAAGTTTAAAACTTTCTGTCGATCCTAGAATAAAAATATTTATATTTTTAATTAGCGCAACTGCCAACAAGATGTGCTCGTAACTGCTTCACGATTACTTTAGCGACTGATATTAATTTATAATAAGTATAACTTGATTTACATGACAGTTAAAGATTAGATTACAATATTACATTGCTGATATTGAATTTATTTTTATTTATTTATTTATACTCGTACAGTGCACTCAACACAAAATAAAAGCCCTCGTGGCGTAGACAGAGAAGGAAATAGACGCGCTGTCAGAATTCACCCGAGCCGAGAGTGATGGCAATAGTTTTTTATAGTTGCCAGGTTATGAATTTTACCCGTAATGTATGGTGATAAAATCTCATTCATGAAGTAGAGTACGAAAGAACGATCTAAATACGAAAAGGTATACGAATGAAATAGCAGTGGCCTAAAGCGATTGATCAATCTCGGTTGTTTAGCAGCTAGTTTTTCCTTCATGGTTTGCAGTAGCTGACAATAGATATCTGCCGTAATCGTTTGCCCAGATTTGAGAAAGCTGTAGTGAGGTAGGATACGACACGGTGCGTCCCGTCCGAAATGAGGTGTCCGACTGGGGAAGTATCTCCGCCCTACAGAAGACCACGGCCATAATAACCATCGTGTCGTGTTTCCGGCGGTAAGTAGGGTATCCAGAACTCACTATACCCCTCATTCTCCCCGCCCCTTCCTAGCCTCCCCACCCTTTCCTCCCCGGCCCTTTACCTTCAGGGTCGGCAGCGCGTGGGTAATGCCCTTGGTGTTGCACACGTCCATAGGCCACGGTGACCGCTTCCCATCAGGTGGACCATGTGCTTGTCTGCCACCTAAGTGGTATATAAAAAAAAAGGAAATGACACCGGCGCTAGTCCACCAAATACTCGCAAAGTAACTTTTTCTAAGTCGTTTTTCGTTGTGTAAGCTAGCTGTTGAATAAAACTGTAAATAGTTTTATTTCAATAATATATGAAATTAGCGTAAACTTTGGACAATATAATTAGCTGTTGCTCGCGGCATTACCTACCCTACCCATGTGATTGAGTAACAAACCTCTAAACATCTTTACTAATCTTCATATTTAAAATATTTGTAGGATAGTAGGAAGTAGGAGGAACATAACACAGGTGTTTTATTATGTTATGGGTAGGTACACTTATATTTATCCACACTGCATTCTCAGTTTATAATTTGACAGCTGTATATTTTTCAAAGGAAATTTGGGAACTTTAGTTTTTACATACCGAACACCACCTCGTGGTTATGATAATATTTTAAATCGACCCATCAGATTCGACCGTCCTTCTAGGCTCCGTTTCTTCTCATTTTAGTCGGATAGTATGTGTCAGTTTTGACTTTTTGGAGCCCAGGCTCCAAAACGTCAAAAATACCCTGGTACGCAGATAAGGACAACAGACATTATGTCCGTCCCGCTTACTCTTACCATCAATTTGTATATGAGCGTCCCTCTCTGATTGTCATTGTCATTTTAATGCCTTGTCTATATACTATTCTCTGTCTACGCCTCGTAGCGTAACTAGTTATGTACCTATACGATTCGGTATTCGATACTCAGGATGAATCGAATCCAGTTTGCATGGGGATTTAATCGATTTGAATATGTATGTAAACTGCATTGGATTAAAGTTCTGATTAGAAAAATTAGCTTTAACCTTTGATTTTGTAGGTATTTTAAAACAATACAATTTTATTAAAGGTCAATTTACTTATATTTAATATTTTTTTACAATAACATTCACTCAATCACAAAAACAACAAGAATAATTAAATGAGTCTTCAGAATCTAAACACAAGTATTAAAATACTTAAATAAAAATAAAAGTTCGCGTCGGGCTTGAAAAAAAATATCTCACTCGATATTTTCTTTCCTTAACTGATTATTAATAGTCTGTGGACTACATGAAAAATCGTTATGCACAGCACTTAGCCGAGTGGGCGGTACCTGTCAATGAAAAAGGTAATTACCTTTAGAACTTTAGAAAATTAAGAACTTCATGGGCATGAACTGTTAAAGTGGGCCTTATAATTTGTGACAAACTATAATTATATTGATATTAAGGAACAACACAGTTTGTGTACACACTACAGCACGTTGAACCTTTGTGTAAACTTGCACCTCTTTTTTTCATGCGGAAATAAAAAAATAAACATAATAAATGTATACTTTGTCCTTTGATTATATAAGTGTCACTTTGTCTAATGTAGGATGATAATAATGACAGCTCTGAAAAGGGTAGCCCATATAGTATAATCGAAAATGAATCATTCGATTTTCGATTATCGTTCCCGTAGAATATAGAATCGATATTTACAAAAACACAAAACTTTTTATTTTTATTATTTTAGGTAACTTACTTCAGGATGACAAAAGAGAAGTTTTATGGTATAGTATTTATGTTTCGTATCATATTTAGCTAATTATATCACAAAAAATTTAGTAGTATAAGTACCTACTTATAGTTTGGCCGCTGAGACTATGCGTTCCTGACACATGTCAATTCGTCATGACTAGTTATGTACAATAAATAACTTGTACCTAGAACCGTTCTCTAAACCTGTTCCCAACTTACATTAACATAATAATAATCACAGTCAGCAATTGTAATGTGACAACTTGATTTCATTTTAATTTTAATTTTATTCTAATTTGGCTATCTATCTGCCCTATTTGTTTTTCCAATTTTTAATTTTTAATTTTGTTTCATTGTTATTTAATTTTATGTGATTATTAATTGTAATGATGGGTTATACCTGAAATAAAAAAAAAATCATATTCATTTCATTCATTATAAAAATATGATTCATTCTTACTATTAGCTTGGGTAGGGGCTTAGGTATTACAAAAATTATGTATTATAAAATTATAACGTTCTATTTTATATTTTTCAACCAACTGATTATTATTATTAAGATTACTAAAATATGCGGTTACAATTGCCTTGTTATTTTGTCTCATCACTATGAAAGCAAACATTTGACATAACTTTGAAACAGCGCAGTTTGACGTGGTATGACTTTTAAAAACTATTGTTTTTATATTCTTAATTAATTGATTGTTAATCATTTTAGCCCAAAATTAATCTGTGTATTGTAAATTGGCACAGTAATTAAATTTTTAATTTTATCACTCGTTAATAAGGTCAATAAACGATATTTAAAATTTTGCCGTAAATTGTACACCAGTTCAAAGTTACATCGCCCGTTCACTCACAACCTGTCAGGAACGCATTCTTTCAGTGATTCTATAATAATAATTTCAATAAATTATTTAAAATTCGATTCATTCGATTCATTCGTGTAGAGTCAATTGTGCTATATTCTTGCAAGACGCTTTACTGTGACAAGCGGGCGGGGATTGTCTATGTATTACCATAATTTTAGGGGTACAATTTTGTATAAAAAAATACGATACTTCATAGACATGAACTGTCATTTTTATCTTCCTAAATTAAGAAAGCGTATAGGTTAAAGGCCATCTATCTATTCACCGATAACATAAATGTTTTCTTCAGATCATAATTTTATAGCTTATAACCAGGGATGTTACGGAGGTTCGATTCCGGTTCCGACTGTATTTTCACTTTCGATTCCGTTTCGGTTCCGATAAAACTTAATCGGAAGTTAAATCGGAGGCCAGCGCTCAGCGCATAAGACGGTTTGTTCCCACTAGTACCACCAAATTGTACCACCAGGGGTAGGTACTAGTGAGAAATCTCGTTCTCAATAGTACTACTATTTTTATTAATTTATATTAGTGGTACTAGTGAGACTATTTGTCCCGCTAGTACCACCAACTAGTACCACCGGTGGTACAGATAAGAAGTATCAGATTGTATAAAAAGTACCTAGCCTATTTATTGCCCAGAATTGGTTTGGCATCTATTACATTCATAAAGTCGCCTAATATTTTTTTTCTCATATAGGTAATCTTCCATATACAGACACCGATCAGTTACAGATTTATTAAGTAGGTATATGTAGGTATAGGTATAGATCTCGGTGAGTGCCGGGGGACCTAATCCCTTTTATTCCAAGGAAAAAGCCTCTCAATAAGGACCGATTTGGATGGAACTTTCGCTTGCAAATTATAGGTAATTTTATAAGGCGTAACTTAGCCAAAGAATTAGGGTGCAGCCGCATCAACAAATTAAAACAAACATTTCGTCGCCGAAGTCAGAGGCACATAGTTGATAATATTAGTAAAAAGGAATCTTTGCGTTTCTCTTCATGCTCATTATTTTTCAAACGGAGTATAGGTAGGTATATAATACATACATATATTTATTAAAATTGAATACTTCAATAGTTCTCAGTCAGTTCTCGATTACTCGGATATTGTGGTATCATCATAGCGAAGCTACACACAATAAGTTAAGTACTCCAATATTTTTCATGTATTGTACCTATACAATTTTTTTTTCTTACGAAAATCTTCACGGATCCGCCCCCGTCTAGTCACGGGGGCGGCATCCGTGGGGCTGGTTATGTCGGACTTGAAGCGACTAAAACAGCACGCCATTTTGAGTCTTCAAACGCTGGGCCACTTAAGATGGCCCCATCGTGCTTGGGAACCACGGTGTCCACGCCTTGCCCCGGAATGGGGGGCAATTTTCACTTGCAACTGCAACGCGGCTAGGCGAAAGTGCGTTGTGTGCCTAGAGAATAATAGACGTATGGGGCACCACCAAGACCTTTTGGCCCAAGTAACCTTAACTGCAAGTCGTTACGCCCACTGATTGAGGGACTAGGCTCTGTCGCAGACTTTCTTCTCGAGGTTTCTGGAGATGGATGGCCAAAGTCAAGATAAGCCAAATCTAGAGAAAGATTAGGAGAGTGAACTTCCGGGTCAACCCTCGCTCAACAGACGATGTGAAACAAAGGAAAATATTACATAATACTATGGATTTTATTGCTTCTTCTTTAACCTAGCGTTTATCCCAGTCGCATCCAAAGCTTTCACCTGAGTCTGGGGTCCTCGATATTTTGAAGCGACTGCCATCTAACCTTCACAACCCAATGGTGACACTAGGCGATATCGAAGCATTGCAGGTAGAACGTTGTTGTTGGACTTTTTAGGGCTCCAACTACCCGTAACGACTGCCATTAGATTTTTGCATGGCAACCGGGACCAACGGCTTAACGTGCTCTCCGAAGCACGACTTTATTACTTGTTCAGGTAAAAATTAAATTAAAAATTTAAAAAACCCCCGACTCACAAAAAAAGCACAATAAAAAAACCTTTAAAAAATAAAAAAATAACTATTATATTATGACCTATCTACCCTAAGTATAGACAAAAGTTTTAGTTAAAATATGAATACGTAAATAATATAGCTGCCTATAATAATAATAAAGGTTCAATACTTAGGGTAGATACCTAGGTCATAGTATAATAGTTATTTTTTACTTTTTACAGGTTTTTTATTGTTCTCTTTTTGTGAGTCAGGGGTTTTTTAAATTTTAATTTAATTTTTTTTACATGCTAAGTTATCAATATTATAGAACTTATAACTAGGTACAATCAACGACTAAACTCGCTTAATACTTTAAAATATTTATATTATTTTAATAGATACATGTGCCAATTTAATACTAAAATGTTATTTCTTGCTGCTCCAGTTTATAATTACGGTCCAAAACCCTCGTAGCCAAGAGGTGGCGGTACCATATTGCAGAAGATTTTGCCTTTCGTGTCCGCATGTCATCGGTGTGGTCTACTTCAAATAAACCAAATTTCGCTCTGAAATACAATTTGTAAAAAAATATTCAAATAATTAGTATTAACAGGCCACTAACTATAGATTTATGTTCATTTGTTAGCAATAATTCCCAAATTACATAATTCCTTAAAATCCAAATTTTATCTAATATACACAAGAACTTGACAAATTATATACCCAAAAATATAGAACCCTTCCTCGAAAACTAGTCCATCTGTTGGTGAAAACAGCCTGGAAATCAGTGAAGTAGTTTTTGACAGATGCGGCGAAGAACTTTGTTCTATAATAGTCGACAGTACCATAGCTATTCATGTGAAAATAGTAGTGATAACTTACTTCAAACCGCTGTTCCACTCGAAATTGTCCATGAGAGACCAAGCGGTATATGCTGTGATGTTGCAGCCATCTTTGATAGCATCCAGCGTTGCTTCCAAATAGTCCATGTGGTATTGTACCCTGTCTTTATCGTATAGCCCCCCAAATGTGCCGTATCCATTCTCCGTGATCATAATTGGTGGATTGTTGTACTCCGTTCGAACCCAGTTCAGGGCTCTGCGCATGCCGTCCGGTATTGACTAAAATATTGCAAGAAATACACTTTCAAGATGCTAAAAAATATGAGTACCTAATGAATGACTGGAACCATAGATGAGTATGAAACCATTCAGTTTAGGTCCGCAATTGAGTTGAGTTACTACCCGTTCGCGCTAACTTTGCCACTGTCAAATGAAGTCAGTATAGCGTTTTCTCACTGGAACTAGAACTGAGTGAGTGAGACAACGCTAAACGCGTGACAGTTGACAGCGGCAAACTTAGCGCGAACGAGTAGTACTAATAAGACGTCATGACAAGGTCCCTGAAGTTAAAAAGTTGAAAAAAAATACTATAGACCTACCGTACTATGAATGACAGGGGCCGGCTTATAGTCCAAGTATGAGGACACGACTCCCATATCATCTTTGTACGAAGGTATGGGGTACATTCCTGGTGAGTAGCCTTTCTCAGTAAAGAATTGGGTGGAGTAGTGGTTGAAGCCGTAAAAGTCACTTGTGCCTGAAGATAAAACATTATCGGTACATTACACAGAAAGTATAATAAACTAACACTGTCCTGGCAAACTTCGGTTCACCTTAGAATCAAATTATGTTGATGACTTGGTCAGCTGAATTGGAAGGGGACAGAAGGGGACAACGCCTCACGCCACGTTTTCGATTTCACACAGCCAGTAGAAATTAGAGTCTTTTGCAATGGACAGCCATCAATAAGCGTAAGGCCCATTATAATAGTCGAATATTAGAGGAATGTACTTTATTGAGTTTTCTACGTAATGTTCATTACAGATGCAATAAATAGATATCAACCTTTAACATAATTCACTTCTTCTGCTGTAAATTCTGGCAGCCTGCTCTTGGGAAAGCCTTGTTGTGCACTCTTTTCAGCTACGCGTTTTACCACGCTTGGAGGAAAGCCACCGGTTTTTGAGAATATCGGATGACTGTACAGGCCAACTTCAAAATCCAGAGCTAGTCTGCCGGCTTTAACGTCAGCTTCAGAATCTGTTGCGCCCTCACGAAAGTCTGTTGCTATTGTTATACCACAAATACCTGGAAATATGAAATCAATACAATCAAAAGCAATCGGAGCAATATGGTAATAGTAGGAACTAAAATTTTTGTAGCATTGTTAAAACTCACGCCAGTTTATACGTACAAAAGAAATGATATCTGGTGGCTTACTATGGTGTGTTCATAAGCGATCGTGTTTTAGCTGCAGACCAAAAGGAGAGAGATGAATTACCTACCTTCCTATGAACGGTTTAGAGACATATAATGAACAATTCTGATTGAATTAATATCCGTTTACCTTTTTGTCTGCCTCTGTATTCTTTATTATATAAATGCCACACTCTCGCATGCGCTAAAATAACATTCTTCACCGCCATATAATCGCCAATTCCTGCAGATACCAAATTAGGAGCAAAGAGTGGTGTTCCATAGCTGACTATCGCTATCTGTTTCGGCTCATTCACAGTTATCCATGTCTTAACTCGATCACCAAATGCTTTAAATAACACTCGAGCGTAGTCTTCAAACCAGTCCACTACTTGAGGGTTAGCCCAACCACCGAGATCTTGCAAGCACTGTGGTAAATCCCAATGAAACATTGTCACCACTGGCTCGATTCCATTTGCTAACAGTCTGTTTATAAGTTGGCTGTAATACGATATTCCGTATTGGCTTATATAATTACTGAAACCGTTTGGTAAAACTCTTGTCCAGGATATAGAGAATCGGTAAAAGTCAACACCTAGATACTTTAACATTTGGATGTCACGTTGATAAAACTCATACGATTTGCAAGTGTTATCACCGTTTGTATTGTCTTTAATTTTGCCTGGTGTGTGACAAAATAAGTCCCAGATGCTGGCTGATTTATCTGAAATTATAAAGCTAATCAGATAGGGTACTAGTATTTTGAATCGATCATATAATTATTTTATTTAGTTAATTAAAAAGGCATATCAACAGTATAATACACAAGCATTTTCTTATGTAACATTTACAAGATATTATAATAGGCATGTGCTATACACCAATTAAAGATTATGCATTATTTTTGCCTACCCCAATAGGAAAAAAGCGTGATTTGTACCTATGTATGTATTGTATGTATGTATTGTATGTATGGTATGTATGTATTGTATCTATGTATTGTATGTATGTATTGTATGTATGTATGTATGTACTTTGGAGGTTGGGGTCAATTTTCCTATTTCTCGTTGCCTTATGGGTTGATTCATCTTGGCTTTTACAGGAGGTTTTAAAGACACATACCTGCCACATTCCAAGCACCTTCGATTTGGAAAGAGCTGGTTGCTACCCCCATTTTCAATTCTTTTGGAATAGTTCTCATTTTTATGACTTCACCGATAGATAAATCCCAAATTGTGGTTGAAAAAATCGCCAGCACTAAAGTTAAAAACTTTCTGTCGATCCTAGAATAAAAATATTGATATCTTTAATTAGCGCAACTGCCAACAAGATGTGCTTGCAACTGGTTCACAATTACCTACTTTAGCGACCGATATTAATTTACTCGTAAAATAACTATAAGTAAAAAAGTTATAGATTAGAATATTAGATTACATTGCTGCTATTGAATTTATTTATTACATAATTATATTGATAAGAGAGAACAACACAGTTTGTGTACATACTACAGCACGTTGAACCTTTGTATAAACTTGGGTCTGTTTTTTTTTCGTGCGGAAATCCCCAGGGAGTAGGAGTGGTTATATGTCGGAGTCGAATTGACTAAAACCGCACGGTGTCTCGTCAATCGGCCAGCGTGGCCGGGGAATCTGGTGCGCCCTAGAAAATATATCCCAGAGACAATAATAATTGCCTTGTTTTTTTTATTAATGGAAAACGATGTCGTTTTGTACTACTTGGTCGTGTTTGTATCATAATCACTACACGATGATATTTGCACGTACAAATTGCATTGATGCATGGATGCTTGGATGTACGGGTGCGTCATCGTCAAGCGTGAGTCCCGGTTACGTCCAAGACTTTTTAACCCTGAAGTCGCTTTCTGGCTTTTGCTCCTTCACTTTACAGGGTGATAATAACCTACCTTAATCTGAACATAAACTCAAAAATGTTTCACAAATGTATAGACCTTGGGCCCGATAATTGTACACTACTTAGAAAAATAGCTAGGCAATGTAACTAGTTTTCATTTTTCACTATTCAATTCTTATAATATTGCCTCGTATAATGGGCGGAATCTTACTAAATAAGCACTTTCTTGCGACACAACAAACATGGCGGACTAAAACTATAAAAATGTAGGTACTCATATTTTATTAATTTATGCCCTAGAATTTCGGAGGCGACAAAATATAATTGTATTTTTGCCAATAACCGGTATTATTTCCCTTTTTTTCAGTATTGTGTTAGATTAGGGGGCCCAAAATGCACATCTCTTTTCATTGAATCAAAACTGGTTAAGTACGTAGTTTTGGAGGTTTCGAACACGGTGACAGAATTTTAATGATAGTTTTAACATTCAAGTCACTTACATTATTTTTCTTGTTAAGCAAATCAATAACACGAGAACAAAACACAAGGAAAAATGTTAATAAGGTATTCACGTCCGTCACCTATGGCTGTAAAGTTCAACTATTGCCATAATTGGCAACATTTATCTTATATTTATATTGTTATTTTATAATAATAATACTAAAAAATCGTTTGCTATTATCTATAACAATAATGCGTGGGAAGTTTGGGAGGTAATCCGTTTAGGGAAAATGCTATGGTGTGAAACAACTGTGCTAAAAATCCATCGATCGGTCATAATTATTATACTTATATCTAGTTATGATAGCAAATAATTAATGATGATTATAATACGCACCCGTCTTACTCGCAGTGTCTGTCCACAGTGACTCAATTATATTAATTTGTCCAGATTATGTCAAGATCGAGCGCGCCTTGCAAAGCCAATCTATTATTTAGTTGTGGTAGGTAGTTTATAGCTGCAGTTGCATAGCGCAGAATACCCACAGTTGTTCTCACGGGTTATAACTTACTATCGACCCGGGACCATGCAGCTATAGATAAACATTGTTTATCTATAGCTTCATGCCCGGGACCCGGCTTCGCCCGGTTGTAAATTCCAGATTTCCAATAAAATATATAGCCTATGACACTCACGAATGAGGTGGCTTTCGATTCGTGAAAGAATTTTAAAATCGGTTCAGTAGATCCCGAGATTACCCCTTACAATTTAACAAATATACAAAAACACAAACTTTACCTCTTTATAATATTAGTATAGACTAGCTGTTGCCCGCGGCTCCGCCCGCGTGGACGTCGATTTTCGCGTTTTTTTTACTATATCGCCGGTTCTAATAGCCGCTTGCGATCAAATATGCATAAGATTTTGAGTCTAACCAAGACCTTTCTAATAAAAAAAGCCGACGTCCATCGCGACAGCGATGGACGTCAAAAGTACTGAACGGGGTTTGATGCGGTTTTTTTTATTAGAAAGGTCTTGCTTAGACTAAAAATTTACCGTATGTTTGGTTGTAATTGGTTAAGTAGAACCAGAGATATGGCCAAAAACGACCTAAAAACGAAGCGCGGGCAAAGCCACGAGTATCAGCTTGTATAAAAAGTAGCCTATATGTTACCCAGAACTATGAACTATAATCGTACCAAGTTTGATCAAAATCCCTCCAGTAGTTTCTGATTTTAGCGTGAACAAAAATGTAGTGCGGACAAACAGAGGCACAGAGGCACAGATAAACAGACAAACAGACAAAAATTCTAAAAATCATTGTTTTGGCATCTATTACATTCATAAAGTCCCCTAATAATGTTTTTGCTCATATATCTTCCATGCACAGACACCGATCAGTTACAGATTTATTATAGGTATGTATAGAAGATAACCCGTGAGAACAACTCATAACTCAACTTAGGTATAACTTAGTGTACGAGGGCTTTAGGCGAGTCCTTCGTAGATTGTGTTAAGTACCCGCGTCTTCCAGTTTTGTAAGGATATAAGTGTCTTTCATAACCGATTCATCAAGTAAAACGTAGGTACAGTAGATTTTGTCAGACCCATCAATCATCTTGCTTTTGCCGCAACATCCACACTTGTTCTGCATTGTGCGTCGATTATTCATCATTCGCTGTCTTCGGCTAGTGTGTACCAGGCTTTACGCAAATGTTAATAGCCCATAATATTAATGTCATTTGAAATCTTTAAACGTTGGTCTCATAAACTCCAAATCTCATTACTACAATGGCAAACTAATTGTGATTCAAGACACGTAGTTATTTATTTAAATAAGTGTCCATTTGGTCGTTTGGGAGATTTTCTTCATATTTGAGGGTAGTTTATTGGTTTTTTTCTTCTATCTTAATTATAATGAAGACGAAATTTATAGCTATCGTCGTATCATCTAGAATGCCTATATTTCAATTCATGCTTAGTTAAGGTCTAGACAGCGCTGTGTAATAAGAAATAATTATGTCCTAGATACCTATTTACATTTATTTAATCATATTTTACTACTAGCCTTGCGTGCGACTTTGCCCACGTGTATGATATTACAATTCTGCCAGCACAGAAAGTTCCTTACCATTTTCGTTCAATCGGCTCAGCTATTCTAGAAATTATCAAAAAATCTAGTCAAAAAGACAGACAAAAATTGTCTCGCTCATATGCATTGATTTAAAACCTGTTATTTTAATTTAACAAACATGCACTTCTATTTTGTTCACATTATTTATATATACCTACAAATCAACGAACTATTTTCTTATATAATTAGGTACTTATAAAATTCTTGTATCACAATGTTAGTTACCATAGAAACTCCTCTGAAACGGCTTGACAGATTTTTATGGAATCTAAAGCAAATTCAGTAGGTCTTAAAATCGACTACTATAGTATCTATTTTTCATACCCTAAGAGGTAAGGGTTGTCCACCGCTGACATTTATTTTTATTTTTTTAGTAGCATTAAAAGTAGGTACATACCTACCCTACATTTTCATCCCTATATCACCAACCCCTATTTTTAATACCTAGTCATTTTAGTAATACAAAAATAATTTATAATATACCTATGTCAAAACAACGTTTGCCGAGGCAGCTAATAAATATAAATAATTTCATATTAAAAGGACATTTTATGTGGGTACTTACCCAAATAAAGCATGGCGCTTATAAGCGACTACTCAATCATAACTCTATTCATCACAATACCGATTCATTATTTCCTTATTTTGTTCCCAATTATACTGGAATTTTATGAGGATAGGATGAATGGATTCCCCGCTTGTGATATTCCGTCTAGGCATATGAAGAGCTAGCCTATGCCCGGGGCTACGCCCATGTTGACGTCGGTTTTTGCATTTTTAGGGTTCCGTACCTCAAAAGGAAAAACGGAATCCTTATTTATAGGATCACTTTGTTGTCCATCTGACTGTCTGTCCATCATTCTGTCTGTCAAGACCCTTTTTCTCAGGAACGCGTGGAAGTATCAAGCGGATTTTTTTCACTAAGTATATCTCCGGTTCTACCCACCGATTGTGATCAAACATACGTAAGATTTTAAGTCGGAACAAGACCTTTCGAACAAAAAAGCCGCATCCAAATCCGTTCAGTAGTTTTTGCGTCCATCGCTGACAAGCAGACAAGAATTCCAAAACAATTTTTTTTATATATCAATGCACACACATAGCTTACAAATTTTATAATAGTGGGTATACCTATAGATTGCTTTCCTGCAATGCCTACTGCTAGTAAACATCGCCAGGGTATATCGGAATTCGCTGATTCCCTATTATTATGATAACACTTTTTTTTACTTCTTTTTTACTTACTAGCTGTGACCAACGAAGCGCTACGCTAAGGAGGTCACAGCTTGCAAGCATACAAACATTTGCACTGAGCGGGAATCGAACCTGCGACCTCGAGTAATCGAACTCTTTACCACCCCACTAACACTTACGTGTTGATACAGTTCATAAATGAATAAGTGATTTGTCTTGTCTTTTATGGTAGCGACTCTCGATGGTCCTCATTCTCCGAGAGGGAAGTCAAATATAAATAACAACAAGAATCTAGATCAAGTTCGGTTTTCCTGTAAACTACTATTTTCGCAGTTGGACAATTCTACATTGTGAGGGGAATTTCCGAAAAATAGCCACACTAGCATCCTTCCTCTTAAACTCGAATTAATAACTAAACAATAGTACCTAATTAGTTGATATAAAATTATTACCTAGCTCTTTGTTTTGTATTACTTACATAAAAATATACCTAGCTAATTAGTTAGGCATATTTTTAAAAAACGAGTCGAAAACACATAGGAGTATAAATATACTCCTATGTGTTTTTCACTCGTTTTTTGCGTTTTTTGACTAAGATAATCTCCGGTTCTACCCGACCGATTATGATCGAATATATTACGTAACATTTTAAGTCTGATCAAGACTTAAAATGAAAATCGGTTCACCCAAACACGAGATAATCGTGACCAACATATATTATAGGGCAGCCGTCAGGGCGCCGGGCGGTTCGGTGCCTCATTTCTTTCCCGCACCATCAAGACTTTGGAATTCTTTGCCAGCTCACGTGTTTCCTTCCACCTATAGTCCCGGGGTACTTTAAGCGGGAGGTAAAAAAACATTTGGTGAAGCCGAAAAAAATTTAGTATGCCAAAATTAGTTTGACAACAAAGAGTTAATGATTCCTTTTATACTACGTAGGTGGGTGGCAGACAAGCACACGGCCCCACAGATGGGAAGCGGTCGCCGTGGCTTATGAACGAGTGCACGGCTACCTTACTTACCGGCAGTTCCTAAGACAGTTTCCTTGTATCTAACGTAATTTCGGATTTCCTTATAGCATTCCAGGTAAAATACCCACTCTGTAGGTACCTACTTGTCTTGACGGACTGATTCATCAGCGCCAGGCCTGAACCGCTGGAGTTATGGATATTTGAAATTAATGCCATAACCATAACACACAGGATAGTGAACCTTCTTTTTAAGTCGAGTCGGTTAAAAAATAATAAAGCTTAATATCACGTCTTTTCAGATTTATTTTTATCAACTTTCTCTCTTAGAATGCCTTGTATTTCTGCAAAGCTTTTCCCTTTAGTTTCTGGTATACAGAACTTGATAAAGATACTGATTAATACACAAATTATGCTAAATAACCAATATGTGAACGCAGGACCGATGGCGGAAATCAGTAAAGCAAAGTATTTCGTAGTTATGAACATGGCTATCGTAACAGATATAATTACTATTGACATTCCGAATCCTCTTGATTTGTCGTCGAATAACTCCACTCCTACTACCCACAAGAGAGAACCATAACCTGCAATAAAAGATATAAGTAGGTAAGTTCACTTTATATGTACCGCGGAAACCCACAGGTAACAAAAATGTGTATATAAGTATGTAGTCTGGGTCTTAACGTTGCCTGCCATATTCATCACAGCAATCTCACTCATTAAAATATATTACTTATAACGGATATTACTTATAATAAAACTTGCTATCCCTCGCGGCTTCCCCCGTCACATACTTCGTCCCCGTGGCACTTATTTACATAACATAAACTCACGCCTATATCCCCGAAGGGGTAGGCAGAGGTGCTAGCACCCACATTTCGCCAGTTTATGTTTAGGTCCCAATGTAATAGGTAGCGAGCCTATTGCGATAAATACACACATTTATTTAACACATAAATTCCCGTAATTTCTTAATTTTATTTTCCTATAATGTATGGAAATTTATCCGATTCGTTGACATATAATGAGTACTACGATGTTCCCCTGGGCAGTATCGTAATGATATAGTATAGCCTATAGCATTCCTCGATAAATGAGCTGTTCAACTCAAGAAGAATTTTTCAATCCGGACCAGCAGTTCCTGAGATTATCGCGTTCAACTAAACAAACAAACAAACCAACTCTTCAGTTTTATAATATTATCTAGTATAGATTAATTAAGTATAGATTGTACTGCTTGCTGAAATGCAACCATTTTCTGTTATATCTTTGCGTGTATGTTTTATATGACGCAGAAATTGAATCCAGCATCTTTACCTGAGAAATCTTCATAACGTGTCTAAAGTAATCAATGGGCTATTTATACCTACACAGACTTTGTTTGCATCAATATTTCTCACCTGCGCTATAAGCATAGACAATTAAAATAAGTGACAATAGCGGCACAAAGTTCAAGACACCTGTCACAGGACCATTTTCCTTCAGCTTGAAGAAGATTCCAAGGCCGAGCTGAAAAGCCAAATTCAAACTAATTATTTATCTTCTAGAAAGTTAGTTGTAAGTAAGTCTTGCTACAACAAAAGGCTATGCAGAAATGCTTGCAGGAAGTCGATGATATAGCTGCAGCAAATAGTACTTACTTACATTATCTTTTTAAATTGTTAACTTCAAACAAAATACAATGCAAAATACATGCATAATAGCAAAAAGGTTTGTAACTTAAATTTAAAGTTTCATAAGATGAATAATCAAAACAGAAAAGTTGCGTGTGTGTGTCCAAGTATTTAACTTAAAAGAATTAAAAACTACCTACCCTATTAAAAAAAGAACCATCAAATGAAAAAGTAATATTTAGTAGGTAAGAGTTATTTTTTTTATTGAACAAATTACATGATCTATATTATAATTTTGTAGATAAGTACTAATAAGTAGCCACACTATAATCACAGACTTTAGTTGCCTAATTAACTATCATTTACACCTTTACCTGTCTAATCAATGATTTCATGTATAATATCATTGTGTCTAATCAAATATGTCATTTCGACAGACTTACGAATTGCCTTTCAAATATTGTAAATCATTCATACTTATGCTTACCATTCCAAAAGCCATTACAACGTTGGTAACAGTTAAAATGGGTATTCGTCCAAATCTATCGGTCATGAAGGTCGTAACAAAACTAGCACACAGCTGAATGAGTCCAATAATGACCGACGCAATTTCTGGTCTGACCGATGTTTGAGTTGACTCTAAAATTGTCTGTAAGTAGAACGAGACGGCGTTGAATCCCACAAACTGACTTCCTAGGCCAAATATCACTACTATCACTAGTGTTTTCAAGAATACTCGGTTTTTAAATATGTCCCTTTTGTTAACTTTATGGTCGTTTTTATTATTCTCTTCGTATTCATTTAATTCTTCTTGTGCTTGAGTCTCAGAGCCCCGACAGAATGTCAGAACTTTCAAAGCTTCTGCGGTTCTGCCTGAAAATATGTAAATATAATAATATCACATTAATCTAATCATTTTAATCATCGTCGCCACGTTTTTGGTTGAAATGATGAATGATCTTCCTGTAGGAAGTACCATCTTATGCTGCCCAATAATATATCGATATAATAATATTTCTATTGAACGATAACACCATTTTTGCCATTTTTTTTGTGACTTAAAAGCATAGCACAGTTGACTACAAGGGTTAACTGAAATTCCTCTTACATCCACTAAGCAGTTGTGCAAATGCATTGGTTGAATGGTTCGTGCCGTGCACCAACATGGAAGCTGGAACCAACTGATTATCAACTAAATGTACAGTAGAAACAGAATGATAACACCATTAAAGGCCATGTTTTAAGTCTATTTCCAATTACATAAAATGTGTTTACCTTTAGAATACAAGAAGTAGGGACTGTCGGGCAAAAAGAAGAGTGGTATAGTAGTGAGTACGCTGATGCAAGTGTACATGATGTTCAGATTGACATACGATATAAACGGTCCTATACTTAACATTGTCACCACTCCAAAAGAACACATTATTTGCAGCATGGTTCCTAGCCCTCCACGAATTTCTTTCTGAAAATAAAAAAAGGAATAGTAGGTATAGTTTCAAAATGCTTTTTTTTGCCTTACTGCGACCGAAGACTGAACGAAGTGGAGGAGTAAGAGCTGGAAAGTGAACCCTGGAAGTGACAGTGTCGGATGTAACTAGTACTTTACACTGAGATGATAATGATGTTAACCAAACCAGTAGAATGGAAAATGAAGGAAGAAAATGATGAGAGGGTACCGCTTTATTGAAGTAAATAAGACAAACATCCCATCAGGTAGGCCGTGCGCTTGTCTGCCACCTAGGGGTATAAAAATATTAAAAGAAAAGTTCGACACACTTACACTAGCAATTTCCGAAGCATACATCGGAACTAAAGTAAATATCGTTGCATCAGATGTGCCAACCAGTGCTTTGCCAAGTAGCAGCATCCAAACTTCAGTGGCAAATATAAATATGAACCCAGCCACAAGCTTGGGTATGCACGCCAGAATCAACGCATACTTCCTTCCTATTATATCCACAAGGAAGGCGATTATTATATTTGCTGAAAATCAAAAATAAATTATTATAAGTACTTAATGTTAACGATAGTTAGACCTACCCCTCTAGAAATATAACAGGCATGAGCTTTAATAATGATAAACAAATCAAGATGGATTATGTAGGGCGAGCTCGAAGTTACATTCGAATAATAAGCGTATGTAGTTTTCGTAACAAGAGACTGTCTTCAAGACAGTCAATATACCTATATTATGCGCAAACGCGATTGATCAAATACCGAATAACAGTACCTAGTAGGATATGATAGTTTATCTGCAACCTGCATAGGATATTGTTCCATATATTTTCATGTATTGTTCATTATTTCAATAGAAGTTTTAGAGCTAAGGTGATTATAATAATATGATAACCTGCAATGGTAACTTTTTAAACTTTCGCGTTCCATAAATATACTAAAATATTAGTAATTTAGACATTCCAAAGGTATGTATATACCTATATACCTATACTATGATCGCGTTAATTCCCTATAACATTTTACCTTGCAATAATGTTAAGCAATTTCTGAGAGCGACTGCAGACAATAAAGCCTGCCAGCATGAAAAATGTACCTGCAATTCCTGTTAAGCTGCCAATAGATACGATCCATGATCCTTCTTCTTCAGTGATTGGTCTGGACAGAATTGTTAGCGTGCTATTGTTCAGCTTCACCAAAACAGGAGAGGTCCACGCTAAGCCTACGCCAGTGGCTAGCACGCACAGGTTTACTGGAATAAAATGCTTCCTTTATATATACTTTACTTGGGTATAAAATTAGTAGTATTCCCGTTCAGACTTACTTTTAACAGCTGTATGGCTACTGGCTAATTTTAATTGGTTCTGGAAATCACTGGATCTAATTAAAGATTCAAGCTTGTAGCAAAACTATCCAGTCCAGTATAGCGATGGAAGCTGAATGAATAAGGTCGCAGCCTCTACTCAGAGGTATCGAGTTTGAATCCGGCCGGATAGTACCAATGTGAATTTCACATTTATATGTGCGAATCACATGATTTACCATGTTCCAACGGTGAAGGTAAAACATCATGAGGAAACTCATTATGTCCTAGAAGAAATTCTGAGGACATGTCCGATCCACCAACCCGCACTAGGCTAGCGTGTGTGGATTAAGGTGATTAAGGTCTAAACCCTCTCAGCTCTCGTTAGAGGAGAGGAGACCCGTGCCCAGCTCAGTGGGACATATAAATAGGTGGCTATTATTGCTATTATATTTACTCACTGATTGACCGATTGACAGATTCATCTATTTATTCTTAATGAGTTTTCCGTATTCTATATGCGCAGTGTAAATGAACTCTTTTTGCTGATTCTCTTATTGCATTTTCTGACGTTCAAACAGAATCTATTTATTATTTAAATTTGCAATAGTTTAATCTCATTAAGAATGCACCTAGTAGATAATTATACAGGCATAACTGATAACTATAATTGACAAAAGATACTTATAAACACAAGTGGCCAATACTTACCTCAAGTAGCAAGTATCTAGTACTTACGTGGTAAATGAGTACCTAACTACATTACACTACATACATATTGGTTCTGGGTCAGCCAGAATCTGAGGGAAATGCCATTATGGCCAAGTGTTAAGGTGCAATTACACCTTACAGCCCGAGAAGACTCGGATTTTAGTCGGTTAGGGCGGTTAGATGACCGCGAGGAAAAAGCCCTATAGATCATACTATCATTTTGTGAATAAAAAATGACACTTTAACTATATACTCTTGAGTCATAATATAGCCAGTCATCGGTCAGGAGGTTGATAGGTAACATCTACAGGAATTTGTTGGGAATCAATCAGTGCTATTCGTGAAATAACAGGCGCTATTCATCCACCATCTCACCGCAAGCCGTTAACAATCTCACAAGCTTAGTATCTGGTCATCATTGGAAAAAGGTACGTAGGATCTGTACCATTTTCCCAACTCAGTTGGAGTCGTAACTATGAAGCTTACTTCGATATTTTTAGCAAAACCTCCACAACCCATTAGCGAGATTGAAGTTCTGTAGTTAGCGCCAACTACCCGTAACGATAACGGCAATAATTGCAAGCCTGCCAAAGTGCCAAAGCGTCAATGTCGACTCTGTGTATTGAAATATTTTATACTTAATCTTTATTTAACCAATCGAGACACGTTTATGCGAGTTGTGTCATTCTTGAATCGGTGTAGTATATAACTACACCTATTGTGAAAAGTAAACTGTAAGCACAATAGGCGTTTTGATGGACTCAAATTGTGTGTTTCCGATCATTTAGACTACATAATTTGAGTATATGTTAGTTTATACATAATCATTGCACATATATATATTTATAGTGAGTTAGATTTTTAGATAAAGTGAGATAAAGTTCAAAATTCGGCCTCCTCCTGATGTGGGTTATCTCGGCTTTAATGGTAGCGATTGCCATAATCTCATCCGTCAATATCATTTATACCGGCTAACGCGTCAGATTGCTTAGGCCTGTGAGTATAGGTACATTTCCTCAAATTATTTCAAAATTCAATTGTGTAGAAATATCTACTTTAATAGACTTTTGAGTTAGAAGTCGGACGGGGTTAGGAGTCCCGGAAAAGCCGACATATCAAACGAAAGCAATCAGTCAACCCTGCTATAAATGTCAGATAGAATTTTGACTTTTTCGCCTTCCCTTCAGGGTAGGCAGTGCGTGTGTGAGACCTTTGGGGTTGCACACGTTCATAGGCCACGGTGACCGCTTCCCATCAGGTGGGCCGTGTGCTTGTTTGCCACTTACGTAGTATAAAAAATTAATAATAGCTGAATGAAATTTTAAAGCAATTGCATGCTAACTATTACCAATGATGCTGACCAACTGAGCTACCTGAAATGGTCCAGGTAGCTCAGTTGTTCAGAGCATTCCCCCTGTAAGGGACTGGTCGCAGCGCGGGTTCAAGTCCCGTCCGGAATGTTCACTTTTTCCGATCAGAAAACCATACCTATAATATATAGGTATAACTGGTTTATTTATTTAAATGAATAATTAGGAAAGTAATTTGATAATACTGAAATCTAAAAGAGCTAGTTTAGAAATAAATTAATAACTTTAGACATTACCCTTTCATCATCACATTTAATAGGTAATTATCAATATAAAATATTTTGGAAATGAAAACTCAAGTAAAAACAATACAACTATAGATACTGACCAACAATCACAACAGCATATTGTCGAAAAAGAGGATTATTGAATAATTTTATCATTATTAACCGTCACAAAACTTCACTTTAAGATATAAAATTGATTCACAGAATTTTCGTGTCGTAACTACACTTATCTGTGTCTGACATGTTCACGACTTCACGAGCCGAATGAACTGTACGATGAGTTACAAGTGGCATAGGTACCTACCCATTGAAACTAGTTGTGCAAGCTAGTAGGGGTAATCTGATAGTCATCTGTCAGACTCTGTCAGTAGAAACGTGCCAAAATTGACCTTCTGAATTCGCTTGAAATGAATTTTAATTTCACCGTAAATAATAAATTATTAACTTCACAACTTGGTTCTTGCTGCGTACCTACTATTAAATGGATAAATCTTGAAATTTGGCGTGTTTAGTTGATTCCTCTGGCGCTCATAACTTGAAGGTGTTAAACTTTTAATATAGTTATTATGAGTTAAAAATGTGTGTTCGTAAAGATAATGTAACATCATTACTTGCCCTTTCAGCATGGCGTCCGGAGACATATATTTTCCTTCCTCTTCAACCAATGAAATCACAGAAAAAAGAGTTATGAGAAATAAGATCGCAGAAATGTAGACAGTTTCCACACTTTTCTACCAGCAAGTTAACAATATCAAACTGTTAAGTTTCAAACTAGGTAAATAGAGATAGAGATACATAATACATTAAATTAGGTAGATAATTAATAAGGTAGGTAAATAATATTAAATTAAAAATTTATTACAAAATTCTAAAATAATAATTATCAAAAATACTATAAGTATTTATCTCAAAATACAACTTACAACACGCAAACATGAGTATCAAGTATCAAGTTATTGTCTTTACATTTTCATCTCTATCTCTTTTGCTTCTTAACAAATCTTGTATTTCTGCAAAACTTTTCCCTTTAGTTTCTGGTACACAGAACACGAAAAACAAACACATTAAAACGCAATTTAAACTAAATATCCAGTATGTGAATGCAGCGCCAATGGCTGACGTCACCATTGCAAAGTATTTAGTTGTTAGGAACATCGATATTGTCATTGCTATAAGTGCAATTGACATTCCGATTCCTCTGGATTTGTCGTCGAATAATTCCGCGCCCACCACCCAGAAGAGAGATCCAAACCCTGGAAAGAGGTAAATTTCACTTTGTAGTTAGAACTAGAATTTAGGTACAGGATTTAGGTAACAGATGAATAGGAAGCACTTAGAACTATATAAGGATAAATTTCTTACCTGCGCTAAAACTGTAGACAACTAAAATAAGTGATATTAGAGGCATATAGTTCAGGAATCCTGTCACAGGTCCGTTATCTTTCAGATGAAAGAACATTCCGAGGCCGAGCTGAAATGTGTTCAAATTAATTATTTCCGTGGAAGACATCATGATGAGCTTCGGGCACCAAGAAGATGCCATGGAATACTTAAATGATCTACTGGATGTTCCAGTTCCACTGTTTCGTACCTTTTTTCATACGGGGGGTGGTTATTTCGGACTTGAACCGACTAAAACCGCAATCCGTCTTGGGTCATAAGGTATTTCCCTCGCACCCCGACTGTACCTACGGTTTCACCCGGCTCGGGTGTAGGGGTGCCCCGAAAAGGGGAAGGGACCGCTCCCCACCCTGCCTTCCCTGCCTTTTTCTGCTGAGGTGACAGGCGGCCTTATCTGCCACCCCCACGTTTGCGCATGTTGCATGTTCGGCGGGCCGGAAGAGTTCTAAGTCTCTACCGGGCCCGCTCCACCGCCTCTTTCCCACTTACTCACTTACTCTTACCTATAAAAATGATCGTTCTTTCTTAAATGGTTAGAAGAAAGATTACAAGCAACTTTTCAATTACATTAACACTTAGTCACAGTGGCATCGTACGAGTAAGTAATGAGTTTACCTATCTAGTTATTTACAAGTTGCGTTTGTTGTTTTTAGTATTCAGACTAAATACTGAGACCATTAACACCATTATTAATGAGTGTAAAACTAAGTTGGGTAGGTAAGTACATTACTTATACTGTACTTATATCTGTTATTCATTAACAAATGTCTGGCCGTGGTATAAGGGAATGTTTCCAAGTTTAGGATGTGGTTACATCCAAAGCTTGAGTTCGAGGTTAGTCAATCAGCAGGTACCTATACCGGCTTGCAGGTGAGGTTGGTTTGGGCAGAAATGGTCCTCATTTCATACAACCTCAAGTCACACAGTTACATAATTCCATTAAAATCGAAGAAAAATATTAAGGTATATCTCACCATTCCGATTGCCATAACAACACTAGTAACCGCCAATATAGGTTTTCGTCCAAATCTGTCGGTCATGAAGGTCGTTCCAAAACTAGCACACAGCTGAATGAGTCCAATAATTACCGACGCAATTTCTGGTCTGACTGATGTTTGAGTTGACTCTAAAACTGTCTGTAAGTAGAACGAGATGGCATTGAACCCCACAAGCTGGCCTCCTACACCAAATATCACAACTATCACAAGTGTTTTTAAGAATAATCGATTTGTGAATAAATCCTTTTTGTTAACTTTTGTGTCTCTTTGTTTTATTTCTTCGTATTCTCTTAACTCTTCATGTGCTAGAGTTTCAGAGCCTCGACAAAATGTCAGAACTTTCACAGCTTCTGCGTTTCTGCCTGAAAATATATAAATTCTCTTTTGAAGTTTCAGTATTCTTTGTTAGACGTTTAATAGATATGCTACCTACATAATATTCTAATACCTACTCAAATTCTTCGGTTTTCGATTTCTTATTCAAATTATTAGAATTATTAGAATCCATGAGGATTTCCGCACGAAAAAAAGAGGCTCATTAAATTTCTTTTCGTGCGGAAATCTCTACGGATACCTACCACCCCCGTGGCCAGTCGGGTGGTTATGGGTGACATGACCCGAATAAAACCACAGGCTGTTTCGGGTCTTCAAACCGAGCTGTAAAGTGACCCATACCTAGGTATTTCCCTCGCACCTACTGGAGGCATTAAACTTATAATAGATTTTCCTCCGCTGTGATGTCGGTGACATCAGAATTTAGCCCCGTTGTAACTATATATTATCCCTGTCCCCTTAGTGAAGGGGTATGGAATGTGAAGAATCAGATTCGGATAATTTTGAAACTTATGTTAAATACATACCTCTGGAATACAGAAAATAGGGACTGTCGGGCAAAAAGAAGATAGGTATCGTAGCGAGCACGTTTAAGGCGGTGTACATGATGTTTAAATTAATGTACGATATGAACGGTCCTATACTAAACATTATCACCACTCCAATAGAACACATTATTTGCAGCATGGTTCCTAGCCCTCCACGGATTTCTTTCTAAAAAAACAAAGACTATATTATTTCGAGTTGACTTTCTTCGATGCTTCGCTCTTAATTGACTATAATAACAAAATAAAAAAAGTTTATAAATAATGAATCAAACAAGTGTTTCACATTAAAAATACATTTTGAACTTAAGATTACCTACTTAAAACAAAAAATGAGGAATTGTTTCGAGCATTATTAAAACCTTAGAAAACCAACAAAAAACAAGACATGGTAAGGAAAGGCCCCCAATTAATTGGGACAAGGGCAAGCTGATCATGATGAAGCCCACAATAAAACAGATAAGATATCTATGCTAATATCATAAAGCTGAAGAGTTTAGTTTAGTAGAATACGCTAATCTAACCTAGGAAGGAAGGAACTACTTGAATTGGGTTGGAAAGGCCATTATGTCTGCAACGTTCCTCGAAAATCACGCTACTACCAGAGGGAGCGGAGCGTTAATTATATAGGTCTAGGTAGGGTATAAAAGATCTGGCAAATATGTATACATTATTGCTAAACTTATAAATTACGGGTATGTATGGATTAAATGGGTGCCAATGGGATGTAATATAAATCATAAGCGAGGACTGGGGGGATATCTAGTAAACTCATATCTACCTACCTACCGATGTTTGTTTTATGAATGAACATAGGCTTAATAGTGTCGCGTTCTAGGGGAGAGGTGGCATGAAAGGGACATTTTTGATTTTGAGGTCCTAGTAACTTATTGAGAAAATATTTGGAAAAGGTTGGAGAAGCATAGGAAACGTTTATTATTAGACTACTGAAATAAAATGCAATAATTGTCATTAATCAATTCTTAGTCATTTATTTTCGCATCTTAAAAAAATGTATCTTTTGTCCCTTTCATAAATGGACTGTATTGAAAGGGACGTAGTCATTTATGAAAGGGACAGTACCTTATTTTGAGGAAATATGTATTGACGTTATTGAGTATTACTGTTTTCAACTAATAAATTAACATAATTTAAACACTTTTATGTAACTCTAACCAGAAATCAACAATATACCTAAACATTTTTCTCAGATTTAATGAATTTAAAAAATATTAATAGATTTTCTTCAGACACTTATAATTAGTCTCCTTTTAATTCACAAGAAAATAAACACATTCTATAAAATTAAAGAAAAATCAACAATTTAATTATATCTCTTTTTAGACTTAGACTGCACTACAAAAAATATTCTTACTTTTTAATAGAATTATACCATATCAACAGCCTCCATAAAGTTTTTTTTATTGACTGCCTCTTAATTTTTTTGCACCGACACCCGTTCTTTTCTTATGTGACATTTCTAATCTAAAAAAGAAGTAAAAATATATAAGAAACCTAGTGCAAAATAGCAATCTTGAAAGAAACAGTTATGAAGGGGATGTCCCATTCAAAACTGTTTGTTGTGTCCCTTTCATAAATATCATAGTAAAAATTAAAAACATAACCACAAAATCAACAATATTAAATTAAAGTTCACAAACCTTATGTTCTTATAATTCTGGATGCCCAACCTATCTTAAAAAGTGATTCACACATAAATAATTAACTCACAGCACTGCATAAGACGTTTCGAAACTATAACAGAAAAAATACTTTTCAATCCCAATAACAACACTCTCATGAATCCGCCATGTTTGAAATGACAGAAGTTTGAAGTTTGCTGCGAATAAACTTGCGTCAAGGTTGCCATACAACAATAATATTGCTGACTGGAAATAGTTTTTATTTTACAAGTTATTTGAATTGTCCCTTTCAATACGTGTCCCTTTCATGCCACCTCTCCCCTACACTAAAAAACTTGAAAACTCATTGTTCAGTTTTATTGAAAGTCGTAGAAAAAACGTTGCTACTTATGATGTCTGCTACCTACCCCTGGGAGGATGCCAGTTAATTACAAATGACCCTGTATAAACTTAGTTTACTTAGCGTTGTAGAAAAAAAATCATTCAAAAGTACTTACATTGGCAATTTCCGAAGCGTACATCGGAACTAAAGTAAATATAGCAGTATCCGACAGGCCAGTCAATGCTCTCCCAAGTAGCAGCATCCAAACTTCAGTGGCATATATGTATATGAAACCAGCAGCAATTTTCGGCAAGCAAGACAGAATCAGACCATACTTCCTTCCTATGATGTCGACGAGAAAAGCAACCGCAAAGTTTGCTGAAAACAAAAGATTGATACGTATTGATTCTTATAATAATTACAGGTGCTACCTTATGTAATCCTATCCAGTGGCCTGATTCAATAGTAGGTAATTACTTAAACTTCTGGATATTAAATTTTCAAAATCTAATTGAAAATTATGAGCCATTTTAAACGTTTGGTAACCTCACGAAAGCGTAGGTAAATTTTGCTTTGACGGATCATACACCTAAATAACAATCTTTTTTCCATTTTTTAAATCCCGCATCTTGATATCGTGTTATTGAATCGGGCTCCTGGTGAGTTTTAGGATGGGTGACCATTGTTAACATTATAGACACCCCTTCGTGTCTAAGGGAGTACGTTGATCCCAGTTGCGATACGAACATCTATGGCAGTCGTTACGGGTAGTTGGAACCTTAAAAAGTCCGACAATTGCTCTAACTACAGAACTTCGCCATTAGGTTGTGGAGATCAGATGGCAGTTACTTCACGGAAAATATCGAAGTGCAGCCGTTTCGTAGTTTGACTGAAACGTCGACCCCAAATTGACTATTAAGTGCTAGCTTGTTCAACATAAATCAGTCAATTCTGACGTACCTGCAATTGCTGTTAAACTTCCGATAGATACGATCCATGATCCTTCCTCTTCAGTGATAGGTCTGGATAGAACGGTCTGTGTGCTATTGTTCAGCTTCACCAAGACAGGAGAGGGCCACACTATTCCTGTACCAGTCGCTAGCACGCAGAGGTTTACTGAAAAAAACAGCACTCCCATACAGATTTTAACCGACTTCTAAAAAGGATGTTTTTTTTATGTAAGTATGTTCGGGCATATCCCTGCCATATATAAACGGTTGGACTGACATTTAATGCAGTGTAAAAATATATAAACTTGACATGACATCAGGTAGGTGGCATTCTAATCCATTTGATTATTGAATAACCAATATAGGTAAATTAGCTCTGAATGTGCTAGATCTAGTGGGCGAAAATGGTCTTATTGTCCTACCATACACCCAAGTATTAAAGACCTGGATTGCGAGTGGTTTTAGCCGGTTCGAATCCTAATTAACCACCCCCAATGGCCAACGGGGTACCTACCCATGGAGCACTTGTTCTTAACTGGTTGTAAACAGTAGTTGGTTATAAAGAATCAATTCCAACAACAACAATCAAGTCTTTTTTGAAGGTGATGAATTATTCATTTTGCTAAAAATATCTCAAAAATTTGCAATGCATAAATTAAGACACCGGTATAATTGGGTATAATATTGTTACAAGATGTTATAACAAGTTCGTGGGATTCTGTTGTTAACCTTTTCAACGAAGCAATTTTGAAGATGATTAAACATAATAACCTTTAATGTGTTTTTCAACCGGGAACAGTTTGGAGAAATCCGAAACCATACAAGATACTTACAAGGAATTATCTTAGAAATCATTAGTCCTTTTTTAGGGTTCCGTATCCAAAGGGTGAAAATGGGACCCTGCTACTGAGACTCCATTATCTGTCTTTCTGTCTGTCTATCACCAGGGTATTTCATGAATCGTGATAGCTAGACAGTTGAAACTTTCACAGAAGATGATGAATTCTTGCTACCGCTACACAATACAGTGAATATTTAAAGGGGCTCTCATACAACAAACATGGTTTTTTACCGTTTTTTTGCTCGATATTAATAATAGCAACAGGTAGACGCTTGAAAATATTCACAGAATGTTTAGTTGCATATTCTTTTTAAAGTATATAGTTAAATTGAAATAAACTGAATACCTATGAAATGAAGGCAGAACCATAAAAGTTCCATAAAACAATTGTGATTTTGCTATTTTGCCGAACAATGTACGGAACCAATTTAATTATTTTTTTTAACCCTTCGAGCGCTAATCCGACCCGAATGTGCCGGTTTATACCTAATAGTTGACCTCTTTTAAAAGGCTTTTTTTGGTCTAGTGTGAGATCTTTTTTTAATAAAAAGAATAATGGCAGATTGCCATACAAATATCAGAAAAATACATAAAAATACTACCTAATTTAATTTTTAAGCACTTTTTGCACAAAAATTATTCATAAAGTACCTACTTACCTAACTTAAAAACAAGTGGGTAGATAAAAATTTAAATAATTATTTTACAGTGAAGTATGATGAATAATAATGACATAGGTAATGAGAAGGTCATTTGGCATAAAATAAAACTCGGAGAGCACCTCAACAGCGTCAAGTAGGTACTGCGCCAAAGGGGGCCCATCTGAAAACCGTAGATGTCCCAGGGTACAAATCCGACATAACTGTGGGGCAAGAAGTTCTATATATAGTTAGGTACCTACTATTAGAAATTGTAAAGTATTTTTTGTGTCTGTAGTTATTTAAGAGATATTAAAAATAGATAAGTACATATATGTAGGTAGGTACTTGGTTTATATTAAGTAAACGATTCTGAAAACAAATAATGTACCTAAGTAGATAAGTATATCTTATTTAGAACTTGTGCCCGTTTATACGCGATGGACGCCAAAAGTACAGGCTACTGAACGTATTTCGATGTGTTTTTTTTATTAGAATAATCTTGGTCAAACTTTTCATAGGTGGGCCGCGTGCTTGTCTGCCACCTACCTACTTAAAAAAAATATCAACTGCTGATTTATTTTTCGTTCGTAAATAATAGATACCTCATATCAGATTAACTGAACAGTTTCTTGATCTCCTATGATTTCGGATTTCCTCATACTTTCCCAATTAAAATAAACACACTGTATAATGAAGTACTAGCTAATACGAGTAGATACTTATGTGTTTAACTGTTAATATTTTAAAGAATAGTTCAAGGTAGTTATGCCTACGGTCATTGTTTACCATCGCACCGCAAATCATGGACAAGGCTTCACCTTCACACTTCATGGTGGCACGACTATGCTATAATCCATAGAAGAAGGTTACGATTAGACCATCTGCGGTTTCAAGACAGCTACATTGACCTCTATGGCGTAGCGCTCGACTGCCAAGTCAGAGCTCGCAGGTGCGATGCCCGCTCAGTGCTAATATTTGCACACATGAAAATGTATATTTGCATTGGCCTGAGTGTTTCAATATGTAAATAATGTACCTACCTATGTATTTACTAAACAAACTATATCATTCTCCAGCCAGACGAGAACCTATAACGCAAGCTAGTTAAGCTATGCTTATTTTGGGATCTAAATACTATGTAGCATGTCGTAAAATTTAACATGTTTACGAATTATATTTTTATTTTTAACACACAGCCGAATTTAAGATTTTTTTATACCACGTAGGTGGCAGACAAGCACACGGCCCACCTGATGGGAAGCGGTCACCGTGGCCTATGGACGTGTGCAACACTAAAAAAGGTGTCACACACGCGCTGCCTATTCTGAAGGGAAGAGGGGAGGGCTAGGATGGGGCCCACCCCATCCTAGCCCCACTCCTTCCTAGACTCAGCAGAGTCTAGGAAGGAGTGGGGTAGGGCGGAGGTACTACCCCAGTCGGACAGCTCATTTCAGACGGGAGATACCGTCGTGTCCTAACTCCGTGTAATCTACCGTGTAGCTACCGTGTGTAAGATATTTCTACTCAGATAAATAACAATGTAAATCAAATTACTTCAATAAACCATGAAATCTAATGGATATATCTCAGACTAGAGTGTTTGGCTTCACATGTTTGTTAGAAACACTCCGTCTATCTTATTCTTGTAGTCTGAGGGATATATCTACTAGTACGTGACTGTATGACATTAAAATCGGCATACCAACACCGCAAGTACCCACGACGACATGACTTGCTACAGTGAAAAGTCTCTGTACACGTCTTCTATAGGTATTTCAAACTACAATGATGATAAATATAGCTGATGCCCACGCGGAGGTCATCATTTTTATTCATATCTCCGGTTCTACTTAACCAATTGCAACCAAACATACGTAGATTTTAACTGTAACCAAGGCCTATCTGTTAAAAAATCGTATCAAAATTCATTCAGTTGATTTTGCGTCCATCGCAAACAAACAGACAAGAATTGGGTTGTGTTATTCCATATTAATTTTTAATATTTTTTTCTATCTAACTATTTCATTTTCTTTAAGTACCTAGATATCTAAAGAACGGATCCTAATAAGTATCATACCTTGGTATTTTTTCTACTGATTTATTCATTCATTCATTCATTCATTCATTGAATTCAATATATTGGTATTTTCCACAGAACAAATTAAAACGTTATGTTTATGTTCTGTGCATGGACCTATGAAATATACGGACAGAAAGCGTTGAAGACGAGGCTGTATCACAAAATCACAAAAATGGCGCGGCGGCTAGCCATCACATGTGTGAGTCAATTTTGGGTTGCAATGTTTTACATACCTAAGTGATTGCTGTATATTTTTTCTTTCTTTCACTACGGTTTTTACACAATTCCACTACATAAGACATGCTGTATTGTATTCATTTTTCGCTACTTAAACTAACTGAATCGAATGTTGTTTGCCGCGTAGTGACTAACTTGTGTGTGTACCAACAACTTAGTGAGCCGACTCTAGTGTCGTCAGTTGTAGTCTTTAACACGTTCCGTCCGTAGGTTTTTAGGTTCATGGTTCTGTGTATTTATCGTAAGATAGATACCTAGTTGTACCCCACAAGGAATTTTTTTAAATTTATATTTACAGTCCTGTTTTTACACAACAAGTTTTAGAAATCACCATAATCCTCGCATAAACATGAGTGCTTGCCAAGCGCACTGTTTTTAAATAAATGGATAATTAGATTCAATTCGTTTTTTAATAAAATTGTTAGGTAATATTATTGCAAATCAGTATCCGAGTACCTAAGTACTTATCAGATACAGAGGCTAGATAAATAAGTTAAAAAATTAGATGACTATTTGTGTAGCATGATTTTTCATACCTCATTTTCGTGCGGAAATCCCACAGAACAAAGAAAAATCCTTAAAATCCCCACGGGTATCGCATCCCGCGGCTAGCGGGGGCGGTTATATCGGACTTGAACCGACACCGCACGCCATCTCGGATCTCCGAGTGCCGGGGTGTAAGGCAACCCAAGAGGCACTCAACTCGCACCCTGGCTAACCTGGGCCATCTCCGCCTTCGAGATGGACCCCACGATTGTTATAATATAAGTATGTGTGACGGCTACAAAAAGGTGCACATACCTACCTAGTTGATGGTTGGTGGTTATTGTGATGTAATTATTTTTGTTCCATACAGCGAGTCCAATATAGTATAAATCGTTACTGTGAATAGGGTTGCCAACTTTTAATAGAAGAATAATTTTGGAGTAGGTGTCCTAAGGATTTTTCTTTGTTCTGTGGAGTAGGTATATTTGATTTCAAAGGAGGTAACTACTTAAATAAAAAGTAAGTACGGATGTATGAAATTAAGGATCATATTAATTGAAATTTTTAAAAAGGTTTTTATGATACTTTTGGCTTTACATTGTTCTCATTGTTTTTTAAAGAATATTGCGACTCCAAACATTTTACACTGGTAGGTAGGTATATTAAACTTTAAGTATATGAAAAGAATTTCACAGTTGATCATACTTATTATTACATGCATGATTGGCACTGGTATAGTAAACTTTTTACAAATTAGAGTAGGTACCTTAGCGAACTCCAGAGCACTCGTCGTACGTCTTCATGTTATGGAGTAAAATTCTCTATTTCCGAGTACGATTGACAACCCTAGCTGTGACCTGAATGATGTAAGATGTGTGTATCGAATTTGGCAGTTAAACGTTTCATTCATTCGTCCTAACAAAAGAAATGAAGAGGTATTCGACAGGCAAATAGTTTGTCTCAAGCCAACGCGACGACGGTGAGGAAAGTTGTAGTCAAAGGCCAGCAGTATTTTCGTGCAAAATAGGATTGTTATTAAGGTCAGTACGGGGAAGTGTGTCATGGGTGAAAGTCATTTAAAATGACCCTTTGACAAAAAGGAAACAAAAATGATAATGTAACAAAAATGAACTGCGTAACAAAAAAATAACAAAAATGAAATATTAGGACTCATTTACATTGCGCATTATAATCTAAATGTTATTTCTTTTTTAATGATTTCGTATAAGGTGTTCCGCAATAAAACACTATATATTTTTACCATTTGTTTTATTAAAAAAACAACGTAATATAGAACTTATCTTTTTAGTCATTATTCTCAGACAAACTAAAGTGATGAATGTGATGATTGATGGCGAGCATATACTGAAATACTTGTCAACAGATAAAGATTAATCAGGCAGACAAAAACGAACTTGATGAAAAAACAGAAATCAGACAGAAAGATAAGAAATACCCATACTTACCTATAGTTTATAAAAAAAATACACTTAAATATAAGTAGAACATTAAAATCATACTCTAATAATAAAATTTTACCAGCAATGTGATTGCATCTTTAGTTCATTTTTGTTATTTCATTTTTGTAACATAACCTAAATCATAACAAAAATGAAAGTCGAAAATGGTTTTTACGGACTTCAAGTAATGATAAGTCAAACAAAAATCTCAATGACTTCCAACCGCCTTGCATTTCAACAAATGTCAACAATAACATGCATAATTGGTTAATCAAATAATTTATGTACCCACTTACCTGTGCTGACAAAACAAAACAAAATGGATCATTTAAAGTTTGACTTTTGACTTTTTGGCAAAAACCACGCGTCATCCCTTATTTTCACTCGAAGACAAAATGGCCAACTCATATTAGAGTCTGGCATGTAATTGGCTCGTTATATTTTGAATGTTGACATTTTACAAATTGAAAATACTGCCCAATTTTGGTGTTACAAAAACGAATAACAAAAATGAACAAAATGTTGGACATCTCTTTGAACCCAATATTTTAATATTTTAAATAATTAAAATAAATTATTTTTTACCGTAATCAATGGGCACTAACAATATCTTGTCAAAAAGTTCGTCAATATAATTAAATACTGTAGATTATATTTATTTAGATAGATTTTGTAACGCAGCCCGTGAAGTGGACAAATTATTTTGTATGAAGATATTCCGAGTTCGATGGAAAAAAAGCAATATAATGTGTTTAATATGGGCAAAAGTTATATAAATTTGTGTGTCATAGCTAGATAGTATATACCAGAGTACTAATAGGTACTTTTTACATAGAAAAAATAATATTGTCATGAAATATCGGGGGTGGACAAATTTTGCAATGAAAAGGGTCATTTTAAATGATTTTTACCCTCATACTTTTTGCGAAGTTTACTTTGAACATAAAAATCACATATTTTTAGGTATAATTTCTAAATCTCGGTGCAAACAAAATATGATATGGTTCATAATTGGCTGAAAACAAAGTGTTTTAGTCAATAATATTCATTAGGAATTAGTTTTTAAGTACTAATTGTAAATGACTATGCTAGACACACTTTCCCAACAAAGTGAGGCAAGTGTGACTACGTCTTTCGTGTACAATAGACAGTTATTTTTAATTTAGAAATGCAGTGTTTAAGCTACTCGATCGTGTGAACGAATCAATTGATGTTAATACTACGTAATATACTGTGTATGAATCTTTCAAGGTTGTAAAATTTATGAGGTAAGTGTGTCATATTATGTTGGGCAGGGATAGAAAACATTTTTAGGTAAAAGTCATAGCTGATGGATAATCTTCACTTTTATTTAGAGTTTAGTAAAATTAATGTTAGTAATATTAAAAGGTACTTATTGAAAGGTAAGTAGGTATTCAAATGAAATATAAAGGTAAATTTTCTTGCTCCTACATTTTTTTTTGTTTCTACAAGAAAATTTATTTATCATCAATAAAATAAATTTTAGTATCTTGCATAAAAATTAAACAAAGCTAATAAGTAACAAAATCATACAGAAAATATCAACATATTTAAAATTTTACCTTGCTTACTGACTAACACTTTTAGTGTGTACAGGTACCTACAACCTTCTAGAGATAATTAGTCCAATACAATATAAAATTGTTAACGAAATAAATAATTAAGATTACTGTCTACAAACAAAATTACAAACTATTATACAAACAAAATTATAAACTTTGCCTTAGAAATTATATAATAAATTAAATCAAACTCAATGTTTTTAACCTCTGACTTGGGGCAAGTGTGTCATATAGACACACTTGCCTCATGGAAAGTAGACACACTTTCCCAGTCACTTGATTTAGAGGTTCGATTTTTTGAATGGACGTAATTCTCTCATTTTCAACAATTCCGACAATATTATAGGAGTAATAATAAGTTTAATTAGTATACTAACCACTTATGGGTACAAAATACACTGATTTACACAAAAAACCAAGATTTTTATGGATTCAAATGGGTGATGTGAACTCTAATTCGTCTTACAAAATGTGACATTTTTTAAAATGGCGATAACTTCATAAATGCTTGACCAGTGCCATCTAATTTTAAATTATGTAACTAGATATTGGTTTCCACACAAGAACAGATGGCACTTTCATCAAAAGCTCTAATAGTTTCCGTAATATAAAGGGCAGTTACACTTGCCTCATAGCTACACTTCCCCGCACTGACCTTATTAGGTACCAAGACCAAGATAATACAAAGGAAAAAATATAGCTAGAAAAGCACGGTCTATGTTTAGTTCAGGAGAATTCGGATATCCAAAACGAGTCCAGGTCCCTGTAGTTGGTAAGAGAAGTAAAGCGACTGGTTAGGAAAGGATAGGAAAGTTAGCATGAGTACCAATAGCGTAAAGAAATCTATATCTATACTACTCGTAATATTATAAAAAGGTAAAGTTTGTCTGTTTGTTAAATTGTAAGGGGTAATCTCGGGATTTGCTCGGGATCTACTGAACCGATTTTAAAAATTCTTTCACCAATAGAAAGCCACGACATTCGTGAGTGTCATAGGCTATATTTTATTGGAAAACTGGAATTTACACCCGGGCGAAGCTGGGTCCCGGGTCGCTAGTCACTAATATAAAAAATATAACGATATCTCCGTAGCTCAGACTAGAAGAATCCGTAGCTATAAAGGTTTACTTACGCAACAATGAAGCTGACCCAAGCTGAGTTTCACCAATGACTTTCCTCTACAAATGTTTTCTAAATGAATACCTACGAGTGTGTGTGATACGAGAGTGTCTTAGTCGATAGGTACGAGTATATTGTGTGTGTGTGTGTGTGTGTGTGTGTGTGTGTGCGTGTGTACACAAACATTTAATAAGTCTGTGGAACGAAGGTCTTTGAGATCGTTTATTGTTTATCGAGTTAACACCACCACCTGTGACATAGGTACCTAACTACAACAGGGTGTGTGGTGGTTTAAAAAAAAATTAACCAGCAATGGAAGCTGGCAATCAAACTTTTTACTTTTCCTTAAAGTAGGTAATACCTACCTACATATTTTTAGAACAAAAATGAAAAAAATATCTCTAGTGGGTAGATACACCTACAACTGACTGTGCGAGGAAAATGCCTTTTGGGCCATCTTACATACCCCGGCCCAGCTGGCCGTGGGGGTGGTTATCGTGGGGAATTCCGCACGAAAAAAGGGAGATACACCTAACTAGAGTTAATACCTACCTATACTTTATATTTTGGTATAAGTACCTGCTAAATATTTATAATTACCTAGGTATGTCAATGACTAAAACCAATATAGGTATCGAGGCTTTTTGACATCAAGAAATCCTAACCAAAGTTTTAATAAACACTCCAATAAACAACAAATTTAAAAATCCGCATTCACCCATAGGTACCTATCACGAAACTAATATGGTCTAATCAGATATACTTAAATAATTATATGATAACTTAGGTATTTTTATGTTATTAAAAAAAACAAACCTCTCTCTCTCTACACAGATTACATCACAGAACACGTTTTTAAAATCACTTAAAATGAAAGCCGACATAAAAAATATACACACCGGTTATCACAACAGCATACTGGCGAACTAAAGGATTATTGTAGATATCTAACATTATGAACACAAAACCACTCTATCCAATAATAAATAAAACAGCTGATTCACACACTACACAATACTTTTAAAACAGCTGTTCTATGGAGATTTTTATCGGTGTTAATGTTCCGCACGAATGAACGTGCATTCGGTGTTTCCAAACAAAACATACTAATATAGGTATTAAAGTGTGACCGAAGTCATCCGTAACCTTAGGTACCTACTGCCATTCAAACTCGTCATGCAAGGCTGGTGGCGATAATTTAGTGAATATTTAGTCATGATGCGTCTTTCCTCATAACTATAAGTACTGATGATTTAGCATTAAGTAGATACATTTTAAATTATAATAAGTACTTAACCCAGTGCACTCGATTTTAAAAATTGACAACTTTATGAAGGTATTTGTTATTGAATGATATTCAAATCGATGAACAGATTATCCTAGAATTTCGTGCAGGGATACATAAGCTACCTCTTATCACTGGAATAGGTTCCCATGGGTTGCGGGAACGAGATCGGAATTTCACGCGGGCTGAGCCGCAAGCAATAGCTAGTACAAGCCTAATATTTTTTATATTTTTTTTATATTCAGTCCGTCAATTGACTTAACCCCGCTGGATGGTAAGAAGCTAGGGTAAAGTCCAGAGGGTACGGGCCGCCATTCCAGACACCATTCGTCCCAAAACGGCGGTCCCTATCTTGACGGCCTAGACAGATGCCGACAATATCCAATGCTGAGAGGCAATCCTGCGCCAGAGTTTATCTGTCAATCCGCAGGTGTAGACTTAGGTACAGGTTTGCTTGACAACGAAGGACTTGGTGCACACCACTCATTTTATAACAACTGATTTACTTACTTCTTCTTTAGGTGCCATCTTCTCAATGAAGATCGGTGACCATCTAGGCAACTTTTGATACAACAGCTCTGAAGACAGATCGACTGCTTTTATTATAGGTTTGACTCGTGTAGGTTCTTCAGTCAGGATGTTCTTTCTTCTCCTACCAACAACTGCGTTTTTCTTATTACGTTACTCCAAAATACGAGGTGTAACAACTGGTAGGTACCTAAATCCTAAATTACTAGCATTCCCGGTTATATTCCTCCTAACCCTCCTAAGTCATAGCTGTTGCTGTTGGTCCGCTTGTTATCATTAAGTGGTATATTGGCTTTTCCGAGAACGACTGCCGTGAACGCTCAACCTTGAAAAGACCAAGCCTGCACTAGAGCATCATTCGTTGCATGGTAGGTGCAACGTCTTGTCGGTGAGGTTGGCTTACATACATGTATACATACATACATAATACAAATCATACCTTTTTCCCATTGGGGTAGGCAGAGACAACATCTTTGCACTGCTAGGATCTTGGCATTCTCCTTTCGCTTCTTCAACTTTCATAATTTTATTGTTTTCATACACGCACGCCGGTTGCGGGTACTCTTGACCTGGCGTTTCTCCAAAACGTCCTTGATCTGATTAGAATATGAGGTTGGCTTGGGCCTTGAGAATGTTGACTGGCCGACAACTTACAGGCGCCTGCGTGCGCGCACACCAACGACATCCGTGTCGCGTTAGTCACGTATCCACTTTACCATTGATAATAATAATTATTCCCACACTAATTTGCAAAATCGCCATATACTTACCCATATTTTGATATGGTCGTAATATTACGTGAGAGGTTGGTCACTGATTAGATAACATGACTAATTTGGCAGTACTAATTTCCGTACTAACGCGGTTATATCCCATTGTCTAAGTAAGAAATTCACACAAGATAAATGATAATAAGGTGGACAGTTTTAGACAATGATAAGGTCGATCAGTTGCTAACTACTAGGCAATCCTACAAGTCCGAAAATAGTGGTTTTGTCATCAATGGTGAAATATGCGAATTTTTTCCTTGACGACTGGAAATAATCGTGTTTTTATGGCAACTTCAAAGGCTTAACGTCCTCTCTAACCGCGAAGTCGTCTCAATAAGTTCAAAAATTTAACCACCCTAACACTGACCTAACTAGCATTGCTTAATTTGGCATTATACTAACTCACTCGATTACCTTTTAGCCACAAGCAAGCCCCTTCAGGTATGAAAACCACGGTGTCCCCATCTAATTCAGCTGATAAAGTAACCAGCAGGTTTCTAAGGCAACATTTCTAAAGGTGCCAGAAAGCATTGCCTATCAAGTAAGTCCTACACTCATCTACACACATCATAGTTGTGTTTACTAGGTACCTACCTACTTAATCTTAATGTGTTATTTAAATGTTCGACCTTGACATTTTTGTCATAGCACCAATGGCACCAATAATACAGTTCGATCAGTCAAACACGTTTTATGATTTCACATCATTTATTGTTGTTTATTGTCCATTTAGCCAACCCAGGTATCTATTTCTTATAAAACTCAGTGGGAAGAAATACCATTCGGTATTCGGTAGGATAGGAATTCCCGGGTGAGGCAATTGGGTCAATCCACGGAAAACCAATAATTGCGAATATATGCTAATAATAAATTAGTTATCATAATAGCTTTCTTTTTTTACTTTGCATGACATTTCCTACATATTTTCACGTAAGGCGCCGGTATTTAAAACAGTACACAACCTTTATTAAATTTATTATTTCAATAAACACGCACCAAACGTCATCACCGTTTACAAAAAAAAGTCGAGCAATAAAGTTGCACAATTATTTCCCAAAAATTGTACTAGCACTTTCCGTTTTTTCTTTCATACTTCGAAAGTATACATTATCTACAATAACATAACGAACCATGATGTGATTTGATATCAAATATCATATAAAAATAAATTAAATAAATTTTGTCACGAAAATTCGTCATCACCGTCGCGGCACCGTCAACGTTGTATTCCTGGAAAATTCTATCTACCTAGCTCGATCTAGACGCCCTAGACCTCCTTTCCCAGTCTCTCTAATGAAGCGGAGCGCAGCGCACTTCAATTTTATCCACGCAGGAGTCTTAAAATTTTCAACTTACATTGCTTACTGGCAGTGTGTCACGTATTTGCATCATCACCATTATCAGAGAAATTTAGGTAAGCACTAATTACTAGATCTTTTTAAAATACCCACGCTAACCGTAATTTATGTACAATACCATAAAAATGGTTGGTTGTGCTCTCTGCAGCATGGTATTTAGTTTAAAAAATCATAAGCTATCAAACGTCATAACCATTATCATCATTACCATTTGTTTTCTGTTAATGGTAATGATAATATGTGAATGGTAATGATTATACTCTATGTGTTTTGTGAGTTTATCTCATGTAAATTCTGATTTGGGTGATGTTGACTGACCCTGGGCCACCGGGAAAGGGGGGGTGGGGCAAGCATCGCCCGCAGGGTGCGTTCCTGGTATGGACGCGAGTGGGCAGAGGCTATTACCAGAAGCAGATAACCGTGATCCAAACGTAGGCCGGTTTAAAGCAGCGTACATCAAAGCCACAAAGTAATGCTGCAAGAAGGCTTACATCAGAGCGTATGCCCAGTGCATTGCACGGCTTGGGTAGGCTTGTGGCGCACCCCACGGGCAGTTGTGGCTACTGGCACCTGGCCAAGGCCGTGCAACCACATCCTTATCAGGCAACGCCATATTCGTGCAGTGCTGCAATCACTCGATGTACGGCAAGCCAGTGGTCCCGATGGAATTCCAGCGGTGGTTCTACGTAAATGTGCAGCGGAGTTGTCTCCCATGCTTACGCGTCTGTACTGCATCTCTTACACTTCGGGCGCACGACACGCTTTCTCTATGCCGACGACCTGGCTCATACGTCACAGGTTTCCTTTGAGGAGGTAGAGGCAAACTTGAATGCCGCACTCGAGGACTTGAGCTCTTATTACGACAGCTATGTGCTGGAGCCCAACCCCTCAAACACCTCACCTTAGCAACGGGCAGCGTGAGCTTGACATTCGGTGGCGTGGTATCAACATCGTCCACTGCAAGCACCCCAAATATCTGGGAGATACTCTGGACAGGTCCCTCACGTTTAGGAAGAACAGCGAAAACCTCAAGCAGAAGGTCTGCGCTCGTAATAACCTTCTTAAAAGGCTGACGAGTACAAACTGGGGGGGCCGCACTACACGTGCTGCGGGTAACGGGTCTCGTTCTGTGTTATTCAGCTGGTGACGCTGGGCTAGTGGATGTAGCACTAAATGAGGCCTGCTGGATAATAACTGGCTGTCTAAAGCCGACTCCGGTACGGCTGCTATACCCACTGGCTGGCATTGCACCTCCCGGTGTTTGCAGAGACGTGGCATCATCCATGGAGAGGGGCAAACTGGAAGCGGACCACCGACACCCCATGCATGGCCACCCTTACGTTCCACAAAGGCTGAAAAGCCGAAAGAGCTTTCGGGTATGCGTCGCTACCGCTGACAGTGAACCCCCAAAAGCCAGAGTGACTCGCTGGAGAGCTCAAAGTCCGTTACTTTTGTTCCGTGGGCGAAAAGCCTCCCACCTGGACACGACCTTCCCTGGGCCACGTGGAAGTCTCTAAATAGACTTCGGACACAGGTCGGCCGAAGCAAGGAGAATCGGTCAAGAAGGGGGTTCTCGGGCAGTGCAAGCCTGCGGTGCGAGTGTGGAGTTTCCCCGCAGACTATGGCCCACCTAATAACGTGTGCTGCATGCCCATGTACTTTTTGCACACCAGAGGAACTCATGAGTGCCTCTGAGAACGCAATCCAGGTAGCAGCACACTGGGAAAGTAAAATCTGAGAGCAGAAATGCCATCGATACGATAGAAGAAGAAGAACACTTCGGATCCAGTACCGCCAGCTTGTGCAGCGAAGCGAATGTACATACAGCCGATCCCCAAGGAAGGGGATCGGTCAGACCCGGGCAATTATCGACCCATAGCCGTCACCTCAGTGCTGTGCAAGGTATTTGAGCATACCATTGACGCACAGCTCATTCGTCACCTAGAGGATCATTCCCTAATTAATGGTCGGCAAATATGGCTTCAGGCCGAAACAGTCAACGGGTGATCTTCTAGCGTATGTCACCCATCTATGGGGTGAGGCTTTGGGCAAGTATAGTGAGTCATTGGCTATCAGTCTTGACATCGCCAAAGCTTTCGATAGGGTCTGGCACAAGTGGATGCGGGCCGGAACCTCCACGTGGTGCACCGGGGCAACGGAGGCGAGCAGCGCCTCCCACTCGCCACGGGAGACGCTACTGCCTGCGACCAATCCGGCCAGGGTGGGAGCGGCCGTCTAGAGGGCTGCTCCGAGGCTCTCCACGTGTCCCTCTGACTAGCAGATGGCACAGTGGGGAGCAAGCGGGGGGGGGGGGGGGGGGCGAGTTGATTGTCTGCTTGCCGACGGTTGGGTGACAGGACGGCCGCCCTACACCCTACCATCGGCGATATGCCGCGATGCTTGCCCCACCCCTCCTTTCGTCGAGGGGGGCATCTTAAAACCGTAGATGGCCCGGGGTTAGCTGGGGTACGAGGTATATGCCTATTGGGTAACCTTACACCTCGGTAATTAAGGCCCGAGACGGCGTGCGGTTTTAGTCGGTTCGATCCCGACATAACGACCCCCGATGGCCGACGGGGGTGGTATCCATGAAGATTTCCGCACGATAAAAAAAAGGGTCTGGCACAAGTCGCTTATTTCCAAGCTGCCTGCTTTTGGTCTATCTCCACTGTTATGCAGCTGGATTGAGAACTTCCTGCAGGAGCGCCACATTCGAGTGCTCTGTGATAGGCGCAGGGGTCCGTTTTGTCGCCTACTCTGTTTCTTCTACATATAAATGACATGCTGTCAGTAGGCAGCATTCACTGCTATGCAGATGATAGCACCCTACACGGACGATATCACGGTCACCCTGCGAACAAGCAGGCTGACGTAGGGGAAAAAAGACAGCTTCTTGTCACTGAGCTTGATCGGGTCCTGAATCACATTTCGTAATGGGGCTCTGAGAATCTGGTCGAGTTCGATGCCAAGAAGACACAGGCTTGTGTGTTTACAGCAAAGGTATCTCCTTTCCTCCCCCTCCCTGCTCTTCCTGACACTCCACTACCACTTCAGGATAATCTAGATATACTCGGCATGGATGTTCGCTGCAAACTGACTAATAATAACTACATCGAGAGCATCATCAAAACGGCCTCGCGGAAACTCGGAGACCTTAACAAGGTGAGGCGGTTTTTCTCACCGGAGCAGCGATATTTTCTATACAAGACACAAATCCGTTCCGGCGTAGAATAGGTACTGTTCTCATCTCGACGTACAGGCCGTATTATTGGGACTCCTCAAGTTACCAACGCTCTCGAGCTGTTACAATTACGTAGAGACATAGCCTCTTTGGCAGTTTTCGAAACACTCACCATGGTAGAGGCGGTACCTCTACCATGGTGAGTGTTCTGATGAGCTCCACCAACTAGTTCCATCCTCTCCTTTCCTATACAGAACAATACGTGCAAAGCTGAGATGTCACCCTCATACCGTGCTGAACAATGCCATCAAGAACTAAGAAATTCGGTGCCTCGTTTTTTGCTGCTCGATAAAGACCTAGAATTCTTTACCAGCCCACGTGATTCGTTCCTCCTACTACAGTCCCGGGTCCTTTAAGCGGGGCGTGAAGAAGCATTTGATAAGGCCGTCAAGTTGAGGGCCACCATTATGGCACTGTCGTTGTATGTAATGGGGACCTCCTTCCTGAGATTGTGCCTTTAGCTTACCATCAGGTGAGGTGAAGTCATATTGACTGATTGTAACTATTGGTTACGTCAATATGGCTTCTACTAAAAGAAAAAAGTTTATATTCTATTATGTTTATAGTGATTTAACAAAGGAGAAACAAGTGTTCATCATTCCCATTAACATATCGTCATTACCGTTATAGAAAAATCATTACCATGCTATAGGCGTCATTACCATTTCAATTAAATAACTTTGAAGATCAATAACTTCTGATTCTCTTGTTGGATTTTAGTGCCTCCAATAGTTTCGTAAAGGTTATTAAAAAACCTTTAAATTTATTGCGTTTGACACGCATTTCCGACAAGTTTCAAAAAAAGTTCAAAATAAATAAGAAAGAATCAAAACGGCGGATTCACCCATCTACTCTTTAAAAAATAAGAGTTGAATCCACGTTGACATTTGTGACATTTTTGTTTTGACAGTTCCGTAGACAGTTCCGTAGACAGTTCTTCACGTCATTTTCATGGCTGATGTTTATTTACAAATTTTTATACCTTGAAAACTTCCAAATAAACCACTAGAAGAATGGATGACGATGATTATTGGAATACAAGTGAAACAAAGGCTAAAGCATTTAACTTTGATGACGATGTTGTACGTAGAATTTTATTTTTATATCTACTTCCGAGCATACTAAAGATTCGCATAGTACGTATGCGAATCTTTAGTATGCTCGGTACTTAGGTATTATCATATTTAATTTTTTGTTGGTATCATAAAACCCTATAGTGGCAATAGCATTAAATTGCCTTTAAAAGGCTGAATACTGTCAAACTCTCAAGGGCCTAATTACTTACCTATTACTTAATTAATAAGTACTTAATAACAATAACTGTACATGCCTTTGGCCTACATAATCAGAACTCAGAAGTATACCTAAGTACCTTGTATTGTAGGAAGATAATGTTGTATTTAAGTAAACTTTTGATATAGTATCTATCTAGAATCAAAGTCTCTATTAACACCTTACAAGTCTTACAACGGATGAAACCATGAATCAACTAAAAGCTGTGACACAGATAAATTATGTTAAAAGATAAACTTTAAATGTTATGGTTGTTTCTTATGACCAATTACTTTGTGGAATATCACTAGTAATCTAATACTGGCCCCTCAGCTTGGCATCGGCATGACTCTTTTGTCTTGACCAATGAAATTTTAGGAAGAAAATCACCTCAACCTCACCTCCCTCTTGTTTATTTATGTTGTAGTTGGGTTATATCTATTGAGATTAAAATTGAAAAGGCTAGCACTCAACTCTATCAGTAGGTACTTTACTACTTGCATAATATATTAATTTTTGAAACAAATTCAATTGTTAACATAATGTTTGTTACTCTTACAAAAATGGCTGAATGGATCTGGCTGAAATTTATTACAAATGTAGATTGTAGTCTGGAATATAGATTATAGTATTTTGCTAGAGTTGCAACAGATTATTATTTTCAGTTATCACCTCAAGAGATACTAGCCATCGGCCAAACGTCTTCCCCAGGACAAAATGAAGAAAGCATATTCAGCAATGCCAGCATCTCTTCTGCTAAGTCTGCAGCAGTACCGTTAAGCAGTCTTGTTTCTTCGAAAGTGTTAGACCTAAGTATGTGTAGTTTTTTCCAACACACAACTATACTATCATATATACATTACATGGAATTTTGACCTCACAGACCACTAATCTTCTTCTTCATCCAAGCATCAATCCTGGGTATAGCCATGCTTGCACTTCGGAGCCCGGGATTCCACTCCTACGCTTTATTTCCATGATTCGACTTTAAAAGAAGCTACTGATGTCTCACCCCCGAACCAGTGAGAGATAAACCTGAGCTCGAGCTTTATATGGTAACCAGCAGGCATCCAAAGCTTACCACTCTTGCCTGCCACTTGTTTCATTTTGGTTTCTGCAGGATAACTGCTGTCTGTTAAAACCTCAGCAAAAACCTGTGTTAGGTCCACACACAACATTAGCAACTGTACCAGCTTGCAGGTGAAGTTGGCAAACTAGTATTATTTTGTAACTAGACGCCGGGGAACGGGCGGTTGATCAACCATACCTGAGTGAGCCATTTCACCCACTTCCCCTCGTTCTCCTTTATCGGGAAGATATGATATATCCAGCAATCACGGAGTACTGTGGAAACTACCTATGTTCTTGCAAAATCTTACAATCCTACCTACCTTCAGATCCTCCAGGTCTTCTATGTCCAGTGTGTCTGGCCCACTAGTAGTGAAATAATTTGGTAAGCTTATTCTGTTGGCAGTCATCCTTGCCCAATCTGGCCAAGATCCTTCGAAAGCAACAAAGCAGGAACTACCAGAGGAAACAGTACCCATGACCCTCAGGAGATTAACCTTGGGCCGGAATTGTTCGCTGCATGTACACCGAAGTTTGAAGAGCAAGACTGAACTGTTAGATGGAGCACTGGCTATTGGAGATGGGAATGCTATACTCACAGTTAGTATATTTTCACATCTCATCATCTTCCATGTAGCAATTTTCCAGTTGCAACCAAAATTTGCACTGGACCTGTCTGTTCAGAGACTATCGGCTTAGTGAGATCGAGATGTGATCGCAATGAATCTGGAACATCGTTTTTTTAATACAAGAATCGACCATCTGAGAGAAAATCCATTGGTCAGAATTTCGCTGTTCCGTTGTCGTCCACTAACAGCCTACTGGTCAAAAATGTTTTAGAAAAAATCATCTTTGTTTCTAGGTAGTACTGTTCCTTATTCAGACGTTAAATAAGAAGCTAGTGTATGGACTCCTGTCTTCCAGACCAATAGCCCTGAACCACTACATCTCGTTCTTGCACAACGAAGGCAAGATTACTGAGCTCGAAGATTTACTAACGTAAGTGATATTTATTATCTCCGCGGCTCCATCTGTATCTATACTCTATACAAATAAACAAAATTGATGTGTCTATAATATTAAAATAATAGGTTTTAAACAAAAGTATTTTTACATTCTGGATGTTTTAGTATATTTAACCAACTTAGAAAGGGAGGAAAATTGGTTGTAATTTAATTGTAATTTTTTATATTTACAGAAAGCTTGGTCAGACAGCTGAAGCAGCTGTAAGTAGTCTTGCACCTTGCTAACTATTATTAAATCATAATACCAATGTAAAAAAAAAAAAAAATGTTGCCAAACACAAAATAATAATACTACCACCTCTTTTTCCAGATGTATCAATTTCAAAACGTAGTGAAATCTCACAGTGGCCCCGCTTTGCTACCGGTACTTGTTCGTCTCCTAGCTAACCAGTTTAGCGAGCCGAAGGTCGACTCCAACCAGAGCAAGATGGTGGCTGACTATATCAAGTTATTAGGTATTCATCTATACATAATACATATACATAAAAAGAAAAAAAAAACAAACCGCTGCTTATATTGTTTTGTGTGACGTGATTTAAGATACTCAAACATACACGTAAACTACTAAAACATATTCGTTAACAACCACAATATAGTCCCCGAACTACTAAATCGTAATTGTATTCTCTCAAAACATCATAAATTCGAAAATTACTACTGAAACATAGTCGTTAACTCTTAAAAACATAATCGCAAAACTACAAAACATAAACGTAAACTACTAAAACATGATCATAATGTCCTAAAACATAGTCGTTAAACTTTCAGAATGGGAGGGCTACATCAAGAAGCCAGACCTGAGCAGTAAGTCTGTGATACAATGGCTAGCGTACAACTGCTCGAACCATTGGCACGAGGGCGCTGGGAACGCCATGTCTCCTTTAACACTATGTCAACGGCATCAGGTACTTTTTTTTTCTAAATTTCATCACAACTCAGTTGGGCTCGGCTTTTCGATCTAACTACAAAACGGCTGAACTTCCATATTTAAAGCGACTGCAATCTGATCTTCACAATCCACTGGTTATATCCAAGTTCTTTAGTTAGACCAGTTATTGTATTTTTTAGGGTGCCAACTACCCGGGGGCATGACGGGAACCACATGGTTCCCAAACTCGAGGGGGCCATCTCGAATCCGGAGATGGCCCAGGTCAAGCCGGGGTGCGAGGGAAATGCTCTTTGGGACACCTTACACCCAGGCGTCAAAAGACCCTACACGGCGTGCGGTTTTAGTCGGTAAGAGTCCGACATAACTTGCCCCGCTGGCCGCGGGGTGGGTATCCATGAGCATTTCCGCACGGCAAAGAAAAAAAAGGGTGCCAACTACTCGTAACGATTACCATAAATATTCTTATGGCAACTGGGACCGATGGCTTAGCGTGCTCTCTAAGGTACGGAGGGGTTTCAATATGTTAAAAATTGTCACCCATCCTGAGACAGTTCAGTTCATTTAGTTTATGTGCACCGTAGGTGAATGGATCCCTACTAAGATATTTCGGGGCTATGTACCGGCTTACAAGTGAGGTTGATATGAGTCCCGAAGATCTTGGGGGGGAGGGGGTATGCCCATCAAAGATGTTAAAGAATGTTTGTTTTTCTTTTTTCAGATAAGTCCTCTACAGTACGACTGGGTGGTCTTAAATGTTCACGCTAAATCTGGCAAGTGGGATATAGTGGAGTCACTGTTTACTAAAAAAGTAAGTTCCACAGTCAAAAATTGCGTCCATTCTTCGGTAACTTAGTAGTTAAGGATACGACTTTTGTTATACCACTTTGGTGGCAGACAAGCACACGGCCCTCCTGATGGAAAGCAGTCACCGAGGCCTATGAACGTGTGTAACACCAGGGGAGTCACACTCCCGCTGCCTGGAGTGAGGAGGGATGGGAGTAGGGAAGTTTGAGGGAAGGGTTCGAGATGGGGATTGGGGGTAAAGAGGGGGGGAGGGATTGTGAGCTCTGGCTGCCCCATTTACCGCCGGGAACACAACACGATGATTATTATGGCCGCGGTCTTCTGTAGGGCGGAGATACTACCCCAGATGGACTGCTCAGTTCGGACGGGAGATACCGTCGTGTCCAACCTCCTTAAAAACGATCGAGAGAGTTTGCATCCTGACCATTATACAATTAATAGATATCCCAGTATTACTACTAATATTCTTTAAAAATCAAATAATCTTTCCAATTTTCCCAGGATTGGTTGGGTCGCACCACGGTGTCTTCCCACATCCCGATAGAGAGTCTACTGGCGAGGCTAAGCGAACTGCAGGCCAGCAAGCAGCTGATGGCGAAGTGCCTCGACAAAGTCGCCGGCAGCGATGACCGGCTGCGACTCGCTCATATCTATAAGGTATTTCTTTTTGACAAAGATGCCGTATCTTGTTTCTATGCGACGCATTTTGCCACAAACAAGCATAGTGTACGGCATCTAACTTGGCAAGATTTTGGAGTAGTGGGGCCCACATAACATAACATAAACTCACGCCTATATCCCCGAAGGGGTAGGCAGAGGTGCTAGCACCCACATTTCGCCAGTTTATGTTTAGGTCCCAATGTAATAGGCCCATGTGGCCACGTTAGATGCCGCGCATTATAATTCATATTTTGATGTGAATATTGATACTTACTGGTATTTGATGGATCTGTGGCGTAACGGTAGTCCATTCGACTGCAGCTACGCCAGGGGTGCGGGTTCTGTTCCCGCTCAGTACAAATATTTGTATGTATGCCTAAGAATATCTGCATTGGTCTAGCCTAGGCATTTCAATGTATAATATGTATGTATTTACAAAAAAAAGTATATTTTAAGTATGTTCATCCGTATTCTAGGACCCTTAACACAAGCCAGTTAAACTATGCTTACTTTGGGTCTAGAGAGCGTTGTGTAGAATATCGTAGAATACTTTTTATCAATCAATCAATCAATCATTCATTAATTTGCGAACATGGGTACAAAAAATTAAAAACATAACATTTTTGTAATTCATGATGGGCTTACGTTGGACCTCAATCCCACCTGATGGTAAGTGACGATGTGGTCTACGATGAATCACGCTTGCCTTGAAGGAACCTATTCACTCGTGACTTGAATACTCCCAGGTTATAGCTTTCCGGAAACATAGACTCAGGCAAGGAATTCCACTCCTTAGCTGTACGCACGATGAACGTGTCAGCATCTGGTGTTAATTACATTTCACATTATAATTTTTATTTTTACCTTCTAATCAGTTGTCATCCATACCCACTGTTACAGGTCCACTCGGTAGTGATAGAAACGTTGGTGAAGCAGAAAGACCGTGCAGCGCTCACCAACTACAAGATGACTCTCAGTCCGCAGTCCGAAGACTACATACTAGCTGAAAATAATCTACGAAATGCGGTAAGTTTATAGCTTTTTTAAAGGTGGCAGACCAGCACATGGCCCACCTGATGGGAAGCGGTCACCATGTTCCACGGACGCGTGCGATACTAGGGGTGTCACACTCGCGCTGCCCACCCTGAAGGGGGGGAGGGGGAGCGCTTAAGAGAGTTTATGTAAATAAGTATGTTTATCAGCATTCTAGAACCCATAACACAAGCTAGTTAAACTATGCTTACTTTGGGTCTAGAGGGCGCTGTGTAGAATGTCGTAGAATATTTATTTATTTATTTATGCGCTGACAAAGACAAAGCAAAATTTCACTTCTTATGTAAATGGCTCGTGCTGCGAGTGGCAGGGTCCCTCCCCCCCCTCCCTGATATATTCAGATTTACTAAATTCAATGGTTTATTCATTGTAATTAATCAAGCTGAGGGCCGCCACTGTAGCACTAGTGGTGACCCTAATCCTGGGACTTTACCTTTAGCTTACCATCAGGCGAGGTGAAGTCATTTTGACGTGCCCTAATTAAAAGAACTAAAATAAAAAATTACCTATTCAAATTAATATATTATTTGCAATTAACATATTATTTGTGATTAACATTATTCGTTATTTTCATAAAATTTTTCGGTCTTATTACAAAACACGGACTAAAGTCAGGTTTAAACCCAGACTATGAAGTCCAGGCTTAATTTTAAGACCAAGGTTTAAACTTCTTCTTATTACAAAAACAGAATAATCCGTGGACTACTTAGGCCATGGTTTAAATCTTGGCCTAATAACAACCACAGATTACTCTAAACTTTTGTTCGTTCATTGTGATATCATTCGGTCGCAACGTTCCGTTTTCTCAGAAAGCAAAAATTTTCTGAAATCGTTAATAAATATTATTTACTAAAAAATGGTGAAAAAAATATTTACAACATTATAATTATTAAATTTAAAGTCATGAACGATAGTTGGACTTTATTTTATAGTAAAATATCATTATCATGCCTTTATTTAGCAATCATTGTTATAATATTGGACGATCTATGATGAACGTTAAATGAAGCGTAGTTTTTCGGAGCCCGCGCGTTGTTCAATTTTTTTTTTTAATTTTTATACCCACTTTTGAATCATTTCAATACCCGTACTAACTTTTACGTTTCCAGTGGTTTAAACTTTTAAATTTGAATTAAATAATGGAAGGAGAAAAGAAAAAGAGGGGCGAAAATTGGACTGCCGAGGAAAAAGTAAGCCAAAATATGATGTATTTTGGTATTTTCCACAAATCAAATCAAAATGACAAGTTTGACGTTTTATTTTCGTGATTTAGATACTTAGACCAACGTTAAACTAGGTGTCACGCAGGTTTATCTTTAGACCAGAGATAGTCCCAGGTTTAGTACTAAAACGCGTTTTGTAATAACATTTTCGTTAAACCATGGTCTAAAGACGTTTTAGACCTGGGTTTAAAGTTAGTCCGTGTTTTGTAATAAGACCGTTTAAGTTTCTGTACAATCATCATCTTCCTTTGACCCTGACGGTACCTCTCGATCGTAAAGCCGACTCTTTACCACTAAGCTACCGACGATTTATTTATATTGCGTGTTTCTTTCTTGCAGTCGATAAAATGGAAAAATTGAAGAACAAGACAAGACTGAGGACCAAGAGAAAAATAAATCATGACATTATATTTCGCATTTATACCTAATATATAAAATATATATCAGTAAACTAAGCCAGCTTCACCTGCAACCAAGAACCTGCTGATTAACGGACGAGGCAGGCGCAGGCTTTCCCTTCGGGGTTGGAGGATCAGACGGCAGTCGCTCACGTTAAAGCCAAAATACACAGAATTTTTTTTGCAAAACTAGGTATCTAAAATGCCAGTTTTAGATGCAAATGAGATTGGCACTCGATGAAAAAGAAGATATTTAAGAAAGTATTTTTAAACTAGGTACTAGAAAAGTGGATTTGATTAGTGCACGGCATCTAACTTGGCAAGATTTTGGAGTAGTGTGGGCCCCACTACTCCAAAACCTTGCCAAGTTAGATGCCGTGCACTATATTCTAATGAAACGCTCCTGGGGGCTAGATAATATCACATTGTATTGGCTATAACGCCGGTGGAATAATCCGAAATGTATGGCAGTGACATTATTTGTTGATAACTTCTATAAGATTGTTAAGTCTTAAACTTGGGTTATGTTATATTAATGATTTTAACCACAATTTTTTTAATTGTCTGTTCGTCTGTTTGTGCGCGATGGACGCAATAACTACGAAACGTATTTTGATGTGGATTTTTGTTTGAAAGGTTTTGGTCAGACCTAAAATCTTCCACATGTTTGATAACAATCGGTTTAGAACCGGAGACAGTCAAAAACGCGAAACCCGTCGCACACGCGGGCGGAGCCACCGGCATAGGCTAGTTTACAATATGTTAGTTTTTATGTAATTAAGCTATTGTATAGCTTTTATCGCGGCTTTGAGGGGACCGAGTCAAGAAATTCCGTAACGAAAATAAAAAACCTAACACCACCTCCCATTGTCGCACTAGTTTCAACCTTATTTCAAGTACAGTAACAATCATAATTGAGTGACTGCTATGCAATAGCTTTCCCGCGACAGTCTTCGAGTGCCACACGTTTTTTTATATTAATTTAATAATGTTAGTCTTTAAAAGCTAATAAAAAAAATCGGTAATGTATGACACATTACCGATTTTTTTTTATTAGCTTTAAAGCAATTTCGCTAGTAGAATGTCACTTTGTCTACAAGCCCAACTAAGCTATACTGTTTATTCGTTTATGAACTGGGTGGGGTTTGAACCTGCAACCTCTTAATTGTAAGTCCAATTACTTTAGACATTTCCACTGCCTCTTTATTTAGTAAGAATATAAGTGAAATGGAGTCATTCATAAAATATTTTTTTAATACAATAAATAAATATTGTAACATATTACACAACTCTATGTAGACCAAAAAAAGCATAGCTTCTAGAACAGTGATAAGTTATTTGTAAATACATGCATGTAATACATAAAAACTACATAACGAAAATAGACATATTCATGCATACAAATATTTCTACTGACTAGGAATCGAACTCGCAACCTCTGGTGGTGTGTGAAGGTTTTTCTATGAATGGCCCCAGACTATTAATAAGTAAAACAGATATTATATTGTTATTATTACTATATTTAAGCGTTATATGTTGTGTACATATTTTTTTAATAAATGTCTTTAATTTACTTAATATTTTTTGTTATTTGCTTAATAATGGCATTAGATAGGTATTGGTATTTGATGTCAGTTATTACACTAAACCCCAAGAAAATAATACCTAGATATTTGATTACTCTTATAAAATAAATCTTATTAAAGTAATAAAATAAATTATTTACATTAAAAGAAGGAGTATGTACAAATTAAAGTTTAGGTGTCGAAAACTTCCTCCCCATCGATGTCGACTGGTAACGTACCCAAAAGGCTGGCGGCATTACCACGTGGGATGGAAATGCCGATTTTTGTGCAAAAAAGAAGCTTTATTTGACTATCTGTGCCTATCTATCTAGTAATTACTTTTCTTATCTATGAATTTTATCTTAACTGCAGCACATTTCACACGGATGTCCAATGAAGCATTTATCCGTCCAAAAATCTCCCATAAAGATTGTTTAAATGACGCAAATATGCGTCATTGGTGACGTATATTTGCGTCATCACTGAGTAATTTGTAAAAATGAAGGTGCAATGAATAATCTTCTATACCTACTATCATTAACTCTATTAAAGTCATTGACCTGTCTATTTGTTCTTTGGTCTATACCTATCATAAGTATTGAAGGTTGGAACGACTTGACCATAAGTAATTAACTAACCTTGTGACAAATTAACATCCGCACCTACAATGCATTTCAAACTTTACGGTGAAGAAAATAAAATACAGTTTTAGTTGACACCATCTCCATTCGTCACAGTAGCTCATTAAGGATTTCCACTTATTATAGTTAGTATACGGTTAGTATCGACTTGTTAACGTATTTATACCGAATGTCAGTTGTTTATGACTCATTGTCTCGTGATAATGACTCAGAAATATTACTGTTCTGTTTACCACGACGACACTACGACGTAAATACTTATTGCACTTTATCCTGCTACTCTGAACCTAAAAAACTAATGGACGGAAAGCGTTGAAGTCAGCTCACTTGCTTATACGTAGATAGATACAAGTCGGCACGGCACGCACACACACTAGGTCATTTTTCAGTCAGTTTAAGTAGCGAAAATAAATGAAAATACAGCATGTCTTGTTTAAAAACCATAGTGACAGCGAAAATATATCCAGGAATCACATTTTAATTAAATTTGGGTAACACATCGCAACCCGAAATTCACACAGTCATGGTTAGTCGCCGCCATTTTTGTGACCCAGTCTTCTTCAGCGGTTTCAGTTCATAGATTTTATAAGTCAATGCTTGCAACCTGAAATATTTGAGGAGAATGCAACGCAGGTAGGTACATACCCCTTTTTATTAGATTTACCTCGCAGTGGCCGGCCTGTCACAATTCTCGATTATTATCATCGTGATCTTAGAAGGCTCATCTTGGAACCCGGAGTCCACTAACTCCTTCCTTTAGGTTCGGCTTTTATGGGAGCGATTGTAGTCTGGCCCCCAACTCTGTTAACACACCGCCACAGCCTAACATGCAATTTCCATGGATAGTCAAATGCTTCATTGAAGATACCTATACCTAGATAAAAAAAAATTGATAAGCGATCTGATAATTTTCATTCGTATCAACGTATCTCTACATTATCTGTGTAAGATAACAGCTTATTAAAAAAAACCTTCAGGCATATTTATTCAGTACCTACCTATTGTTTTTCCTATATGTATATATTTTTATTCATTTCATTTGTAGAGTAGGTACCTATATGTGATAAGAATAAGAGTGTTTATATGTGAGAAACACGCTTTACTACAGGTTGATATGATAGTAGATAATAATAATAATTGTGTAGTAGGTACAGTAGATTACTTACCTAACATTTCGCCGATAACAGTGTACAAATTGGCTCATCTATCTATAATAAGTATGTATTTACAAAAAAAAAAGTATTTAAGTACCTATGTTTATCAGCATTCTAGAACCCATAACACAAGCTAGTTAAACTATGCTTACTTTGGGTCTAGGGAGCGCTGTGTAGAATGTCGCAGAATATTTATTTATTTATTTATTTATCTAGGTATATCTTTTTATATATTTCGTCAGTTAGCCATCTTGGGCCTGGTTCACTAAAATTACTGATGGCGGAGGTTTCTACGTATCATTCTTACCAAATCTACTCTCCGTACCTACTGTTTTAATTAAGGAGGCTATTTTTAATATACCAATCCTACTCCCTACTACTTACTATCTTCTTTCTATCCTACTAATAATGAAAGTTTGTAAAGGTGTTAACCCATGCCTAAACAGTATACCTACCTAGAGGTAATGAGTCCATTCCTTTCTCTCTGCTAGACAACCTTGTTCTAATTGATAAGGGTAAGAGTAGTTATGCGTTTAAACCTACTGAAGCGAAGCAATATAGGGTCACCTTGAACCTCGGTATTTGAAGTTGGTTCTATTTGGACACAACCGCCCTTGCGGGTAGTATCCATAGGGATTTCCACGCGAAAAAAGATCGTTGGCTTTGACCTCAAAGATCTTAGATACCTATATTATGTACTACAACTAACAATAAAACATAAACCATATTATAATAAATCCGATTTAATAACAATATAACGATCAGTCGCCATCATCACCACCGCAGCAACCATCATCGACTTCCACACCACACATCTTCAGAAGGAACACACAGGCAGTCACGCACAGAAGGCATCTGAGACAACGCCCACATGCACCGCAGTTGCAGCTACACGAACAACACATCTTAACTTCAACACTTAACTCAAAGCGAAGTTCCAAAAAGTTTTAAACACTGCACATTTAATTTCTGTTCAAACACTTCACTTAACGACACTAAAATAATGATGATGCCAGTTCTACGCCATTCTTAAGTCTATAGTGGTTAATTTAATACTGTTTTTTTGCCTTTATCACGACGCACAACCGCAGAGTGTGAAGCTATGACTTCATCTGTCTTTAGTTTTACTAAATGTTAGTAATATATAGGTATACCTGTTCCGTCGTATCATTAATGGTATCTGCTTTAAGTTGAATCAACAATGATAAGTTGATAACAATTTGAGGAAAAATGTTTGCAGTTCATATCTATGGTTCCGTATCCGTTTACAATACTTATGTAATCTAAGTACCTACCTAATAAGTGTTTACAAAGTGAGTCATGTACTTACCTTGAAATGAATATAAGTAAGATTCTTGGGTATTACGAGTTTCCGTTTTTAGATGGCGTTTATGAAAAATAAAAGTAGATAACGAAACAGCAAAGCACTCATTGATAAACATTTAATCATCATCATCATCATCATCATCATCAATATCAGCACTGCACATTTGCAGCAGGTACACACAGCAAGTTATACCTACACAAAAGGCACCTGAGACATCGACAACACGTTGCACACATTTTAACTCGAAAGGTTAACAGCTTCACAAAATCCTTTGACTTGATTTTGATTCAGTGTTACGTCAGCTTCATGGGTATGTCTAAAAGAGTTCTCGTGTCTATAATTTTAGTTTCAAACACTGCACTTTTGCTCCAACAAAATTGACCTCAACTGATAGAATTATTGCACTTATTGAAACAATTTGGGGTCAAAAAATTAGGTTCGGTTTGTTTCACGTTCATTCTCCTTCCGATGGCCTATGGAAATTTTACCCGGTTGACAGCAATAGGGAACCTAAAATTGTACAAAAAATATACCTAGTTGGTGAAATGGAAGTGGAAGCTCTCCAGAGGTCGCAATGTGTTAAAAACGGTAACCTATCCTAAGACTGACTTGGATAGTGTTGCTTAGCCTTGCAATGTTACCACTTAGCCAGGGACCTCACACATCCTAAATAATGTATTATCTCTTGTAATAACTTTATTCTTATCACCATAATGGTGTGATATCAATACGTGGTTACTTGTTATCTGATAATTGATCCAAGGGCCATTGGAATGGATATCGACAGGATGCAGGCTTAGGTACCTACCCCCTGAATCTCCCAAACATCCGGAACCTAGCGCGAGGCCTGACGGTAATAAAACTAATAAAGCCTAAACTTATAAATTCTACGGACAGAACGCGCCGCAGACGAGACCGTGTCACAATAATGGTGCCAAAATTAGCTATATTCACAGGGTCATATTTCAGGATCTATTGAAGCTATACTACCTATCTATGAAATTTGGCACACTGTTTATGATTACGTAGGTACAATTTTATCTCTGTAATTGCAATAGGTACCTACTGAGCTATGGGGGGGGGGGGTCAAAAGTAGGTCGAAACGGTTCATGTAAATAGTGCACGGCATGCCCGCGGCTCAGACTAGAAGAATACCTAATCTTGTAGTCTGAGGCCCGCGGTCTCTTGCTGGAACACGGCCTGCGCACTGCCGTGTGCTTAGATTTATAATATAAGTTGTCTAGGTATTTAATTATTTATTTTTAAAGTCTGCAGTCTTAGTAATTGGGTCCCGTTTTTAGGGGTACCCAATTACCTACCCTAAAAATAAGGGTTAGAAAACCTCGAAGAATAATAAGGTTTTCACCATAGTTTTCATAATATCAACTTTTTCTGAGATTCTTCCACAATAGACCAAAAATTCAAAGTCATATTGACAAGTCAATCAAAATGAGCACATTCCATAGTGTTCCGAAGACACATCACATGTGCACATCAGCACATTCTAAATATCAATGTTATACTAATATTATCGAATAAATTAATTACCTACTAACCAAAGAATAAGGATTATTAAATGCGCTCATTTGAAACCATTTAACAATGATGTCAATCTTCAAAAAATTGGATAATTTATTCACTCTGCCGGTCAAAATGTGAATAACATAACACGTTTCATCTCATCTTTTCAAGGTTTGAAAGCCCTACTCCAAACGCCCTGACAGCCTGAAATTTCATATGTGAAGTGATGAGAAACATAGTCGTAAATATAACGGACTGAATGAAACAACGAAATAGTTTTTAATCCTATGAAGACTAAACAGTCGTAAGCAGTTTCTCAAACCCTGGAACCGCATGAACGTCTATAAACCTGCAATAAAAAAAAAGAAATAAAATATCTACCAAAAATGTGTAAATCTAAAGTATTGATTTTCTCAACAATCACAAAAGCTAAAATAGTGTTGGTAATGTAATAACAGCTATAGATATGTCTAATGCTATCGCGTTATTAAATAGCGTTGTTATGTTAAAATGAAATAACGAGCTGTTTTTTTGTGCCACTTATTCGTTTCAAAGTTTTAATGTGTTGTTGTAACTTCTGTGGTAGCCTACGTTGTATTTTCTGCTTTACAGGTATCGCTTATTTATTTCATTTATGTGGAATTGAATGTAATTGTGCTTGTAGCGATTGTAGTCCATGCTGTCATCCGAAACACGACGATGACGATTATTTTTAGACAGTGCTCGGTATCCAGTATCGAAGATAATGTAAGCCAAATTATAAGTTCCCGGGTTCTTACCATGACGTGTTAAAGTGTCTGTGTTTCGAGCAAGAAGGAGGGATCCGTCCCTCTATCTCGCCTGGTTTGTTAAGCATATTGTATTATTGTTTGGTAATGCATTTTGTATCGTATGAATATACCTTCTGCTTTTATACATTCTTTCATTATAATATTATATAGGTAGGTACCTCTATCAAATAAGTTTCAAGAAATAATTCATAAACATATTTTCTAAGCTAGGTTCACTATTTCTCAATCACTTTCTTATACCTACACTTCAATCGACTGTCGTTTTAAGCTGAACAGAACAGGACCACATAGTTTACTCATTACAATATTTCCCCAAAGAAGGAATCCCCGTAAATTAAATTCTAGGATTTGCATTATTTTATTATCTAAGTCGAAAACTTTGCATATTCTATTTCACTTGGCTCCCATTTTCAAATTAGGATACTTACAGAAATTAATACGATACTATTTATATAGCCGCGTATTGACTGAGCAGACGACTCGCGCGTATTGACTGAGCTGAGCAGACGACTCGCGAGGCAGACGTTTGGCTGCACGCTCGGGCGAGGTAGGTACGAACTTACCGACCGAGGATATGCCTTGCACGGCTGTTTCGAGAGGCTGCTCACTCAGTCAGTACGCGGCTAATCAATAAAACAGCATATCATATAAACAACCATATATTTTCCGTCACGTGGTTTGTTTGCTCCAGGCCTGGTTGAAGCCCGTGTCGCGAAATAACTGCTCAATGTCTTCTTTATCCAGTTTAATCACCGACTGGAATTAAAAATAGTTTTTTTATAATCATAATCATTTACTTATTGTTATGTTTTTATTTATCGCAGGTTTATAAGTGCCCGGTTAATGGCAATAGGCTCGCCACCTATTACATTGGGACCTAAACATAAACTGGCGAAATGTGGGTGCTAGCACCTCTGACTATCCCTTCGGGGATATAGGCGTGAGTTTATGTTATGTTAACACAGGTATACAGATACCTACAGGTGGCAGTGTTATAATGTCCTTTAAGTTACATAAATTACGAAAGTGCTTACCAGAACTGGTTTCTTAGAGTGCTTAGTTGTGGGAGTGTACAACAGTGCATTGGCACCCGGCCTATGAAGAGATAAAATACTATGAGTAACAGAACTAATTTCAGCCGAACCAAACTGTAAAGTCTGCTCTTTATTTGTGGGCCATAACATATTAAGTGCATACAGATTATAGTAACATGATAACTTATGCTATATAACATGTCAAAATGTCCATGTTATTTAACATTGCGATATAGCCTAAAATGTTATATAGCTTATTTTATAGGTATACGCATATCGTTCACACTAATAGAACATGAGAAATAGCTGTTGTTGTGTTTGTTGTTTTGTATGTGTATGTTTTGTTATATGATTTAGATTTACAGCAAGAAGGCCTAAGTCAAACGCGTAGGTACCTAGACGCAGCAGCAGAGGTTTTTAGTCGAAAATCCCTATACTGAAAAGATCCTGATTAAATACTGGCTACACTCACCTTGCTGGTCTAATTCTTGTCTGGTCCCATCTTGAGCGATACAGCCCTTGCTCCTGAAAGTTAGTTCATATAAATAAATGTGACCAGGATAACCAAAATTCCTTATTTTAGTGGTAAAAATAACATAATAGATCCCTGTTAACGAAACTTACGTGTAGTAGATAAGAGCTAGAGTATATTTAATGTAAGTAGGTAATTTTGAAACAGTTAATATGTCTAAAATAGTGATGAATCGTGCTTGCTAATTTGACCCGTATAGGGATGGTCGAGAGAAGATTGATGAAACAGATGTATAAAGCAAAAGTGAATGGGCGAGTTTCAAGCTGCAGCGGCAATAGCTGATGAAATGTACCTATACTTATCGACAAGATGGACAGTTTTGCCATTTCTAAAGTCTACACGTGAACATGGTTAGGCATAGATATTTTAAGCTTCCAAATTAACCCGCCTGGGGTTCGCTTATTGCTTTTGATTGGAATGTCAGCTGTTCTGAGAGAGACTGCCGTCTAACCTCCCAACGCCGAGAGCAAAGCCTGCCAGAGCCTCGTACGTTGTTAAGCAAATGCTTCTACACCTCAATAAGTGACGAAGGGATAATCCCTTAATACCTGCTGGCATAAGAATACCACAAAACACTTACCAAATCAGATTCAGATTCACGTGGGTCAGCGTGGTTTTCTCTGAGAGTCGGCCGGTACGCTTCCACCATTCGGTGCTCTTGCGGCTGAGTGGATATTCGCCTGGGAACCTGCAGCGGTATCACCGGTTCTAAATCTGGTTCTCTTTCGACCTCAGCTGGTGGATTCTCTTTACCCTGACTTGAAGAAAATCAAAGGTTATGCTTGTAATATAACGCACTTCGTAAAAATCACTTTAATCAGTTAAAATAATGAGCAAATTTTAAATGTGACCTTATAAAAAAGAAGTTACAACAGGATACTGTATTATGCTGCGGGCTTGGCCCCAGATATTTTACGGAGATAGGACACGACGGTATCTCCCGTCCGAACTGAGCAGTCCGTCTGGGGTAGTACCTACCTATGCCCTAAAGACCACGGCCATAACAACCATCGTGTTATGTTCCCGGCGGTAAGTAGGGTAGTCAGAGCTCACAATCTCCAATCTCCAACCCCCCCCTCCCCCCAACCTCCCAACCCTCCCCTCTCCAGGGTCGGCAGCGGAAGTGTGATGCCCTGATGTTGCACACGTCCATAGGCCACGGTGACCACTTCCCATCAGATGGGCCGTGTGCTTGTCTACCACCTAAGCCTTATAAAAACACGCAACAAGTAGCATTAAAGTACAATATTACCTACCGCCGACCATATGGCCTTCCATACGAATGTTTCTTAGTCGACCAGTCAGGTTGCTCCAGTAATGGGTTATAGTTCTTATCATGCTTAAAGATAGCCTTTCTCCTTGCTTGTTCGTCCATTATCAGATCCTTATTCCTGTCTATTTCTATGTTTCTATCCCTGATCAGCTCCCTATGTCTGATCTGGTCAATATTCCTGGCTGAATCTCTATCTCTTATCTGTTCTCTATCCATAACTGACTCTCTTTCCCTGACTTCCTCTCTATCCCCGACCTGCTCCATCTCCCTGACTTCGTCTCTATCTGGCATTTCTTCTCTATCTCTTGGTTGCTCCCTATCTCTATCTAGATCTTGATCTATGGCTTTTTCTCTGTTTCTATTACTGTAAGCTCTCAAAGGATCCATTGTGGAAACGAAAGCTGTTACGGATCCAGTGAATTTCTCTGTAAGGTTATTTAAGGAGGATGATTATATTTATTCACACGGTACAAAAAATGTAACCTGGGATCATTCGTCAATACTTTCTTGCATTTTTTTTTTTTGGGGTAGTCCCAATCATGGGACAGTTAGAGTTTTGTACATATTGTTACACTATCCATCATATACCTATTATATTAAAACGAGCAAATATTTGATGCCGAAAAGATCTAATGATATCAACAATGGAATACGCTAAGGCGATAAGCCGGCGGGGCGGAGCGGTCAAAATGACCGCGACGCACTCTTATTTGTACGATTAGAAGGTTTCATTTGTCCGCGCAATAGCGCATGTCGCTAGTCAGACATACGCGAACTAAATGCGATCTAATGACAGTAATAATAAGTGCGTCGCGGTCATTTTGACCGCCCCGCGCCTCCGTCTGCTTAACACCTTAATGTATACCTAACGTCGTATGTAATTGAACAATACTAATAGGGATACTATTGCCTCTAAAGATAAAATCGGCTCATTTACCTATATCAGGCCTAAACAGCCCAGGGTCCTGCGGCCTAGACACTTCTTTAGGGAACGCTCTAGCAGTAGACCTAGGAGCAGTGAATCGAGTGGCTCCTTTCGATAGCTTTCTATTATATGGTTCCGTTCTTTTATGCCACATGCTCGGTGTTGGCACGTCTCCAACTGAAAAAAAATGAAGAAAAGAAATACGCAGACAGCCCTGATAGTAAACAGCTAACTGGGTTCTCACTCCTACCCAGGGTGTCATCCATACGTGGAAACCACGCAGGATGAGGAATTGGAGGGATAGGAAAATGAGTGAATTCATTAAAATTTCTATTAAATAATTACTCCTATTATAAATCATCCAAGTCCAAACGGCAAATCATACAAGTGCAATCATCCAAGCGGTAGATTATAAATCCAGATAGGATTTACAATGCCACTCAATATGCTGCTGTCGGCGTCATTCTCCGTCGGCATCGTACCACGCACAAGTGTACTCGTACTCTTGTTTCCATCTCACCACTTTATATGCATCGCTGCAGCTGGTGTCTCGTCAAAAAGGACTCGCTTTGCTGCTAAATGGGATCGTCGCTAGCGTCACTGCCTCGCGCTTAGCAGCATCTTAGACAGCAACGGGTTCGTAGGCTCTAGTAGTTATCAATTCAACTGCATCTTAGAAAATCAGCTCAAAAAAACTGTCTCGTGTCTCCACGAATTTTCATCTCACAAGGAATACGGCCTCGGGCAGAATGACTGAGGAGTAATGCAGGTAGTTCCACCGTATTTTTTTTTTCAGAATTGGGTTATTCCTAACAGCAAAATAAAGGACGAATGACTCGATACTTTTTAAGAAGCTGTTACGAGGATTTTCCTTGCATTGTCATATTTTATGCTAAGTTCATGGTCATAAAGTATGCATAATTGTATGTCACTAAGACTATTTTAATGATGTTTTGTTTTTGTAACGTAAGTTTGCGCAGTTAATTTCTGACTGCACAGATCGTCATTTTGACAAAAGTAACGTTCATGTTCAAGCCGGAATCGCATACTATTGCGATGTTTAGATACAAGTTTAGGTATTTGGCTCCACTGAAGGACGATTAACTGCACTTAATGACAGGCATTCTAATACTACTTATAAGGCAGGTGAGGATTCAAATAAAACGTATGAAAACTTAGTATTTTTTATTTTTCTACAGTAATATTTAATTACAATTTTAATCTATAATAGTGATGGCCAGCAGTGGGGCAAGATTGTCTAAAAAATAATCATGTAGCCGTTTTTCACACAGTGTTAAAAAATAGTACAGATATTCTATCTCACGAAGGTGAGTGAACAATTCAATAGAGTTTTGTAAATACGCATGCATGTGTGTGCGAAAGTTCATATCACTTCAAAAGAAATTCATGCAGCGGTAGTGGTAGTTGAACAATAAATAGCATTGCAAGTAATTCATTTTTCAAAGTACCTAATGTGTATATGTAGGTATTATGTTTAACTACAATGAAAGCTCAACCGCCTTCGTGAAATAGAACATCTATACCTATCTATATACAATTTACTCCATACAAGAATTTCTCATTAATATTATATTACATTTCTAAATTTTCCACATTACTCTAGCGTGGCATTGCGCTCCAGACGGTGTTTGCGATTTACCGCCATGTCTAGTTGGCGTATACCGGTCTGGAAAGGATCTCCTTCGATGTCCCGCGGCAAAGGCCTGTCGGAGATCTGCTATCCTCTGATTTTCAATCAAACTGCCCTTCGCCTTAGCACTCATAAAGGCTAGCTTGCGTACCACTGTATTGGAACGAGTATACCAGTAATTATGTGACTTTCTTGTCTTTTGTAAGTATTAAATTTTAATTTGCATTGTGAAATCTTGGTTGGATTTCTTATTTTTCTCAAATATATGTTTACCAATGTGAAATGAAAGACTTATTGGCGTGGTGTTAAGACAATTATCTAAATAAAAATAGAGATTTAGACTTATTTTTACATATAATTTGTTAAAGTTGAGATTCGAAAAGTGGAATTTTATTAATTGACTTAATGGAGTGTTCTGTAGATTTTAACTTACATTACATTTTTTAATACAAGGAAAATAATTCGAAATACCTATGTATTATCTTTGTATGTGAATGTTATACTTACATAAATATTTATTCTTGACTTACAACCGCTTAATACTAAGCTTCGTCGATTTGACTACGCCCGTAGCAATGTAAAAAAAAAAACAAAAACTCTTATTTGTTATAACTGTAGTTGCGAAATATAAAATATTACAATACACAATATTAATTATTTTGACGATTCACACCCAATCAAATGTATGAATTTATCAAAATTCAATACTTAAAATTACACTTAAAATCAAAAAATAAGTCATGAACTCTTATGTTATTTACATCCTAAACTGTAGGTACTTCTATAACACAGTCTTATTTATGCTGTTCACACTTAAATTTACATATTTTCATATATTTTCCTAATTTCAATTATATAATTACAATTGACATGTAATGACAAATAATTATTTTCTTAACGAAAACACCTCATCATAGCTAGCTCTCTGCCAGCCATAAGACGCGAAATCCTCAACATCATCCCCTGACTCACTCGCAGAAGAATGCGCTTCGCCACTATTGTCCTCAGTTATTAAATTATTAACCGTTTCTATAAATAATTGTACAATTTATTTTATTACCAATCGGAATAAAACGCAATTCATAAGAAGAAACACCTATACTAAGCTTCGTCGATCTGACGACATAATAGTTTTGAAAATGACATCGTTATTCATTTACAAAAAAATACTGAGTAATTAACATTACGGGGCAGAGAAAGCAAGCGTTTTCCAAATTATGTTCATATAATAATATTATATTTTATGGCAAATTATTAAATATTAGAGGCGTCGTCAATTCGACGAAGCTTAGTATTTTAGGTCGAGGCATTTTTACGCCAACACGCTATTAAAATAGTCTAGGGTCATAATTATATCAAAGGTCTCGAAGCCAAAGGTACACATTGCAATTCTTTTACATTCAAATCTTATGTTGTGGTCTAAAAGGCAAACATGCTGAATGCCGAATTTTGCAATTAGTACGTTTATATAAAGTAATATAGACCACTGATATTGTGGCTCTATTTTGCATCTTGCCATATTCTGACTGATATAAAGAGCCCCAATATAACCAGTTTGTAGCGAGTTCAAAATTAAGTAAATTGCCCAAAATATCATAAATATTACCTTCAAGAGTCTCCGCTTCTTCCGAGTCATCGTCGTCATCATCGTACTCTTCCATTCCCATTTCCTCATGCTCTTGAGGAGCAGGGTGACGTACCTGAGATGGAACAGATATTCATTTAGAAACAAGACATTAGAAGCAGGCGTTTGTCACTCGTCCATACCTACAGCGCGCAACAACTTCAAGTTGTCTAGGCAGTCGGGGTTGCCGTGCAACTGCGTGTGCAACACGTAACAAGTAGGTTTGCAACATTAAAATTTAATAGAGAAGGTAAAAAATTCATTAGACATTACATGCCCTGGAAGGAATTATCAGCAATTCTTTCCAGAGGGGAATGAATGAATGAATGAATGATAATTTTATTTACTCGAAATACGTGTGTATATTATTTATTTTATCTTGTGAAGTCGTCTTGCTGGTAGGGTCCTGTATACCTTACGACCCTTTCCTTAACCTTAAGGTCTTCTTTAAAGAAGAGAAAAATATAGCATTACATAGAGAAGGAAAAACGTATTACCGGTCCACATAAAGCAGGATAGGCACTCCTAGGTCTTCGCGCCGTGTGTACTGGACAAGGAGCCATAGGGCCGGGGACCAGTGTTCGCTGTCCCAACATGTTGGTGTGCGAGAAATCACAGACTAGTAGCAGCCTGGGGTGGTGAGCTCCATGGCGGACGGCCCCGCACCCAACAGCTTGGAGATTCCAGACCGCCAGTTGACTGAAGTGACCCCATACTGTACCCCTGGAAAGTAAGATCGTTTAAGGAGTTGGTTGGCCTATGAACATGTTAACATCAGATCGATTGAGAAATCGACCGTCAATGAACTTGCAGGTGTGGTTGGGTTCTGAAGATCTTGGTGGTCCAATACGTCAGTAATCCGTATCACCTGCTAAAATTCCTGTGGGACCAAGTTCAGTGTCAGAAAGAAGTCCTTACTTAGCAGTGAGTCTGAAAGGCGCGGTGAGTTGCTTCGGCTGCACTCGCCTGCGCTCCCCCCACCACGCGTCCAGGACTCTGCGTATAGCTCGTTGTGCGCTCAGCTCGTCCGAGTCACTGTAGCGACGCCATCGGACCTCACCAACTGTCTGTCCAGCGTACGGATATTTCACTGAAATACAGAAAAAAATAAAAATAGAACCGACCTAACTCCTCTTTTTCTTTTTGGAAAACGTTGAACGCTGTACACGTGTTAAAACTTTTAACGTTTAGCATAGGTACCTACTAAAATTTTCCCCAGAATGTAAACATTATTTTTTGAAAACCGCATCAAAATCGGTCCAACAAAACGCGAGGTAATCGCGGAAAAATATACAGTTCAAAGAGTGTACCTACCTCCTTTTGAAGTCCGTTAAAAATAAGTAGGTAGGTCCATATTATTATTATGATGATATTGTTGGTAGTTTACGCAAATATCAAACATTTAAATAAAACTATTTTAACGATTTAATAACAGTAGAGGAAGCACGTGAAGTATATAGGTAAGGACAGAAGTAGATTGCGAGCTGTTGTCTGCCTACCCCAATGGGAAAAAAGGCGTGAGCATATATATGTATGCTTAAGTATTTTTAACAGATGGAACGGACCATGGCTGCTGAAAGGCAATCGAAACGTCGGCTTTAGTTAAGATATTGTTCATACCAGCTTGCAGGTAAGGTTCTTAAAGACCTTATAGGAGCCCTATATTTAGAGAGACTGACTGACTGACAGACAGACACGGTTATGAGTAATAATTGTAAACGAACTAATGAAATAGTAAACATGTTATGTAATCTTTACTATATCTTAGTCATCACAGTGTAAATGGAAGTGTTAGTTGGCATTGTTTGTTAGCGATACGCATTTTTGTGTGTTTTGCTATAGTAAATATCTGATAGTAATATATCAAAGATTATTCCAACGTACGCACGACAGTATTGTTTCTTTATATAAATCATCAACATTATTCTAAGATCCTGGTTGCATTTGAGATCTTAATAACGGATTTTGTTTTTACGTTTGCTCATTTTGTCCACTATTTGCGTCTCATACCGCCCTTTCTTTTTTCGTACCTACTGAAAATCCACACGGATATCACCCCGGTTGAAATTCGAGGGCGGTCGTGTCGGACTTGAACCGACTAAAACTGCACGCCATGACCGCTTCCAATCAGGTGGGCCGTGTGCTTCTCTGCCACTTAGGTGGTTTAAAAAAGCATACCTGTTGCTCGGCAGTCGTCGTGAACGAAGTGACACTGGTCAGCTAGTCTTTGCGCCAGTTGGGACAGCTCTCGATCCCATTCCTGTGTAACGATATATTAAATAGGTACTCGTATCTATATTTTTAGTAAGAGATATTTTTAGAGTGAGGTCAATATGCTGATTGTCAACTTACTACGAGCATCATGATTTGTGGCTTCGGCAAATGCACACCTCCACGGACCCTTTCGTTGCCAGAAGCAATCCGCTGACGACGTCTGCGAACATTACAACAGTATTTGGGACTTTATTGCCCAGTAGGGTGTAGAGGGCCTTAACAACATCTTTAGGGTCCGTTCACACAGACCGGCTCGGAGAGGAGAGCAGATTCTTATCACACAGAGTTTTTAGTATTTGTAGTAAGGTTTATTTTTGAATCTGCACTGCTTTTGTCATTAAGAATGCTTGAACGCGCTTGGTGTGAAAAATGCGCGTCGATGCTCTCCGAGCCGGTCTGTGTGAACGGACCCTTAAGGCCACCTTGCCTGCAAGTCGGTGCAACACAATCTGTTACACAGCGGATTAGGTCCAGCCTTTGGATTTCAAGGTTGGTGGGTCAGATAGTACCTACTTGCTCCCAGAAAAGCTGACATATCAATCAAAATTAATAGGTAAGCGGACCTCGGGTTCCAAAATGCAAACTTTTGACGCAAATGGGAAATTTTAAACTTATAATATTTTATAAATTTGTCGAAATACTTTGACGCTCTGTACCTAGATGGCTTACTTTTGACACTGATTATGATCATCAACTTTTGCAACGCTGACTGTACCTAATCATGAAAGTATGAATCTTACCTGTTTAGATAATGTGTTATAAAATGTTTCAAATCATTCGTGAATTTGATGGGCGTGTAGCGTTCGCAAGACGTACCGGGACCTGACTGCAATAACAATGGACAATGTTAATACGTAAACAAAAACAACATAAAAAGTGTAAAATGTTATACCTACTCAAATATAAAATTGAAGCGTTTTATCGCGGACAAAACCTTTAGCGCTCACATTACTTGCTTTGAAAACAGAATGAAAACATTATCTGTTTTTGTCGGCTCGAAGGACCAAGAATCCAAAAGCATCATATTATCAGTAGAGTACCTACCTACTTAAATAGAACTAATAAAATGTTTTCTTTTATAAATAGATACATTTGTCGTACAAAAAGATAACATTTTAGATTATAATAATAATACAACGGCGAAATGATACAATTAATTTTAAACAATTATCAAAATAGGTATACTTATCCGTGGAAGCTGGTTGTCTTACATCGGGGAACTGGCAAGCAACGTGGCGGCCCTTGCCTTGGCACAGCCTTCGGTAGCGGATCGCGCAGTACTGGTGCTCCTCTGGTGTCCCGGCCGTCAGCGCAGCCAAGAGTAACCACAGCCATGCTGATGGGATCATTGTTAGGCGACTACGGCGTGAACAAGGTAATTATGAGTTGATTGGTTTTTAAACTTTTTTAATATATTTTAAAAACTTTTTTTTATAGGATTATAAAGTTAAAAAGTTAGTTTTTAAATTTACTGATATAAAAGGTTTTATTATTGTAATTTTTAAATGAGATTAGAATGATTAATATTTAATTAATTATTGTAATTAATTAATATTGTAATTTTTAAATGAGATTAGAATGATAAAATCTTGAATTTTATATTAGAGGCATAAATTGTAAGATTAAAAAATTTAATATGTTGAGATAGAAGTATAATATATTTAAAAAAAAAGGTTATGAAAAATAGTTATTAATTTTTTTTATGAGATCACAAAATTTAAAAAAGACTTTTTTTAGAAAAAGTTGTAGAAAAACGAATACTTATTGTATTTTTTTAAATGAAATTAAGAAGTTTAAATCTCGATTTCTATATGCTTATAGGAATGCTTTTTTTGCTTAAATTTATATTTATTAAATTAAAATTTTGTTTCTCTATAATAGGTAGATATTTATAAGTAATCACTACACGTAATAAGACAGATACTAGGTACAAGCGATACTCCAGCGAAAGTGTTCGAGATAACTAAAATTGAATTCATTGATTATCTCATTTTTATGTGCATCGATGAGCAATAGAATAAGCATTGTTTCATTTTGTGCGGTTTATTATTTTAGTAAATGACAATGACACAATGAAGTTTACAATTATTGTAAAATTGTTTTGGTGTAATTATTAAGATTTTACGCTAATAGAATATCATCATATTATGGTATTTGGTTTATTAGCTAATAAGTAGGCAATCGATGTAAGGAACGTGTACCTAACTGGGTATGTTTTTGTGCTAGACTCTCTAACTTTAGCAATGTAAGTATTGTACTACCTACCTATCATTTGTATTGATATGCATTATGCAAGTTTGAATTCGATTTAATTTAATGTGGTAAAAGGAGTTATGGCTATTGCTAGGCGGGGTCGCCATAGAAGTAGGTATACCTGTGTAGTTTTAGTTAAAACTGAAAATGTGTTGAAACCGCTTCCCAGATCTGACATCAGTCGCTCCCGGTGAAGCCAATCATAAACAATAGGCCGACTCCGGTTGGATACAACTGAGAATCAGCTATGAGGATGATGATGGCTGTTTTATAATGGAGTAATGGAGTGTTTACAGTGTGAAACAGTAGCTAACACACATTCATTTCATGTTCTACTGTAGGTATACAAACTTACCATTTACAAAGATAAAGATACAAGACTGCAAAAACACATAATATAGACTTCTATAAAAGTCAAAAAATATATAACAAAATGTAAGCAATAATTAAAAATGCGTCAGTATTCATAAAATACTTTAAACGCGGTAGGCCTCAAAGATGTTTACAAATCCTACAGAGTGACAGTTTTGACAGCGGACATAAATCAATGCAAGAGTTTCAGAAAATAGTTTTTATTACAAATCTTCTCGATGGTTCGAAAGTCGTGGTTAAATTAGCGCTAGTTAGAGTCAAAACCGTCTTAAGATAAATAGTAGGTATCCACTGTATAGGCCTCCCCTAAATAGACGTCCTTTTTGTGGATGTAGATGTATGGCATCCACATTGGATGAGAATGGCGAGGTAAAGGTAGAGGGATATATATTAGTGAGACATACGAGTAACTTTTCAGAAACAGACTCAGCAGGTCTTTCCACTCTTTAGCAGTAGAGTAGAGCAGCTAAAGAGTTTTTTTATGTTTACCTACATATTGAAATATATCAAAATAAAACAAAAGGAAATACAGATTGATAATTTTATTTTGAATTACAATAATAATTTATATTCAATTATATTTACAAATCTTAACGCTTAGCATAACTATAGCCTATAAATATATGTATATATAGTTATATTGTATGCACAATACATTATTACAATCGTGTGAAAACTAACTTTGTGTGGGTGAGGTCGGTACGGTCAGCAAAAAAGTTCTGCGACAATTATAACATTTATTCGACTAGATGTTAATATAGTTATAATAGGAAATATAATTGTTATGCAGAACAATTTTCTTTTTGTATTATTATGTTATATCTATTTTTTAAGTGCTGGCAGTACCGTTGCTGTTGAGAATGTAACTCTAACTTTGCTATATGGCATCAATTTTTAACTACAGCGCATATAGGTAGTTCATAAATGTCTATATATACAGTATGCTTCGAAAAGAAAAAAAAAACATAGTATTCTAAATATTAACTATCCAACTCTAATTAAGGCCCTGCAATGGAGTGGGTACGTCGGGAAAATAGTGAAAGTTTGGCTGGGAACGGCTTGCTTCGATTTTATAAAGCGTTTTCTGTCGCACAGCGCATTTTGATACTATGATAGTAGTTAAAACCAAAACAGTAATTTCAATTTTTTATAATCACAAATTGTTTTAACTGCTCTACAAAAGTATCAAACTGATAGTCCGATGTGTGACAGAGATAGCGCTCTACGAAACAGAAGAAAACCTATTTTTGTCGCATTTTTACGCTTTCTCCTGACGTGTCAAAATTAAATCTGAGTACTGTTTTCTTGAGTTTCCTTTATTCAATTAAAAACTATTCCTCATTACAATGGATTGCCAGTACTTAAACAGTTATCTACAGTTTGTATTTGATAGTTAATACTTTGAATACTATTTCGGAGCATACTTTATAATTCAATTAATATAAAACAAAAATATAAACAGTATTTATTAAGGGTAAATATATTATTTCATAGTTTAATTAGGCATTATTCTTTCGGCATAGTTTAGACTTTCACTCAATATAACAATTTAAGTGTTTTTTTTAGAAATTAAAGGTTTTGTCTTTTTCTCTCTAGACAGACAAGGACTGGATATTATATTTATATACTCGCAGCGCAGGTGCAGTATTTTAACAATATATTACTAACATAGCTGTTACGAATTGCCTGAAAATGATCAAGTTTGTTCACTGTCTACAATTTTTTGTAAGTTATGCTATCATATTCTTTTATAATAAAAAAGATAGACATTAGAATTCATCACATTAGCATTTTAGTAGGATGCTGCATTTTTTGGTAGTATTATTATTATGAATATCTTTTGATTTGGAACGTTAGGAAGACACGGAGCCCGGTTTAAATCTGCTTGTTTCGGGTTTGCAAAGCGTTTTTACTATCGTACAGCGCATGTCTACAGTTTGATATCTAATCAGAGTAGTTAAAACCGAAGCTATAGTTTTAACGTTTTATAAACCGAAACAGTTTTAACTACTCTGTGAATGTATCAACCTGACAGTCCGAAGTACGATAGACAGAAAGCTCTAGAAATTAATCCTAACCGGACGCACTCTAATTCCTGATGTGTCAAATTAATAGTCAGCATTTATCAGAGTTTAACCGATTAACGGGATACATTCTAAATCTATTTATTTGAAATGTTAAAGCAAATTTGTAATATTATGTAGATCATATATTTTAACTAATTATAATTAAATAACTTGTATTTCTGGCGTTAATTTATAGTGCCGCGTATAAATCCGCTATTTACTATTTTTGCTGACACTACTTTTCTTTTCAAGTGTTTCTTAAGTGATAGACAGAAACAAATATAATAAAGCATATTTAAATAGCACGTGACAGAAATTAAAAAGATTATTATCAGTATAAATTCATATTTTTTTGTCTACAGTACATTCGAATGGAACATCTAGTACGTAATAATAACACCAAGAACGCTCACAATTTTTTCTTTTTACGCATAATTCATAATATGAAATAGAAAAAATATAAACCTGTCCGAATTATAGGAGCGGATAATCTATTTTTTACCAGCTATCACGTTGAAAAAAAAATTTACAATATTGATCATTTTTTATTGCTTTTTTTGAGGAAATTTGATTACTTAGTGCCTTAGTTTACTAATTATGTGATATCTATACTCGACAGCAAAAAAAATCCCTTTAGTCCAATTAACTCACATACATTCTCACTGAAAGGGCTCTCTTTTAGTGCTAGAGACATTTGAGTGGGTAAGGTGAGTCGATTTTTTTGCTCTCGAGTGTGTTTATGTCTATCCAGATTCAGTTATTCGAGTCATCAGCATAATAACTTGTCTACAGTGCGACTTAAAGAAGGCCAATAAAAAGTAACGTCTGATTTTTACCAACTACTGTTGCCAATATCTTGTATAAACTACGGATTTGCCGCGAGCGGTTGAGCGGATATTGTCAGTCGTGGATCAACTTGCGTTCAGTCCACGAGCGGATAGATCTCCGCGACTAACCGATTCGGTTGCGTGTACGGTACGCGTCAAAAAGAACGCTCTAAATAAGTTTAGTACATTTTTATCACCTCCGTCTTACTGTTTATGGGCATTTTTTAATAAGGTCTTTGTTAATAAAATAAATAAAATATTTAAAACATAAAATTTATAGACTAAGAAGTAATATGGGCTGTGGTAGTTAAGGTGAGGTAGAATAACAATTCTTTTGAATCCACTGACTGAGGGCCATCTTGGTTATTTAAATTGTAATAGTTTACTAAAAAGTTGGTAATTTCTTACAAAGTGAGGATACTTTGTAATAAATTCCCAACTTTTAAGTACCTAAACATTTAATTACTTTTTTACCTGTACTTAGCAAATAAATGATTTGATTTAATTTCTTCGCAAAAATTGGATCTATTCCTAGTCGCACCGTATTTCATTTATAACATAGTTATTGCAAAATTGGCGCGCGTAATGCTAATCTCCGTATATTAAGGCAATCCTGTTGTTTTGTATAAATTTAAGATTAATACTAGTAACACGACTCTCGACAGATTTTAATCTTATTGCTGAACTAACTTGTGGCGTTTCGAAGCACATTAAGGCTATCGCACGGAAGGCGTTTTGGTGTTAAACGTGGCACTAATTTTAACAATTTAAATGACTCAATAATATTCATAGCTAAATTATTGATTATCTAAATTTACAACATACTATTGGAATAATTTAAATTGGTATATCAAAGGCAGTAGCAAGATAAATATCTTAAAAATAATTCATAGTAAGTCATAAGTAATATTTCATGAATGTTTTGATACAATTTTTGTATCACAATATGTAGAAAAGAAAATAGAAGAAAAGAGAAGAAAAGACAAGAAAAGAAAACAAAAGAAAAAGAAAGGAAAAGGAAAAAAAAGAAAATATGTTTTAATATGGTACTTGGTGATGCTCTTATCATCAATATAATAAATAATATGTCTATTGCCGATATTTATTAACATTATTATGTGGACATTTTTCACCTTGTCTTACTAGATACGATTCATACATATAGACATAATATCAAAATAATTCTACTGAATATGAACGTGATCGAACATTGCAACATTGATCTGGCTATCGTGATAATTGCTAATAAATAAAGTATAAAAATATGTTATTCTATTTATTATGTTTTAAGTGGTTTCAACTACATATCTTAGAGCGTAAATATTTTTTGGGGACACAATAAATTGAAACTGATTTACAAGCGATATTTTGTTTAAAAAACTTTTTTTTAGGTTATATATTAAAATAAACTAAGTATTTATTTGCCAGAATAGAACGAGCAGAACTGAAACGACTCATATTTTTCAGAATTTTTGCTGAAATGAAGTTTCTAACTAATATTAGGTACCTACTATTGTGATGTGTTGTAAAAAATGTTAAGCAATATAACTTATTCTTATTTAATTGATGTGGATATATGAATATATTATCGCTTGTAAATAGCTATAAAGAATTAAATAGGCATATATAATATAATTCCAGAATACTTAATAATTAATTGATTCTCAGTACAAAACAATTTATTTTTCATTTATTGAGATCATTACCCATTAACTTGTTAATAAAATATACCTACATATTTATATTGAAAAATACACAAAAAAATAACTCGATAGCAAGTTCGCCAATTAAGAAAATTTGCTTAAATTCATATATTAAAGTAAAAAAAGTAAAAAAAAAAACAAACTTTGTTTATTTTATATTATCCGCTATCTCGTAACAAACCGCAATTTTATTCATTAACACTAAATAAAACATAAAAATATTGATATCGGACTATTATATATTATTAAGGTTGCATAGGAATAGTTAGCTGGTTATTGAATAAATGATAAAATACGTTTTTATCTAACCCTATAATACAATATAAAAATGTATGTGAATATTGTGGCCAGACCTTTAACTAAATACTATTGTGATGAACTATTGTTATGTGGCACATTTCTACTAATAATATAAACTAAAAACCTAGCATTAAACGTGCATAGACTGCAAAGACTCAGTGTCAAAAGTAGATGAACAATTCCGGAATTTACTAAAATATATATGAGATTTTTTTAAATTCTGTTTCCTACCCCGGAAACCTACTTAGTAGGCAATATAAAAATAGTAAAATGTGAAGCCAGAGCATTGAAAAGCAATACTCTGGTATTGAAGGTTAAGTATGAATCTTGGTAAGATTATTTAACACCAAACAAACAAAAAAAATCGATAAAAGAAAACTACACTACTACTATATCATTGCCTGGCTTCGAACGTGCAAGGGTAAAAATACATGAATTAAATAACGAATACAAAATGTAATAAATGTAAATATTTACGCGATAAATACAATACTTCAAGTCCGCCACAACATTCACCAACTAAATGCGATGACGTTACCAAACAAAGAACATCTATATTTTTACATCATGTACACATCAGTCGTAAGAAAAATATGAATATTGTAGTCTTATAAGCCGCACTATTTACATCTAATTATTATATATGTAATAGTGAATTTACGTACAAATAACATTATTTGCTTTAAGCCGACCGCTGCTTTATGCGAGTGCACGCAAGGCGTGCATACTGTTTCGTGCAAATACATAGAACATCATATGTATTTTTTTTTTGCACGAAACAAGTACCCGTATGCACACGTCAGCGGACGGCTTTACCGGTTTAAAGGCAAAATTTTATTTATTCGTTTTAGTATATTTATGGTAATATTGCGATTACGTTTCATTTATTGCTTTATTCTATTCTTCTATAAAATGCAACATTATTCAAGCCATCTATTTAAAACTTATTGCTTCTAAAGCCGTCCACTGTTTCGTCTGTGTGAACACATGCGGGCAACCTCGTGCAATCTACGTGTCGTGGTATTTATTGTTTACAATTTTTTGCACAAAATTCACTCCATATTATTTGCACGAAACAGACACCCGCTAACGTGCACACGTACGAGGCAGCGGTTGGCTTAAAGATTGTCAAATGGAATCAAAAATCTTTAACAAGCTCCATGAAAAGTATATGTAACGACCTCACACGAATTGTATAAATATTTTGAAAATATTGACTTTAAACCGGTATTTTTGTGATGATACACATTATTAATTACATCGTTGTCCATTCACATTCAACATTAAAACAAACACTATTAGAAAAACACATACGATTTTATGTGAAAAAATTGTCTTTTAATTTATTCTGCAAGCATTTATTTGCTAGCTAAAATATTCTACATGAGAAAATAAATATTATTATTTAATTACAAATATCGACTATTATCGATACAACACTAGACGACTAAAATTGTTGCTGCTGTAATTTTTTTATTATTTTTTTTATTATAAGATTTTTGTGTAAGTCTATTAGTTGGGATTAAGTAAGCAGGGCACTTATTACCGTAACGTACTGTGAACGCGCACGTTCATATAAGCCGACACACATAAGGTGATTTAATTTTGCGACAGTATTTTTTATGCCAAATTAAATCTACTAAACTATACTCACGTTTATCGCTTCAAATTTAAAACGATTGAGAAAAAGAAACTCATTTCTTCAATACTATCGTCTACATCCCGTTTTCAAGAGCGTTTGCCCTAACATCCGGTACAAATACGCTATAACATACCATAAAGTAATATTCTGTCTTATTTCTCTAAAAAGAACCAAATTATTATTGGTCATACTTAGATTTCTCATACACCTAAGGCACAGTGTCTGCCAGCATACAGATAATATAAAAACTAATATTGGAAAATTCATACAGACTATCATAGCAACAATAATTTTAGTCTAACGAAAACTATAGAAATTAAGAATATCGATAAAAAATGCAATGAATCTAAACACTAAGAACGCAGTCCAAATTTTTAAAGCACATCACTTAAAACGTAAGTACTGGAAATTGTTTTAGTTTGACTGTGATAATCACAATACAATTATTTATTTTAGGGTGGATTTCACCTTTTATTCATTTAATTAACTATGAAGTAAGTTGGTTGATGGAATGGAGATAAACAAGAGCAGTCTCGCTAAGTTGAAAAAGGTAGTTTAGATGCGTGGAACGTATGGCAAATCAGCTGTTCTAAGGCCCTGTTTAATAAAGGTGACAAACCGACAATTTCGTCACTTTTTGACACTTGTCGAATTAACGAGAAAAGTGCCGTTTAATGAATATGACAATTAAGTCCAAATGCGATAGGTATATTCTCATACCTCATGTTCCACCCGTTTACGGTGCGTTCTGTGAGGTATGAGAGGAATTTCATTCCGCGCACGCTTAGGCTGTAGAATGATCTCCCTGCTGTAGTTTTCCCTAGCTTCTACAATATGGGGTTCTTCAAGAAGGGCATTTTTACAGGGTCGGCAGCGCGAGTGTGACGCCCCTAGTGTTGCACACGTCCATAGACCACGGTGACCGCTTCCCATCAGGTAAGCCGTGCGCTTTTCTGCCACCTAAGTAGTACAATTTCCAGTACAAACGCTCCAAGGCACATTAATTTTACAAATCGTCGAAATATTATCCAGCTCTAGCATTCTATATGTGCATAATGTTGAGAGTGATTATATAAATTAGAGTATTTTGGCAACTTTATGTATGGAAGTGAAATGGTTAGGAGTAGGTACTTAACTATTATTCTTTTAATTATATCATAAAAATATTTGTCGATCGTGTATTTATAAAAAAATTATATGATATATTTTTGTAGCAACACAAATGGGCAATATTAATAATAATTTCATAATATTTTTTCGTTTATTGCCTCAAATTTGTATTTTTATTAATAACCGTTCTACTGTCACAATAACGGACTAAAACGTATTTAGATCTTTCTTTTACCGACTAGTACGATGGAAATAACATAATCTCCTGTGATAAGCATAAATTCGAGTGCTATCAACTTGTCTAATTAGGAAATTAATTTAACAATTTATAACTTTATATTTAAAGAAAAAAGCGACTAAACCGAAATCGGATTTGTATTTTATTGCTTTATCTAATGGCAGAACTACACTTCGCTATTCGCTATTCGCCCATTGTATTCGAGGAAATTATTATAGATGACTAAACGCTCCACAATCCGTCATAGAATAGTGTATATTTGCTTTATTTGCGTGCGAAAAAAGCAAATATACACGAATAAGCTCTCCCCAATTCGATTTACACACGTGACTAAAGGCGAATATTTTAATGAATATTTTCTCGTTCTATTTATCAATATTAACTAATTAATAAAACATTTTATTTGCTAAATAAACGCACAAAATATCACATTCATGTCGCTACAAAAACGCAGGCTACGTCTATTCGATCGGACATTCGCGATACAAACGATAATAAACTGAGTATTATTTATAATAATGTTACACTTTGAGCAATGCACTACATGTGTCCTATGTACAATGTTCATACATACATCATCTATATACATCGGTGACGGGTTCTGAAACAAAAATACATACAATTTATTAAAAATTAATGCAATTATCTAGAACTGCCTACGCCTGCGGCTCCACATTAGGTCATAATCAGACTTAATATGGACGTCCATATTAAGTCTGATCAAGACCTTTCAAACAAAAAAAAATCGCTTCAAAATCCGTTCAGTACTTTTTGCGTCCATCACGCACAAACAGACAAGAATTCCAAAAAATATTTTTGTATTCAGAATCGTTCATATAACATAACCCAAGTATTTATTTTAAATATTATCTCCAATGTACAGACACACTACTTTACAGTTTTTTAATAGTATCACCAAGCTTATCTGCTGTACAGTACACCAACTGAATAACAAATGACCACTCTGGTCTGTTTTTCTCGGGGTCAGACGGCAGGCGCCCCCGTAAAAGCCAAGATAAGCTAAATCTGGAGGAAAGCGGACCCCGAGCTCCAAAATGCAAACTTTAAATGCAATCTGGTATGATAAAGAGATATGTCTATGATGTTAGGCCACGGCAATAAGGTGGGCCGTATGTTTGTCTGCCACCTAAGTTGTTTAAAAAATAAGATAATGAAGAGTACATTCAAATCTGACGTACCTGTGTATCAGTGATGTCTCGGCCGTTTCGTAGTGACATCGTGGTGGGCGTGGTGCCCCAGCGTGACCAACGCGGAGGCTACCGCGAGCCCCCCTAAGGGCGGAGCCCTGCCCGTCCCTCCGGTAGGCAGGCGCACTAACAGCGACAGGACGGCTGCCCTGCCGCCTCTACAAGGTTCCAGGGCTACGGGGGCAGGAACTCCTGAACCTAGAATATGGGAGTATACATTAGAGTAGCATTTGGATCTATATGTGGCTCTAACAAGGCTTTGGAGTTCTAGCCAACTATACCTGGGCCTCGATTCTGCTAAAGGCAAACTACTGTAATACCACTGACACTCTAAAAAATGCCATTTAATTGTAGACTTTATTATTATCAAGTTAAAGTCTAAAATCAAATGATATTTTGTAGAGCGAATGAAAAAGTTAAATGAATTATTTTCATTTGATTTCAGACTTTAACTGTATAACAGTAAAATCTACAATTAAATAGCATTTTTAGTGTGTCAGTGGTATTACAGTGGTTTGCCTTTAGCAGAATCGAGGCCCTGCAAGTTAGTACCAATTTTTTATCGTGCGGAAATCCCTACGGATACCACCACTTCGGCTAGTGAGAGCGGTCGGGCTGACTAAAACCGCACGCCATCTCGGGTCCTCAAAACCCGGCGTGTAAGCAGGCCCAAAAGGCATGTCCATCGTACCCCAGCTGACCCAGCGGCTTCGAGATGGTCCTCTCGGGTTTGGGAAGCAAGGTGATCCTGTCTTGCTTCAGAAAACTATGCTAAATCTCTCTTAGGTTCACTCCGCGGTTTCCTTCTAGAGTATTACTTGCTCGCAGAAGGAGGCGGCGGCACTCACCCGTTACGTAGCGATCACGACTCTGGCATTTTAAATCTTCTTCTTTTTTTAATGGCTATAGCAGTAGCAGTAGCATTTTAAATCAGTATCAACTTGTGAAAAAGTAATAAAAATACTTTATACGGACCCACAGCGCCCCTGTCGAGTTCGACGCAGACCTGACTGAAGGGTCTGGACGCCATCTGCTCCATCTCCACGAACAGACGCTGCCGTCGTCTGTACATATCGTATTTCTGTAAAAATTATCAACAGTTATGTAAGCATCATAGATATACTTAAGTTGTGTCTATTTGTTGGCAATGAACATAAAAACTTATTAACGGTTTTGGATGCGGTTTTTCTAGCTAACTCCTGCACTTTTATATATAATGGTGGAACCACACTTGGCTATTCGCCTATAATATTTTACGAAATTCTTATAGACGACTAAAGTAAACCCTTCACAAATCGTCATAGAGCGACTAAGGCGAATATTCGTGCGAATAAAGCAAATATACATGAATAAGCCATCCCCAATTCGTTGTATACACGTGAATAAAGGCGAATAGTGAAGTGTGGTTCCGCCATTAGATGTGCAGATTTTTAAATAACTGGCAAACTTCGTGAATAGACGTCAGAAAATTCGCTTAGGTGCATCAATAATAGGTTAAAAAAAACAATGAAAGTACCTACTTATAAACCAATGACGCAAGCCTTTTGAGCCCGAGATTAGTTTTATACAGGGTGAATTTTGCAACAGGGCGTGGATGGCCCAATCTAAGACTATGAGGAATATCGAAAAATGTTCAAAGGAATTACGGGGTCAATTTTGATAAAAACTAAATCTTATTACTAAAAAGTTACACATATAGTTTGAAAAATGAGAGAATGCGATCCTGACAGGTTGTGGTCGAAGAGGCGATGTAAGTTTGAACTTTTTTTTTTATACCACTTAGGTGGCAGACAAGCACACGGCCCACCTGATGGGAAGCGGTCACCGTGGCCTAGGGACGCGTGCAACACCAGGGGCATCACATCGCATCGAACTGGCGTACAATTTACATCACTAATCATGACGAATTGACATGCGTTAGAATACCATTCTCTCATTTTCCTAACTGTAGTCAGGAATCGAATGCATTGATTTATCGAGTCGCACGTCAGCTAGAAAAATGCTATACAGCTATCGTACCTGCTTGATCTTCCACAGTGCGGCAGCCACCAGCAGCAGCAGTAAGAAACACGAGGAGAAAGTGATGAAGAACTGCTGTAGGTTCAGCTTCGGGTACTGCGAGAACGAGATCTGGATCCACAGCGGCGGCCGGAAGTCGTACACGTACACGAAGAAAGTCGTCAGAGTCACGTTGTCCTCCACGCCGAACGAGTGCTCCGACTTCGCGAATCTGTGTAAGAAATTTTGACAAAATTTTAATACACAAAACTGCATTTTTTTTCGTGCGGAAATCCTCATGAATATAACCACGCGGTCAGCGAGGTCGGTTATGTCAGTCTAAACAGATTAAAACCGCACGCCGTCTCGGGTATTCAAACACTGGGGTGTAAGGGCAAGGCTGGGGTGTGACCCCCCGCTACAAGAGGGGGCGGACTCACTTGAATCGGAAGTTGGTGCAGTTGACGTCGGTGAAGAGCGTGCGCTCGCGGGGGTCCGCGCGCGTGCGCACGGTGAGGTTCATGCGCTGCACGTGACGCTACACGTGACGCTATACGAGGGGGCGGACTCACTTGAAGCGGAAGTTGGTGCAGTTGACGTCGGTGAAGAGCGTGCGCTCGCGGGGGTCCGCGCGCGTGCGCACGGTGAGGTTCATGCGCTGCACGTGACGCTACACGTGACGCTATACGAGGGGGCGGACTCACTTGAAGCGGAAGTTGGTGCAGTTGACGTCGGTGAAGAGCGTGCGCTCGCGGGGGTCCGCGCGCGTGCGCACGGTGAGGTTCATGCGCTGCACGTGACGCTACACGTGACGCTACACGAGGGGGCGGACTCACTTGAAGCGGAAGTTGGTGCAGTTGACGTCGGTGAAGAGCGTGCGCTCGCGGGGGTCCGCGCGCGTGCGCACGGTGAGGTTCATGCGCTGCACGTGACGCTACACGTGACGCTACACGAGGGGGCGGACTCACTTGAAGCGGAAGTTGGTGCAGTTGACGTCGGTGAAGAGCGTGCGCTCGCGGGGGTCCGCGCGCGTGCGCACGGTGAGGTTCATGCGCTGCACGTGACGCTACACGTGACGCTACACGAGGGGGCGGACTCACTTGAAGCGGAAGTTGGTGCAGTTGACGTCGGTGAAGAGCGTGCGCTCGCGGGGGTCCGCGCGCGTGCGCACGGTGAGGTTCATGCGCTGCACGTGACGCTACACGTGACGCTACACGAGGGGGCGGACTCACTTGAAGCGGAAGTTGGTGCAGTTGACGTCGGTGAAGAGCGTGCGCTCGCGGGGGTCCGCGCGCGTGCGCACGGTGAGGTTCATGCGCTGCACGTGACGCTACACGTGACGCTACACGAGGGGGCGGACTCACTTGAAGCGGAAGTTGGTGCAGTTGACGTCGGTGAAGAGCGTGCGCTCGCGGGGGTCCGCGCGCGTGCGCACGGTGAGGTTCATGCGCTGCACGTGACGCTACACGTGACGCTACACGAGGGGGCGGACTCACTTGAAGCGGAAGTTGGTGCAGTTGACGTCGGTGAAGAGCGTGCGCTCGCGGGGGTCCGCGCGCGTGCGCACGGTGAGGTTCATGCGCTGCACGTGACGCTACACGTGACGCTACACGAGGGGGCGGACTCACTTGAAGCGGAAGTTGGTGCAGTTGACGTCGGTGAAGAGCGTGCGCTCGCGGGGGTCCGCGCGCGTGCGCACGGTGAGGTTCATGCGCTGCACGTGACGCTACACGTGACGCTACACGAGGGGGCGGACTCACTTGAAGCGGAAGTTGGTGCAGTTGACGTCGGTGAAGAGCGTGCGCTCGCGGGGGTCCGCGCGCGTGCGCACGGTGAGGTTCATGCGCTGCACGTGACGCTACACGTGACGCTACACGAGGGGGCGGACTCACTTGAAGCGGAAGTTGGTGCAGTTGACGTCGGTGAAGAGCGTGCGCTCGCGGGGGTCCGCGCGCGTGCGCACGGTGAGGTTCATGCGCTGCACGTGACGCTACACGTGACGCTACACGAGGGGGCGGACTCACTTGAAGCGGAAGTTGGTGCAGTTGACGTCGGTGAAGAGCGTGCGCTCGCGGGGGTCCGCGCGCGTGCGCACGGTGAGGTTCATGCGCTGCACGTGACGCTACACGTGACGCTACACGAGGGGGCGGACTCACTTGAAGCGGAAGTTGGTGCAGTTGACGTCGGTGAAGAGCGTGCGCTCGCGGGGGTCCGCGCGCGTGCGCACGGTGAGGTTCATGCGCTGCACGTGACGCTACACGTGACGCTACACGAGGGGGCGGACTCACTTGAAGCGGAAGTTGGTGCAGTTGACGTCGGTGAAGAGCGTGCGCTCGCGGGGGTCCGCGCGCGTGCGCACGGTGAGGTTCATGCGCTGCACGTGACGCTACACGTGACGCTACACGAGGGGGCGGACTCACTTGAAGCGGAAGTTGGTGCAGTTGACGTCGGTGAAGAGCGTGCGCTCGCGGGGGTCCGCGCGCGTGCGCACGGTGAGGTTCATGCGCTGCACGTGACGCTACACGTGACGCTACACGAGGGGGCGGACTCACTTGAAGCGGAAGTTGGTGCAGTTGACGTCGGTGAAGAGCGTGCGCTCGCGGGGGTCCGCGCGCGTGCGCACGGTGAGGTTCATGCGCGCGTGCGCACTGCACGTGATGCTGAAGTCCGCGTCCACGTCCGGCTTCACCGGCGCGTTGCGGAAGTTGATGGCCGACAGGTGTCGGTCCTCCTTCTTCGACAGGTTGAACGTGAACTGGTAGTCCACTGCCAAGTCGTCTGTCACCAATACGATTAACTAAAGTACTTTATATAGGGGTAGTCATTGAGCTCTTATCAGCTATGTAATTAATTCACGAGATTCATTTAAGTGGTGATTAATTTTAACTCTATAATTTCTAACTTTTATATTGTTAATCTGCGAACAATCGTGTGGGTTGCATTTTGTCTGTAGAGCCCGGAGTCCGCTCTCCTGCTACTCTTTACCAAAATTTGGTTTACGAGAATGTGTGCCGAACACAGAGCAAATACTGAGAGGTGTTGTAATTCGATTACCCTATAAAAGAATGCATGCTACTTTGCGGGATTGAGGATGTAGTGAAGAGGGTTTATTTTTAATCTATTCGTTAATAGCAAAACTACTCACTTCATTCATCACCAGATGTCGTTAAAAGCATGATATTCAAGTGTCAATACTCACAATAACATGCTCCCTTATTATAAATGTCTGCGTGATAGTGATTAGTGTTATCACACTTATCACACCTATCACCCGCTAGGCCTTTAGTGCTACAGTAACATCGACCAGTGTCTGGAGCGCAGGCTACGGCCTGGGCGTTGCATTCACATGCTGAAACAAACAGAATAGTTAAGTATTAATTTTAAAAAGACTTTTAAAAACAAGCTTTCTAGTACCTAAGTGCTTATCCAGGTAAATCAAATGAGCCCAACATGACGGGTAAATAGAAACTAATATGAAATTGGAATTGTTACAGCAACGCTACTCTTGACGAATTTGACAATAGCGTATTGCTAATTGCTAGTGACGGATGGCTAAGAGCAATCCAAGAGCGTTTGTAATCCAATGTTAACTGATATTATCGTCAAGAGTACCAATTAAGGTGATTTCAAAATTACAATTTGATAAGGATTGTTCTTAAATCAGAATTGAAAATAGTGTCAAGAGTAATGGTTCAGAGCGGTCATAAATTTTGGCGTAATCTATTAATAAGAAAGAAAAATATTTTATTATTTTGGACACAAATAAATGCAACAATAGTATTGCTTATCTATGGCCCACCAATGAGACAACACTCTATGCCCGCGCCTGAGCAGATGACATCCAACAAATTCTCATTCTAAATGACACGTCATTTAAACGTGACAAAATGGCAGCATGTAAAGGAATGAGTTTTTGCAAAATGTACGCTGTGTTCGTAATAATTGATGGTAAGTAGAGATGCTTACGTTGACAAACCCCACCGTTGAGAGGGTTACCCCAGTGTCCCGGGGCGCACATGTCGCAGTGTTCGCCGACAGTCCGGCCCGCGCACGGCTGGACACACCGCGCCTCACTGTCGCACACGGAGTGACCGTTGCACTGGCAGGCTGGGCAGGCCGTGAAGTGCCATCTGCAAATACAATATTATTGAATATAAAAGCATCAGCTGTTATATGCATACAACCGGATTTAATGGAGGTAGGACACGACGATATTTCCTATCCGAATTGACTAGTCCGACTGTGGTTGTTCCCGGCGGTAAGTAGCGTAGCCAGAGCTCACTGGAGGGATTCTGTGCTGTCAGCGGGTAGAACAGTTTCCTGCGTTGTCTGCACAGAAACTCTCTCAACATCCCCTCCCCCCCCCCCCTCCCTCCCTCCCTCCAATCCACGCCAACCGTCACCTTTTTACAGGAGAGCTGAAATGTGTTTTCCTGGCGTCACAGTGAGTGATGCCTAGTGATATCAAATCAATACAGTTAAAAGTTTTTGCTAGTACATAGAGGGTTATCTATAAGGTTAAAAAATACAAACATTCGTTTTTGAAAATATGTCTGATACTAAGTTTTTAAATTGGACAGCCGATATACTATGTACCATCACTACAAACTACGTCTTACACCGGAACATCTATTACCTATATCAACAGTCTACTTCCCATATCTCACCTTTGCAACGCGCACAGCTTAGGCGAATGCGGGCGGCGCGCCCCTCCAGGGAGACACGTGCCCCGCCCCCCGCCCGCCCCGTCGTCGCACCAGCCGCAGGCCGGCTCCGCCCGGCACGCCGCACAGGACACGTGCGCCGCACAGCCCCGGAGAGCCCCGCACGTGCCACTCCCCGTCCCCCCAGCCGCTCCCCCCGCCCCGGATGTGGACCACGCGCGGCATCCGCCAAGGGGGAATGATGCGCCGTACGCGTTCTGTTACAAATTGATAATGTTCTTATATTGTGTTTACTGTATATTAAGGTTTGATTCTCATTCTTAATGTTTCACCAGTTCTACAGCATTTAATTAAAGCAGGCAAAACCACTGTGGTTAAAGGTTTTGATCATGTTTACAAGGCATGTATTATATTTCGTAAATGAATAAATAGAAAAAAAAATATAACTAAAAAAAAATAACATCCCAATTGAGACCGTCCGATTTGGATAGATTAGGTTAGAAGGTTAAGGCAACAACGTACCGAAACCTTAGAGAACTTTCGACTGGGTGAATCGATTTTTATTTCAATTTGGTCTAGTTGAAGGCAGTTTTTTTACCATCCAGATATAAGTTCGATGATAGAACAAACTCAACTCAACGGTCAAACATGATTTTTTTTCTCAGACGAAGGTCAAAACTAAAACAAGAAAAAATCCCGTGATCATGAAATTTCATGCACTAAAGTAATTAGGCACTGTACTCACCTTGTCCACACAGCGTCCCGCCGATGCGCACCATATGCACTCCTCGGCGGTACAGTTGGCGCACGTCTGGAACGTGGAGCAGGGAGCGCTGCACGGACCCGCAGCTGCCACGCTCCTGTAACACATAATATCTTTAGCTTTCATCACTTTCACTTTGAACTTAGGGGTCCGCTTACAACTTGTCCTCTAGATTTTGTTTGCGGTTATGCAAATGCCTTCTGACCTCCCAATCCTGAGAAACCCTGCGCCAGAGTCGCGTCTGTCAATCAGCAGGTGAAGTTGTGTGAGCTTTACTCATAAAAGATCGAAAAAAAAAAAACATCTAGCACAGAACTTTGTCCCGCTACCAATCCCTTAATAGAAGGCCAGATACTCTGACTAACTGAGGTACTTGGTACATTACACTTTGGGCCGACGCTGGAGCTATCTATCGAAATCCTTAACTTACCTAATATCTTCGGATGAATTGACAGGTTTACATTTAATAGTTTCATAGTCCCAATAGCACGCTCGCTGAATCAACTCTTCAGATGCCTGAAAAAAAGAATAAATGAAATGAAAATTCCTTGAATTCCATCAAAAATTCAACCCCGTATAGAAGTAATTGGCGGTAGATACGTACCGCCACGTGGTTGTGTTGGTGTTGATGCGCGAGGCAAGCTGCGCAGGAGTGGTACCGCACGCACGCCTCGCGCGGAGACTCACTGTCGGATCCGCACTCCTCGATCGACGATACCACCTATAGATACACACAGGGTAGTTTTAAATCAGTTATACAGGGTGAATTCTTCAAATATCCGAAACTATGAGGAATAGCGAAAAGTATTCAAACGAAGTTCCGGCCCGATTTTAAAGATAACTAAAACTGCTGTATCATTGAATTTTTGAAAAAGATTTAATAGCGATGCGTTTCATGCAACCCATTTTCTCACGTCCTCAGCATAAATTATCAAATGCCAATAAATTACGTACATTGAGATTTATTTTGAATATTTGTAATTTTTTAAATAAATGTAACACTATTTAATCAAAGCAATTTGCAATTTGCGACGTCATGGTATGAGTACGAAACTATTCAATGTAAGTCTTAGGCCACAAAACAAAATAGCGTGAAGTGGGCATCAAACTCCCGTACCTGATGCGTATGTCGTTTACAGTACGGCGCGGACGGGTAACACGCACCGCACCACGTACACCGAGCCGCCGTACACGCTGCACAAGACTCCGCCGTAGCACAGCGACGTTCATCTAGAATAGTAACACTTGTGACTACTCTGATAAATAGTCAGGGGCGGGAACCTGGTGATCTGTAGCACAGGTTTTTTTAACCTAAATCAGACACCAGCTCCTTGCAAAAGAGGAATGTACACAGAATTTGGATCACTCACTACTCATGTTTTGCATCTACTGTTTTATTGTTTTTCTTGTTTTTTGTTTTGTAGGGAGAAATAAATAAGTTATTATTATTATATTATTATTATGTATAAGACGCCGTACATGGCCCGGAACTTTCACGCAGTGCACCCCGGCCTACGGAGACGGCAGCACCTCCCACTCAAACAATTATGATCGAGGTGGGAGTGGCCCTGTATATTCCCCGAGACCCTCCGCAAGTCCCTCTGACTAGTAGAGGGAATAGTGAAGACGGTCGAAGTTATAGTATTCTAAGCACAATTTTTAGTAGTGTTCCTTACCAAATCGTGGCTCTGCGAGGCACGCCTTCACCGAGCCGTCGAAGGACGCCGCCCATCCTACTTCTTCTATCTGTGATAAAAAATTGATGGGTTATCAAAATTACGGTGGTTTACTTTCGAACAAGTTATATATATAATTTGTTTAGGTATTTAACTAAAAGTAAACAATAAAAATATCGTTCAGGGAAGCTACATTATACATAAACTCACGCGTATATCCCCAAAGGGGTAGGCAGAGGTGCTAGCACCCACATTTCGCCAGTTTATGTTTAGGTCCCAATGTAATAGGTGGCGAGCCTATTGCTATTAACCGGGCACTTATAAACCTGCGATAAATACACACATAACTTCGAAAAGTCATTGGTGTGTGCCATGGTGGATCTGGAATCGAACCCGAGACCTCGTCCGACGTCCGTCTCGAGCAGTCCATTACCCAGACCACTAGCTTAATACATTATACAGCTTAAGTAATTATTTATTAATTCAGATTATTGATAATAATTACAAAAATTCCTTTTGGAATGTTTGTCCTTCAGAGATGGAAACAAAAGGTGCTAGCGGCCTTATCGCTAAAAGCGATTTCTTCCAGGCAACCTTAGGATGGACAGTAACTTGACTTACTTAATACCGACGGCGATATACGTTAGTAGTCCTTACCGGTACGCAAGTTTTGTCCCTGATCCGCCAAACGCAAGCAATGGCAGTGTGCTGTGATGCTGCGAGGCAATCAGGCTCATGCGTGTGTCGGGAGCAACCCTCACCCGCTTCGAATATAAGAGCGTCTGAACGGAGACGCCCGTCGAAACTGCAATAGAAAATATGAGATTGTAGTGTAAACAGCGAAATGGGTAGTCCGTGTGTTTTTTATGTCAATATAACTTTACCTCGCCTGATGGTAAGCTAAAGGCAAAATCTCTGGAATGAGAGTCACCATTGCAAACACCTAATCTAAACACAATTGGCAATGGGACACACAGACTCACCTGTTTCTTTCCTCCTACAGTCCCGGGATCTTTAAGCGGGGCGTTAGAAAGCATTTGATGAGGCCGTCAAGTTGAGGGCCACCATTATGGCACTGTCGGTGGTGTAATGGGGACACTGACCTGAATAAGTACTCTGGACTGGCGATCAGTCCCAATAAAGTGTGCCTAATTGAAAATCGCCATTTTGGCGCTGACAGCAGCCGTGAGTGTACTTGGAACTAATAATAATGATGGACAACAACTGTCTTGGTATCGATGAAACTTTTTCAAATGTCAATGTTTCGACTACCTACTTCAATTTGAAGTGTTTATTAATGATAAATACCATTTTAATATGTTCATAAAATTATTTATAGTACAATACCAAGCCTTTTGTTTTTAAAAGTATACCTACGAATTTTGGCATTATAGCAAACGCTATAATAACCATCTATGTGTGAATGCATATTATACATACCCCCCATGAATAAACACAGTGCGGCGCTCGCGCAGGGTAAGGGGCGCCGCCGCGTGCGCCGCTCGCGCCTCCACACCCGGTGATGCCGCCGTGTACCACGCGCCGCATCTGACATGAAACAACATACACTCAACTAAAATTGTGAGTCCGTTTTGAATGTACCTCTGGTGTTTGCAGTACTAATTTATAGTGCCTCATATCTATACTATATAATTCAAAGTCCTGACTGACTGACGTAGAGACAACGCACAGCCTAAACCGCTGGTCGTAGAGACCTGAATGTAGAATGTGTTTGTTTTAATGCGTAGAGGTGAAAATATAACCTTCTTTCCAAAGTAGGTTAAGAACGATGCCACATCTATAATTTCCTTAATCAATGAAATTGGTCCAAACACAAAGATAGGCAGGTACTCACAATTTTAACACTTATAAAAACTGCTGTTACAAATAAGGAAAAAATATACCGACAATAAATATACAGTCAACCTCTCGTCGCCGCCCACGCGACGAGAGTGCGTGCAACTACCCGCCTTTGCACTTTACCAAAGATCACCATCTATTTGCCCCTGAAGGCATTTTTTGACACGTCAACCAAAAATCCTGCATAGTGCGCGGCATCTAACGTGGCCAGATTTTAGAGTAGTGTGGTGGGCCCCACTACTCCAAAACCTTGCCAAGTTAGATGCTGTACACAATACTTGTTTCTAGAAGACGCATTTTACCACAAACAAGTATAGTGTACGGCATCTAACTTGGCAAGGTTTTGGAGTAGTGGGGCCCACAGGCACACACAAAATAATAAAAAAAATCGTCATTTTTACCTTACGTCATAAAGCAATGCCCCCGCGGAGTAACACTTGGAGTCGCTGTCGTTGTGTGCGTTACCGCCGAACACTAACATCACACCTGCACACGACAAAACATTTATACAGTTATCTACACTAATAATACAGTCGAAGAGTTTGTCTGTGAAAAATTAAAAAAAAAACTTTTTAATGATTTTTAGATCGGAAAAAGTGAACATCCGGGACGGGACTTGAACTTGCGAACAGTCCCAGTTTTTTATCATGCGGAAATCCCCATGGATACCACCCCCGTCGGCCATCGGGGGTGGTTATGTCGGGATCGAACCGACTAAAACCGGGGACTATTACCGGGGTGTAAGGTTACCCAATAGGCATATCCCTCGCACCCCAGCTGACCCCGGGCCATCTACTGTTTTAAGATGGCTCCCTCGACCGCCCGAAAGGGGGGGTGGGGCGAACATTGCGCCACTTCGCCGACGATGGGGCCGTCCTGTCACCCACCCGGCGCGTAGACAATCAGCTCGCCCCCCGCTCGCTCCAATACAATACTCGTGACCAACTGAGTTACCTAGATACGTCCTAGATATTCGAAATTCAAATATTAAGAATAGTTAGCTTACTAATTGCTATAAATTTCATTAAAAATAAAACTTTTTAGCTTTTTACTAGCAGATTGAGATCCTTTGTGCTATAGTTAACCACTGTACTTATACTGACACTAAAAAAGGAGTAGACCACGAAGAGCACCTGCGCGAATGGCACCTAGCTTATTCCGCTGAGAGAGCACCTGCCAAAAATGTTGACAGGTGCTCTTCGTGGAATAGGCTAGGTACTATTCGCGTAGGTGCGGTCCTCTTCGTGGATTACTCCCTAAAAACATGCCATTTAATTTTAGACTTTATCTGAGCCATAGGTCGTCGCTTCGTATTGTAAAAAGTGTGAAAATTATGTTAGAATTATAATAATTAAAATAAATATACCTGGTGTGATAAACGTGGCAGTATGTAAATATCTAGGCGTAGGCGCTGATTGTAGAGGGCGCCACAGTCTTGACTCTGGATCGTACTCGAACAACGATGAAGATGGCGCCTGTTTACATATAAACTCTATGAATGAGTCGTCACTCTTTATATATGGCAATTTTGTCGATAATATAGTCGTGTAAGATTTTATTTTACATATTGATAGTTCATGTTTTTTTATATTGGTCACGTCAATATGACTGCACCTCTCCTGATGGTAAGCTAAAGGTAAAGTCTCAGGAAGGAGGTCCTCATTAGATACACCGACAGTGCCATAATGGTGGCCCTCAACTTGACTGCCTCATAAAGAAGCGCGTTGAAGTATGCAGTGAGGTACTATACAGATCGTAACACTTCAGTATATGCATGTTTTTTGGATATGAGCAGTGCTTTTGATAGGGTAAATTACAACCTATTGTGGAGTAAACTACGTGACTCGACTGTACCCACAGAGGTGGTAAACCTTATTAAATACTGGTATGGAAATCAGTCTAACAGTGTGAGATGGGTTAATGCACACTCCAAAGATTATAGGTTGGACTGTGGCGTACGTCAAGGGGGGCTTACCTCGCCGGACCTATATAATATATATATGAACGGGCTTATTGAGGAGCTGAGAAAAGCGTTAGTGGGCTGCAATATTGGAGGAACCTGGTTTAATAACCTGAGTTATGCAGACGATATGGTCCTTCTTTGTCCGTCTATAAGGGGAATGCGTAAACTAGTAGACATATGCGAGCGTTACGCTAAGGATCATGGGATGATCTACAATGTAGGAAAAACAGAAATGTTAATCTTTAGAGCAGGCAAGGGACCGGCGACGGTACCGGATGTAATTTTGAATGGTTTGCCGGTGAGGGTTGTAGGGACCTTCAGATATTTGGGTCATGTGCTCACTGACAGACTCTCAGATGATGCAGACATAGAGAGAGAAAGAAGGGCACTCGCCGTGAGGTGCAACATGATTGCAAGAAAGTTTGCGCGTTGCAGTACTGGGGTGAAAAAAACTCTTTTCAACGCCTACTGCCTTAGTCTCTATACATGTCAACTATGGACCCAATTTAAAAAATCTTCCATGAGCAGACTAAGGGTACAGTATAATGACGCTTACAGAATACTTATGAGATATCCAAGGTGCTGCAGTGCGTCAAATATGTTTGCGGAAGCGGGGGTGCCTGATTTCTTTGCAGTGGTAAGGGCACGCATTGCATCGTTCTGGGCGAGGCTTAGAAGTACGGGGAACAGCATGGTGAGAGCTGTCAGTGAGGACATAGGATGCCCATTTCTGAAATATTGGCAAAGTATCCACCTGAGCCCGAATCATAAATAAATTGTTAAAAATTGTTAAATTATTTAATTTAAATTTGATTTTAATTAGTATTTTTATTTTATGATTTTATTTTGTTCAATTATTGTAAATTTGATTTTTTTTTTATTTATATTTTACTATGAATTTTTATATGGACATGTAATTGGTCTGAAATAAATAAATTATTATTATTATTATTATTATAAAATGCTTTTTCACGCCCCGCTTAAAGGACCCGAGTCTGTATGTAGGAGGAAGGAAACACGTGGGCTGGTAAAGAATTCCAGGTCTTTATGGTGCGCAAAATTACATAATTCAAGAACTCCAAACAAAACCAAACAAAAAAACCATGATACTCGTAGATTGAAAACTATGAAATATAAACTTAAGTGGAAATGAATTGCAGCTATATCGCTTTTGGTGGTCAAGGCACCTTGCGTTTTATTAAAAAGATCTTGGTCAGACTTCAAATTTGCCACAAATTGCAATAGGGATACTGACAATTTATTTGCTGCTAAAAATAATAAAAAATGTTATACTCTGTCTAATGTAGGATGATAAAAATGACAGTTCATATCTATGAAGTATCGTATTTTTTTATACAAAATCATACCCCTAAAATTATTGTATTACTAGACAAGCCCCGCCCACTTGTCATAGTGAAGCGTCTTGCAAGAATATAGCACAATTAACTATATACAACTGAATCGCATGAATCGAATTTAAAATAATTTATTAAAATTATTAAGTACTTATACTACTAAAATTTTTGTGATATAATTAGCTAAATATGGTACGAAACATAAATACCATAAAAACTTCTCTTTTTTCATCCTGAAGTAAGTTACCTAAAATAATAAAAAATAAAAAGTTTTTGTGTTTTTCTAAATATCGATCCTATATTCTACGGGAACGATAATCGAAAATCGAAAGATTCATTTTCGATTATACCATATGGGCTACCCTATTTAGACCTGTCATTATTATCATCCTAAATTAGACAAAGTATAGTTTCACTTTAGTCAGAAAAAATCTAATTTTAGAAAGCATATTTTTTCTGAAAAACCTAAGAAATTGGGAAGAATCTTAAGATCATGTCTGCATCCCTATTGGTTGAGAAAAAATCGCGACGACTGACATCCAGGGCGGATGGGGCCTTGGGTATCAGCCGGTAAAGTAATATGTCGATGGAGGTGGAGGTTGGAGGTGGAGGTAGTGGACCTGCGTGCCTTCGGACTCGGACACGAGCCCGGCGTGCACGTAGACGCGGCGCGACAGCGGGTCCCAGGCCGCCGAGTGACCGAAGCCCCCGCGCGCCGCCCAGCCTCGCCTCCCGCCGCCCGCCCACACGCCCTCCTCCACGTAGTATTCCTGCAACCAGAGGGACTCTACTCATTCACACATACTACCCGTTCGCGCTAAGTTTACCGCTGTCAAATTTTAATGACGTCAGTATAGCGTTCTCATTGGAACTAGAACTAAGTGAGTGAGACAACGCTAAACATCGAGTGTAATTGCATTTTATGCGATGTTGTATCATTTACTCGCCCACGAACCCGAGTTCCTCGTACACACCACTTCACATTTATTTAATGGCTACAGCACACCAACAGTATTGTGTACTGATGTAATAACACCGATAGTCTTATTATGCTAGCTAAGTTTAAAAAACTACCACCAAAATAGTTATTACAATGACAATTATTGACTATTGAAATACACCAAATAGGTAGGCTGGTGTGTTACTCAAGACTAGTAATAAATAGCGCTAGCATATTTTCTATTCACTGAAAAATAATAAATATAACATCATTTCTGCCTCACTATTGCAGTAAACCAACAAACAATTTAACTTTAAATAAAATTTTCTAAGAAAGATTGATTTTTTATGAGAATAGTAAAACTTAGTCCCAACTCTTAACTGATAGATGGCGTTAGTAGTATTTTAAATTATATTTTTTTCTCTTAGTATAATCACAGATTACCTAATAGTTCGTACAGATAACGCACTGCCTGGAAAATCAACGATACCTACCGAGATTGATACCTAAACATCCACGTGACCGACGGCTGCGTGCAAATATGTATCTTAATGCTCGACCGTAGGGTTACTTTTACTTTGCAGCCGCTTGGCCGTACTAGTGACCTTGTGATGCTAGGGTTGCTTTTCTCAAAATAAAAATCCAAGTAGCATTATAGGCATTATAGGAAGGTACCTAGGTACCTACTCACGTGTGTATTCAAGTCTAACAAAGTATTAAGACAAACACAGATAGCCTTGCCTCACACGAAGGTATGTACGAGTAGGACATTCTTCATCTTATATTAATAAGCCTTCTTGGCAGTCGGGTGAAAAGAAGTAGGTAGGTATATTACATTTACGAATGTATCCCAGTGCGAACTCACGACCCAGGCCACTGGTCATTCATAATGTAATTAGGCCAGATTATTTCATTAATTTAATAGCCTAACACAAGTAAGTACTCAATGAATTCAATTTTTTTTATCTTAATACAGTATCAAAAATACAGGTTTATATTTGATTTGTTGGATTCAAATCCGTACTTTACAAGGAGTACCTACCTAGATATTACAATTTTATTATAGCATGCATTATTAACCTAACAAAACTCGGATGAACGCATAGTACATGCGTTACGAGCGCGCGAACGGCTGTTGACAACCCGACCGAATAAAGTATAGCAGAGACCGCCGAGAACCCGCGCGGAATAGGTGATTATAGCGCGCAAGTACATACAGTGCGTTAGGCCTGGTATAATTCCATAATGTTACACAATTTTTAAATCTAAAAACCATGCTGGTGAGGTGACATCACCATTCTTAAGTAGGTCTTAGACCATACTCTGTTACCAGGTAGCAATATACAGACCTGTACTAAATGTAGATATCCGTATGTGGGCGAGTGTCCGAAGAACACCAACATCACAGGCTTCTTTGTGAGCCCCAGGTGCACTAGCACAGCCGTGTGACCAGATATGTGTAGACCACCTGCAAAAAAACGTTACATTTATAAAATTTCGCCTCTAAAGGAATAAGCGGTTGTATAGAAATCCGTAATTTTCAAAGTAAAAAGCATGAAATTTCATATATAACTGGTTGTAATCGCATCCAGTAGATGGCGTTGTAATCAGGTAAACAATTTTTTTTTAAATCTTTCAAAGTCATGCGTTTCCTACTCATATTGAATACACTCGAGAAAATTAAAGCAGTGGGGTTCGTGCCACGAACTTCATTTTTTTATACAACTTAGGTGGCAGACAAGCACACGGCCCACCTGACGGAAAGCGGTCAGTGGCCTTAGGACGTGTGCAATACCAGGGGCGTCACACTCGCGCTGCGCTGAAGGGGAGGCAAGGAAGGGGGGACTAGGCAGGGGTCACAACACTAACACAACATTGTGCCAGATCTCGTGCTATTGGGCCATGAGTACGTACCACAGTGCTTGAGCGGCGCCTGGCGGTGCAGGCTGCAGGCGACGGGCGTGACGTTGTGCCACTGCGGCCGCTCGCCGTACAGCCCTACGCGCCAGATCTCGTTCGTCACCTCGCCTGCCCGCCCTTCCAAACCCGCAAGGCCACCCCTGGAAAAAACATACATTTATTTTTTATTACTTTTTTTATTTATTTTATACCACGTAAGTAGCAGACTAGCACACGGCCCAACTGATGGAAAGCGGTCACCGTGGCCGATCGATCGATCCCGGTTGCCATACGGTCATAGACAGTCGTTACGGATAACTTAACCCCTTTTTTAATCGTGCGGAAATCCCCATGTATACCACCCCGTCGACCATCGGGGGTGGTTATGTCGGGATCGAACCGACTAAAACCGCACGCCGTCTCGGTTCTTAATTACCGGGGTGTAAGGTTACCGGTGGGGCGAGCATCGCGCCACTGCACTGACGGTGGGGTGTAGTGTGACAGGGCAGCAGCGTCTCCCGTGGCGAGTGGGAGGCGCTGCTCGCTTCCGTTGTCCGGGTGCACCACGTGGAGCTTCCGGCCCGCACCCGATAGTTCAAGCCTTAATAAAAAATCGACTACTAGTCTGAATATGGGTCTAGTTCATGATATCGACAGTCATATACAGCTTTGATATGGCAATCAGTTCACGGTAAATATCGAAATACGCTACTTCATAGTTCTGCTGAAAAGCCGGCCCCGAAAGGGGCTCGGAGAATGATGATGACGATGATAAATTAATACTGACCCTCTCTCCGGCTCATCGGAGATGACGACCCCGCCATACACAATGAGATCGTTCCCGTATAACACGGCAGAGTGCGCGAAACGCGGCGCTGGGGTATTAGACGTTTGTACCTCCTCCCATTCCTGGTCTGCTGTTTTGTACCTGGTGTTTGAAAGAAACAAGTTATTAATTTGTTTTTTTTTTTAATTTATTTCTTCTATGGTATATAAGGTATAGACCAGTGCCGATAGCTATGAAAATGGTAAAAAGTAAAAGAAATTTATAGTAGGATGAAACCTGTTGTAGAAGGAAGAGAATATAATAAAAATGATAGGAAAAATAAATTACGGGCGATCTGAGGTCGGGAAGTGGGGAGGGGGGTGAGTTTTAAGGGTAAAAACGGTTTATCTCGATTTCCGGCAAAACTACAAGTCCTATGGAAAAAAGTTAAATGACAAAGTTGTAGGTAATAACGAGACCTACAACTTTTCAGTTACACTTTTTTCACATAATCTCAAAATGTATGTGAAAAATTCAAATAATCAAGTTTTTGGTTTTTTATTTTTATCTTAAGCAAAACAAATTTGTTTTCCACGAAATTTGGTGAAAACTTAGCTTTTTATGTCCCACATACACTGTAATTTTTTTGATTTGAAATACTCTTTTTTTCAGCTTATTTTGACTAAATATCGAAAAACCACCCTAATTTTCAATCGAAAATTCTCACGTCAAAATATCAACTTTTTAAAAAAAGTCAAAGAGTTTTTTGTTCTTTGAAATCTCTTCTTTCTGATAATGTAAAAATATATATACATTGCTATGGTAAATGTTCTCAGAAAATGCAAAGAAGAAAAACTCGATTTCGAAATTAATATTTTTGTATTTAGTCATTTCCTCGCTGAGGTGGGATGAAAAGTTACATGTTGCACTATAACTTCATGGTTGCACTCGAGTGCAAAGATTTTTCACCTTGTGCACTTTTGATTCCCTCGCTAAAGCTCAGGGTTCTATTTTGTGAATCGCTCGCTGCGCTCGTGATTCAAATTAAGAACCCTTCGCTTGCTCGGTCATCAAAACTGAGCATGCGAAGGGTTCTAAAAATTGAACCCAGATCTTTAGCGAGGGAATCAAAAGTGCGCAAGGTGAAAAATCTTTGCACTCGAGTGTAACTATGAAGCTATAGTGCAACACTTAACTTTTCATCCCACCTCAGCGAGGAAATGACTAAATACAATAATCACAAAATAGAACCCTGAGCTTTAGCGAGGGTATCAAAAGTGCACAAGGTGAAAAATCTTTGCACTCGAGTGCAACCATGAAGTTATAGTGCAACTTGTAACTTCTCATCCCACCTCAGCGAGGAAATGACTAAATACAAAAATATTAATTTCGAATTCGAGTTTTTATTCTTTACATTTTCTGAGAACATTTACCATAGCAATGTATATATATTTTTAGATCATCAGAAAGAAGAGATTTCAAAGAACAAAAAACTCTTTGACTTTTTTTAAAAAGCTGATATTATGACGTGAGAATTTTCGATTGAAAATTAGGGTGGTTTTTCGATATTAAGTCCAAATAAGCAGAAAAAAAGAGTATTTCAAATCAAAAAAATTACAGTATATGTGGGACATAAAAAGCTAAGTTTTCACCAAATTTCGTGGAAAACAAATTTGTTTTGCTTAAGATAAAAATAAAAAACCAAAAACTTGATTATTTGAATTTTTCACATACATTTTGAGGTTATGTGAAAAAAGTGTAAATGAAAAGTTGTAGGTCTCTTTATTACCTACAACTTTGTCATTTAACTTTTTTCCATAGGACTTGTAGTTTTGCCGGAAATCGAGATAAACCGTTTTTACCCTTAAAACTCACCCCCCTCCCCACTTCCCGACCTCAGATCGCCCGTAATTTATTTTTCCTATCATTTTTATTATATTCTCTTCCTTTTACAACAGGTTTCATCCTACTATAAATTTATTTTGTCTCAAAGTCTATCTGCACTGGTCTAGTAAGCCTACGTCATCAGCAATCTTGCTACCAGTAGAGGCAAAATAATAATCTTCAAACTATGTAAATACGATAAAATAATGAGGTTTTAATTAACAATTACATTAATTAATTACTAGCGACCCGGGACCCGACTTCGCCCGGGTGTAAATTCCAGTTTTCTAATAAAATATATAGCCTATGACATTCACGAATTTTTTTTCTATTGGTGAAAGAATTTTAAAATCCGTTCAGTAGATCCCGAGATTACCTCTTACAATTTAACAAATACACAAACTTTACCTCTTTATAATATTAGTATAGAAGTATAGATATAGATAAATTGAAACCTAATTTTTTTGTGTAATTAAACAAATCAAACAATAAGTTTAATGGTATAATTATATATATTTTTGGACAGATCGGTGACTGATAATGTTCCCAGATTCGTGTTTTGTTGCAATAAGGTGGTAGTTGGATAGTGACGTAAGCATGTGTCGCTCCCGGAGTAGAAGACTTTTTCTTAGGCGCGATTCAGTGCGCCGCGGATGGTCCGCGTCGGACGGTAAAATGTATTGAGCCTTTGCAGTTCAGTGTTACGCAGAGCTTCTTTACCAGCTCACGTGTTTCCTTCCTCATACAGTCCCGGGTCCTTTAAGCGGGGCGTGAAAACGCATTTGATGAGGCCGTCAAGCTGAGAGCCACCATTTTGGCACTATCGGTGTTTGCAATGGTGACTCCCATTCTAGAGACTTTGCCTCAGCTTACCATCAGGCGAGGTGAAGTCATGTTGACGTGACCGACATAAAAAAAAAAAAAAGAGCTCTCCGCGCGAAGGTTCAATACGTTTTACCGTCCGTAGCGGAAAGCCGCGTGGGTAATCCGCGTTAGACTTGGACCATGTTAGGGCTACACAGCGTTATCTAGACCCAATACAAGCATGTAACTAAACTACTATTCGTTCACGCTAAGTTTGTCGCTGCCAACTGTCACGCGTTTAGCGTTATCTCACTCACTCAGTTCTAGTTTCGGTGAGACAATGCTATACCAACGTCATTTGACAGCGGCAAACTTAGCGCGAACGGGTAGTATTATAGACAGGTATTTGTAGCGCCTCATACTTGAACAAAAAGCCAGCAGTGGTGAAGGTCTCGCCGCCCACCCGCAGCAGATCGCCCCCGTAGGGCAGCAGCACGTGCGCGGCCACAGGGGGCGGCCCGTCCCCGCGCAGCAGGGGGGCGCGCGCCCAGCCCGCGCGCCACGCGTCGCGTGCGCACGCCGGCCCGCGCCGCGCCGCGCCGCACGCGCAGCCCGTCGCGATACACGTACCGCCCCCGTACGCAGCGTTGCACTCCTCTACAAACCAACAATTACTTCTATGTATGAGTTGTAGTCCTTAGAGGATGGGGCCAAGGAGAAAAGTTGTATAGTGCGCGGCATCTAACGTGGCCAGATTTTGGAGTAATGTGGGCCCACTACTCCAAAACCTTGCCAAGTTAAATGCTGCACACTATACTTGTTTATATGCGACGCATTTTGCCACAAACGAGTATACTGTACAGCATCTAACTTGGCAAGGTTTTGGAATTGTGGGGCCCACACTACTCCAAAATGTTGCCAAGTTAGCTGCCGTGAACTGTAGCTTTTATGATTTTGGTTGCTTTCATATAGGTACATATTCACGCAAGGGCAAGTTACTTTATATAGGTATTTCGTTACATTTTGTAAGGCCAGAGTAGGCCAGAATAAAGACATCACAATCAAGTTTGATACTTTTGAGACAAGAGTATACCCTCTTTCTTTCTTCTTTCCTATCTTTTCTGTCTTACCATCCGTCACCAACTAGTTATCAATTTAAGTTTCGTCAAACTGAAAACGTTATATTTTAATTTGTCTAATTTGTAAATTTTTAATAACCGAATAAGGATAATTTGATTAATTTATGTTAATCTAACATGTCCTTAGCTGTAAAATATAATTGGACAAATCGCGTTTAATAAATCAATTTACCGTGTACGGAATTCCGTAATTAACTAGTATTACATTTAATAGCGTTAATAACTAAATGTATTAGTCTGTTATTTACTATTACGTGCCGCCATTACTAATTTTACGGTCAAAGAGGTGATAAATAAACTTTTCAGTTATTTACAAGCCTACTCGCCATTTTATTACCACTGATAAAAACTGTTACATATTAACAAACACGAAGTTAAAAGGACGTAAGTTGTTAAAGTTAAACGATTTTGTGTCTTATATTGGTAAGATTAAAGTTTAGTAATCGATAGCAAAAGTAACCTTTTATGAGCTATTTTTTATTTGGGCACTCTGTGTAAGTGGGCAGGACTCTGTGGACCGTAGATCCCAGATGTATGTGTGAGATCGTGTTCGACGCGTGATATTATGAATTAAAGTCTTTAAAAAATTGTTGTCTGCCGTTTCATAGCTATAGTTCAATTATTTTAAAAGGATTATCATTGCTACATGTTTCAAAGGATCCTCCGTTTCTGTGCGAGAGGAACATTACGCCCTTCTCGTTAGTTAGCTAATATGTTATTAGACCACATTACATTAGATAGTCTACTAACCTGGACAAAGAGGCTGGTCGCACGCCTCCCCCGTCCAGTCCTTCTCGCATCTACACGTTCCATCATCACATTCGCCGTGATCTGAAAAAAAAAGTTATTAAAACAAAACGACTTTTTTTTAAAACGATCTTTCTAGTAAGTGCATAACCAGACAAATCAAATGTGCCCAAACATGTTTAGTTCAAAAGTTCCTATGACTGCTCATCGCCATCCAGACCTTGGATATCACATAGCATCAGAGTATTTGCCAAGACAAACCAATGAGCCTGAATTCAAATGGCGTATCTTGTATAATTCAGAAGTTCCTATGGACACTTTCCGACTCCTTCATCAGTCCAGCTTCATAGTACCATAATATTCTTCGAAGATACTTTAAGATAATTTAAGCGGGGCGTGAAAAGGCATCTGTCTAGGCCGTCAAGGTAGGGACCGCCGTTTTGGGACGACTGGTGTCTAGAATTGCGGCCCGTACCCTCTGGACTTTACCTAGCTTCTTACCATCCAGTGGAGTTAAGTCAATTGACGGACTGAATATTAAAAAAAAAAAGATACGCTAGTATACCAAATTTCAGCGCAATCTGACGTCAGAAAGTGGTTCTAATTGGGCTTCCAAGATTTGACCCATTGCGAGTTGCGCCGTGGGCGCAAAACGTCTCAAGTGTACGGGCTCAAAGGTAAGTGTCATCTATTAATAGGGCCTAACAAAAACTACAGAGCAAGCGAAAATAAAGCTTGTAAAAACATTACAGATACTTAAAACATGATTTCGTTTCGTATGAAAATTAATGCCTTTTTTATTTTCAGTTCATCGCTGACGTCATTTCGACAGATAATAAGGAGCTATGACGTAGTTCAGAAGGTACAAGGTCACCATTCCAGATGAGAATATAGAGTGAGATATTAAAAAAAAATTATAATAAACCATGTTACTCAAAAATATACCTTATTCGGAAGTAATAAAATTGCTTTTTCTTAATTCGGAAGATATTCGTGAGCACTCTGAATGCACATATATTTGAACACTCTGCTAGTTTACATAATTATGGAAACTGTTTTGAGTACTCTAGTTGCTTACAACAATTTGAACATTGTGGTTGCTAATAGGTATAAACTTGAATGTATAGTATTCACATCATTTTGAATACTTTACAAGCCAAGATTAGCCTCTAAGTACTCCGTTAAGGTACCTATCAAATTGTCAGTCCGACGCATGATAGAAAGAACGCTCTATATATGGGGTTCTTCAAGAAGGGCATTAGAAGGTTTTGACACGGTCAGCAGCGCGAGTGTGATGCGACAGGTTCATAGGCCAAAGTGACCGCTTCCCATCACGTGGACCGTGCGCTTATCTGCCATCTAAAAACTCCGTAAAAGAACTATTGAAACTTCTACTTACTGGAACAGTTAGTCCTATGGTCATTGGATGGACACGAATATGCCGCATACGTCACATTGAACCCCTCCATTATAAACGCATCGTCACTGAAGAAGTGGAGTAGCGCACTCCCTGAGCGCGCTATCACCTGTCTTGTCCAACTTGACTCGCCATTTTCTAGCACACCGCTGGAAATTAAGAGCAGTATGTTAGTTTCCGTAGTATTCTATAGTGTATCCCGCGATTCCACCCGCAAAACAAAAGAAGAAGAGTAAGTGGACCCAGAGCTTCGAAGTCAAAGCCTGTTGCTCGCGGCTCTACTTGTGTGGAACTCTGACCCTGTTGCTGAAATCCATGGGAACCTATTCCAGGGATAAAAAGTAGTCTATGTGTCACTATAGATCGGAAGATGGTGATAACATTCCATGTCATTTGTTCCAGTACAGCAACTTTTGAGGAGTTATTCACATATTCTCGTCGGAATTCTACTGTTAGTACCTTAATTTTTGCACAGTTATAATCTTTCCAACGCCGCCAGGTCTTCTTCTGTTTTCCATCTATGCACCAGTATGAGTTTGTAGATGTTCTTACCTAAATACAGCGAGAAGTTTCTCCGCTCTGACGCTGTCACCGTCGTAGACATACAGATGATCCCAGCCGCACTCCGTCGCGAAGCTCTCGAGCCTCACGCGTAACGGCGGCGGGTTCGGACCCAACCGCGGCGGCGTCAGCAACCAGGAGCATTGCGTGCTGACGCTGTAGTTCCCCGGACCATCGGTTATGAAGCCCGATGGGGAGATTAAACTGAAATAAATAAATATTACAATTTAGATGTTTTTTCTGACGAATTCCATCGGAACTTAATGAGCTTAATGGAACTAGATGAAATTCAGCGCAAGGATAGATTATAGTTTGGAATATTACACAGTGTACATTAGACTAGTTTTTATTTTTATTTGAGGAATATATTCCTGTGGGTCGCGGAAACATTCGTCATTCGAGAGTGAATATAATTAATACACAATACTCGCACAAATGACTAGGTTTTCAATGTGTTAGCCACATCTACTGAGGCAAACGAAACAATCCTATAATGAAGATCGTGAATCCGTTAACGTTAGGTAGGAGTCCGTTCAGTCAGAAGAGTCGAGGACCTTAAATGGCAGTAGGGATACACTGTGTACAGTACAGCAGTGCTGCAGAAGGCAGAGAAGACGCCCATTTGGAGAGGTCAAGTTAAGTTTAAGATGATACCCACGTCTACTTTTCGACGTCGACCATCGCCCCGCGAGTCATAGGAAGTGACATCATTGTCGCACTTTAATCCAGAATGTTTACAACCCACTCGGTTCGAGCGAAATTTCTGCGAGCTTTAGGTATTGTCAGAGAAATCTCTTACAATCAGAACTTATTACATCTTCTATCAAGGTGTAAAATTGCTCAGTTTTTTTTATATTGACATCAATTTGAATTTTCCTGATCTGGGTAAGCTAAAGGTGAAGTCTAGAGAACAGGAGTCACCATTACAGACACCGATAATGCTACAATGGTGGCCCTCAGCTTGATGGCCTCCTCAAATGATTTTTCACGCTTAAGGGACCCGGTACTGTAGGAAGAAGGAAACACGTGCGCTGGTAAAGAGTTCATAGTTGTACTCCGTAACTGTTGGCAACTACTCCGGTCTCCTTGGTAGTAGTGTGATGATACTAATAACCTCCTTGATAAATAGGCTATCCAACACAAAAAAATACAATTCGATTCAGTATTGCTGAGATTAGCGTGTTATAAATGGTTTGTCAGTGTGTAGGGTTTAGAATGAGTCCGCGTCCTTGACGGACAATGTCGCTTTCAAGGCACAACATCTGGTTTGGTTCAGATTTTTCTTTGTACGAATCGCGCGAAGTATTTTTAACTCAAGGATCTTTATCTACATTGAGGACAGATGTTTCGTTTACCCTTACATATTAAAAGGATACGACCTGTTTGTTGTTGGTTAGTTTATTATTTATAGAAAGGTTTTCACTGATGATAGAAACCACGATGAAGTGTAACTAAACTGGATTTTCCATCATTTTAGAATTTATAGCTTTTAAAATGGTGAACTTCATTTAACCAACTTCAAAAAAGGAGGAGGTTCTCAACTCGACTGTATTTTTTTTGTACTGCACCTTAGCTTACCTTCCATCAAACAGGGTGCCATCAAACTGACGGATCAAACGGTGAGGTGAAGCCCTAAGTTTCCAAAAGTAGGTAAATTTAAAGACGGTGGTATTTCAATTAGAACACCGGGTCTGCTCTCCTGCACCTTTTCATAATTTGGTTTGTATCGACTATTACGGGAGCGACTGTTGTCTGACCCCCAATTCAGAAAGGAAAACTCGCACCGGTCAGAGCCTTGTCACACAAAACCTCAAAAACTCTTATTGTTTATAATTCTCTGCCTATCCATCATACTAGCACAGTACTGTGATACTAGTGACGTTACATTTTAATAAAGCCCAATGAGTGGGTGGTAAACAATTTTATTTCCACTTTACATAACATGACACATCCCTAATAAAGAATTAATTATTTAAATAACAATATGGCAGCTGGCGATACAATTGAGTGTCATTGCTTCAGATTAACATAAAACAAAACTGATATGGTTTATGGACTGATGATCACTGTTTTCAAAGAGTGAACAGGATGCTGATAATAAAATTCACATGGGATTTTATATTGTCAATTAAATTAAGCAGCACAGATTAACCTTTATTAACGGGTTAATCTGTGCTAATTCCATCTGCGCTAATTCCCGCTGCATATTATAAAGCTTGCACTTCCTGACCCCTCAACCCTGAGAATAAAGCCTGCGCTAGAATCACATCAATTGCGAGTGAAGTTGGTTTGGCCCGGAACTTCCACATGGTACAATGAAGACGGCACTGCCTCTCACTCGCATGGTAGATGCTGTAACTTGCAGCCAATTCTAACCGAGGTGGGAGTAGACCTGGAGAGAACTGCTCAGAGGCTGCAGATGTGTCCTCATCTGCTAGCTAGAACACCTGCCAATCTATAGTCAAGGCTCTGGTGCAGGCTTCCCTCAAAGGAGGTCAGGGAGGACTTATGTTAATAGACCTCATACACTCAATATAGGCCCATATACACACACATTTATAGCTCATAATATATTAGTTGAGTAACAAGTATCTGCTTGTCACTTAAGCTAATACATGGGCAATTTTTCTTACACCTTTTTTTTGAACCCGAGACTGCCGAGATTGTTCTTGCAACTGTAATCTGTCATCGAGATTATGTTTATTATGTTTTACATGATAAAGTAAGAGCTATCCTATTTTTGCAAATTATCCCACTAGTAATTTATAAATGTGAAAGTTTGAGAAAATGTATGGTTTATTATTATTACTCAATCATGTCCTAAGTAAATAGTTGAATAGATCTGCCTGAAATTTGGTACAGAGATAGATCATAGTCTAGAAAACAAAATTCTATGCAAGCAAAGCTTTGGATGATAGCCAGTTAAATTACATAATATAGATAAACACTTATTTAAATATTAATTTAACTCATGCCTACTTATAATTAAAATTATTCTAAAATTAATGCAAAATTATTTGAGCATTACTTAATAGCATAGCTCCAATTAAATTAGTTAAGCATTAACAATAGGCATAGTGTTAAGGATAAACCATTAAGATTATTACTTATGGCAAACTAATCTGTCTAATTTGAAGTTTGATTTTCCTTGAATTTTCCTCATCAATAATACCTACCAAAATGTAAGGTAAGATAATGGTATGGTACTTTGAACCCAAACCTTTTATAAATCTGCATGCTAAGCCTGCTGTTATCTCTGCCCGTGTGGATGTTTTTTTCTTTTATTATTAATTAATGTAATTGGCATACAATAAAGTAATGGTATATAAATAAATATAGGCAAATACCTATATGGTCCTATGTAGGTGTTATATTATTCAATGGAATTTAAAGATACAAAGGTTCCAAGGGACATAGAATTTTCAAAGAGATGCCTTTCATATTAACAAATGTTACACAACTTCTTGGGTCTAATTAGTTAGATTATAAGCAATAAGACCTATATATATAGGCAAACTATTTTTATAATATTTATGTAATACCTATTCACATTAATTATTCATATTAGAATATCTTAGTAGATACTGCGAGGTTTGTTTTAAAACTTTGAGCCATATTTATAAAAAATAGACATTCCAAAGACAAATTTAAAGTTTTTTCTAAAGCATTGAGACAGACTAACAACATCATTGTAACAGCCAACCAATCAGCTGATTAAGATATATAAATAAAAAATGGCTTAACAACAACCTGAATTATACTGAATGTTAACTCTGAAAATATGAAGTAAGCACCATACTAGAGACTTTGACAGAGATAGAGTCACATGTAGTTATTTGCCCCTGAATTGTCCTTTTGAATGCCCGATAAACGGCTCGCCTATATTGTTGAACCAATTACATATTATATACTGGTCAATAACAATACATTTTGGTCTATTAACAACGATCTATGACCTTCAGGTCCACACTCAGGATCGAGGAAAGAAGCCAAAGTGTATAATTGGATAATCCTCGCGGGCTTTCTCTTGTGAATTCTGCTAACTTGTATGTAAGGCGCGCCTCAGAAAGAGGTCACTGAACTAAACAAATCTAAACGTATTGCAAGGATCTTAGGTCCACAAAGGTGACTTACTTGACTTTCCCGCCGCAGTACTGACACTCTGGACCCTGCCATCCCTCGTAACACACGCATATATCATTTTTACACACACCGTTTACACAGTCATGATCACTACACTTAGACAGAACACCATCACAGAACAATAACACTATGAGCACTGAACACAAGAATGGCGAGAACCATGAACATTTTCGTCTGTATTTAGATTTAAATAGAAATAAAAACATTTGTAGCGATTCTACCATTTTGATGTATGCATTTTCAACGAGTTTTATTAGCGCGGACGTAAAACAGTTTCGACGTCGCGTAGTTTCATACGGTACTAAATTTGGGGTTGTCATAAAAAAGAAAAATTATACCCTGGTTTTGGTCAAAGTAAACATTACTAATAACAATAAATAAAATTGTGCTATGTCAGTATCAAATTGCCTTTACCTTGTGTTTTCTTAATCTTCTAAGTATTTATTTATAGCAAAGCGCCGTCGGCTTATCTAATGTAATGTTCGTTACCTTGTACGTGCTTGCTATTTTATTTTTCGGCTCACTTTTGGATTGTTTTTGTTTGCACTACTTGATTTTGTAATAATTATGTTATCGAGTGACTGTTAATAAAGACAGAGAGAAAAAAAATCGTAGACCATCAAGATGCAAGTACAAACGTCAAAAGAATTCATTGAACTCATCGTCGATGTAGAGTTCTATCATTTAATTGTAGTTTTGTCATAAGTTTATAATAAATTTGAACAATGGAATATAATACTATATTTATTTACTTAATATGACCTTTTTCTATGTATAGATACTTAATATGAGCATTTCATGTACGCATCTGAACAATTTATAATTTAAGAATAAATTTGAAGAGCAAAACACGTAATTCTCATTTTGAACTTTACCAGTAGCTCGGGTAAATTCTGAATTATAGTAACACTGGTTTGACATTTTGATGTTTCTTGGACATTGTGAATTACAGATGCGTTCGTGAAGACATAGTATTCTTTAGTCTAAAGCGGATTTGACATGAATTAAATATACTTGAATATAAAACAACCAACAAATAGAAATAAATAAAATTGAATGTTTTACTCAATATTTTATACAGTTTCATTCTATTTTCTTGTTTATTTTCAACAAGCGTTATTAGTTAGCGCCATCTAGCATTTAGTTTTGAAATACCCAATGAAATACATGAAGATGCTAATAGATGTCACTACCTACACCAAATTGACATTGTAAAGTATTTAAACAAGAAAAACATCCTTTCAAGAAATATTAGCTATATTTAAGTAGGTATCTATTTTATAATGGGAAAGATGCAGATAACGCAGTAGTTTTTTAATTAACCATTGTGACACTTTTACCTTTGGTTAGCTTCGCTTGAAGAACAACAAAAACAAGTAGGGTATCCATTACTTTTATTAGCCTGCGAGATGGTAAAAATGATGAAACTGTAGTCTTTGTTCCTTTTTTTACATCGTAGGTACGATGATTTATTTTTTTCTGTGGTGAATAGGGACTTTGATTATGTAGTTAAATAAGTAATACCTGCTACCCAAGGGCTGCTAACATCACAACACAAGGGAGAATTTTCTTAGGATAACCTGCCAACATAATTGGGTAAGTATACTTAGGTGCTTACGTACCTACCTAGGTATCTTTTAGCCATGAAGGCATTCAGAGTAGAAGATGGGTAACAAATTTGGGGTATTCAGGCCGTCATGATAAGTAAGTAAGGACTATCATTTTAGGATTTTCAGCCATTTGGAATGGTGGCCCGTATCTTATTTCACCCTAGCAGCATACCTACCTAATTAGATTGATGGTAAGCGGTGACGTCACTGATCTGATAAACAGATCTTGCATTTGTCACACAAGTGCAAAAAATGTTAGCGTAGGTATACATATTTAAGCAGTAAGGCATGTAAAATAGGTCCTACCATTTAAAACAAAGTTGCTCTGAAATCGTTAAAATGTAGGTAAAACCATCAGATACAGTTCATGACACGGATATGTGTCGCTAACGCGCCGGTCGCGTGTCGCCAGCTGCAGAATACTATTCTGTAAGCGCACGACAGTTAACTCGCTCGATTTCATTTCGATCGAGGTGAGGGTATCAGCTCCATGTGGTGCACCCTGGACAAAGTAGACGTCAGCGTCTCCCACTCGCAATGGAGATATCAATAATTATATAGAGCCGGTGTGTGCGACTTGCTAGTTGCTTGCAGGGTCGAACTGGGCCTCGATTCTGCTAAAGACAGACCACTGTCATACCACTGACACTCTAAAAAATGTCATTTAATTGTAGACTTTATTGTTATCCGGTTAAAGTCGAAAGTCAAATAGGGCGAATGAAAAAGTAAAGTCTACAATTAAATAGCATTTTAGAGTGTCAGTGGTATTACAGTGGTTCGCCTTTAGCAGAATTGAGGCCCTGGTCATAATAATATTATAGTCAGGCTAACATTTACCGGCCGGGTCCCAGCCTGCTCGGACCCTCCACGGGCCTGGCTCGCGGCAACCCTAGAGAAAAACCGATCCAAAAATATCGGAAAGCTCAAAAAACTCGGTTGCCCGGGTTTTGAATAAGTTTAAACCCGATGACTCGGATTTTCAAAATTGCACTGGGCTTCGATGCCCTAATCCGGGTGGCGAGCATGACAAGCTTGGGCCACGGGCCCTTCCAGCCCAGTCCGACTCTGCTTGCTTGTATCAGTCTGTGCTGTACTTACCTAACCATGTTGTGGGGTAGATAAATAAAAAACGAAGTGATCCTATGCCAAAGGATTTCTTCTTTCCTTTTGAAGTACAGAACCCTAAACCAGTTTAGTTGAATTTGATAAGTACAATAAAAGTGGTTAAATTTTGTGTTAAAGTCCACAAACCATTGGCGATATCAAAGTTAGACCAGGGGCCTTACCATGAGCTCTTATAGCCACTCAAATGCGTTGCAGTTCAACTCAGGGAGAGATATGGCACTATATACCTACATGTTGCATAGCTCCATCTCTCTCCCTGATTTGAACTTCATCGCATTTGAATTGCTTTAAGGACCTCATAGTATGGGGCCAGTTTTCGGATTTTTTAGGGCCACAAATACCCGCAACGACTGCCACGTTAAGCTGTCGAATACCATAAAATTATGATTTTTATTCGATACACTGCACATTGCCATGAGAATACGGCCCGCAGCGCACAGATACCACCGATTGTGTCGGCAAACAAAAATGAAAGGTACCCAACCAGATATTTAGTTTGTAGCATTTGACATGCCTCTACATTACTTACTAACATTTAGTTAATTGCATGCTACAATGATGTTAATTAGGTACATACACGAGTACTAAAAAGAACTGGCTGATTCGGTGATTGATTATTCAGTCAGTTTGTTGTAAGCGGTATATACCTTTTTACCCGACTTCGCCAGCGAGTTTTCTTTGTACCACTTAGGTGGCAAACAAGCACACGGACCACCTGATGGGAATATATGGACGTGTGCAACATCATGGGGCGTCACACTCGAGTTTACTTTTTGCTTTACTACTTTTTTTTCGTGCCGCAATCCCCATCCCGACGTCGGTTATGTCGTACTTGAACCGACTAAAAGCGCACGCCGCGTTGTCTCGGGTCTTTGTACTCAGTGTAAGATGACTCAAAATTATTTCCCTCGCATCTAGGCAGATTTGAGACCCTGCTGCTTTGTATTAAGTATAAAAAAAACAACAACTATCTGATAGTAGTATTTGAAAAGAATTTTCAACTTTTATCGCTTGTGGTGGTACAGTTTTAAAACATAATAAGAGACATTTGCTAGAAAATCGGTTCTTCGTAAGTTTTGAAGCCGCATCAATATTTTTTGACTCTAGCCAACTATGCTTACCAGTCAGAAGGGCTACTGATTGATGGACGAGGCGTTGGTGGGTCAGATGACAGTCACTATTTACCGCACCATAAAGACTTGAAATTCTTTACCAGCGCATGTGTTTCCTTCCTCCTATAGTCCCGGGGCCTGAAAAAGCATTTGATGAGGCCGTCAAGCTGAGGGCCGCCACTGTAGCACTACCGGTGTATGTAGTGGTGACCCCGGTCCTGAGACATTTACCTTTAGCTTCCCATCAGCCGAGGTGAAGTCATTTTATCGTGTCCTCATGTCATATATAAAAAAAATCATAAAAGCAAAGGTACTTACTTAAAATGCAGATAAACCGAACAAAGTGAATTTGTATTGAGCAAGATACAAACCCACAATCCTACACGTAGCGGTCAAATGCTACACTGCTACACTACACAGATAACATGAGTGATATCTTTGATATAGGTACCTACCTATAATAGGTAGATATAGGAAAGATGTAGTGCAGGGCGCGTCTTTCGCCATTTTAGCAAATGCCCTTTCAGTTTATACCTGGCAATTAGCTTTAAGCTTTAAGTACACATTAGGCCAACGTTAGTCAAGTCAAGGCAATAAAATAATGATGAAATTATGTAGGTAGGTACCTACAAAGGTATGCTTTCTCTCCCAGCAAACCGGGAACAATGTTAAACCGCTTCGCATCAGGTGGGACGTATGCTTGTCTGTCTCCTAAGTTGTAGATGATAAAGATGAACCCAGTATATATTGCAAAAATAACTTTCATTATATTATTACGTTGTGCACATTCTATTTACAAAATGGTATAATGGTTTGACATGATGCCCACATTGCGATGGACGTAAAAAGTACCGAATGGATTTTGATTAGAGAGGTCTTGTATTAACGCGCCACTCGCCACAAGCAGGAAATTCATCCTCACACGTTGCATCAGTCAACGGTGCAATTGTGAGGTGGTAAATGCGCTAAATAAAAAAATATTGCACCATTTTGGACCAATGTGTATAGTCAGCTTTAAATAAAAACTAGTCCAAAAAGCGGTCACCTGCCATCAATTTTCGTATAACAGATCGCGTGCCCCGACATTTTGTAGTTAATTGTACGTTTTTGTGCTAAATAGTAAATTGTCGTGGCCGGGCTTGCTCGGGGTGACAAGTTAGATTCTCCTATAGGTAGAGTAATTTCGTAATTTAATCTTTTGTTACGTATTTATTATTATTAGCCTAACAGTGTTTGTTATCAAATTATATATACCTAAGTACCTAACAGTGTCGGACTGGTCATAGTCAGGGTGGCATTTGCCAGCCGGGCTCCAGTTTGCCCGGGTCCCCCATGGGCCTACCTTGCGGCAACCGAATCAAAAATCTCAAAAAACTCGGTTGCCCGGGTTTTAATAAATTTTTCAAAACTATACTGGGTTTCGATACCCTAATAAGATAGTTTTTGCTACATGGGTGTTACCTACGTATTAGAGGGATAAAGAGTAGCTTTTGACTAATACCTAACCTCTGTACGAAATTTCTGCCAGTTCCCGTCTTTTTTTGTCTCTCTGTCTATCTATGTAAATCTTTGGATCGTTTCGGCCGATTTAGACGCTACTGACGGATAGGTAATTTAAAAGATCTGTGATATACTTACTTTTAGTTTGGAAAAATAATTAGGGTTCCATGCAAAAAATATACCTAACCTTAAAAACCTAAATCCACACGGGCAAAGTCGCGAGTCCTGTTAGTATTATTATAAAATTATAAATTAGCTCCGTCTGTACATTGAAGAAATAAAAAAACTTGGGTTGTGCCAAATACGATTCTGAACACAAAAATATATTTTTGGAATCCACGTCCATAAAACAATACGTGTCGAATTGCTGCCCTCTCCTTTGATTATTATCGGTTATTTAAGCTTTTACGATGTTGTGGAATTGAGGTTAATAATTGTTAATACCAAGAATTTGTTTGGAATCAAAATTCTGTTTATGAGCGTGTCTTTACTACACACTTAATAGTTCTGGAATTTTTCGATAGATGGCGTTACTTGTAGCCTCGTCGGAGTTACAAATTGAACAGACTTAATGTACCATCTCTTTTAGGTCGATACCTTCACCAGAATGTAAAAAAAAAAACTTTTCTGATAAGTAACCACATCAAAATCGGTTAAACGTTTAGTTTGACAGATTTTTGTAGAGCGAGATAATGGTGGACAAACACACACAAACATACAGGTCAAACAGTGTAACCTTTTGTAGTCGGTTAAAAACCTTTCTACCTTCGGGATAGGCAGAGACACAGCTGCTATGCTTCTTACAAACGTCACGAGCTTCTCATATTGCTATTGTAACCCTACGTTCACACGGAGCCACGTTTTGCCGGATCTTATTTTCATCGGATCGGTTTTTTGCAGGATTCGGTTTAGTGGCAACAGTATTTCAATGAATGAGTTCACACATGCATTCGGTTTCAAGACACGACAAAAAAAAACCGAATCTGGCTGAGGTTGACTGTTTCCAGATCCGATAAAAAAACAGATCCGGCAAAACGTGGCTCCGTGTTGACGTAGGGTATTAGGTAGGTATAACCTTGCAGGCCTTGTTATAACCAAGTGTCCGGTGCCTTTTTTCTTTGCCGCACCATAGAGACCTGGAATTCTGTACCTGCGTATTTCGTTCCTCCTACAGTCCCGGGTCCTTTAAACGCGGCGTGAAAAAGCATTTGATGAGGCCGCCCAGCTGAGGGCCACTATTATATCACAGTCACTATCGGTGTAATGATGCCCCCAGTCCTGAGAATTTAGCTTACCTACCATCAGGCGAGGTGAAGACATGTGACCGATGTAAAAAAAACATAGTAAATAATTTAAATGAGAAAGTTTTTAATTTGAGTATATTACCTACATCATCATCTGTATTGTAGGTAGGCATAGGTAACCCAAGGTATCACCTACATGCTATACCTATAACCTATCTACTTAGTTTTACCTTTCTGTAGTAGTTAGTGACATCTATGGCGATAGCGCCTTAGAACACACATTACTTAATAGTTAGTCAGATTAGAGTCCGATTTTAGGACATACCTATTACACAGGTAATAAATGTCCCTAAATATTTATTTATCTCATTCTGGCGTTAATTTCCCACAAGCCAAAACGTTTCTCCAATAAAAAATAAAATATTTTCGAAAAAAGAAGCGAGCGGGCGCCGCCGAATTGGCGGGCTGATTTTCGTCCCCCTACACGCAGCTGCATTGACCAAGGTCAGTGGCATTGTGTGAGCGAGTGCATTGCCCAAACGACTGCACGCCGCGAAAATGTGCACACATGCACGCTAAGCACGTAGCCGCACCGCTGTGTGCGTGGAGCCCGACAAAAAGTGTCCGAATTGCGAGACAAAGAGTAGGTGAGGTTGAAGACTGGTGCATTTGCATTCAGGAGCGGATTTCCTATAAGGCCGTCTAGGGCGGCCTGCTTTTCAGTAACCTAAGTGGAGGGAGACTAAGTGTGTAGTTGTCATGTCATGTCATGAAATGTAACGTGATCTACAAAACAAATTCTAATGCTCCAATGTGCTTACTGCAAATAAATGTCAACGGTTACTACACTTACCACCCTCGCGTATAATGTTTATTATGTAATTTATACGTCGCCGTCCAGGATATTCAAACGCCGGGGTGTATGGTGATGGTGACCCATAAGGCATTTCGCTCGCACTCTAGAGAAGAAAGGACCTTGAGATCCATAGTTCAGCAACTTTGGGTTATCTAATGATGTGATAAATATTGATAACAATGCGACGCTAAATTCCTAAGTGGACGTCCTATGACTTAAATTAAACTATCTAAAGCTAAAGTGCCTTAAACTGATGTTTCATATAAAAACATCTTGTAATACTTATATGAAACGTCAGTTAAGGCACAACGTCTATAGACTTTCTAACTTTGATACAACGTCTATAGATAGACGTTTTATCAAAGTGGTTTTGGTTACTAATATCTACGTTTTTTCAGGGACTATTTTACCTACACCCCTTCGTTATTCTTTGCCCACCACACAAATAAAAACCTTCAACCAGTCAAAGTACCCGAATTACATACAAACCCACACATACAAGAAGTAAGTCAAGAGTAAGGTCAGGGCCACGATTTGGCGACGATTCGTGCGTTTTCGGCTGCATTCGGTTGATTTCGGTTTCGTTCGTCGCTTGCGCAGGGTCAGGGTTGGACGGTGATTACCTAACTTTTTTTTATAAAGCTCTTTTGTGTTTGGAACTTTTTGTATTGAGGCAGGTTTATGTAATGTAAAGCTATGTAAGTTTATTTTGATGTGTTTAGAACATGGCGGCAAGATTTAGCGTCTTATGATTGACAGCTGATGTTTCGTGCTTATATAGGTAGATAGGTATTTATGGGTAATTGAACCTTCTGTGCGTGTGTATGTCACTTTTAAACGGCTGAAAGCTCCTACAGCTCCTAAACTAGATTTACTATTTAGACCTGGTACCTAATTAGCGCTACAATGGGTTTCTAGGTTGTCTTAGTTCATTAGCTACGTACCTAATAATAAATTAATATCAATAACTTTTTTAAATTGTTTAATTAATTGTTTTTGTTAATGTTTATTGTCTATTTGTCTATTTAAGTCCACTGTTGGACATAGGTAAGTCTTTCCAACACACAGTACCCGATCCTCAGCGTTGCGCATCCAGTCTATCCCAGCCACCTTTTTCAGGTCATCCGTCCATCTTGCTTGACAACAGAAACATAATAATCTGAAAAAATTCTAAAGTACTTATTAGTAGGTATACATAGTTTGTTCCTTACCTAGGTTAGGTACCTAACCTACCCTAACTTACAAAAACATCAAAATAAAATTACTAATTACTGACAACATAGTTTTAAAAAGCCCACAAGTTACACGACTCTACAAAAATAGATGTTTCATTGCCTTTAACAAAAATAACCACCAAATTGGACTCGCTTTAAAACCGGTTTCTTTTTAATTTTTTTGAGTTGCGGGTATCAACCGAGCGCCATCTTGGTAATTTTACTTTTTTATAAAGCCAAAACCTCGGCCTTGTGCGCAAGTGGCCCGCCCGCCGGCTACAAGAAATGTGCTCCACGAATTGTATATTATGTTTTTGTTACAGATACCCGTTATTTGTGGTCAATATTATCGAGTTGGTAGATTGTTATTGTTGTTGATATTAGGGTTCTCTAGTTTAATAAAAAAATCGGCTAAGACAAGCAGGTTTTTGACGAATAAAAGATACGCGATAGCTATTATTACTTAGGTACCTGTAACTAGTTAGGTACTCCTTTACATTTTGATGTTTAATCTGAATGCTAGGTTAAAATACATATATATTTTATATATTTTTTTACCTACATAATCTCCATCTCCAATTGACCTATTTTTTCAAAGTTTTATCTAAAATATTTTTGTGAAGATACATTTTGTACCATAAATAATGTAAAAGTAAGTACTATACGGAACTTACCTCAAATAACAATTCTGTTACAGACAATGTTATCCTTGAACGCGTCCATAGTTGTGACATTTGGTAGATGTAGCCTGTCAAATTAGCGCGCGTCTTTGTTTAAATTCGCGGTAAACCAAAATGGCGGTTGTTGCCCTGTTTTTTAATCTATTTAGGAACCTATACCATTTCAACAGATTGAATAAATATAATTTCGTATAGGTACCTAAGTAATTTATATGTAAGTAATTCAATAATTTTACGCATAATTATAAGTAAATATATTGTAATGATACTAGTTGGTATTCCCGGTAACCTCTCCAGCTAAGCATAAATAACTGCTAATAATTAAATAACACCAAATAAATCGCGAAAGGATCTGTTACAAATGAGTAAGTTGCTTGTGTTAGAAGTGAGTTCACCTCAATATAATACCTGTTTGTACCTACGATAATATAAGAGGTATCTTGACTTGGTCCACACTATGGGTCTAACACACACTAGTGATATTGAGATTTGGTCCATTGTAAAATCTGAAAACACAACAGCCCGCTCCGAAACAATCAAACCCGAGACCGCATGCCCAAAAACTCCTCTGTGCCACTGCACCAGCTGCTTTAACTTCAAAGGCAGTAAAAAATAAAACAATGAACCAAAATCTAAAAAAAAACTGAATTTTAGTGCTTCCCGCCAAAAAAAATTACTAACTATTGGGTAATATCGTAGGTATTTTAGTGCGGTAACAATTTTACCATAGAAAAATTGTTCACCGAGAGCTTATTTCCGATTTTTCAAGTGAATTGAAATTTAATAAAGTTCGTTTACCCATATTTAGAGAGTTCGCAACTACTCTCCCTCTCGTCCACCCCAAGGACTACGGGTAGGTAATTGCCGACTCTACAAAACCAATTATTTTACGCGACTACCCAAAAAAAGAGTCATGTGTTCAAGTTTGATACACAAACACATTATACTCACGCCTTTTTCCCTCTGGGGTAGGCAGGGATAATCGACAGATCGCCATCTGTGTCTGTCCTTACGAGCGTAACTCCTCAACTGTAGGTACTTACTGTCATTAAACCTTTCATATATAGAATTCAAATTCAAATTCAATTTATTGCTTGAAATTGCGCCGGTTTTAAGCATTTTAACCTCAAGATGAGCACTTTCAATTAGTTCTTACCACCGTCACCTTTCAAAGTATACTATGTTTGTCCACGATTATCTCGCGTTTGGTTGTACCGATTTTGATGCGGTTTTCAGAAAAGTATTTTGCATGTTGTAGTATGTATAATCGACTTAAAAAAAGGTGTGTTCTATTTTTTATGACATTATTTTCCCGTTCTAGTAGTAAACAGAATTGAGTCACAATGATTAAGCTGTTCTATGTAATTTTGCGTGAACAATTTTATTAATCTAGTTTTACCTGTATGTTGTTTTCCTTCAACGACAGGTTATGCCCTTCCTCCTTTGCCTATGTAAGTACTTAAAAACAATGTTTGTTTCAACTACTAGATGTAGTTTGTTATACTTTTCTATGTCAGAATTAATTTTCCTTCCTTGCTTCCTTCAATAACTGAGGTATGTATGTACGTATGTATGGACTGCGGTTATCCCAAGCGACTACAATATAGGGTTCTTCAAGGTCATTAGAACAATTTTACAAGTTTGGTAACGCGAGAGTTGCACATATCCATAGGCTATGGTAACAGCTTCCCATCAGGTGGGCCGTGAGCTTGTCTGCCACCTAAGTGGTATGAAAATAACCTATAAGGCTGCTACTAAACCTATAATTAAAGAACTTGTATGTAACTACTTAGGATCATCCCGCTACCCCTGGCGTAGCACCCTCTACGCTTTACCGCTACGCCACAATGACTGACATTTCACTCCTTATCGTCAACTATTTATCACTGTAGTGCAATCGACTACTGGACACAAACATAGGCATATTCTCTTTATATGCGCTATACACACGATCCTTCCGCATCCAGTATATCCCAGATACCTAGGTTATCCGTCTATCTGGTCGAGGGAATCCTATGAAGGGCATGTAATAATAATAAATATGATTTATTATTCTTATAAAACAGGTGAAAAGTTAAAAATAAAACGAAAAAACTTCAACAAATGAAAGAAATTTATTGTATACAGGTTTTAAATATCCTCGCACATCATTACACCTGCCTAACCAGCCATTTCATTATGATATTAACGTAAGGTATAAAGATCCTATAGATAAAAGGACATTACATAATATGAAAAAACATGATTTTTCAACGTCGAATCATCCTTTAAGTTACAGTATAAGTAAGAAACAGTATTTTTACAAACATCGTCTACAATTCCACAATTTCAAATCAACTTTTTTTAAGTCGCCTAGCGACGGTCTTGGACGTTTGTTTAATGTTTTTTTTATCAAAAATTCAGTCGAATCGTCGTAAGCTTAGCTTCTCAATTTACTTTTCACCACTCTAAAAATTTGACTAGATTTAATACAATAGTGTTGTGCCAATCACATTTTCGCCAATTTTTACGATATCGCTTGTTTACGGTTGTGAGATAACATAATAAACATCACTTTTCTTACTGAGGAATTGAAAGATAATAGTATATAATATTTTTATAATTTATAATAAAAATAATTATGAGTCGCTTAAATTAAACTCGAAATCTATTCATCTGTTTATAATAAACAATAATAATAAAAACTAAAGGAACAAAATAACAAAAATAAAGAGGCGAGTAAGGTATATTGAAAAAAATATTTCATTAAAACTTGTACTCAATAATTAAATAACAATATTATAATTTGATCTTGTTAGCTCATTTCGCAGTTTATATATTATAAAAAAAATCGTGAGCCATCTATCGATTCTTTAGGAAATAACAGTTTTATCTAGTTTATACATTGGTCCATTACCTAACTGATTTGTTTTAATCACAAAAAGAATCCCAATCATAATTTCGCAAAGAAAACATTCCAAGTAAATGTCCCCCAGCAGTGTGATGTAATTTTTAAGCGTTATTTCAAAATAAATATGTGACTTTGGCAAATGTCGAATTCGCCATGTCAATTTATAACATTATAGGTATTTTATATTTCTAAAATTAAATGCTTCTTGTTGTACATATTTTTTTTTATAAAAAACGCGAATGTTTGAGCATTCACGAACTGCGTCTGTGAAGACGATAAAAAACTTTCATTCAATATTCTATACCTTTCCACGATAATGCTAAATGTCAATAATAATAAGTCAATTATTGTAATAATAGTACAATAATTGTTAATGTTTAAAAATTAACCATCTAGAAATACATACAAGATTTAAGAGGGAAAACAATTAGTGACGACAATTAGGTGATTCTTACATTTATAGAAACTCGACGTTTTCCAGTTATACACAATCTGTGCACGGTGTTTAAATAGAAATACTACATTCTTAATAACATCTCCCGTATGATCCAACAGGCACTGTGGGACACCGTGTACAGCTCGAACTCGTCGCACCAAGTTAGGTACAGCCACACAAACAAACAACTTGTGTCCATAAAAATGCTAAGTAAAATAACATTCTGGCAATGTCTTTTACGAGTTACCCGCGATACCAACGTTTTAAATTCAAAAATCGAATTCCATAATTCGAAAGTCGAATTTAAAATTGTATTAACGTTCGCATCATGTTAGTTCCATCAAAATATTCCTATTAGAGTAGACCCATTGACGACTTGGATATGCCGCGGATACTTATGGTATATTTTTATGTTTTAATTAAAAATGCAACTTTCCCTTCATTGTCTTTTGTTCCTGGACCAGTTGAGGACCGTTCAAGACTAACCTAACCCTTACGGAGAATTTATTATATTTACGAAAAAAAATTAACAAGAACATATTAAAGAATTGCTACAGACTACCTAATTAATTGAAAAGTACACTACAGTATTAACTAAAATGCTTAAACTATGTGGAAAAATGATTGAACAATATACAATAAAAATGATTCACTAATAACCCAGTGATCTCTTCAAAACAGCTCGGCTGTTGTTCTCAAACCACACCTTGTCGACTAAAATGTTTCAATATAATTATAATTTTCATCGCTATTTCGAAATGAGGTATTTGAACAGAGGCAATTTTTTTGTATATTTTTTTATGTTGGCTTGTGTGCTTTGACAACTGCAACCTTCATTCGGCCTTTCAAAAAATAATCTACCACTTTAGAAGATTTTTTCATAACATTTTACTCTATTTAATTAAGTTCATGTCGATCGAATTTCAATGGTGATCACCTTAAGCGTTGTAGAGATCACTGTCAATAACATTTTTAAGTGTTAAGGCGGCGTATACCATTTGTACCGACCGAGCCAGTGCCACCATGCACTTGGCTATTTTCTACTACATATCAGTCGCAACTCTCTTTTTAACCGGGAATAGAACCCCAAACACTTTGCACAAAAACAATGAATGTATAACATCTCAATATAATATGACAATTAATCATATATAAGGTTATTTTATAAAATAAAGCCACTTAAAAATTAACTAACGTTACAAAATAAGATTAAACAACATAATTATTTGTTCCCGATGCAAAAAATAGTTATATTATTAATTAAAAAAAAATCTAATAACATTCTAAACGGAATGTTGATTATTACCTAAATTCTCTTTGCAAATTGTCCCATCCTATTATCTGTACAAACTTACACAAAATAACCTTTTTGTTTAAGCTATCAACAATGTCAGGCATAACACACAGATTTGGGTACGTATTTTAAAGAAAAAAAAATGTTGTTCGATTTTTTATACATTTCAAATTTCGAAATGCGGTCTGGTAGGGATGTCAACACGACGGTAAATAATGTAATATTTGTTTTCAATATACAAAACTTTTCATCACTCAGATAAATGCACATAACGTTTATAGATTATTTTTTAAGATTAAATGCTAAAAAGACGTCGAAAATTATGCACAGAGAAACAAAAGTGAAAGACATGCTATCGACTAGTTTAAAATTTTGAATATAAAAATTTTGTATTTTTTTTAAGAGACTGTGTTCGACACTTTGGCATTGGGATATGTATTTTATTTTGGATAATGCCATCAATATATCACTTTTGTATAATAAATTGTTTTGTTTCGGTCCGAAGTGGTTTTAGTTAATATAAGTATGTCGAAGTGTCAAGTACAATCTCATGTACTTCTATTTAGCACATCACTTGTGGTCTCTGAAGAAAATGTACGACATTAAATTTTAACTTGTATATAATATAATTATGTATATTTTAATTACATACATAATACAAAGACTTCTTAATTTCCATGAGGCGCACATGTACACATAACTTACAACAAGTATCGTATGATAATTTTATATCCAAATAGTATTTACCTAAATTTATCTGGGAGAGCGTATACATTTTTTCATCTCGTACTTCAATAATATACTTTTTGATTGAACACCAAAAAATTTCATAAATTTGAAGATATCATTTTTTTGAGGATTTTTGGGCTAATAATTTTAAAGTTGACAAGAATATAATAATGATTATCCACATTTTTGTATAGTCGATAAAACATTTAAAACTTGGACCATGAAAAATAAGAATATTATCTTCTTAAGATACAATAATAGTACATAAAATATATAAGTTCACTAGATGTATTTAATGTACGTACGTGTATATATGTATGGGGCCCAACGGACCCCGCAGGTCGTCGATCAAACCGCACTCGTAATACCTAAATATCACATTCAGTAATATGGAAATCCACGTGTTAGCTTAGACACAGTTTAAATTACTATTTTTATACAAAATAATAATTGCACATAAGTCCGAACGTAGCTTCGTGTAGGCGAAGCTGAGCTGACCGTTGAGACGCGTTCCCCTTCTACAGCTAGTGCTTGTTGTCATGTCGCCGCGAGATCGCGGCAACGCGCGACCGACGCGACGATCTGTAGCGTCGCGCGACATGGCGACGGTACTACAATCGCACTACCCGCCAATAGCGCTAATAATTTCATTCAATATATTACCTATCTAATTATAAAAACACCGCACAAAATCTGCAATAGTTCACTTAAAAATCGATAACATTTACACTCATAGCTAGCTTTATAATTAATTTGTTACATTGTTTTTTATTACTTAAAAATATTTTAAATAGTTAATTTTATAACGTTAACTTTTGGTTGTCTTTTACTTAAAACAAGATCAAAACTTGAGGCTCTGGATTTGCGTGAATTTTGGACAACCCTAACGTCGTTTGTAACCTGCAGTACCGTTGGAAACGATTGATTCCAATGTTCGTTCGAATAATAAAACTTGGAAATAGAAGAACGACAAGTTTCAGTTTATAGAAAGCAGTCAATAAAAGTTAAATTAAACGGATGTGGAACATTTTATTAAGGCGAAGATTTAAAGGCAACTGCAAGTTGCAACCGACAGTATCCGAATCTCTGTCATGGGACACTAAACACTATTATAATATTGTGTGATAATGCATTAGTAAAGCTGTGATATATTGAACTGGTTGTGACTTTTAGGTAACTATTGTGATATTTGGTGATCATAATGTGTGAATAGATACGTGTGTGTCGAGGACTATCCGGACTGACCGAGGGAAGCGGAAACAAAAACTGGAGACACTACATACATGTAGTAATGTTTCGTGAAATAAATGCACGAAGCGACGACACCGGTGGTGCGTTCGGAGGCTGCGACTAAGTTTATTGTCACTACAACAGTATACACGGATAACGCGCGAGTTATCAACAAACCCCAGCCATATTGCACTAGAGTGACGTCGGCGAGCGGCGGAATGTACTTTAGTACTTTACATAATATTATCACAAAGAGTGAGGGCAGCACTAGGCGCGGTCAGGAGGAGCGGCGGGGGGCGCCGGCGCCGGCGACGCGGCGGGGAGTGCGGGGCCCACGCCGGCCATCGCCGCGCCTACACCGGCCAGCACCGGGCCCAGGCCGCCCAGCGCCGCGCCCGGGCCGCCCAGCGCCGGGCCCGTGCCGGGTGGCGGCGTGGGCGTGCCGTTCCTTGGCCGCAGCTTGTCGGCGCGCAGCCGTTGTACAGCCTCGCGCATGTCGGCGGCCAGCGCCTGGTCCGAGCTGTCGAGGCGCTGCCGCCTCGCCGGCGGCTCGTCCTCTCCCGTCAACCGCCTCAGAAGCCCAGGCGTGGCCTCTCCAGGTACTCGCGACTCACCAGTGAGCCGCTGCAGCAACGCAGGCCGCTCGAGGCTGGATCTGATAATTCCTTCGAGGAACGACCCGTTAGCCGGAGGCGGCGCTTCTTCTCGGAGCCGTCGCATCATCTGCGAGGCGTACAGATCGGGTGCGGGTGGAGGTGCGAAGCCTCCGCCGCCCCAGTAAGGGTAACCGGCTGGAAAACCCGTAGACTCCGGTCCGTTCATTCCATTGGAGAACGGTTTTAGTGGCGGTTTGGGTGGCATGGGCTTCGGTGGTTGAGGCTTGGTGTCTTGTGGCGGTTTAGGCTCGCGTTTTCTAGGACGCATAAGATGGCGTTCCTTAACTTTATACTCGAGCGTAGAGTGCGGCACACCATAGTAAGATCCGGCTCGGTGCACGGACATTTCTCCACGTTGAACTGCTTTCACAGCTTCTACGAGACTGTCACGATCATAGTTCCGATACTTGCCACGTTTTGGCCGCGTACCTTTGCCTCCAGTGGCGGGTTGTCCGTTATTGTTGGGCATAGCTTTAGAATTTCCGGGTGCGGGGTAGCGTTGGTTGTCTGGCGGAGTTTTTATTACTGAGACGTGACGATCAGGCGCGCGCATGAAAGGTAGATCACCAGGTTGATGATGTGACCGGTCAAGGGGCTGCTGGAATTTCTGGCTGATACTTTTAGCGATGACATCACTGAGGGAAGTGAAGAGATGTTGCGTGGAAGGTGGATCAGCGAACATAGAGTGCGGGAGGAGCAGTGGTTGCTGCGGCGGTGGTCCAACCGGAGTGACAGGAGTGATAGTGGTTGCGCACATTGGAACAGAGGCCGGAGAAGGGCTCTTTTCATCTGGCGGTGGGAACGTTGGAATCTTAAGGATGACTGAAGGTGGAGAGTCGGCCCTGTCGTCGCTGTCTGGTTCCGAGTCGACAGGATCTGGATTGGCGCCGAATTTGTTGAGTTTGTTGCGTAGAGTTGAGCGCGGGATGTTGTAAAGAAGGGCCGCGCGGCGTGTGCCGAGCCGGCCAGCTTGGATGTCCCGCACCGCCGACAACAGCTCATCCTCTGTGTATGTCCGCCGCACTCCGCTGTTACTTGCCTCGTGAGCTGACCGTTTCAATCTGCAACAATAAATGAGAAGTTAGTCTAGAAGCAGACAGAAGAACTTGAAGATCATTTTATGACTTGCATTTCAACTTGAAGAAACGAAACTTCGTGATAAATCAATTTTGCATTAAACGTTCGAGCCGTTGCATAGCTTTTTGTGCTTATTTCTTTGGTTCGTAATACAATCTGCTGAGTGAAAGTCGTTGTTAATCTTGATTTCCTTTTAATATTTCATGAAAGCCGTCATGAATCACATATGGGTCACCATGGCCAACGGCCTATAATCATCTAAATTCAATATTTCCAAACCACCCGGCCCTATCGTTTTAATCCAAGATAAAATGCGAAATATTTACTCTCGGTCTCATCGATAACGGAGTGCTATGAATGCATCTTTATTATATTCCCTAGAGAGTTTAACTAAACGAAAATCAGTCTTACTATCTGGTTTATAAAGTATAAAATTCTTTATTCTCAGGTCGTCTTCGGTTTCATCTTGAATTGTGCTTTCTTATTTTTCGAGAATGTGTTCATGCGATTGTCTGCTATGTTTTGTAAGGTTAAAGTGTATTTTAGCTCGGCGGTGGTGGGCGAGGATGCAAGGTCGATGCACTGACAGACTATCGGTGCATTTTTATTTGTTTTGGCGAGTCATGCGACCCAGATCGCGGTCTCAGAGAATGAATTTATTCAGTTATCGATTGGCTATTGTGTATAATATTAGTACGACGATGTTGATGCTTATATCTAGGTTCAATTATGAGGTTATTAACGTTGTTTTAAAACGGGAAATTAGCGGGAGTAACGACTTGTTTATACTAATTACATTTGATTTGAGTAGTTAGCTATACTTAGTGCGCGGTCAATTATGTATTATCGATACTTGTGATTTTTGTTAGATTTAAGGTTATTTACACACTTAGAACTTACAATGTTTGAATGGGATAGCCAATACAAGATGTTAACGCGCGATAGCCCCTTTCTAGGGGAGATCTCAATTGGTAAAGTGTCTTTAAAACGTGACTTAAACCCGAAGGTATGGAAAAAGTTGACGCACGAAGCACAGAATTGCAATTACCTACCTAAAATACTTTTACTTTATTCTGTAGATGCAACATAACGTAATCTCGCACACATACTTAAACACGCCTTTCTACATATTGGACAAGAGACCAGAATACCGTCATCTGCTTCTAACCTTATATAATTTATAATTATTTAAGCTTCGTACTTTTCATCCTAGCCCACTAGTTTAAGTGGTTCTAACTTTTAGTCACTACAACACAAATAGCTCAGTATATCTAATTATGTTTTACGAGATCGATTTGTTCTGTCTCTTTCTCGATTTGTAGATCAACAACGTTTCAGAAAGTGTGGTTCCGCATGAGTGATAATTTACCCGTAGATCTTAAAAATTAATTCTTCTGCAGGACCAAAATCAAAAAGCCAATTCTCCAAATATTTTCAAAATTCAGTCTCAGTCTAGTCTCAATCTCGTGTCGTATGTCAAAAAATGTATTATTTTGGTTATAAGAATTAGTACTCAATTATCTATTTGACAAGACACCTCAACTTGAGGTACGTCTTACATAAAGCGCTTGGTAGGTACTCTCATTTCCTATCTTATTCTCTTTAAACCAATAAAAACGTAAATCCACGAGTATTGAAGTTAAGAGGACAAATAGACATAAGTTCTTATTTGGGGGTTTTAGTAGTAGGGGAGGCCGGCCCGCTAAATTTGCAGTTACTAAAGCGTCATGGGGACCGATTAGATTGTGAAGATTTAGGCCTAAAACGAAAAATAATTTATTCATTTTGCCATTTTAGTGAGGAGGAGAGCGTGTGCTAATTTTCAAAAATGTTAAAAAAATCATTCACATAAAAATACTCGAGCGCGTCAGACATTCACGGTGTTTACCCGCTTTGTTTTTCTAACAACCGAGAGATATTATTCTGACGAGTAGGGTAGTTTCGCCTGTTTTCGACCGACGCCAGTTCCCGACTTTTTTACCGACCTGTTTGCCTAATCGGCGTAGAACAGCAATACCGATACGATTAGAAGCAAAACAAAAATACTGTGGCAATCTCAAATACTTCGGTTGTAGACACAAATAGATAAAGTGCATATGTGCAAACAGAGTAGGGAGTAAAAAAATACTGAAATATGTGGTTCGCTAAGAGCATGACAGAAAGCGTGCTTCACTACGAAAAGAAAAGTGAGGAGGTTCTGCAGTTGACCCTAGATTTTTAAATTGTCGTTTTATGTTTTGGACTTGTTTGTTATTTGTACAGATAGATAATGAAGTATAGTATCTATTAAATATAGGAGTTATTGTAAATTTATTTGAAAAGTGTGTATAATTGGATGGTCGGTAACTGTTACCTCATTTTTGTAGAATACCTAATTCTCGACCCGCACCGTCGAGAAATGGCGTCACCGAGTTCAAACACTTGCATGTTTTTATACATATTGTTAAAGAAATTACTGAACTTAGATTGTGAGTTTGAATCTTATTTACATGAGAATCATGTCAGCCAGTTCGCGACCAGACTTTTTCAAGCACGTTAACAATATCACGTGTTGTAAAACCTTCTAGGTCGAGAACAGGATAGTGCAATTAAATAGGCCTATACCATATTCCGACTACTATTTTCGGTGGGTACATATAGGTATGGACATTAAAGGTGAGTACATCTCGCATCATCAGTACGCCGACGACATCATCATAGTTACAGAGTTGCTGGAGCAGCTGAGCAAATTGCTGCACAGCCTAAATGGATCCTCTCGGCGCGTCAGTATTGGTGTATACATACGCCGGAACTGGTTACACCAAGACCAATTGCCACTGAAGGGAGAGTTGTTCAAGAATAATGTCTACCTTGTGCAGCTTATCCAGCTCGGTAGAAACAACTTCGAGTTAAAAGTCACCTTAAGGATTGAATTGGGTAACCTAATTGAATCCTTTTTGTGACTTTTATTTCACAAAGCATTTGGAAAATTACTTCGGCTTACCACATGGCCTCTTCAACCAGTGAATTCTATCTGTTAAAATATACGGTGCCGAAGCGTGGACAACAGTAAGGTTCGTCGACAACCTAGTCGTGCAGCGGGCTATGGAGCAAGCTATGATCCTTTGAAGGATAATAATCCTGATTCTTTGAAGGATTCGTTATGCCAATGGACTAAAATTGCCGAGATAACTCGCAGAATAAGCAAGCTGAAGTGGCAATCGGCTGGCTACATCTGCTGAAGGACTAATAATGATCGTAGAGCAAACGAGTTCTATAGTGGAGACCGCTGATTGGCAAACGGAAGATGGAACAGTACCTAGGATGGACATAAATGACCTGAAAAAGGTGGCTAGGATAGACTGGAGGAAGGTGAAAGATCGAGTGCTATGGCGCGCAGAGGTCTACTGCCAGCAGTGGACTGCAATAGGCTAATGAGTGCCATTAAGAAATAAACTTTAATTTTAGTTAGTAAAGGTTGATAAAGCAGAGAAAGCACTGATTTGTAAATATTATAGTCGTGTTATCAACTTTATAATGATTTTTTAACATCAGTTTATTGTAATAAGATAATGTATATTAAATTCTGTCAAAATACGGGTTTCATTAGATTACAAATTAATAATTACTAATGTTTTACTTCACATATTTGCCATCTCACCTAATAGTCGAGAACTGGCGAATATAACGTCGAGAACTGGAAATTTCGGTCGAGAACTGGCGAAATCGGCATTTTTGGGTTTATTATTTTCTGTAAAATTATTGCATGATCTTAATGGAAGATAAAGGATATTAAATGAAAATAGACTATATTTACTATGTATCGAAAATATTCTCTATCAATAATTCATATTATTTCAATTTTATTTTTCGTTCCGAAGTTGACAACTCCACTAAACGGTCGAGAACCGGCGAAATGACCCTATATAGGGGAGGATGGCTGTAGAAAAGGGTAGAAAAAAAAATAAGAAAAAAGTTATTCGAGCGTGTCAGATATTTGAAGGGAATATTTAGAAAACTCAAAAAAGTGTCTTATTAAAATATCTGACGATTTGGATGTGGTCAAAAGTTATGGTAGATTTTTGAAAATGTAAAAAAATAAAGTGACCTTGAAATACTCGAGCGCGTCAGATTTTTACACAAACGGTTCAACTTGATGTTCTAGTCGTCCCAAATGATAATCTGACAAATATATGAAGGAATATTCTTAATCTGATAATTTGAAAGAAAAATTTTTTTTTTCCTGAATGGAATAAATTATTACGCATATTATGTAGGTGAAACTACACCTACAAATATAATTTTTTTTTTTTTATCTTCATCCTCACTGGATTGATCTTCAAAATTGATTCCTCCTTGGTCAATTTCTTCTTCATTTTCTGTTTCTAAATATAATACCATGATTTTATAGTCGTTTTGGACCCGAAAGGGGGTTACTCGGAATAATATATGGTATGGTTTTGAGATGTCTAAATTGCTCTACCGGTTATAATAAAAAAGTTGACTTTCTGTAATCTTTTTCACGCGTTCGAGTATGAACATTATTAGCGCTCTGAAGAATTCATTGACAATTTTGAATGAATAAAAGCGGGCTTGTTCTTGTCTGCGCGGCAATTTTGAAATTGAAGCGACGCGCCGCAACGAGCCGCTCGGCCCGCAGCGGCAGCGCACCACGTGACCGCATGAACAGCTGTAAGGATCACTGACCACACGCGCGCAAAAACAATATGAAATAACCTACTCCTGCAGTTCTCCTTCATACTTCATTACTTCATACGGGCTTAGGAACGTCGGAAATACTTTAATTAGGATATTATTAAACTTTATGACGTAGTAATAAAATGAAACACAACAATAACAAACTGCGAGTAGGTATTCACGTGTATTTAAAAAATTGCAGCTATTTACAAAAAATAACTTACGTCTTACGTACCTAATTAACAGTTTATTTGTATTACACTTCCCTGTACGAAGCAACTGCTCGAAATGCAGTCCACCAACACGTTTGATACCTACGTAAGAGGGCACGTTTCATGTTAGGTATTGTCTTTAACTTATTAAATGTCTCTGTCACTTCTCACTATTTTACTTCTCACTGTTTCTCACCAACCAAACCACTGACCACTGACACATGGTGATCCTTTTGCTGGGCCATCATTCTCGTAAATCGCATGAGCCCAATGTCTGCCAAACGAAGTATTGGCATACATTGAACAATGGTGCTACCATACTAGTACTTCGCCGGGGATCTTGCTCGAAGTACTCGATGACCTTGTGCGTATACCGCGGTGTTCGAAACTGTCCGTGGTCTAGTAAGCGTTGGGTACCAACCAAGATGGCCGGTGTTGACGGAACTTGGGGATTGGCAATCCCTCGTAGCCGTAACCTATCCAAGTCTTCCGGCCAGGAATACAATCGCCTGACCTCTTCAAGATTGTAATGGCATAAAGCTGCATCATTGCTAAGTACTCTCCGTAAGTAAATTCGTAATGGCGACTCATTTTTGCACGAACGAAATTAGGTACATGTTTACGCGCGAGAGTCACTGCCGTACTAAAGAGATAGGAGAAAGAGAGAGCGGGTGGCGCTGGCGCAGCCGCGCGGGGAAGGTGGTTGGTGGTTGCTTGGTAACGCATGTCCTTGAGCGACGTGTCGGTCTCGCCGCGACCGGGACGCGCTGTGATTGGATAATTCAGCGCGGCACGTCTTTGTTTGCCAAATGCATCAATTTTTTGAATGAAAATCTTTGCGTAAAGTGTAGTAAAGCGTATTACGTTAAATTTAAAGGAGTTACTACGAGTTCGCATTTGTTTTGCGTAAATGTGATAAAGTTTCGTATTCTTATAAAAAATGATTTTTTGTTTTTGAAATAAACACTTCCAGAGGGGACAGTTATCGAATCTGTGCTCAAAACTTTTCGCTCCAAAACGACTATAAAATATTGGTGTAATATATAATAATAATATAATAATATAATAATATAATAATATAATAATATAATAATATAATAACATAATATAATTTTCTATTTCTTTTGTATTATAGTATTAAAATAAACGTACCTGAATCTACAGTATTTCCTGATATGTAAGGTCGATTTTTAGGTCCCCTTTGAGGTATGAGCATATGATTGGTCCGTCAAGTGAGGTCACTTGACGGACCAATCAGATGTCTCCGAGAGACGTCTTGTAGCGAATCAACGTTCCGTTCGTTCGTACTTTGAATCATTTGATTGGCTCAAAGTGCACGATGCGCGAACTACTCCAAAACCTGGCCAAGCTACGTGCGATGATTATGTGATGTGATGGTGCGAGAGAGTGAAATATAAAGAAAAAGTGAGAAGGAAACAGAAGCGCGGAGTTTCAATCCAGTTCTCAGCAGCTGTATAACACCACACTTTATTTATGCTTTAAGCTACATCGCCCCATGAAAATCGTCAGATTATTTTATTCTGTAATTCTCATAGGATTTCCTTCAAAATAAAAAAAAAATTAATCGCGCTCGAGTATTTCACAGCGACGTTTTTTTTTTACAATTTTGCCACTCACCCATTTCCTTATGCCACGCAAAAATCATCAGATTATTGAAATATAGTCTGTTCTGTATGTATTTAACTTACCTGGCCTTAATCTGACGCGCTCGAGTTTTTCTGAGGTTTGATTTTTTTTTACTAATCTGACAGGCTGTCCTCGGAGCACGCCCTTATATAAAGGGTTTATATTTGGTAGGAGTACATTACAAGTAATAAGGTTTCTCCTCATATAGTTTTCTGACGCGCTCGAGTAACTCTTCAAATCCCTTCATGGGCTCCCCTACCATAGGGGATAAGGTTGTTGGGGTTTATTCGGTTTAAGTTAGAGACAGATTCTGCTTACGACTGAGTCTGTTGACGATAGATTCGCTTTTGTGAGGTACTGATGTAGCCATATGCGCTTATTTCTACAACTTTGTACAAGAAATTCCTTCTACAGGATTAAAACCATATCTAGAGTCATTGCTCCATAAAAAAATAAACGTCGCTAAAATAATTACGAAAGAAGAACAATAAGAAAAACTGCGCAAAAAACAAGGAACCACAAACACTGGGCGTTATCTTGAAGGAAAAAAGTGAGTACGAGAAGTTCAATTTCATCAGTTGTGTGAATCAGCGCAAATAATAAAAGTCTTGTGTGCGTACGATAAACTTACTCCTTTCGCAATATTGTTCGTGCTAAAGTAGAGCGTTGACACTTGCAGATACGGGTTCCTTGACTTTGATGCAAACAAAATGTGATTGACATGTACGGCAAGTTCCTACAATAGGGTAAATAAGTTAATAAAAAAAAACTGCCAAATGAGTCCAAACTGCCAAATTTGTACGAAAAACTTGAATGATGTGGTCACAAACGTAGTGGTTTGCCTTGATATTGCGACAGTAGGTACGTTGGATTATCGAAATAGATTATCATCAAAGCTTTAAAGTCTGTTGGCATGCCCATTTTACGAAATCCTGCATCGGAAGTAGAAAGGCGGTTAAAATAACTTAAAAATTAAATTTTAAATTTTCTCTCTTTTTATTATTTTTTGTCGGATGGGACGATCTTATTGCAGTAAACCGAGTTCACAAGAAGTCTGCACGTATATCTGTTATAGACTATACTTATAGCTTGACTAGCGATGCCCGCGGTTTCACTCGCAAAGTCGGCTATCGGAATTTTGATATAGGTACACATGGGTTTTTTTGCGTGTTCATGAATTGTACAAAAAAATTTAAACTATTTTATATGCTTGTAAAGTCCTCTAAAATAAAGAATGTCCATATCTTACGAGTAATACTGAGCGACTTTATTCCACAACCCTGTTTTTAATATAGATAAATATTTATAGATAGAATTTGCGGTTGTTAATTGAAAGTAAATAATCGATATGCCGCTATCGAGAGATGTGTCATCGGCACGCTTGTATCGATACGAAGAGTCAAACTGACCAAATATCGCTGTCACTCGGATCTAATTTTATAACAGACTAGCTGTGCCCGTGACTTCACCCGCGTGGATTTAGCTTTTTAAACTTTTAATCATTTCCGTGTAAATCTAATTCTTTTTCCAAAATTCAAGTACCCTTGTTAAACTGTTAACTTTTTGTTTGTGTAGATATATAGATTTGGCAACGTAATTTTTTTCACATTCAGTCCGTCAATTGACTGCACTCTTCATGCTGGTTGGTATTATTCTTTTTCTAGCTGAAGAGACAGGTGTTAAATTTGATCGAGTATTGATAAATTGAATTGATGTTTAACGTATAGTCAGCGTCTAGGTACAGGTATTAAATTTGTTGTAAATAAATTTTGGCGGGTAGTTGCACATACGACCGTGAAGGTTTTCAAAGTTAAAAAAGAGGCGTTGTAACACATCCCGAGCATCAGAGAGCTATGCAGTAAGCCTGAATCAATACGCAAGACTTAGAAGCCTAGTAGCCATTAGGTATCGGCTCACAGTTAAACCTCATAAAAAATTAATGAACAAAGACATATTATTTTTTATGAACTCTATAAAATGGCGTCAAATGAACATCTGTCAGTGTTCGATGGCGGGCTGTCAAAAGTACATTGACCCGTGTCGATCGTTCAAAGTTTCGTTTTCATGTTTTAATGGGTGCGTTCACACTGCTATTGTTTGTGTTATCCAAGTCGGGCGAGTTTCAATAGGAAGTGCGATTAAAATGCACGTCCAAAGCGAATGTTGCGATCGCGTTATGACCAATCGAGCTAGGGCGGTGGTGCTGGCGTGGCGAATCGGTAATGTGAGCTAGCTTTACGTTCAAATTGTAATGTTTATTACATTTTAGTCAAAGTTTTGCTATTATACTTTAAGAATGTTAACTTAAAAAAGTGTAAATGTGTAGTTTGTATAGTAAAGGTGGTTCCACACATTCAGTCTGAAGCATGATCGAATTTAACAAGGTTTTCAATTCAATTATCTTCTATTTATAATTATGTTTTGCAAACTACGCATGTTTTTCATATAGATACGCATATTTTTATAAGAGTACGTCCTCCTACACACTTACTACTAACTGGTCTTATAGATGCACCAGGATTACTGACACTATAACGTGTCTTGGAACCCCTAGTACTCCTTGAATTTTGATTCTTCCTTCTTACAAAAAATAAACGTAAAATAAGCTGTACTTTGTTTACTAGCTATGCTTAGTTTGCATGTATGCAATGCTTAGTTTGCATGTATGCAAAGCTTAGTTTGCATGTATGCAAAGCTTAGTTTGCATCTATGCTATGCTTAGTTTGGGTTTAGATAGCGTTATGTACTTATTCTATCCTAGAATAATATCATTATACTGGCAAAGCTCAAAGATTGGTTCGCTAACAGGATAGCAACTTGATCCAGATCTTTAGCAATACAGGTTCCATCTAATCAGACCAACGTCGCATTTTAAACTAAGCAAGTAAATGCGCGTTCACCTCCTAATCCACTTACGAACACGCCCTCACATCGGCGTCCCTTGATTATATAAAGTGTTCAAACGGGTAACGATGGTCACACAAGTTTCAAAAGTCCTTACTAACCTCACATATCTATGTACAGTAACATATACCATGTTGTTGTTTACTTTATACAACTAGCTGTTGCCTGTAGCTCTGTTCGCGTAGAATACTGATACTGTCTGTTTATCATAAGGGTCGATCCAGTCCAGGAACCATCAATACCCCACTGGTCCCACTACCGCTGCGTCGGCAGTCTCCTCATCTTCGGCTATGTAGCTGCTGCACCCTAAACCCAACCCAGCTTTCTAATTGTAATTTTCGATTCTTAATGTTTTTTCCGACAAAAGAGTATCTAACATAAAATATGTAATAGACTTAATAGTATAAAACAGGCTCAGCCTAGGTTTTTCGCTTGGGACGAAATGGATGAGTCAATTGACAGTCACTCCCGTAAAAGCGAAGATAAGTTTTTGTTAATTTGCTTATACGGGAAGCTTGTATTTTGGACCCTGGGTTCTAAGGTGCTAACTTTAGATGCAACCGAGATGAAGATTAACCCTTAATATGGAAAATTGAATTGCATCTACCCGTACGAAGTAGGTCGCTAGGTATAGGAAAACGGCACACAAAACAGTATCTATGTACTTATAAATATATTCACCATAGAACCTATAAAAAGTCCCCATAAGAGTGACCGATTAACAAACGCTTTTAACACTTTAATTTACATAAATTGGATTAGACATTAGCGCTGGCCTTAATTTGATGCAAATATGCGTTTCGCTGCACTGTCGCATGTCGGGTGCCAACCTAATTTTACATCCCCGATAAGGATGCTACTATTATAGAAAATTGGATCTAATAAATAAATGATAAAAATTCTAGAACATTTATATCATTACTTAAAATGAGTGGGTACTAGTTTTTGTGTAAATACATGAAAACAACCAGATTAAAGCAAATAGAGGTATAAAAATAGTTTCGTAGAGCAGGTATCAAACCTGCTACGCTCGTCGTAGCAGTTAAATAATACCGCCACGCCACAACTGAGCTTACAGCTTAACAAATATTGTTAATTTTATCTGCAGTGTTCATTTTGAGAACCATCTGATTTTACTGTATTAAGCAATAAAAATGAAAATAATAATAAAATAACATTATTATGTTTGTTTTTCGAGTACCTAATGATACCGACCAACCCATCAAAATTCCAAAAGTGAATTTTACAACACCCAATAATTATACCTATTCCTCCTCACCTGTTATCGAAGTGCTTGCCATCAGGAGGCGGCGTCCCGCTGGTGCTGGAGGTGGACTTGTTGCTGAGATCCAGGGGCTGTTCCGCTTGGTTGGGAGACGAAGACGCTGGCACCTTGTCACCCACTTCTGGTAGCCTGTGGATGGGAGATATAGTTAAGATGGAGGATTTTTTTTTTCAATTATTTTAAGTATTTAATTTCAATTTTCAGAAGGTTTGATTATCCAAATCAACCTTGTGTTTCTTGTAATCAATGTTGTTAAGGAGGAACTCTGGTTTTCCGGTGTTAGAAGGTCACACAGCAGTCGCAGTAAGTCATATAACAAAAATAAAAGTCATGTAAGACAAACCAAGTAAGTGAAAGTCTTAGGTGCATTTTAATTGCAATAGGAGAGACATAATTAAAAACGAGCTTTTTCATTCGTTATGTGACAATAAAGAATAACGTAAAATAACACGTTAACATAAATTTTAACGCGATGTTTTAGCAGAATTACGCTATAAATCATTCTGTCGTTGGATCGCACGTTGGTATTCTATCACTTACTAAATAGCATTACGTTGAAAATAACGAGCGGACGGGGCCCTAGTAAGCCCTTTGGGGCCAAGCTAACCTCACCTGCTAGCTGTAATATCTATTGATTAGTTGGGAGGTTAGTCCGCAGTCACTTCGATGAAAGCCGTGTAAGCAAAACCAATAGGAGTAGAAGGAATAAGCGGACCGCGAAGTCCAAGGTGAAAACCTCAGAGCAATTTTATTTTTTATGTAAGTGGCAGACAAGCACAAAGACCAACTGATGGAAAGCGGTCACCGTTGCCTATGGGCGTGTGTTGTGCAACACCAGGGCATCACACTCGGGCTGCCGACCCTAGAGGGGTATGGATTTGGGAGGAAATGGGAGGGGTTGGTTGAGAGAGTTTCTGTGCTGACAACGTAGGAGACTCTGATCTCTCCGCTGACAGCACAAAATCCCTGTGGGGAGCTCTGGCTACCTTTCTTAACACCAGAAATACAACACGATGGTTATTATGATCGCGGTCTTCTGTGGGTACTACCCCAGCAGTCGGATTGCTCAGTTCGGATGAGAGATACCGTCGTCGTGCCCTACCGGGAAAATAACGCTAAGATGATGATGATGACAATAGGAAATACCATGTCTTGTTTTCAACTGTTATCAAAATCATGAAGTACAAATATGACGTCATGGAAATAGGTAGTACGTTTTGTTTAGCACCGTTGTTATCAAGTTCAACTAAGTACATTATGACGTAATGGACTTTGTAGTTTATACGAATGTCTACAGAAAATATCATATCATCTGTTCCACTTTGAAAGTCAGTGGGACAAGTGAGAAAAAATATCCCACTTGTTCCGTGTGACAAATTGGCACTGGAATTAGTACATGCAGTTTTTTATGCCATCCGTGATAAGAAGAAGGAAACACGTATGTTAGTTGGTAATTTCAAGTCACGTATGGTGCGGCAAAAAAAGTTTGAATCAATATACCATCAAAACTTCAGTTTCTGCTTATCTCTTACACAAGAGGAACGAAATGTGCTTATTCTTTAGCAATCTTTTACAATGTAATGTTTTTCGTTAAATTAAATGAAGTCTAAATTGAAAAATTGGTTTTAATTACCATTAAGAAATTCATATTTCAATAAGTTTTATTTCGCTCACGAGTTCAAATAAATTTTATTCATATTCGGGTTATTGATGGCACTTCATATCCGGTTCAGTAACACTTCTATAACAGCAGATTAATTGAAAATCCTTTTTATATTCAAACTTTATATTTAACCTTTAAAAATATTACTCACCAATGAAATCTCATAAAAAATCCAAAACGACTTAAATCATTATAACTTATATCACACATTTTCACTCTCTTATATCACTTAAGTGTTTTATTGTACACGGAAACAATTATAGTAATGGCCCAAAATATAATTAATAATATGGACAGACGTGTTTCTGTAACCCAAGAACTTGTTATTGTAATAAAATCCAAAAGTCCCCAGTATCCCAACACAATTAAAATGAATCACACAAGTATGATATAATAATTGTTATATTTATTAACGCACTTCACAACAATTAATATTTGTATTTATGAAATAAGATTGATAGTAATAATTATTAAATGTATTTACTATTATTTATATTTTAGTATTATTTTTGTAAACAATTTTTAAGCAAGGCAGTCCCGTCTACGATGCCTGCGAATATATTATAACCTATCATTTTTGAAGTTAACAAATATAGTAGAAAAATTAATTTTCTTATGAAGCTATATCATTTGCACAGTTGCAGTTGGGTACAGAGTAAAACGCACACATTGCTATTAAATTTACTTAATGTTTAATAAAATGGTACAATAAATACATTATTCTACTGCATTTCGGGTCAATGACTCGTCAGTTAAAATGAATGAATATGGTTATTGTCCTTTGCAAAACACTTGAATGCATAGGGCCAGTGATGGGTTTATGCCCTGATACTTCGGGCATTTATCAGGCATTTATAATTAATGCCCAAAATGCCAGGGCATAAACTCATCTATATAGGTGGGTTTATGCCCGGCATTATTCGGGCGGATTGAAAAATGTCCGATTAATGCCTAAAGAGACGAGGCATAAATCCAACGCTGCATAAGGCCAAAGTGGCCAAAGGTTTATCAGTACCTACACAATGAAGGACAACCGCGGTTTAAGGACTTGTTGGAAAACGAAATATTTTGCGCGTAATAATAAGTGATACATTGTAATTTGGTTTTCCCTATTTGGTCACAGTTGAATCACAAATAATTTGGCATGACAAAAGGCTGGTTGTAACAATAGGTTAAATAAATACAAGTAATAAAATTAAATAATGTGCTAGGTACTGTCAGAAACAAAAGTTGTTAAGGATTTATCAACAAAATGACACGGGTTTTATATTTTTAGCTGGAGACACGGGAAATGGGAAATAAAACTAAGTGTTATTTGATTAAAATAAAAACCTTTTAACAGATTTCAAATCAAAACAATGTATGCACAGAACTTATGACAAAAATAGATTTTTTTAAAAATTTTTGTATAATCTTTCTGTCTATATGAATGAGGTGATTTCTGGAACAGCTGGGCTGATTTGCACGGGACTTTCACTGGTAGATAGATAATGCCAATGGCAAGAGAATTAGGGTTCCACACAAAAAAATTCAAATCTAAATTAATGGGGGCGAAGTCGCAGGCGCAGTTAGTCAGTAATAGTCACAACATTATCCGTCCTATCTGCCCTATATGTTTCGACAGTTACACAATTTGTTTAAACAAAGTTAGGTACAGCATGAATCATCTCCCTTGTTTATTCATTATGTGGCGTTATTGTTTTAAAGTTTTTATCTACATTATATTTGTTGTTTTTCGTTTTAATTATGTTTTTGTGGTCTGTCTGTACAACCTAAAGTTCCATGACAGTGTTCTGAATATTTTCCAAGAATGTGTCATTTAGTGTATGTAACTAACCTATCTGTACTATTATAATATTGTAAAGTGGGTAGCTCTGTCTGTACCTATCATTGGAGATATAAAAAAAAAATGGGTTATGTTATATGAACTCCCCAACCCCTCCCCTGCAGGGTCGGTGGCGCGAGTGTGACACCCCTAGTATTGCACACGTCCATAGGCCACCGCTTCCCATCAGGTGGGCCGTGTGCATGTCTGCATGAATAATTCTGAACACAAATTTTATTTTTTGGAATTCTTGTAGGTATGTTTTTTCACTATCGACGCAAAAACTACTACACAGATTCTAAAGGGTTTTTTGTTTGCAACGCCTTAGTCAGATTTAAAATCTTACGCATATTTGATCACAATCGGTTGAGTAGATCCGGAGATATAGTCAAAAAACCCGAAAACTGGCGTCTAGACAGGCGGAACCGCGGGTATAAGCTAGTTAAAAATGACATTGTGGGTAATAACGTCGCTATTTATAAATATAGGTAGTCAAGTTTGTATATCCCCGAAGTAGGATTCAGATTTGTAGGCTATAGGCTAATTTTGTGGTTGTAAGTTCGTTTTGAGTACAGTCGCTCTCAGAAGTTGCTGAATACTAAATACTAAAGGCCTTTACACATCACGTTTTTACGTTTATGCGTTCTCAACGTATATTAGCAGATGGTTCACGTTGTATAGATTTTCGCTCAGTACAAATATTTGTACTTTATGCATTGGTCTGTGTATCTCCGTGCCTCAAAGAGTCCATTAGGTTTGACAACAGTTGCTATACTTACGTACCTACATCTATGGCAGTTGTTACGGGAAGTTGGAGCCCTAAAAAATTCGACGACTGGTCTAACTACAGAACTTCGATATCGTCAATGGGTTGTGAAGGTCAGATGGCAGTCGTTTTAAAGAAAATATTGAAGTGCGCCGCTTCGTAGTTAGATTGAAAAACCGACTCCAATTGAGTTGGGAAGCGGCGTACTTCGATACTTTCCTTGAAGCGACTGCCATCTGACTTCCATAACCCATTGGTGATAATCGAAGTTCTATACTTAGACCAGTTGTCGCAATTTTTCTGGAGGAGATGCTAATATACTTATACTATACATATGCCTAACTCATTTCTTACCAGTTTATTTTATACCACTTAGGTGGCAGACAAGCGCAAGGGCCACCTGATGGGAAGCAGTCATCGTTGCCTATTATAGACGTGTGCAACACCATGGGCGTCACACTCGCGCTGCCGATTACCCATTCACTGTTGGTTCCCATTTCGTCAATATTCTTTTATCCTTTCTCTCTAAGTGTCCGAACCATCGCATTTCTATCTCTATTTGAGTCTGTATTCCAGCTAGGATATCTGTGCCAGTATTCCCGCTGAATCTATTGAGTGTGCCATTTCAAATGTTCGCTATTGTGAGGGAGGCAACAATGTCTTTGGCGTGAATTTCCATCTGCTCGCGGCCATTTTAACGTCTCAATAATAATGAATAGGGAAACATTGTCGAACTGAACAGGTGATACACGTTGTATTGAGAAACGGGACTTAAACGGTATAGAAACTAGTTGTTATTTCTTCGGGACTATTATTACATAACGCGATGGCTTCGTTCGCATTTAAGTAAAAAAGTGAATGTTTAAATTATAATTTAATTATACTAGCATGTTAAGAATTAAATTGTTACTAACAAATTGGATCAACAGTATCTGAAATAAATATTGTTATTTAATTGATGAAGTTTAAAAACGTTAAATATGAAATAAAACTATTTTTATAATATCCGAAGTGAATTTTACTTTTTGTTAATATTATATCGCCAAAATAAGTACCTACCTATGTACTGGTTTTATCAAAAGTTACTAAGTTATCATCGTAAAACGTCATGTTAAATATGTAGTTTTGGTATCGGAACTCTACATGACTAAGAATAAAACAGCTGGAATAATATAATGGAGTTACAGAACTTCTTTAGCGTGTTTTGATAGTTTTTGTTAGTTTATTGCTTATTCAGAAGTCACAGCTGTATTTTTAGCAGCTGCTTTTATGAATAAGAATAATGTTGATTGAATGTTATTTTAGTTTAATTTGTGAATTTTAAGTAGGAATAATAAATTCGTGAATATAAAATATTATCATACTCATTAATTATATAATATTAATGTTTTGATACATAATATCTACTATATCATGTAAAAATATACCTAAATCATAGAAAGCAAACCTGCCATTTTTAAAATAGTATTGTTACGTATTAATTACGTTTAGGTACAACTAGAATACCTACCTACGCTGACACTTAGTATCTTGTTGCATCATTTCTGACAACGTTCAATACAAAATTAAAATTCTTTTAAAAGGGACTCTATAGCTTGCAAATAGATAAAGTTTAAAGGTTCTTTCGTAGACTAGAATGGTTTTCAATCACCGTTTCAATATCGTTCCTCACGATATTCCCGAACGAATCGTACAGCGTCTGACGGGACACACAAAAGGCCCACGTGACGTTATTGTTAACGACTTCTTCAGACGTATATAAGTTGGAATGTTCCATATCGACACGACACATGTTTGTTTGTTCGTTAGTTTCAATCATACCTAATAAAGGTAGTATACGTATAATGCTTGCATTTAACTCTTTAGCGGCATTTAAGAAAAGATCTAAAATGTAAGGTAGAGGAGGGAACACTACTGACGGTGGAGGTGAGCGCTGACGCGTCGCAAGGTGGCCACCCTAAACCTACTTCTGGGTCACAAGTCCCAGTCACCGTCACGGGGTTCCTCTCTGTACCTCGCCATGGACCCGGCGACCGCACGGTGAATCCATGGAATGCTTAGAATCTGAACTCTCGTGTTTGACGTGTAAAACTTTTTTTTTTGATACCAAGTAGGTTGCAGACAAGCACACGATCTACCTGATGGGAAGCGGTCACCGTGGCCTATGGACGTGTGCAACACCAAGGCCGTCACCCACGCGCTGTCGACCCTGAAAGGAAAGGGCGAGGGTAGGAAAGGGTGGGGAGGCTAGGAAGGGGTGGGGAAAAGAGGGGTACAGTGAGCTCTAGCTACCCTAAACCAAATAGTAGCTAAACAAAACGAGAAACAAAGTAAATCGGTAATCTCGTTGTAAGAAACGAAATCTCGGTACGCGCCCGCCTGCCGGAACCGCGGCTGTCGGCAACACTTCCGTCCCCGCGAGAAGCTTCAACGGGCTACTCGGAGAAGAAGCGATGCTATTAGAGCTAATATTATAAGATTTTAAAAGAAATTTTGTCTTTAGATAGACCAGTTTCTGTTAAAGGAAGAAAGTAAATACAGTAGGGCGAGGACGAAATTTCATTTTCAAATAGTAAACGTATCGTATTCGTAATGATGGAAGCTGAATGGATATATACATATATGTATACATATAGGTATGCATATATATGCAGCCTCTTATAAGTATAGAGTTCGAATCCGGCCAGAGTACCAATGTGAATTTCACTTTGTGGAATTTATATGTGCTAATCACATTATTTACCATCTGCTGACGTAAAGGAAAAACATCGTGAGGTAACCCACATGTCCTAGAAGAATTTCGAAAGACATGTCAGATCCACCAACCCGCATTAGGCCAGCGTGTGTGGATTAAGATCTAAACCCTCTCAGTTCTCTCGTTAGAGGAGAGGAGACTCGTGCTCAGCAGTGGGACATGGTTACTATCATTTGTAATGAGAGGACATAGTGAAGATGTTGATTATATTGATATTATGCAAACGCGATATTACTGGAGTGCAAGCAAAAGAGACAGAATCGCGATATAGGATTGAAATATAATGTTGACTGTCTCCAGTCTCTCGTTACAAATACGTTTTTTTTTGTTACATACATCAACATGACTTTATCTCATCTGATGGTAAGCTAAAAGTAAAGTCTCAGGACTGGGGTCACCACAACATACACCGATAGTGCTACAGTAGTAGCTATCAGCTTGACGACCACATCAAATGTGTCTTTACGCTCCGTTGAAAGGATCTCCAGGACTGTAGGAGGAAGGAAACATATGCGCTGGTAAAAAATTCCAAGTCTGGTGCGGCAATGAAAACAAATATTACTAATTTATCTTAAGCTAACAATACTTAGTTAGCTCTAACCAAAATTTACAACAATAGATCGGTTTAGCTTCCACAGTGGCCTTTGAAACAAGGATTACTCTCGTACTAACTAACGCTTTAGTATTCCACTCGTATCGCTGGCTAACGATACGACTTGATCCCAGTATCAAGGTTAATCGTATGAAAATTGGGTACTACGTTTATATCGTTCGTATTGCGAATACGCAATTGTTATATAACGTAGTTTTCCTTTTGAATATCGATAATAAAGTCTAGTGTAGACTAAAAGACGAGTAGACGAAAAGACCAGAAGACGGATAGACCGAAAACTTTTAATATTATCTTCACAATCTTTCACATTTATAATATTACGAACTGTTGCCCGCGGCAACACCCGCGCAAAATTAGGATCCCGTTCCCGATTTATTACCTACCTGAATTTTTAAAGTCAAAGTCAAAAATCATTTATTCTGTATAGACCATTTTAAACGGCACTTACAAAACATCAAAATCAAAGTTATTTAAAACTAGAAGCAAATCCGAAGAAACCGGTTCGAAACACGGCCCAGACTTGAGAAGACTCCGGCAAGAAACTCAGCGGGCTGTTTTTTTTTGGTCTGGTGGAATCATTTGTATAGGTCCGAACTATAGGTAGGTATCACCACACTTAGAGAAATACAGAATACCTATTTAATTTTCCGTTTCATTTCATTCCTTAGTTTCATTTACAATAGGTATTATGTTCATAAATATCTTGTTTGTCGAACAGAATACTAAGTATTTCATAAATAGAATTATCTTTTAAATAATAAGTTGTACTGCCATATCGACGTTTTATGAACACAAGAAATAAACATAAATTAGTAGCCATACTTAAAACCATTAGATTTATTGACGTAATAAAATTCCTGTTAGCGATGTGAACCTTTAAACAAATTCAAACAATATTGTTGTGTAGAATTGTGTTTGGAGGGGCTATAACATACGGTTGATGATTATTAAAATAAAAAGACGAACTAATTATCTGCTTCTAATGGGTCACTAAACACCTCTGCCTACCACTTCAAAGATATACAGGCATGAAGCACAATTAATTTCAATCTTTAAAACGTTAACATTTAACATAATCATCAAAACATAATAATTGAATAGCCTATTATGATGTTTAGTTAAAATATCAAAAGTGCGCTCCAGTACTGCCTCAAACTTAGTTCCAATGCCATTAGAACGGTGTTATTCAATGAAGGTATAATTTTGTGTGGAATCATCATAAATCCTATCGCTGGCCTTGTCACACACCCATAAGGTTCGGGCCACACTTCACGCATTGCACGAATTTATCTAAAAAATTCTTCAATGAGTGGCAAATTTTTCTAGCTAAGTACTTACTTTGTTTCATCGTTATCACCATAGAGTCGAATTCCAGTTGTATCCGAGGTCCATTCAATGGGTTTTCCTCCTGCGCATCAAGCCATCTTCGGCCATGATAGTGAGTCTTCTACTTTTGTTACACGATAAAGAACTACAGTACTGTATGTATTTATATTTAGAAAAAGCACTACTTTGGGCGGGACTTGAACCCTTATCTAGTTCCTTTGTAGGAGAAATACCTTGACCAACTAAGCTGGACACGAGCTATATATTATTCGAAATTCGAATAATTGCTTCAAAATTTCTTTAAAAAAGTCACATGGGTAAAAATAAATATCGAGATATATAGGTGGATAAAGATACAGATGAAAGGTGGATTGACTTCTATGTGACAATAGTGGTTACTTATCATTTCAATATATCCGAAATCTTCCTGAGACGAGTGGTTGGTGTGGTTCAGACCTTAATATTTGTAAAACGGTTAGAGTAAATCGCCTATAAAGAGGTTAAGGTGTTTTCTATTCACCATTGATTTCTTGAAATTGTAAGTAATGGTACAATATACCATAAATAAAGTATGAAGGTTATTGGCTCCGCAGTTCAAATCACCATCTTTAAGTACACAATAGGTCACTCATGCAATCGAACTATGACGTCACAGCAAGTATTTTTTAATGGATTAAAAACATGATTGATACCAAAATGTTATGTATTCTTCGGATCTTGCTGAACATTACAAATGACAATGATATTTTTGACAAATTTGACGTTTTTCGATTTTATTAATGTGATTTGGTTAACGACTTTCACGGGAGCGGCTGCCGTCAGACCACCCAAACCCGAAAGAAAAGCCAGAGCCACATCCGTCAATCAGCATCTGCCCTGGAGATCTTGATAGAGCTCCATACTCCCTTTTTTTATATTCAGTCCGTCAATTGACTTAACCCCGTTGGATGGTAAGAAGCTAGGGTAAAGTCCAGAGGGTACGGGCCGCCATTCCAGACACCATTCGTCCCAAAATGGCGATCCCTACCTTGACGGCCTAGACAGATGCCTTTTCACACCCCGCTTAAAGAACCCGGGATTGTAGGAAGAAGGAAATACGTGTGCAGGAAGTGCATTCCAGTTTTTAATTGTGCGACACAGAAAGGAAGCACCGAACCGCTTGGTTCAAGACCGTACCCTTGAGAGTATAGTCTAAATAACAAGATAAGTGTCAACTCACCGATCTGCTTGCTGTCTGTGCACGATCCTCTGCATCATCCAGGCCTGCGAGAGCGGGGGAGGCGCCGGCACCAGCCCGCTGCCCAGCGCCGCCAGCGCCGCGTTCATCTGCTGGAACTGCACACATATATATTTGTAAACCTGGATTATTATGTTCATACATCTTACTAAGACTATCACCCTGTGAGCCTTTTCCAACTCAGTTGGTGTTACCGAATTAAAATAGAAGGGAAGTCGGTTCTAATTTTTTTTGTGTAAATTGTCTTAGTCACATCTAATAGGGATCGATCCTTTTACTATCTATAGGGCACGCTGCTAGATTATGTAAAGAGAAATTCATAAAGTAGTAGGAGTTTTTATCACCTAAAATCAAACTAACGACTTTCAAATACCACACATCATAATAAGAAAATGAAAAAAAAAGAAATCAACGACATGTGTAGAACACATCGCTCTCTAGACCCAAATTAATGTATGATATTAAAAACATTCTGACCTAAATATATCTAAACAACATAAAATACGAATGGTCATCAAGCCACAAAATGTATTAATCAGAGCATGGTTATAACATCGTAAACCTATCAATTATTATATTTACGGTTCTGTCCTTAGTAAGCTTGTACTTAATCGTTACTTAGCTCAAATAAGCGATCACAATTCAAAAGCTGATCGCATTAATTAATATATTACTCCTTTATCTCTCTTCTGTAAATTTTAGATTATTTAACATAGTAAAATGTACCTTATTACAGTTGTATTTAGAACTCAATATTAAATCATAGACTGTACACTTCGAATAGACATAGATAACTACTTACTGTATTAAAGTTTTATAGATACTTTTGTAATGTGAACTCAATACCTTTACAGATAGTACTCAAAATTCAACGATGTCTACACTTTATACAACTACTGAGCCACAGAATTGTGATTAAATTGAATAATTTATAATTAATTAAATCTGAAATGCCATATCTTTGAACAAAGAGACAGGAAGGTAGGTAGGGATGGAGCAGTCCAGTTAAACAGGAATCTAAGCAGGTAAATTCGGAAGATATATTTACTTCCTTTAGGGGTCTAGCTTCCTAATAGATTGATGCGCCTCCAAAAGCTTTGGAGGGACCATATACAGGATGTCCCACGGCGATACCACATTAAATAAAACAGATAGACAACTTTACTGAAAGAAGACATTTGATTTTAAAAACAATTTTAAACTAAGTACAAATATTTTCAAATATCAATATTATCAAATATTTTCAAAAAAATTCTAAAAAAAGTTGGAGAAATGGAATAATTTCACTATTTGTGTAAAACTCTAGTATTATCAGTTAGTACTTTTGCCACATATAGTGCTATAATTTCATCATCCACGCAATGGAATAATACGGGTACATACCAAACAGAATCAAAGTGTAAAGATTAAATTCGTAACCGAAAGGAACTACAACCAAAACGTAATTCGTTTGTAATCGGAAACTGATCGATTTCACGTAATTTTGGAGCAAGTTACCGTAATCTTCATGGTACACTGTACCTAATTTATAGATAGGTACTAGGTATTTATAATATTTTAAAGCTAAAGAGTTTGCTTGTTTATTTGGTTAAGCGTCAGATACTAAAGGTTTGAATTGAAAATTGCTGTTTTGTTGGATAGCCTGTCTATCGAGGAAGATAATAGACTATATTATCATCACGCTACTTGATTAATGACCTGCGTCGTTTTACTCATGTGACATATTTTGCTGCCATTTTATTGGTTGAAATACCCGAAAAAGAGATAGTTTTTCCCGTTGTAGACTACTGGATTATCATAGGTACCTACTCTGCCTTAATGTTTACCTGTGCTATGGTTTGAGGGTTCTGCGCCTGCAACTGCAGCAGGTGTTGCAACAGTGGAGGCGCTGAGGCGGGGGACTTGGCGCCTGACACCGAACTGCTGTCTGACTCCGACGCTGGACTCTGGAACAATGGAGAGGATTGATCAGTTTGTTTGTGTGTACCATCCTAAAAATGCTGTTCTAAGAGGGTTCTTATTCTTTTATCTTCCGCTTTGCTAAGGAGAGAATTGGATTTATTGTAGGTATTTCCAATCACTTCTGATAAAATTCATCCCTAGGTTGAAAACGATGATACTTTGATATTGTTTTGTTATTTTTAAAGCCAAAAGAACCGGCTTCTAAATTCAGGAACCGAAAAATATAAAAAAATGCTTACTTTTTTTTAGGTACCTACTTAAATTACAGTAAAGTATGCATCAATTTTAAAACAATAGTTTAGGGTAAAACTACGTAATAAATAGATCATTCTTTTTTTTAAAGTCGGTGCCAAACTCTGAGCACACACATCGACAATGCATCTTCCATTTTGCAAGTCACAATATGAACGAATGCTATAAACATAGAACCAACTTCCATGCAACATTGGAAAGAGATTAGTGCTTTTCCAGTCAAGTTGCTCAGTTCCATCACATATAAAAATCTTTTTTGAAGTCAGTTAAGATAAATTGAGACACCCGGAAAGCAGATAAGTTTCGAAAAATTACTGGCCTATGAGTTAAATAGTTTCCCGGAAAAATGTACAAACGGTTTCCTTATTGTTCGACAGAGGTCGTCGTGTTGAAATACCGGAAAATGCACTGTGATGTAAAACTCGGGGAAAATTGTTTATGATCGTAATCATCCTTGATAATGATCATCGGTTTGATACATAAATTAGTAATGACTCATACCGGCTCCGTGCGGAATTTTTTGTTAGGTAGGTAGGTAAACGCAATAAAGTACCTAGGTATGCCGCGTAATGTTCGCCAGCGTTAACAATGAAACGCGCAAAATTTTATGTTTTCACGGAACATTGCAATTTTTATATACCTATTCTGTAAATAAACATGCACATGAATTATTTCAAAGAGAGATATTAAAAATCCGTTGCGTAATTTAGAAAAGGCAGGTCCGCTGCGTTGAGCGAGACCCGGCGATACATCCACTGCGGATTACCTACTTCACGGACAAAACATTTCTTTCTTTTCTTTCTCTATTTCTTTCTTTTTATTTCCATAAAAAATCACTGCGCCCTCGACGGTCACTCCGCCCAACGCAGCGGACGCTCTAAGCGCACAGACAGCTTAATATTGTCGATATTGCCACGGGGCAATTTGTTTTGATTTTCCGCAGCCACGATTACGGAATCATGGTGGCTGAAAATTAACCGTAACGTTCGGGACAGTATCTTATACAGAACAAAATTATACTTATTGATTACCTTAATTTATTTCAATATCAAATTGCCTAAATATATAGGTACTGCTACCAAACTCAGGTTGTATGAAACCCTATCAAGATCAAACAGACTGAGACTTCGTGACTTTAACGAGACCTGCCTAGATACTTGTGTTAATTATTTATGATGTGATAAAAATGATTAGTGGCCTCACACATCCTCGGTATACATAAAAATTCATATCTATATTAGTCTATACTAAAAATATGAAGAGATTTTTTTGTTGGTCTAACTACACTTCGTAGTTTGACTGAAAAGGCTCGGAGGATGAGATGATGAGTCGTAATGTCGAATGGAATGAATTAGGAGAATTTTGAATATCTAGGATTTGTCCAGATAAAGCTCATTCGGTCAGAGTATTCACCCTGGAAAGAGATGAGTCGTGGGTTCAAGTACCGTCCTGGATGTAGACTTTTCCGATTGTAATGTAATCCTACTTCCTATAAATATTATAAACGTGTAAGTTTGTAAATATGGTTGTACCTATGGAGGTTTATTTTAATGCAAAAACGACTGAATGGGTAGGAAAAGAGGTAGATCTGGAAATAGGTTCCCATGGGAAGCGAGAACGGGAACAAAATTCCACGCGGGTGAAGCCAGGGCGGCTAGTACCTAAGTTAAGAGCTATAATTTTACACGATGGTTTAACTATAAAAGGTTTCATCACCGTATCGCATCTAGGTACAACTATTTAGTCTGTGGCACGTGCATGCGCGGGCGCCGCAAGTGCGCGACCAGTTCGGCTCACCTTGACGTTTCGCTAATCACGTCCACCTTGAATATTAACTAACGGCTTGTTTAGATACGCGCCGTCATACATATATATTTGTATATACATACGTATTATGTATACAGTTGTTAACTTGTTTAGAGGTCTTTAGGTAAATGCTTATCTTTCGGCCATTATGAATAGGCGGGAATATCATAGAGTAGATAATAATAATGTCGTAGTGTTGCTAGCTTAAAATAGGCACCTTGTTCAAAGATAATTTGATACTTAACAGCGTTATGTAAACCCAAAGCTTAGCTTGTAATTAAATATGGTGGCCCTCAATTTGACGGCTTTATTAGATACTCTTTCACGCCCCGCTTAAAGGACCCCGGAACTGTAGGAAGGAACACATGTGCTGGTAAAGAATTCCAATGCTTCATTTTGCGGTAAAGAAAAGAGGCACCAAACCGCTTGGTTCTTGACAGAATTGTTTGCACCGTGAGAGGGACTAGTTGTAACATTTTCCAAAAATTCAATGAAAATAGAGATTTTAGATTTAATTTAAGTAGGTATAAGACAAGGAAGATATATTGTACTCTATGAATCATATAGGTAACTAAGCGACTATTTACTGCTTAAAAGGCAAAATATCAAACGACTTTGGCTTACTTATTGTGTGTCAATGTCGTTCGGTATCTATTTATTCGTAGCCATTCTAAATTGGTACAAAAGTTGCTCTAACAATAAGAAATGCCTCGAAGCATATCGATCTAATTATGTACTCTTATAACCACTATATTATCCTGTACATTATGCCTAGGTACCTATACTTATCCTGCTTCCTATTAATCTTATAAATGCGAAAGTTTGTGAAGATGTTTATATGTTTGTTACCTCCTCAATCACGCTCTAACGGGTGAATGGACCTGGCTGAAATTGGTACAGGTATCCTGGAAATTAGTTCCCATGATTAGCGGGAACGGGTACAGAATTCGTGGTGAGCGAAACCGCGGGCATTTAGTGGAGAATAAAATCTCCAGGTCCCAAGCCAACCTCTCCTGCAAGTCCGGTACACCTTCTGATTGATCAAAAACAAGCGAATTAATAATAAGGGGACTTCGAACTCCATAGTGTAAATTTTGGACGTAACTGGCAAACGCTAGGAGGATGACAGTGTACTTCTGAGTCGTATTATTGTCCTGGACTAGGTATTATTATTAAAAGCTAACGTGATCAAAGATAGGGATGTCCCGTTGTGAACGGGACTGTCCCTTAAACTAACTTCGGGATGCGAAGTTTTCCTGTTTAGTTATTCAAACAAAAATCATAAACATGAAACGATTGGTACCTTGGTAGGTACTTAAGTAAATAGAATAGAATGTTAGTTCTCTGTCAGACAGGCACAAATGCATTAGCAAAAAGAGTGGACGTCAGACAAACCAGATATTGTATTATAGGTCTCGGTTTAATGTAGATATTTAAAAAATTGCCAGGAATTTTGTTCCTAACAGCTGCATTAGACAAATCAAATTGGTTAAGCCATTGTTCCGTTTTGAGCCTTTAAAATAATATACAATCACCCTATTAATATCAGATGAAACAGCACACGTCAAACGACACTATAATTGCATGGTTTCAAATCCCAATCAATTTGTTTTTTCTAACGGCTCTAAAGATTACCATAAAAAAAGCGGACGAGCGAACAGCTGCCCATTTGAACTTGGAACATTAAAAAAAAACTGGCAACATAATTTGCCGCTCGCCAAATGGTGGGGTCTACATTCTAATTCTAAACTCGCGGCCTCCACCAATGGCGGGCGAGGACGAACCAACATGGCTGCCGTGGGAACCGGTTAATGGGCCGTTTGAATTTAGAATAGTATTTTTTATTAATACTTTCGACAACAATGGTTTTTTTCTTTCATTTCTAATTTTATTCGTTATTCGACTTAGGGGTCTGGCGTATATACAAATATTGCCATTACTGTGTGTGAACTGATTAGGTAAGTGCTAATGGTTTGAATCGTATTATCGATTTCCTTAATTATTTTTTATTGATTTAATTAGCTTGTTAACTTTTAATTAATACCAGAGCAACATAGACTAGTTGAGAAATAACTTTTTCAAACGTGGTAGAGTCTTGCCAGCAAAATAGGTTGGCTGAAGTTTCCACCACTATTTCACTTAATATCCATATTAAGTAGGTACCTTACATAATGCTATATTAGTATACAGCCATTATAAGTAGATGCCGTTGTTGATTCTCTTTCCTTTCCAAACGGTATTTACCTGCAAAACGGTAGTAGGGTACCGTTGATGAAAAGGTGAATTATTTTCTTGTTTGCTACCTTAGTCAAGTTTACATTTAATGCCCGGTCAACAATGTTATATGATGAACTCAATAATAAATGAAAAGAAAACATGGTAAATTAATAAAAAATAACAATAAATTGGAAATTAAACTCAAATCGAAACTAAAATCAACATCATCACTCATCATTCTCTGAACCTTTTCCCAACTCAGTTGGGGTCGGCTTTCCAGTCTAACTGTGATGCGGCTGAACTTCGATATTTTACGTGGAGCGACTGCCATCTGACCTCCACAACCAATGGCGATATCGAAGTTCCAAGTTAGACTGGTTGGACTTTTGAGGGCTCCAACTACCCGTAACGACTGCCATAGATGTTTGTATGGCAACCGGGACCGACGGCTTAAAAACTAAAATCAACAATTAAATTAAATTAAAATCAACATTTAAATGAAATTAAAATCAAAAATTAAATTTAAATTAGGTAAGTATATTAAAATAATAATTCCTAGAGAATTTATTGATTTCTGCCTTACATACTTCCCTTTCAATTTTAATCAATTTGTTTAATGATGCTGTTTAATGATCTGTTAGAACTCAGGGTCAAGCCAAACCTCCTTCTGCCACATAACACCACCTTTTGTTTGTACTCGGTTCATAAAATAAAGGCAGCGCAATCGTAATTCAAACTGAACTGTTCCTAGAAATCGGTCTAGTTAAGCCGTTTAGCAGCTTATACTTGAAGCAACGGTACACAAACATTATTTATTATATAATATTATACCTACAGTGTACTCATTACTGGGTCACGGCGACTGTACCTAACATTACAGTCAATTTGAAATAACTGCAGTTCATTAACGTTGCTTATATCAAAACTGTTTTACGAGACATACTTTATATTATACGAGGAGATACTTCAACCGAATACCGTTTTATGTATAGAATCGTATTAATTTATATTCTATACTAGCTTTACCCCGCGGTTTTGCCCAAGGCATCCTTTTAAACCACGCATGTCCTTATTAGTTCTACAATAATGTATCGAAATTTGCCCGATTTGTTGACATTTATGATTACTAGTCAGCTCTCTTAAGTAGTAGCGTATAGTGCACGGCATTAACTTGGCAAGATTTTGGAATAGTGTGGGCCCCACTACTCTAAAACCTTGCCAAGTTAGATGCCGTACACTATACTTGTTTGTGGCAAAAGGCATAGCATAGAAACAAGTATAGTGTACGGCATCTAACTTGGCAAGGTTTTGGAGTAGTGTGGGCCCCATCTACTTCAAAACCTTGCCAAGTTAGATGCCGTGCACTATACCTACTTATAACCGCGTTCACCGTGGCCTATGGACTATGTAACACCAGGGGCGTCATACTCGTGCTGCTGACCCTGATAGGTAATAACATTGGTGAAAGAATACAATTTTGGTAAAAAAAAATATTGAAAGAGGAAAAGGAGGCATAGGCGAGAAGACCCCTCTAAGTTGCAAGTAACGCATTAAGTAAGTACCTACTTGTCATCCCAAAAACAAAACAGCGGGCCACCCCAAGAGATGCAGCTAGTATAACACATTTTAATAATTATGTAGACATGATTGATACATGGATTAACCGACTAATATAAAAGCGAGGTCATGTTATCAGCTAGTATAGTTTAAGCTGTTGATAACCCGCCGTCTATGGCAAGGTCGCTAGATCTATTAGGTGTTGACGTTTATTGTGCTAACAGTGTTGCTAGCCTGATTGGAGCCGATATTTGTTGTTTTTCTATACTTCTATACTTCTATACTAATATTACTTATAAAGAGGAAAAATATTTGTTTGATTCTAACTGAAAATTCTGTGTAGCAAGTTTCTTATTTAGAAACTAGTTTCGAAACTTGGTTTCGTACATGGCTGAAGGGGTTTCATCACGTTAGTTGAGAACCCAGCGGTTGTATCCTATGGACATAGTATGAGAAGAGATTCAGAGTGTGAATGTATAGGCTTTTAGGAGCAGCGCTATAATAAATCTAATGAACCTTTATTGCTGTGTTTGATTGCTTTTTGTTCTTTTTTTTTCTTTTTTTTTTTGCTTCTTGATTGATTGCGTGATGAATGAATTGCTGAACTTGTTGCTAAGCGCAAATCCTGAAAACGGCTCTATTGATTCAGATTAAGTATTTTATTGTGTCTATAATAAGCGAGCTTTAGCAGGTGACGCCAACAGGGCCCACTTGTATTAAAACAATACGTTTTGTGCATGTGTTAGGTTTATAAAAAATTACAATGTATTAACGTGATCACATAAAGAACGAAGAAAAATAATTCTAAATGTAAGTTACATTTCATATCCAAAGAATGCAGATTAGGTTTAACTACACTACATATTTATACATAAATCAAATACTTCTACTTGTTTAAAAAGTTCTTAATACTATTTTATAAATAAAGCTTTTCTGAAATAATTAACATGAGCTAGTTTATACTCAACTGCTAGCTCCACCAATCAAGTTATTTTTGTACGATGTTACAGAAAAAGACTCATAATAAAACGTAATCTAATAAAACATAGTAGGTACCTATATTTCATGACGTCTGAAATTAATAATGCCCACTAACCATGAAATCGGTTCATGTTGCGTTTAACATTTCACACTTTAAAAAACCACTCCAACAAAGCGAGCACTTCACTTACACGCCTTTTACACAACAAACGGGTGAAAAAAAAAACAAAAACTAGTAAAAAAATGTATTGTCGAATTCTACTTTTAAACGTCACGTGAAACGTCAAATGTTTTTTTTCACGAGCGGCAATGGTTAGCAAAGGCGTTCGTTCTATCAGGCTATTTGGCCGCACGTGTTTCACTGAGGGGTGGGCCTTGCACGTGAATTTTCCCAGGTTTCCACCCTCGCGGACCGCCCCTATAGGCTTTTCTGTCCGGCCTATGCTGTTTAACCGATCGGATAGCGAGGGGTGTGGAGCCGCAACAAGTGACAAGGGTTTTTTTTTATTTTAGCAATAAGTTTTACTTTGAAAGCTTTTATTATCAACAGTTATTATTTACCTCTACACTAAAAATACAACAAAATTATTCCACCAGTTATTCCTAGAGTTGCAATTATCATTAAACTTTTAAAAATTCTTAAGTTTTTAAACGGCATTTATTTCATGCACGAATTCTCTTTCCTGTGCAATTATATACGATACCTTTGTAGTTTTTAACCATCAAACAATTGTTGGTTACGATAATTTTTATACAAGTCGTGAATGGTTAACATTTGCTGTTTCTTTTGAATCTATTTAAGTACGCTTGTTTTTTCCACGAGTTAGCATGTAACAATGTTCAAAGAATTAAGGTATTCAATTGATTCAAGGAATATAAGTACGGATGTTTTTAATAGAAATTCGACCGTTGCCTTAATAATCCGTAGATCGAAAATGTTAACTTTAGGATAATATTTTATTTATTGGATTAAATGTCCATAATATAGAATCTACTTGTTTGGTTCACAAGTCAGTTCAAGGTCAACTTCAATTTAAATTAAAAGCGTATTGATGTATAATTAAAATGAAACATGGCTGCAATTTTATAAACGCCAACAAAATTACCCGCAATAAAATGCATTATAAAAAGTACACTCGAAAACAAAGCAACAATGTCCTCTCCACTCAACTCTCTGTTCTTACACTGCCTACTTTTCATGCTCTACGCCTACACATTCACTATTTCAGTAACAACATAGCCGTAAAAAGCAGTCTCGACTTTATAAATACGGATAGAAAGTCCAGTTTTGTTTGTATACTAACGTATATGCACCCCATCTCTTTCGCGCGTATTAATCAAAATACCAACTCTACTTTGACGTGGAATCGTAGAAAATGGATAAGCCATTGTTTTCTAAATTGAAACTATGGTTTGCATGGCTGGTATAAGTTGACCCTTTCGTATTCCTGTGTTGTTGATTATTGTGGGGAAGAATGAGACTTGTGTGGAAATACGGATGTCTAGTAAGGCTGGTTGTTATTTTGCTTGGTTTAGACAGTCTACATAATTGGTATTGGCTTTACAATAAAGTGTAATTACGGACAGTGACTAGGATTGTAACAGACGCGGCCATTGTTATTATTGTGACACTTTATACAGAGAACTAAATATTTTTTTATTATATTTTTTTAGATACAGTTGCCATTGGTATTAGTTTAGCATATCAAGTAATGGCTATCTCAACTTTAAAATTAAAAATAAAATAATAAACAAAAATTGAAAAAATAAAATGATAAAATATAACCGACTTGTTACCAACCTCCCTTTTTAACTCGGTTAAGTATCTTATTCACACCTTCTCGAAAATGATAAAAAACACGCAATAAATAACTTTAAAAATCTTAATCTATGCGAGCGAAGCCACGGGACAGTTAGTCTTCAATAAATAAAAACATAACGCAAAAGCTAGTTACAAACAATAAAGAGTTTTGGTACACAATTACGATAACTGTTCAAGTGATGCTCCCATTGTGCCCTCTATGGGAAAATCTCAGGCAATTGGAATAAAATTATTGCTTGCACAGTAAAAACTACACATTTGATTTGTATAGGAATGTGTGATTTAGGGTTCCGTATGATGAGGAACGGAAGAACCCTGTGATGTGACTTAGCTTACGACGTCTTAGTCATTAATGCTAGTCGAGCTTACTAATATTATGACTTGGCTGTTGCCTGCTGCTACGCCCACGTGAAATTTTGTTCCTGTTTGCTAACCATGGGCACTTATTTCAGGTAAATCTTCACAAACTTTCACATCCATACTAATGTTATAAATGCGAAAGTAACTCTGTCTGTTTGTCTGTCTGTTACGCTTTCACGCCTGAACCACTGAACCGATTTTGATCAAATTTGGTATAGGAGTAGATTAGACCTCGAGAATGAACATAGGCTATGTTTGGTCGCGATAACCGACATCCACGCGGGCGAAGCCGCGGGCAACAGCGAGTTTATAATAATAGTAGGATGTGAATGTTAGTTTTTGGATATTTGTTATTCAATCACGCTCAAATGGCTGAACGGATCTGGTAGAACTTTGGTACTGGGATAGATTGTAGTCTGAAAAAACAAATGGGCAACTTTTTATCGAAGAATGTCAGATCAGATTTCCATTCGGAGCACTCCAGATAGATTCCAGATGGGAATTCGAAATAGAAATAAATTGGAATTTAAGTAGCTAATTAGGTACTAAAACCTACTTAAAAAAAATATCTTGGACATTTTATTTGTTAGTCTTGGTCGGAAATCCCAGGTTGGGCAAAGTGTAGGTTATGATAATCTTAGTTTAAGGAAGTTTTCGCCACCAAAGTGTAACTGCAAAGCTTCTCAGATTACAGCCCCTACCACGCAGATTGAAATCAACCAACATGGTTGAGGAAGCATACGGCAGAATTAAAACATGTAGAAGAATGTACTCTGCCTGCCATTGAAACCTAGTGCTTAGCGTGAAATCTGTTACTAAAAGCCTCGTCATTATTGAATCATCAATATAACCATTAATGCAGTCAATCATATTGATGAAGAGTCATCCTGATGTCATATAATACTCTCAATAAAAATGATTCTCTAAGCTTTAGTTACTACAAACTATTTCATTTACATCACCTCACTATTTACGTATTAACCATGTACCTACCTAATAACGATTGGGATAGAATAGGATGTTCTCTTTTTTATATTGAGTACCTACTAATACCCGAAATCTCTCGTTAACCCCTCCAGTTAAGTAAAATTGCTTACGTCGATAGTGTAATGGTCCTTAATTACTAAGCTAGGTTTGAAAAGAATTTCATTCCACGCACGCTTAGGCTGTGGAATGATCTCCCTGCCGTGGTTTTCCCTAGCGTCTGCAATACGGGGTTCTTCAAGCATTGGAAGTTTTTTGTAGGGTCGGCAACGCGAGTATGATGCCCCTGGTGTTGCACGCGTCCATAGGCCACGGTGACTGCTTCCCATCAGGTGGGCCATGTGCTTGTCTGCCACCTAAGTGGTATAAAAAAAAACCACCGATTTTTATCATCTTGATATTGCCTCCAACTGGCATTGCAAGGAGTTTAAATTCTGTATGAGTTTTGCTGCAGATGCATGAAAGTAGCGATATCGTATCTGGTAGAAAACGCTAGCGATATCACTATTACTTTCTTATTAGCTCTGTGTTCATTGCTGAGACTTCCAATTTAGGTTACCATCAGGCGATATGAAGTCATATCATCAACGTGCCAAATGCCAAAAAAAATGCAATATGAATCACAGAAGTCCAAAGATCAATGTCATTTTGCGTCACTCAAGAATATACTGATGCACTGTTATGTGATTGTAGATCAAGGGGCAATGACGTCATCCGTTGGTAAAGTTGTTTAAAGGTTTAATGTCACATTTTTAAATGCATCTACGTACACGAACGTAGATGCATTTAAAAATGTTATAGGAGGTAGGACACGACGGTATCTTCCGTCCGAAATAAGCTGTCTGACTGGGGTAGTACCACCACCCTACGAAAACCGCGGCCATAATAACGCTCGTGTTGTGTTTCCACCGGTAAGTAGAGTAGCCAGAGCTCACTGTACCCTTCCTTCCCCCACTCTTTCCTAGCCCTCCCCCATTGTTCGGGGCAGGCTGCGCGTGTGTGACACCCTTAGTGTTGCACACGTCCATAGGTCACGGTGACCGCTTCCTATCAGGTGAGTCGTGTGCTTATCTACCACCTACGTAGTAAAAAAAAGTAGCACTGTGTAGAATTTCCTAGAATATTTAAGATATCAAAAATCGATACAAGCAATAATTATCTTGCATCCCAACTACAACTAGTACTAAATTACATCACGTATGTTTGTATGTTACACACATGTGGTTCAGTAGCCGTGTTCAATTTAGTTCACGAGCATGGACCTATAATACATATCTACGGACAGAACGCGCTGAAGACGAGACTGCGTCACAAAACTAGCGATGGTTAGCCATGTATGAATAAATTTTGGGTTGCAATACGTTACCGATTGAAATAATGATTCCTGGATAACACTACGTTTTTACACCATTTCAGTACACAAGACATGCTGCATATTGTTTTTTTGCTACTTTACATTTTGTTTTTGGAAGGAGGTAGGACACGACGGTATCTCCCGTCCGAAATGAGCTGTCCGACTGGGGTAGTACCTCCGCCCTGCAGAAGACCGCGGTCATAATAACCATCGTGTTGTATTCCGCCGGTAAGTAGGGAAGCCAGAGCTCACTGTGCCCCTCCTCCCCCACCCCTTTCTAGTCCTATCCCCTTCCCTTCAGGGTAAGCAACGCGTGTGTGCCCCCCCCCCCCCCCCCCCATCAGGTGGGCCGTGTGCTTGTCTGTCACCTACGTAGTATAAAAAAAAACTTAAACTGACTGACGAATGACGTTTGCCGCGTAGTGGCTGATTAGTGTGTGAGAGTGTGCATGCCGACTTGTACGTTTTATTTATTTATTTTTTTATTTTTTTATTTACTGAATAATATACATACGTCTGTTATTTTTTTCTTGCCAAACTGTTAAGTTCGATGGCGAGACGCGCTCGTATTTAATACATTTTTACTTAGTACTAATACTACAAAGATAATTATAGTACAAAAGGCTATTAATTGTACAAATTACGTATAAGCAAGTTTTAGGTTTAATATGTCCATGTTCACGGGTATATGTTATACGTTGCTACGCGTGTGTGCGGCTAGTAAACCGGCTAGATGGCAGGATATCTAGGCCGGATTACATCTGCTCCTGATTAAGATTTGATTATTGCTGAACCACTTGTGTGACTGAGATTACCTACGTGTCTCTTGTTACCCAAATCTTGGATTGAATTCGAAATTTATTGTGGAATATTAGCTGTTGTTTGTGAGTTTGTTCGCATGGAATAATTAGATTGTAAGAACTCAGTAGTTGTTGTGATAATTCGAAGTACTTTTTCACTACCTGAGGATTAAATAATTATCTCAAAAGTCTATTTGAAGCTCATTTAAGATACAACAGGAACTTTTACGCAAAAATTCAATTTTGCGATTCAGCAGTGGTCGTGAATTTTGGTTGCAATTCATCCCATAAGGATAAATATTCAAAACCCTATTTAGAGCTCACCAGATTTAGAAAAGTTTACCAAAATTTCATTTCTTTAGTACTAGTTGTAGTCGAATAAGAAATCCTGAAGTCAATTTTGAAGAGTACACAAATTTAAAAATTTAATGTAAGGTAGGGATAGATTTATTTTTCAGTACTCACAGTGGCACCTCCTGCCCTCGCCTCTGGTACAGGCTCCCCATCCGTACAAAAGTAGCACTTGTCCTGGGGTTTCCAGTCTGACGGCTCCTCTGATAGCTCCACCTTCGGTTGGGTCGCAGGCCTCTTGATCAACGACTCCAGTATCGTCTCCGGCCGCCGGGGCTTCTCGTCCGGGCGGTCGGATCTCTCTGACCGATCCGGAATAGCTGACCGGTCCGATCTTTCTGATCGGTCGCACCTTTCGTCCTTTGCCTCGTCCTCGTTGATCTGCTCTATGGTCTTGATCTTGAGTGCGGGAGGAGGGTCTGTGTGGACAGATTCCTCGTCGCTGGAGCGTTCGCCCTCCCCCCGTTTTGGAATTAACGCGTCCTGATATAGTTTCCATTTTCTTCGACCCATCAACTCCTCCGCCACCCGTTCTAGACCTGAAATTGGAAAATATAATATTTGAATATTGGAGATTTTATGCACAGATTTGAGTAGAGACACGACATCTAAATGGATGTGGGGCCCTGCTAAACTGAAGCATAGGCCGTGGCGGCTTATACCGCACTATGTCTGGGGTCTTCTGGTGCCAGAATGTGAGGTGGGCCTCGCACCCCGGCTGACCCGACGACTTTCTCGGGTTTGGGAACCACGGTGCCCCCGGAAAAGGTGGTATATACCTAAATAGCCTGATCACTTTCATATGCAAAATAGATATCTACTTTCTCTAACCAAAAAGTCGTCGAACTGTGCTAACAATTACGATTTATAGAGGTGTTTTCATTTCTAGCGAATCATTATCGAATATTAATAATTAATGGTCTTATTTATTACGTACGATAAAATGTTTGAGTTAGCACCACTAACATAAAATGATTTAGGTACAGGTCCCACTGTTCGAAGCGAGTATTGAAAGAAAATCGCTAGAGCTAGTTATAAGAGTTTTTAATGAATCAGCTAGTAACGTTACGAAAGTAGACAAATTAGTTAGTTACAATTTTATTATAGTTAACAAATAGAGCAACAAAGCGAAAACAGTCTTTCCATAGTCCTACTTATATTTTGTTTATGAAGATGTTTAGATGTTTTTTACTCAATCACTCTCTAACTGGTGAACGGATCTGGTTGGAATTTGGTACAGGGATACATTGTAATGGAATAACTCACATTGACTACACATTCGACATAACTACCCTCGTCGGCCATCGGGGGTGGTTATATTGGATTAGAACCGACTAATCTACGGTTTTAAGATAACCCCTGACCCCCAGAAACGGAGTTGGCCGGTGGTCACCCTGTCACCCTCCGTCTACGTTCGGAGAACCAGCCCGCCCCACGCCTGCTTCCCACTGTGCCCTCTGCTAGACAGAGGGACACATGGAGGCAGAGGGCTGCTTGGAGGCTCCAAGCAGCCCTCTAGAGGGCCACTCTCAACTTTTCCTGCAGGTATAGCAGCATCTTCCCTGGGAGTGAGAGGCGCTGCCCTCTTCGTTGCCTGGGTGCTGCGCGTGAAGTTTCCGGCCCGCTTACACTCACACCTCGGCCTGTCTCATATACTTACATAAACTGCATTCGATATCTCTACAGTCCGTCGGCCAAGGGCCGAATTACGATTTAAATGTATTTTTCACGCTTTATCGATTCGTACCGATGATTAATGACTTGAACGGTCAGTGATACCGATTTATCGGTTATGTTCGGTTCATTATTGGCACAAAAGTAAATCGATTTAAGTATAATAAAATTACATACTTCGATATTGGTTGGTAAAACTGATTTTTTTTTTAAATCATCATCAAACCTATAAACCTACGGACGGAGCGCGTTGAATACGAGGCTATGTCACAATAATGGCGGCGGCTGTGTGATTGAAACGTGATTTCTGGATGTTTTTTCTTACTGTCACTATTGGTTTTACACAATTTTACTACACAAGACATGCTGTATTTTTATTTTCTTTCCGCTACTTAAGTAAATTGATTGAATCGAAAAACTATTGCCGCTGACTAATGTGTGTGTGTGCGTGGTGACTTGTACGTATAAGCAAGTGGGTTGACTTTGGTGTCTGGCTTTCCGTCTACAGGTGTTAAAGGTTCATGTATTGCCATCATCATCTTAGTTCCTTCAACATCCACACGTTATTCTTTCGCCTAAAAACTTGGGGTTCGCTTAGGTACTTTTTTTTTCTACTTTTGATTTAGCTTATATAGCTTTTATGGGAGTGATGGTCGTCTGATCTCACTACTCCGGCAGGAATACCGGCGCCGGAGACTCGTTTGTCAATCAGCTGGTGTACCGGCTTGCAGGTGAGGCTGGCTCGGCATCAAAGGTCTTAGTGAACACATAGATACACTCGTTTTTATTTAATAATATCATGCCCGCGACTTCGTGAGTTCGCGAGTTTGAAGGTTTAAATACTGGACTATTTTCCACACTACAGGATAGGAGTCAGTCAATAAGAATCTGTTCATCATAAAACAAATGAATGCATTTATTCTATTCCTTGCCCTATTGCAACAATTTCTAACAACATGTGCTACTTACATGCTCACGACGATTCCATGAGAGCTCTCTTAAAATATCATAGTCAATTACATTAAGTATAATAATGGGTAATATAACTAATGGGAGTTCTCTTTACTCTAAAAAGTTGACCATAAAATATTTCCCATCTGCCAGTGAAAGACCCGTCATAATCGGGCAAGCCGTTCCAGTGGTTCTCTCTTTCACCTATGCCTTTATTTGAAACCTGTTATTCTAAAACTACAAAAAACAGTTAAATTGTATTTATTTGTATAAGTAGATATAGAAAATGAGAGATTATGGGAAAACAGTTGTTCGGTCTGAATGAAAAGGTTCATTCATTTTCATTCGTTTATTCATTCCTATCATATTAGCAGTATAAGCCTACAGCTTACACTAAAACATAAGCTCATCTCATATGCTGTAAATTATATTCATATAAGGTTATACATAAAAGAGGAAAGATGTGTAAAACTTTAATGTCAATAGGGTATTACTTCTAACTGAACACCTTCAAAACATTATTTACGACTTTTTCAACTAACTGTTTTAGTGTTTATGGCTCTACCAGTATTCAGGTAGGTCTTAAAGGAAATTCAGGTAGAAAAAGGCGATAGCTCGGTACTTAGATACGATATTAAATCAATCATCCATTTTTTTGAAAACTTACCACAGCGTATGTCTGCAATTTGCATTTTTATTTATTAATATGTACCTACAACAAGAAGAAATCTATGAAAACATTATTAAATACAATTTGACTCGTAAGTAAACATTTTTAAAAAGATGAAAATACAATCTATTTTCAACTTTTTAAAGTACTTAAGTTAAGTAGTTATAAACCTAGACATTAATAGAATTAACGGTAGGTACATCTAACTCCATATGAGTATCTAGTAGCTAGGTACCTTGCTTTTAGAGGCACAGACTTCTAAACACTCGATTTTCAACGAATCTGACACAATTTTTTTAACTATTAAATACATAGCAACCGAAATTACCTACTAATAGTCTTTCTAACATTTCTATGGTCCTGATTCAGTAAACTATGTTTGGAAAACATATTGCAACCATAATTGCAAAAGTTCATTTACACATGGTTAGCCACCGCCATTTTTGTGACACAGCCTTGTCAAAAACGAATTTCGTCCGTAGATTTTATAGTTTCATGGTTTATCGTAACAATGATTTGAATTGCGAACATAAAAATGGTGCAGATTAGCATAATAGTGTAAGAACTGCGTATTGCCTATCTATAACATCCGTTTCAGGGGCACCAACCTTTGGTTACTGTTATTTTTCTTTTTGAATTATAAAATTATAACTCGCATTTTAAAATAAAAACCACGCAAATAAAAAATATTTAATCTATAGGTACTTCTATACCTATCAGTATTATAAAGTGTGGTCGAATTTGTGAGTTTGTTTTTGAGAAATATTCAAAACCATTGTATCTACTTATTGGAAAAAATCTAATTTAAATTGCATAAATCTACCCGTAACTCACATCTAACAAATATGCCCGCTATCATAATAATGTATATTCAAATGATTGAATAAATGAATATATAGGTATTTGTTGCTCAGTCACGCCAGAACCGCTTGACGATTCTCGATGAATGAAATTTGGAAATTTGACACTGAGATACCTAGATTAGGTAAATATATTATTGAATAGACCCTCAGGCAAGGGTTGAAATTTCGACGCGTGTGACATAATTGTCTATAGTAATTTCGCAAATTTACTAGAAGTATCCACTATAAGATGAATAAACAAAAGTGTAACATATTTATTGTTTCATAGTTACAGTTGATCTAGTCATTCTTATAGGTAAATAGATAGGTACCTACCTACTTTTTAGGTATTTTATTGATGATGTAGTAGTGATGAATATGAATTTCCAAAGGTTGAATAAAGTATAGTTAAGTCATTTTAATCAATATTTTGCTCCACGCTTCTGCCTGGGTATATGAGTAGGTACCTTAACCCAAGTTTTTTCTAACCTTCCGTTTTTTATGCACAATGCGTACCTAGTTTAACATTCATTTAAATTTTTATGATAAGGTTAGTTTTATAACAATGCACGTCTAACGATGCTATAAAATAGCCTCATTTCTGAGGCATTTTTCGCTAGATAAACTATTATAAGAGTTTATGTCTAGGGTTTAGAGACTATTTTTGTCTGTATTCCTTCAAAATATGTTCCTGATTGATAAACGATACTATAACTGTATGAAAGTTTATGTTGGGTAAATAACGACAGAATTTTTGGTACCTACAGGAGAGTTTAATTATTTTAGTAAATTATGATAAATTTAAAAAATATCATATTTTATTCAACAAACTACCAACTTTTGATCAATTTACCTATTGTTTTAGTTATTTTTTCTTAGTTGGTCTATTAGCACCGGTTCATAATAGGTAAGTGTGCAAAACTTCAATTTAGACGATTGGAGTGTTCCAAAATCGAGATTAAGTACATTCAAACTTACAGACATACATACAAAGTTCATAAAAGCATGATAAAAGCAATCAAACAGCACAGTAATTTTCTCGTACCGAAGGTATTTTAAGTTAACAGAACCAGCGGTACTGATGCATAACCTTCACATGTTAATATTGTAATTAGTGGAATCGTTGAACTCCTATGGCGTGGAATAATAAAAAAATAATTATACATTAGAGTCGCTTCCAAGTAAAACGGAGTGGCTAATGTGTTTTGAAAGCGAGAATAATCTCCGGACCGTACGAGCGATCGCCTAATTATTGTAAATGTATGGTTTCTTGTGATGTTTCAATTGTCAGAGAAATGTATGATTAGGTATATATTTATTTTAAAGTTTATACACACAAAATATATAACATACTGTACATCATCATAAACTGTATCATAAGCTATGCTTAGTTTAAGTCTTGGTAGCTCCAAATGAGTGAAGCTTAGCGCCAATAACAGTTTTGAGCTAAAGGCTTTTCAATCTAACTACAAAGCCGTCGAACTTTGATATATTCCGTGAAGCAACTGCCCTTTCACCTCCACAACCCATTGGTGATATCAAAATTTAGTAGTTAGAATGCCTTAGATGTCAGTTTGACAACCGGGACCGATGGGAGGGATCTCAATGTATTAAAAATGGTCACTGATCCTAAGACTGACCTGGCTAATATTGCTTAACTGTATTTACCTACTTTAACCAAGTAGTAGTACTTAGTAGTCACTTAGCACGAACACAAAGTGTTAGTAGTAAATCTGAAGTTGGTGTTTATTTTCACCACTAATGACAAATTTATGTAAGTACAAGCAATTATCAAATCAATCACAACTCAAATTAAATTCACTTTAACAATACCTAGATAATTTAATAATAATTAAACTTCAATTAAAGTTGAAAAGTAACAAAAGGGTCATTTGGCATGGCGTGCTGATGATAAACAAAGGATGGTGTGCTTCGTGAATCGACTACTGATTGGTTAAAAGTACGATTAGACTGGTCTATTTCAAGGTCGACGTGAGTCAGTTTGCATTTGTGTATGCGTGTTTGAATGACGGTGTAAGTAACAAGAGGAAGCGGATGCAGCTGATAAACTTTATACTGATGTTACTAGTCAAGGATATTTGCGTAATTTGAAATGCAAAAAAGTTTTATTAGTATCGTAAATACGGGTGTATAAATTAAATTCTGTGTAATCTCATGAAATATTAAACTTGGCTATTTATAGGGGTGCTTAGCAGTTTCATATCATTAGTTATTCGGACCACGGTTCGAATCGCTCAAGACACTTTTTGCGTTAGGTGTAATATCATACCATGTTTATGATTTACAAGTTGTTTGTACGTCAATACACTACACAGACACACAGACGCCATTCAATTATGTTATTTACAACCCTCACCATCACCATATTTCTAACAAAGAGGTATTATATTCTAAACTGAACTAAAAGTAGGAAATGTATAAATACTTTTAAAACTACTAAAATTGAAACCTAATTATAATTAAGTGTAGCTTGTAAGACAATCTAAATTAATCATAGAAATAAGTACCGATACTGACAAAACTATTGTGCTTCCACTAGGAAACATTTTAAGTAGTCACGCCTAGCTTCCACGACAACTGCATCGTCAAAAAACTAATTGAAAGGATTGCTGTAACCTCTACTAAGATATCTACAAGAACACGTTCTTCTCATCAATTGAGTGAATCAGTAGGTAGGTAAGTACCACGGGGTTATAAGTTGGCTGTCAGATATATGTCATCCCGCTGATTGTTTACGACTTGTACTACACCACCAGTGATTCAACACGGAAACAACCCATGTCCTTGTTTGGAACGTCGCGAATATGCGCGTGGAATTGTACATATTATTCGCTTTTAATTATTTCTCCTTTATTAAACAAAGTCCTTCTCTAGATTACGTTAAGTATATTCGTTTCAAGTTTTTTCTAACTTTATTATGGCAGCTGATTTTACCGTAAATGGCGAAAGATTGCAATAAACAGAAGTTGATATGCCATAAAAATAGTGATTAATTTATGTTCAAATGTCATAAAAAGTTTGCATGTTATAAATATTAAATTAATTAGAACTGTGATTCAGAATGACCGGTCGTTTTTTATTTCCTTTGAATTCTGCATGAAAATATAATTGTATAATTAACTTTTGGCTATTCTATAGGTAGGTACTAAGTATAACTAGTAATTATTGAGATAGTCTAAACAAATAACTAATATTATGCGTACCTAATAAACAGTTAACAAAGGCTTCATCAGACATATGCCAAGGGAACAGGTTTGAATCTCGGTAAAGACAATCGTTCACCGGATGTAGTGCATCTTGTACGACCTCGAAATGGTTGCTCTCGCCATCTACGTACCTATTTAATAAAGCTCTATTTTATAAGACGATCAATTTTTACATCTCATTTTGAAAATCATAAATGTACGTGTTGTGAAATTTGTTGAGACAAATATTATTTGGAGCAAGATAAAATGTGTCTCTGCCATACTATGCGTTCTTTAAAAAAAAATTTTTGACGTATTTTTATTTATAAAGCAACACTACTTACCTACTTAATAATTGTCTTTTTAAAGATATGAACCTTAAACACCTATGTACCTACTTAATTAATATGTAAATATACCATCTTTATTTCAATAAATTAATGCTACTCAACGAAAATTGACAAAAAATAAAATAAAAACTTTATTATTATGGCATTGTTTATCTATATTGCCATCACAGACTTGCACTTGCGGCACACGCAACCACGCGTAGCCTTGAAAAAAATTAAAACCCATCGATCATTATCTATGATGAAAATTGTAATTGTTAAAAAGGCAATAATCTTATGTGATGAATTCAACCGAAACACTCGACAAAAAAAAATTAATAGGAATAAAAATGGCTATGACATAAAAGGTTACGGACCTCTGGAATCGAACGCAGGCCATTTGAATGAGGAATTAGAATAAGATGGCAAAAAATATGAGCATTAGAAAGAGCGGTGCGTCAAGTGTGCGAGCGGGATAGAAGACCAGCGCGGGACGCGATTGGCTGACCGCTTTTTATGTCTTAGTTCCCCTAATCTTCATTTCGAACAACATCTGCTTCGCTAATGTTTATTCGAAATAGTTCTTTAAATTTATGGTGTTAAGATCTCATTTGCAATTCCCGCGTAGCACCATTTGTTGCGTTTTTGCTGTTATCTATCGCGCGGTCGTTGCACGCAAGTTGTTATTTCAATTTTTAATACATCTCCCATCGAATGGGTTCCTTTTAAGGTCAGCGTTTGTTGAAAAAAAAGACCACTATATTTTTAAATTATAATAATTTTTTTGCTGGTCACCTATTGGTCGGCAGATGGGTGGTTGGTTGGTGATGGCCCGATGGTTGTTTTTTGTGCATAACTCAAGTTCGAATATGTGATTATAAGGTATCTAATTTATGAGTAGAACAGGAGTCAGGAGTGGTTTTATTTATTGGCTATAGGTATGTTGTTTTGATGGCAAATTGAGTTATCATGGAGCTTAATTTATTGTTCATCGTGTACTATCGCTATAAACTGTTATTATTTAAATAATGAATACGTGCTATTGGCGAGCTTTTATTAGGATCTTAATACTTTGACATTGATCATTATGTGCGAATACTAATTATTCGCACATACAAAATGATGACATAATGTAACATTGGTGAAGCTTGGGGGTTATTAGGGGTCCAATTCAACCCAAAATAAAAAAAATACCTATTTTGAATTTCGGGGGGTTACTACCTATTTTGATTACTATTAGAGGAGGGTGAGGAGGTTTAAACCTCCAATACCTACCCAGTTTCCATTACTTTTCTAATGAATAGTAGGTACCTAATGAATTTTTTTGCATAATTTTTTGTTTTGTTTTCTTAAGCCCCCGTTGAAACAAAATAATAAAAAAGTATAGGTCGGTAATGTTGGTATGATGGTGATATACTTCTTTCAGTATTCGCATTTTTTTGCATACCTGTACTTAAATACAGCTCAAATAATAGCTACCACTTTAAAATCTTGTTTACCCATTAGCTATAACAAGTTACTTATAGGTATAATAAACAACAGTGTTTCTTAAAACAACAAGGAAATATAACAACACTAATTGCATCATAATAAACCAATAAAATGGTGGATATTGCTGCACATTTGTTTTTTAATGCACATTTATTAAATAACTAGCTTACACCCGTGGCTACACCCGTGTCTGTTTCAAGATTATTGACTATAGATACTTAGGTAGGTATCTCCAGTTCTACCCAACCGATTGGGCTCGAACATGCATAAGAAGTAAGTCTAACCAAGACAGTTAAACAAAATCGCATCAAAATCCGGTCAGTAATTTTGACTCCATCGCGAATAAACAGACAAGAATTCCAAAAAAATGTGTTCAGAATTGTCCACCCTTATAATATGACCTTATAGTATGATATTATGGCAATAGTTCATGTTCTAATGCTCAATTTAATATCAATATATTATTTAACGAGACATTTAGTTTTAATATCCTGGTAGTAATAAAGGATTTTATTTAAAAACCACGCCTTATTAACACTTGAGTTATTTATATTTCCCTTCTCTACTCTTTTTATCTATTTTACTTTATCTATAGGTACTCTCATAAAACTGTAAAGTGTATACTTTGGAGATATTTAGAAAAAATACTTGCGTTATGTTGTATGAACGATTCTAAACACAATTTTTTGACGTTTCTGACGCAAAAACTACCGAACGGATTTACTTGCGGTTTTTCTTATTAGCAAGGTTTTGCTGTAAGTATATTTGATTGCAATTGGTTCAGTAGAACCGGTAGTATGACCAAAAATAACCTAAACCGATATTCACGAATTTGTTTGTTTCAAGATATTCAATATTTCAACTCACTCACTCGTTCACAAAGTTTTCTATCACAAACCTATTAAAGTCTATATCTACCTACTAAGTACACGTTTATAAACAGGCACCCCGATAAACGTTTCTTTGTAGAACTTATTATGTACAATTTACCAAGTCAAATGTGAACAAACATCAAACAGACATGATAAAAACAATAAAACCTGAACCAATTACTGCAGTTACTGAACTACGATCAAATACGTATGAAGAATTAAATAGTTCATCGGTTGTTTGCCGTTAGTCAACAAATCGTTAACGATTTTATGAGTGGACGTCGGTTTTCGGGGTTTTCGACTATAACTTCGGTTTTATTCAACCGATTGTGATCAAATATGCGTAAGATTTTAATTTTGACTAAGACCTTCCAAACAAAAAAAAACCGCATCAAAATCCGTTCAGTACTTTTTTTGCATCTATCACGAAAAAATAGACAAAAAATTGTGTTCAGCATTATAATATTATAATACATACTCGTATGTAGCTCAAAGAATTTTATTATTATACCTATAAAACGCGAAAGTTTTGTTACTCTTTCACGCAAACGGCTGAACGGATCTGGAAGAAATATGACGTAAATAAATTATAGTCTGAAATAGGACAATGACTACTGTCTTATTAATCTGGGAATACGTTCCCAAGGTGTAGCGGGAACGGGAACCAGAACTCCATGCGAGTGAAACCGCGGGCAACAGCAGGCTAGTATGTTATTATTTAGCTCATTACAATCTCTGGTATTTACCTACTTATTGAGACGGACTGGAAATGTTTCTAGAACTAAAAGTATCTGACAGCTGACTAAATTGTTTCTAATCGACTTCATTAAAAAAGATTATCTGTTCACTCGCCATGTTTTTTTTTCAGAAATTATCTACACGTTAGCTTTTTATTGGAGTTTTTCATTGAATTAAGCGATCTGTTTAATCGTGGGAAGATTTTAATCCATAATGGGAATTTATCACGGTGTCACCTCTATATAGTTTGAATCGATTTTAACTAGATTTCGAAAAATCTAGAATCTGTAAGTTTTAAAATCACACGTTTTAAAACCGTAATTTAGCTGAATCAGGCCCCAGGTCATACCAAATTAGTTGCTCATTCTTTTTATTAATTTTTTTACCCGATTGCCGGAGAAAGGAGGGTAATGCTTTTTACGTAAGTACCTATTCTTTTTTGTATTATTAATTTTTACTTTATTTCTATTATGTATTATTATAACTTATTGCACCTTTTATATTGGTTTCGTCACGGTACTGTCCATAGTGTCCATCCTAAGATTACCCGGAAGAAAATGGGCGATAAGGCCGCCTATGGCGCCCATTGCACCGTAACATACCTATTTGTACTACCTATTTGTTTTTCCTGTAAACTTTTGGTGTAAAATAGAGAGTTATCAATCTATCTTCATTTCAAAGAGAATAAAAATGTTAAAACTCAGTTTTGTTGAACGGGGTTTTACCTACTACCGAAATTGAGCCTGCCTTTTAAACACCTTATCCAAAACAAAAGCATTCATTACGAAAACATAAACGACGTTAACAACACGTTATTAGGGAACAAAATGGCGACCGTGACGTCACAAGATTGAAAAAACTTTCGCTATGGGGAATTAGCGTGATTTATTACCTCTATGAGTATAATTTCACCGTGGTAATAGTACCTACCTAATGTATTTATATTTTACTATTAATAGCACGAGATAATAACACTATACTTACCTACCTACTTCTAATTAATAAGCTTTTATTGGTTTAGCATATACGTTTAGTATGTACCTAACGGGTACACTACATAAATATGAAAAACTTTATTCCGACAGTCACAAATACGAATTTCAAAATACCGATTTTCACAATTCCGAATGGTTCAAATTTCCGAATATAACAACTTCGATTTATCATTACTCCTGTTTTTATAATTCCGAAATTTGAATATTCCTAACGTTTATAATTACTATTGTCAAAATACCGAACTTCAATAGATCGAATAACAAAAAGTCCGACTTAATGATAATTCGAAATATCAAAAATACGAATTCCGATTATTAAAATACCGAAATATCAAGACTACCCCAAATGATTCACCAACAACAAAAGGAATCTGGCACTCTGCGGCTGCTGTCGCGGTACGCTCGCCTAGCTTGCTCGCCTTCGCACTTTAATAGTCAAAATTCTAACCTAACCCAACCGAAGTGATTCAATAATACAGGGGATTTGCTACAAGCATGCAGCATGCAAGCAAGGATGCAGCATGCAAGCAAGCATGCAGCATGCAAGCAAGCATGCAGCATGCAAGCAAGCATCCAGCATGCAAGCAAGCATGCAGCATGCAAGCAAGCATGCAGCATGCAAGCAATCATGCAGCATGCAAGCAAGCATGCAGCATGCAAGCAAGCATGCAAGCAAGCATGCAAGTAGACATGCAAGCAGACATGCAGCTTACAAACAAGCATGCAACATGCAAGCAGGCATGCAGCATGCAAGCAGACATGCAACATGCAGCAATCATTGTTTCTGTGACGGCTCCGGCACTGCGGGGTTTAGGCGGCCCCACGCGAGCTTATCGTCGCAGATGGTTTTAACGCTCACCACCGCAGCTTCGGCTTGCTGGCCGGCTTGGCCGGCCAGCCTCAGCCGCGGCGGCGGGCATTCAAACCACCTGCTCCTCAGCTCGCGGGCCGCCCCACCCCTCCGCGCCTACGCGGTTTTAAATTACACTCTAGGGTAGGGCAGACAAGACTGCGTGAAGTTGGTTTTACAGCAATTCGTTTGTCACTCAATTTTGTAGCACAACATATTGACTTTTAAGTTTATTCGAAGTATTGAAAATCGGAATGTTGTGTTTCGGACCGAGAACCCTTCGAGCATTTGACTCTTCGGACATATGAAAATCGGAAAACAAACAAATCGCATTTATGACTTTCGGCAAAATAAGTTTCGTGATTTTTAATAATAGACATTAAAATTCTTAGGTATTATGAAATTCGGACTTTTGAAAGTTGGAATATTGAAATTCGGAATAAAGTATTTCGGAGTATTTGGGTGTTCCCGTACCTAACGGAATCTTAGCACTTAATTTGACTAAAGATTAATAAGTAGGTTTGACGTACATCAAAACATCGGATGGACGAAAGTTTGTAATAAAAATAAAACGATAGTAGGTAAGTAATATATTCAAAAAATATTTTTTTGATTAAAAAATGAGCCTAAACTAGATTGTTTTATCTTGTCTATTTCAGAAGTTCCTATGGGCACCTTCGGATTCCCTCATCAGATGCTACGTAGTTCCTACCATAATTATTATAGGTACCAAATTTGAGCCCAATCTAAAGGTTGTTATTAGGCTTCCAAAATTTGTTACATAGGTACTAACTAAGAAACAACAGAGCCAGTTAAATAAAAGTTTGCAAATAATATATATTATATGCTGAGGAATTTGAGCACATACCTACAAATAATTGTCAATAAGTACTTAAACAGTCAAAGAACGGTATAAGACTCATAATACTAGAAATAATCTTAACCTTTCGATTGCTAAAACTACAAATAATTGTTACCATAACTGTATGATCATTTGTTTCTCACGCAACGTGATCTAGGGAATCGAGTTACATTGTATATTTGTATATCATCATTTATTCGTTAGAGCTAATCTTTGTAAAACTTTATTATACGTTTAAGAGGACAATTTTTTTCGAAGCATTTTGGGGTAATTATGAAAATTAAATTGAAACAAATTAAGGTTCTATTATCTAGTAATATCTTAGCATTGATTCCGGTTGTATCCAAGGCTCTCACCTCGGCACTTTATATTCTCGGTCGAACTTCGATATTAACGAAGTGACAACCATCTGACCTCCTCAACCCCTTGCCGACATCGAAGTTCTGTAAATAAAATAAAACATTGTCGAACTTTTTAGGGTATTTAAATGGCAACTGGGACCGATGGCTTAACGTGTTTCATCGAGGCACGATTTGGCTAATTTAGTCATTGATATTAACACAGTGTGAGAGCAACTGCCGTCTGAACTCTTAACCCCGACAAGGGCACCTTCGTCAGAGCCTCTTCCAACAGTCAGCGTGTGGACCAGCTAGCAGGTAACGTTAACTTGCGTCCCGAAGATTTGGTTGAAACCCCTTTCAAACCTAGACACACTGTTTTAATTGTATTCTAGGATAGAGCAAGATGCTATAGCAGATAGAGCAAGGATCGAATTCTTCACACAATGGGATCTCAGGGTCTCCCTGACTCCACATACCATTGTTGAATTACTATTCAATAATTCGCTAAAAAGGAGCCATTCAAACTGTCACATTTATTACGAACATGTCGATTAGAAAAGCTTTCTCACGGTATGTGTGCCTCCTCCGCTAATCGAAGCGTAACGTGATCGCTACCTTAGGACTTGTAAATGAATAGAGTAGTTTTTGCTTTAATTTTTTGTATTGATTTGTATGGTAATTTCTGGTGTATGATATGAGGTAGGTAGGTACTAAATTGCAAAGTTGTACAGCCAACAAGAAAAGTTATAGAGTCAGTCAGTAGTTTTCATGTAAAATCTCAACTCAATATTATACATTTAGATAAGTACATTAGATTAGGAAAGTCTAAACGTGGCCGTCCTAAACAGGTTTGGAGATGTTCTATCATTGCAGAAGGCACGAAGCTCGAGAAGGGAAGAGAAGACTTAACAGATTAACCATTTAAATATATACCTAACAAAATGAATATTATTAATACCTTCATAAAAGTAAGTAGGTCTTACTAAGTAAGTCTTACTTCATCAAAATTCTAACATTATAGAAATGGAGTGGCGAAACAATTTTCCATAGATTATTGAAAAAACAATACTATCAAGCTTTTCAATAATGTCAAACACAAAATTTTTAACAAAGGCATTGGGAAATTCTGCTAAATAGTTTCATAATATTATGTATAACAAGCTTAATCATAAAAAATCTATTGAATGGATGACTAGGCCACAGGTGTTAGTTATGCAATAATTAAAACATGAACGCAACTATTTTAATATAAGCATCCATTGTGGCAATGTTGCCAACTTTACGGAGTAATACACCGGCCATTGACAACAAAACTCTGTCGAAACTATTTTCATTGAAATTGTTTTGGTATTTAACATACACCATTATTGATTTTATTCACAGTTCTATATAATATTGGCGATACAACAAAGTTTGTAAATATCGAAGTTCTGATCGAAATCCATAGGACAGTATCACTTTTGAGTATCTATATAGTGCATGCAGATGTAGGGTAGATGAAAACTTTTGTCATTTAACTTTTCCTGAAAATGATCAGGTGTGTATTACAAATTCATAGCACGGTATCCAATATGCTATTATAGGTTTTATATTTTCGAATTACACCGGTCTGATGCCCTAGATATTTCTGATCCTCTACGGGATCAATAGGAAATTATGTTACTTTAATACTGACACACGGAATAAGGTGAAATTCGACTGGAATAGAGAATGAAATAAAATAGTAATTGCTATCTGATTTTCTAAGTTACTTCCAAAGATACTTTTGATATTATAGTACAATAAACACCCGTTAACCCCTTCAGCCAAACTATATTGCTTGTGTTAGGAATAGGGTAATAAAAGATCAACTCGAATGTTTGAATGTTCAGATAAACAGAACGTAATAAACAAGACATCATTAATAAATATTTGTGACAAGTATAAAATTCAATGGTCCTAACTGCTTTATAAACCTCAGCAATTTTCTTTTATTTAATATTTTTGTAACAACCCAAAACCATTCTATAATGTGTCTTAAATTACTTTATAACCGGTACAAAATTAAGCACGCCTCACACAACTGCGGGCTAAGAACCCGTAATTTAATAGTTGAATGCGAATACAACTCGTAATTTTAGAATGTTGGCATCACTGCCTAATGACAGTTGGAAGCGCGCGCAAATTCTAAAATGGCCGCTGCAATAAAGAAAGAAAATGGCGTTTCGAATCACACCGCATCAACTTCTTTTGTTAACTTGAACTTGAGATTGAGTGGAAATCTTTGTTTCCGCACAAGAGCAAAATTACTCATTGAAACAAATAAATCGTGAAATCTATTGAATACCATTTTAGTGACGCACGATTTGAAGTGTAGATAGGTAAAACGTCTAAGTAAATAAAAATATGTTATACCTACTACTGCAAGTGGTAGGCAGAGATTTACAATTTTTTTTTATATAGGACACGTCAAAATGACTCCACCTCGCCTGATGGTAAGCGAAAGGCAAAGTCTCAGGACTGGGGCCACCACCACATACACCGGTAGTGCTACAGTGGCGGCCCTCAGCTTGACGCCCTACGATAGCCAATTGACGTACCTACTATGACTAGTCCTCTAGGTACCTACTAAACTATGCACAGGGAAACCCCACACCAGCGGTGGTGTGCCAATTAAAGTGCAATAGTTGTGCGTTTCAAATTATAATAGGCAAAATGCAATAATGTTCAGCTAGTAAACATTGAGGGGAAATATTCATATGTAGGTAAATTGGTACCTAATCTTGTATGTGCGTCTTTTCCGGTTTGGAAAACCTGGTTGTTATGTTTTATGTGCGAAATAATAGCTTATTAGTAACTATTTGACTTGGGGCATATAGGTACACCGTATATATAGTTCTATCTCTTTCTCTAAGTTGAACTGCATCGTATTTGAATTGCTATACCTAATCGTGTCATGGCTCCTGCGTTTCTAATATGGTCAAGATTTTATTAGGAAGCATTTTGGGCTTGATTCATTTTAAACGTAGGTAAATAGGTACCTCTTTCCAAGTGAGTATGAAGTTTTAAAACGTTACCTAATAAGTAAGTATTATTCATTAATCCACTATGGAAAGTGCGCTTTTGCTACGTAAAAGCTCGTAGCATAATGTCTTTTTGTTTCTAAGTTATACGTAAATACATAAATTAGTACCTAACTATTGTTAAAAATTAATTACCGAAATGCACGCGCAGCACTCCCGAACGACTGTACCAAATTAGACAAAGTTTTATGTCAGAAAGTTTGGAAATTAAAAAAAGTGGTAAAGCGCTATAATTGCACCTTTGCTATTATATATACACTTAGCTAATGAATAATACATAAAAAGTGAAAATAAATGCCATACTATTTCAAATAACTAAACTCTCCCTAATCTTGTACAGAGAACTAGGAATAGATATATTTTTACAGATCGTAGATACATCTAACGGAAGCAACCTACTGCAGGCCATATGCCAAGCTTCAAAACATCAAGAAATTGATACTCCATAATCCCGTCCTAACGATCTTTCCTAAGAACTGATAACACATCAACTAACAACAACTATGGATCAAAGGTCAACACTTTCTATCACCTAAACATCGGCTATTATATACACAAGGGACATTAGAGGTAGTGAAATTTATCATTAGGAGCCATTCACGAGTAATTGTGAAACTTGAGGTGGGAATTTGTTTGAAGATGAACAATGAGAAGGTGTTTATGAGTTAGCGGTGGTGATAGCAGTTACTGGCGAATTTAATGTGTATGTACAGTCAGCGGCAAAAGTCCATGATGATTGCACAGATTTCAAACTAAGAAATCTAAATGTTCGAGTTGAAAACCTTTTCAATGAAGCCCACTAAGCATTTACGCAGCAAAGTTTTAAAATCTGAAAATGACCATCTACTTTTGACGCTAACTATGCGTAGGTACTTAGATAAAACATGTGGTAGGTACTTAATATACAGATAATAAATATATAAATAACATACAGACACACTCATGCACTCGTTGTGTGTCATGGCCGCCACTCGAGTCATTGATTAGGTTATGCAGCTGTGAGGCGCATGATGACGAAAATGTGCTACGAAATTTTAGTCTCCAATTCTTTTTAATGATATACTAACACCTGTTTGTCTCCGAAAGGGTAAGCAGAGGTGTTAAAACACAAAACCCATCTTTTCAACATCTAAGGCTTTCCTAATGATGATCGGAAGAAGAAAACATCCAGCACGCGACTAGAACCCGCGACCAGGCATTTACAGGGGGAATGCTCTGACCAAATCAATAATAATCTGTACTTAGGTACTACCGTTCATATAATTTTGTTTATTACGATTTTTCAGGACACTATAATCTAACGATTTTTCAGGACACTGTGCATCATGAAATCAGGACTTATTATCTACATAGATAGGTAGTTGTAGGTATTCACACCTGTATTTATGCTTCTGAAGGGATAAGCAGAGATAAGATAAATGAATATCTACAAACATTAAAAAAGTCCGACAATTTGGTCTAACTACAGAACTTCAATATCGCCAGTGCCAGTGGGTTGTGGTTGTGGAGCTCAGATGGCAGTCGCTTCATGGAAAATTCCCGAAGTTCAACCGATCTGTATTTAGACTGAAAGATGACCCCAACTGAATTATGAAAAGGCTCGGATATCTTATACTATATAATTCAAAGTCCTGACTGACCTAGAGACAACGCACAGCCTAAACCGCTGGTCGTAGAGACTTGAAATTTGCAGAATATGTGTGTTTTGATGCGTAGAGGTGTACTAAGAAAGGAATTTTTAAAATTCGAACCCTAAAGCCCTAAAAAGGGCTAAAACGTGCTTTTGCCAGAACTCAAGAACGGCTGAACAGATTTCATGATCTATGATTTTTTGGATTTGTCTCCGCCTCGAATAGCATATAACATAATTAAAAATATATGATTCATTCAGGAAATTTAGTAATAAAAAGAAAATTAGATGTTGCAAACGTTTTTATCGCCATCTATAATAGTTGTCATAGCAACAGGAACTAAAATTGACTTTGTCTAAATTTTCATAGAGTAATATCCTTTACTTCTTTTTCCTCAAAAGTAAATAGAATGTATTAATTTTTAGGGTTATGTGCCTGATTAGGAAAAAAAAACCTTATTTCTTCGTTATCCGTCTGCCTGTCTGTCAAGACCTCTTTCTTAAGAACACGTAGAGGCATCAAATTGAATTAGATAAAAGGAATGTTACGGATAATGCTTGGCATTACACGAAGCATAATATCAAAATTGTGGTCTCACTACCGACTAATAGGTGGCTTGACCTACCATCTCCAGGCCTGCACTCATGGAGGACGGAGGTCGTTAAGTTACCTTCGGCGACGTTAGTGAGTCACCTGCACTGCAATCGGAAAGTTTTAGGAAGCCGCCTTATTTTTCGTGCGGAAATCCCCACGAATCTCTCCCCTCCTCTGGCCAGTAGGGTCGTAATATCGGACTTGACCGACTAAAGTCGAACTCCATCTTGGGTCTACAGACGCCGAAGTTTAAGGTAACCCTTGACCCTGAGCTATCCAAGGCTTACTTATGGGCATGGCTGTTTTGGTGAGTTCCTGCATTGCGTAGGCAGGGTGCTGACGTGTGAATGCCACCATTGCCGGGGCTGATCCGTGGGCACACCCACCTCTTCATACACTGGTAGAGTCTCCAGAGTGGATAGAGGGGCGCCATGTCCTAGAAGCAGACGTCGGTGGGATAAGCCTCATGGTGAGGTCCCTGGTGCCGACCATGGTCACCATAGAGAGAATGTGGAACGCCACCGCTTTTTTTGCGAGGCCGTAATGCGCGCAGAAGTGGTGGTAGAAAAGCTACGGGAGATGGAGATAAAGCTACGATGAAGGCGCACCGGGCGGCGCGCGGCGTAGTTCGCAGAACCATCTCCGTCCTCCATGAGTGCGGGCCGAGCTGACGGTGACAGTTAAGGCTAACCGTCACCCTAGCAGAAGCAGACCCAGGGTGGCAGGGTGTTATATTTCCACGCGCGCTTATTATAGAGATGGGGGATTTAGATTCCTAATAACATGTCGAGGTCGCCAGTGCGGGTGGAGTGCTAGGACACACCAGATTCCTCGATCACACAGGCAATGGTAGGACTCCGACATACCAACCTCTCCGTTGGCTCCGTTGACGTGAAGCCCGACGGGGTTATTGCGCACGAAAAAAAAGGGGTATTTCCCTTTGGGCTAGAATCCAGATATTTTGCAGAAAGTAAAATCTTATAGCATAAGTACAGGGAAAAGTTCGGAAAGCATAAATGTTACCTACTTCACCAAAAAAAATGTATGTCTGTCATTCAAGACAAGAAGCACTACAACAAAGTTAAGTTCGCCCCCTCTTTTTGTCGTGCGGAAATCCCCCTCAACCCAATTTTGTACAGAACCCTGCGTGCATGAGCCCAATTTGCAATTGACCGGTATTTATTATATATCCTCTTTCTTTATTTTCATGAACTTCTTGAATGTTAAATCAGGTTGTCAATGTCAATGTCTGTAGCAAGATTTTAATTTAATAATAAAAAAATCAGATTTTCGGAAATAAATAATGTTCACTAATTTGAAATAGTGCATCGAATGTGAAAGTGCAATGCAACTATGATGAAAGGGTTTTTCAAAGGGCCTCTTCCGAGTCACACATACTTTGGCCAGAGCAGCTATCTAATCCCCATAAAATCTAGAAGACAATGAAAAAGGATAATGATGGTAAATAAACGGGCTTTGGCCGCGATGCATGTCACTGTACTTTGAAGGGCTTGATAGAACTTGAGATGAAATGAATACGTTTAGCTGCAACCTCTGATTGCGAAGGAATAGACATTGAAAGTTAGTACGGGCAGTCCCTCGGCTTAAAAAAGACTTGGTGGCGATAGCCAACATTCACGCGGGCGGAGCCGCGCGCGGGTACGCTAGTTAACTCTAATTCCTTACTGATTTAAAAAGGAAAATTTTCCTCAACATAATTTAGTTTAAACTACAAATTTAAATAAAGCCAACATCAAATATTTCAATAAAACAATATAAATATTATCTAGTACTCACATTTAGTCACGTAACACAAAAATGACACAGTATTAAGCGCTAAACACAAACTATTCCATAAATATACGAACTAATATAGGTACGCCCATTTTATCATACCAAATCCGACCAATACCATGTCAACTGGTACCACAAATGATTTACTGGCACACCTCTACACGAAACATCCATATTTTTAATAGCATAAAGTTCAAAATCACTCAACACAGTTGTTTAGATAACATGTTAGTTCTATTACGCACACAAATGTAATACTGAATGAGGTACGCACACATCCGTACACTGCGAATGTCACGAAATCCTAGTTTCTAGGTTAGGTGCGCGAGCGCTGCAGTGACCATGAGTTGGGTGTTTTCCTTATACGTATTTTGTTTACACGTGTATGTTGGTAGTAGCGTTTTAGATGGAGGTTTAAATTAAGTAAGAGTTGTTTTTAGTATCAGTATGCTGAGTTTTATAAACCTTACCTCTCTAATGTACATTTCCAGGCTCTGTTCAGAGTTACCATTAAGTAAAGTCAATGTTCACTATAAAAGCGTTGCATGTCAGAATACATAGGTACATTGTGATGTACCTATTCAAACTAAATATTGGAAACGAAACTATTTTTTATGAATTACCTACTAGCTTTTGCCCGCGGCTTCGCCCGCGTGGATGTCGGTTATCGCGTCCAAACATAGCCTATGTCTCGAAGTCTAATCTAATCTATCCCTATACCAAATTTCATCAATATCGGTTCAGCGGTTCAGGCGTGAAAGCGTAACAGACAGACAGATAGAGTTACTTTCGCATTTATAATATTAGTTTATTATGGATAATTTTGACCAGAAACGACGTTTCGGTTGCTAACTTTTCAGCAGCAATGGTAAAAACATTTATAGTAAGCTCTCTATCAATATTTGAAAAACTTAAAAAACTCTATACAATTAAATTGACAGCTATACTTAAATCCGCCCTAGGTATCACTCCTTAACTTCACCGGCAGATCAATCGTCACCATATCTTACCTAACCCATATTCAGCAGCCATTACAGTCTAGTATGGTAACGGATTATGCCATCAGGGCTGACCTTGCTGACGAGTGCCGCGTGTCCTAGAACGCACTCTCATATCACTTACTAGATATAGACACTGTATAGTCCGTATTAGGTAAACCTAATTACTGAGGATTAAAATCACAACCCTATTGTTGTAATACTAAGTATTTATCTGCTAACCGTAAACAATGCTACAGATGGAGGCCTCTATGGCGTAGCGGTAGTGCATTCGACGGATTCAGGGGTTAGGTCAAGAGAGCGCTGTGTAGAATGTCTTAGAATATTAAAGAATTAAGGAAAGATAGTTGTATGGCAACCGGAACTAACGGTTTAAGATGCTTTCTAAAGTACGAAGGGATCTCGATGTGTTAAGACTGGTCACCCATTCTAAGATTGACTTGACTGACAAGGTATTAACCGACATGATTACCAAGGCTCGAGGCTACGAACCCCTCGTGGCTAAGAGCCTCACCAATATATTTATGTATACTCGTATTAATACAGTTACATACGGTTTTTATTTCACTTCGGAGCCAGGAGACTAGATAATATTTCTGTACTGGAGACAGTTACTCCTTCTCCTTAGATTTGGCTCATGCTTCTATGAGAGCGGCTGCCGCCACAAAATTTTGTTCTTTCTAATATGAATAGGTACAGATTTATTAAAAATCACGGTGACCGCTTCCCATCAGGTGGGCCGAGTGCTTGTCAGTCACCAAACTGGTATAAAAAATAAGAAGATAAATAGTATTGGTACCTATATATTTTTTTATATCGGTCACGTCAATGCGACTTCACCTCACTTGATGGTAAGCTGAAGGTAAAATCTCAGGAAGGGGTTCAATACATACACTGACAGTGCTATAATGGTGGCCCTGAACTTGACGTCCTCATCAAATGCTTTTTCACGCGCCCCGCAAAGGACCTGGGACTGTAGGACGAAGGATTTTCTTGGTAAAACTAACCTCACATACTAAACGAGGGTATGAACTTTCAGGGTTGACAGTTAGTGACCTTATTTACGATATTTTCAAAAGGAATATCCACATTAGTCTAGCATCATGGTGACACTATAGTGACCTTGGTGTGGAGCGGTGCGGCCTAGACCGCGCAGCTTTATTTATTTGCCGACTCCCGCGCATCGTGTGCAAGTGTACGCTGCACATTTAGATCTATGACTGGCCCCGCGTATGGTAGTCGGGGATTGTAGATTGTAGCTAGCATATTGTCAGACTAGCACGCTTGTTTCTTTACGACGTACTTTTAGAAGTTAAGCGCAGCGTGATCTAGATTGACAGTCTAGGTTATGTTGATTTGACTTCGATTTAACACTGAATAAAGTGTTAGGTATTTCAATTGATTGAATAACAGTTATGGTTTGACGGTAGAGCGTTTAACTGCTACTGGTTATATCCGAAGGCGCGGGTTTGCAACTATTTGTATAGGTACATGAGTAGATTATGCAAGTATATTGTGTTAGTCGGAGTCTTACCTACTTTGAATAAGTAAAGTCAGCAATAAAACTGATAGTAATTGCACAGATTTGAAAATTAAAAATTCGAATGAAAACCCTATTGTAATCAAAGTTTAAAGGTAGTTCAAAACACACTAATTAATTAAAAAGCGTTTTCATTAAGAAACATAACTTACTTTGCTCAAAAACTAATGTTAAAGAGATGGCAAAATGGCATCGGAGTAGGTTTTTGCCAAGACAAAACATATGAGGTCAAATTCGATTGGTTTATTCTGTTTAGTTTAGGAGTTCCTGTGGATACCTTCCGATTCCATTAGGTATCAGATCAGCTTCATAGTACCATACCATCGCATTGTCACCAAATATAGGTACACAAGTAGGTATATATACCAAAGAAGCCAATCTAATGCCAGGAATTGGTTCTAAGTGGGTTTCCAAGATTTGACCCACATTAACAAACTAACAAACAACATAGTAAGGTAAATAAAAGCTTGCAAAATACCGCCAAAATTTAAATTTCCATGGTACTACCACATGAATAGCTATGGTTACTCATGTGGTGCTACACAACATTATTCAAGTTAATCCATTCATCTCTTGACTAATATGCAAAGTCGTGACATAACGTCTTCCTCGTATAGCTGAACAAATATCCCTTTACATTTTACATGTTAAAGAGAAGTTATCACCGGTAAACTGGCAGAAAACATTTGAACGGGGATGCGCAAATTGATTGTATAAGTAATTAGTATTGTTTACTTTAGATATAATTATTGTTTGTTCAGTATAACAAATTTACGACAGGTTAAAGATGATAAATACTGTAACAACTTAATACAATATTTACCATCTTTAACCTGACTACTAGCTTCATAATATAAGAGGAGAGAAGAATTAGCTCTACTATAGAAGGTTTTCCGGTGGCTGAAAGGAACCTTGCTGAGCGAGCAAACCTTGTCTTGGGTCCCAAAGATCTTGATGGGGCCCACCCGTGAAGTCATATGGGTAGGTTTGCAATAGTAAAACAACAGGTTTTAAATAAATGCATAGAGTGTAACATAGAGCAATTTTAAATTTTTTATTTTTGACTGTTTGAATGAAGTAATCTCTAAAATTTTCACTGTTTGATAGGTAATATTGCAAGGTGTAACATAGGTTACTTTATTTTTAAATAAGAATTTGGATTCCGTGCAAAATAATTAAACCGTAAACATCTAAATCTTAACCCGCATTTAAGTAGTGTGTACAGCTAGCCCACATAAAAAAAATACTATACCTACCTAGATAGCTGTATACCTAACTACATACAGTAATCCAATTACATTAGAATTATCTTTGATCTTTTTTCGTGTGACGTTGAGGTATGAGTGGTGGTGAGAAATGGCCTCAATCGTTGAGTGAAGCCGACCTAACGAGCTTTATCTGTCATTGTGATAAACGACTGCTAATTGTCTATGGTTGGCTGTGAAAATTGCCGCCACTGCTTTATGGTTGCTCTAATATTTGGAAATTCGGTCTTTTGCTGCTAGGTTTTATGCTTTTTATTTTTTAACTATTTTTTTGCCGCTTTATAATTTTTCCTTTCCCGTCTCCTTTGAAAGTACGTAAATTTGTTTTTCGTTTGTCACACTTTAATAGAATTTGAATTAAAATCGAACGACTTTTACCAAAAATAAATAAAAGCTCTAACTACTTAATTAGATTTAATTTGTAGCTTATATTTGAATTAAGTAGTTTTCAGTGAAATTGTTTAACAAAATACCCGCGTTTTAATCATTTTAATAATATTTAATACTTTATTAAAATTAATGTGCAAAAAACGTCTCATGACGTCTCACAATTTTTTTCAAATAATTCAATTATAGGACGTTACCAAATATTTTAACTATATTACTTCATAATTCCATACCTAACCCTTACTGATTCTATCAATATTTTTAAAACAACCGACCTCCAAACTACCCATATTATCGTTGACAAAATAGGTACATAATTCACAGCTAACCGAGGACCGCCTTGACACAGATAGACACATGATATACTGGTGCTAACATTTTGTTAACATGAAACCTTTGTAGGACGTCCTAGGGCGACCTTGTGACGTCATCGCTGTTTCACACTAGTTGATCTTACAGCGATATCTTTACCAGACATAGAATTTGAAGGTTCTTGTAGAAGAACAAATTTATGATCTAAGAGCTGCTGTAGGTCGACCAACATCCATCTGATAACCAGATGGGATATCTTATATTTTTTATCGGATTTTTATTATTTTTTATTAAGATCTACACCAATCTTTTTTTTTACACTTAGGTGGGAGACAATCGGTGGATTTACCATCAGGCAATGTGAAGTCACAATTGACGTGACCAATATAAAAAAAAAACCTACCTAACCTTCGTCAGTGGCGTCATCGCCGTTGGGAATCTCTTCCGCGGTAACAGCATCTTAATTCCATCGCCCCTGTGCGAATTATTCCACGACCATCACGATGTTCAGGAAAATATTGCGAAATCTAGTATTCTAACAGCATCCAAGGCGATCGCAAGGCTATCCGCCTCGTTTCCGTATTTTACTTGAATTATTAGACACACAATAGACTTTCCTTACTGCAGGAAAATTTTAATTTTGTTGGAAAATATTGCTTAGAGTATAAATACCTATTATTTAGTATACCTATTACATACTAGCTGTCATACCGACTTTAACTTCGTTTGTTGGATTTAATTTTTAAAAGTTTTAATTTCTTTACGTGGAACCCTAATTATTTTTTCAAAATTTTCGAAGCCTATGTTATGCCTAATGGGAAAAAGGCGTGATTTCTATTTATGCATGTATATCTATTACAAAATTATAAAATCACCTATTTGCCAGTGAAATGCCCGTTTAAATCGGCTTAGCCGTTCCAGAGATTACACCTTTCAAATTCAAATAGACAGACGGACAGATGGCAATTTTAAAAAACTGCTTGTTTGTTATATCTAGGTATTGCACATAAACTCATTTGCTTGATGACCCTGAAATTTACCCAATAAATAGCACAAATTTTTCATATTAAGTAGTAAGGGAAGCACATGTTGTGTTGATGCTGTTTAGGTATCTAGTGTTTTTTTTTTCATTGTAAGTAGACACCTACTTCGCTATTTAGGCTCCCCTCCTTATGGTTAGCTAAGGTAACTAACGGATAAGGCTCTACTATTTTTATCCGATGGTTACTTAACATAAATTATACTAACAGGTGTGGGAATAAATAAAATAAATTATTATGAGTGTGTTTAGCTTAGCGTCCATTTTAAAAACGTTTGAGAGGAAATCGTTGCTGCAGCAATACCTAACTAATTAAAATGTTCGTAAATAATAAAAACTACCTATTCATTTATGGAAATTTATTCTACTTAAATCACCTTGTGCTATTAACACTATTAATAAAGTAATAGTATAAAAAACACACATCAGGTGGGCCGTGCGCTGGTCTCTCACCTAAGTACTTAGTAAGTATAAAAAAAAACATTCGCACCGTCTTCAAAGCTTTTCTAAGCGAATTTGATCATTTTCATATTTCAAAAATTAGCTTTTGTAAAAAATAATTTATGTTTCTTGCAGCTTTATAGCTTTTGTGAAATGGGCTTTACTGAACTATTTATAATTTTCATTCAAATTTTTAAGTTCGTAATATATGCAATCATCATCAACTTTTGCGCTCACTTTACCTACTTACCTAATAGGTATTTAGGTATAATTATTTCTTTTTAAAAGTTGTGTCATACATCCACTTAGAAAGTTTGCGTTTTACAAAATACCTATTATTTTTTGAAAGAACAGTTCATTAGATAAATATCTGTATTAGTAGATATCAGCGTTCCTTCCTTCACCACTGGCATCAATGCGTTGATGAATAGCTAATTAGTGTGCAGTGCCGGAGATACCGAGTGAGTAGGTAGGTATACCTATGTAGCTACGAGTATATAAGTATGGCTTAGCCAAAAGTATGTATCTACCTAGTATCGTTACCTAAGTAGGTACTCTATACAAGAGCAATATCAGCTAAAACATGATATTTCACTAGCGCACCGTCGTTATCACGACTGACGGCTGATAAGGGGATTAGCACATTTCCAGCCCACAGATAAAATGTTTCATAAGGATTACCTATTCCAACCTACTTGTAGTACCTACATTATATAGCATACACTTCAAATAACCATATACCATAATGTTATACCCTTAGGTAGGTACCTACCTATATAACTTGAAATAAAAAAGATAGAAAATAATATTTTGAAATAAGAAAACATTTAGTTAACAGATTCCAACAAATCATACTTACTTGTAAATATTAGGAATACTTATTTAAATATTTAGATATCGTCATTCACAACGCTATTTAAATCGATTTTTAACAAAATAAAATATAAAACTGTGAGGCAAAGGCAGCTGTTTATTCAGCCAGCTGCAACAAATCAAATCAAATGCGTTTCAATCGTTGACATCCTTCAATACGAGTTAAAGTGGTCTAAATTTAGCTCAGTTCTGTTGTCAATGTTAAATAAATATGTAATTACATACATTAGAGGGTATTGGTGTCGGGGACCAAGGGCGAGACCTTGGTGCCTAGATTGCGTTACGTTACTCTCGCGCGCGGCACTAATATGCAGTTAATGATCAAATATTTGAATTTAATTGGCAAAGCTTCTAATTTGTCTTTGAGAGAGAACCCCTGTTCAAATAAGTGCTGGAAATACCTACTCTTATTTTTGCAGTTTTGTCAAACAGTATTGGTTTAAGTAGGAATACTTACCTAAAGTAAAAAAATTATGCAAAAATTTCTTGCAATTTCATAGGTTTTATTTATAGGAATTTATTTATAGGTACCAAGTAGGTAAGAATAAAATATCCCAGCGAAATGCAATTGGGATATCTTTTTTTACATAAATATTTTTGAATAGATTTTAAAACATTATTTTATTTCATGTAGGTACATACTTATAAGAAGTTCTTAATAAAAATTGCCGCCATCTTAAGATTTAAGCGGAAAACCAACACAATAACATTCAGTTTTTATCTATGCACAATGCACATGCCGCACGTCATTCAGCCTTGTTATTTCATAAATTACATTAAACACTAATTAAATTACAACTGCGCACTAAAATAGGTAGGTTAACTTAAATGGAATTTTTGCCTATTATTACTAGGTAAAACTAACTTAAAACTAACCAATTAGGTAATGTTTCCAACCGCCCAGCCAACCACAGAGCAGGAGTGATGATTAATTCCTACTAATCATAAAAAACCAAAATGGCGTCGTTTAAGGAAGTGGTTAGAATTGTTGACAATAAGACTTTAGTTTTTCATTTGATGGTAATAACGTCATGTTATGAATTATTATGGTGTTCTGCCATTGTCTCTGAAAATAATGGATTAGTTTATTGTTGAAAATTCTTGAGAGTATTATGTAACTTGTGTATGTACTTACAATGGTCAAAGTGACAAAAGTAGTTTGATTTATACTTCATTGATGTAAAAAATAAACAGATTTATCTACCAGGCAGAGCAAGCTGTGTTTTGAACATAAATAACTGAGAAAAATTACCTAATTGCAGCAATCTATTACAAAAATACTAATACAAAGCATAATTTTTATTATCAATACAGATAATATATTAATTCTATATTGATGATATTTAATTCTAATAAAATTCTTACTACAGATGACAGTAATATTTTTCGAATAACATTACTTATTACTTATCGATCGTATCGCCCGCCATTTTGTTGAAAAAGAGGTTCTTTATCGTCGCCAAAAGTCAACATCGTTACGGAAAAGAGCTTAGATACGAAACCGTTTGGGCCGTTATCTAACCGTGAAAAAAAAGCAACCGCGCCCGCCCACTGTGCCTCTTGCTTACGGTATTTCGAACGAGGAAACGAGATAGGTAGCACGGTTCCTATACGTAGAAAAGAGACAAGTATATTTTAATGCGTACAGCTGTTAGTTCACTGGGTAGTTTGTTTGGCCTAAATGAAGGTTTTATTATATTAATTGCTTCTAGAGCGGAATGTTTTGTTGGCATGTTTTCGTCATCTAAGTGAACTGTTTGCTTCATGAAAATAATAATTAGTGATTGTATGGCTTCCTACATTTGATAATATGTGTAATTACAATGCATTTTAATTAACAGTTGAGCTATGTACCTATTTTAATGCACTAAATTATATAGTTTTTAAGATGCAGTCGAATTTTAAGCGTCAATTCTTCGAGTGTACAGTAGCTTGGGTCCTAAAGATTTTGATAGGGTCTTACACACCCAGCAGCGAACTTTATAGACAATATCTATAGGTTAGGTACTACTTAATATTAAAAATTGGAAAAGATTTGTTTGTTTGTACTCGTTAACTCTAAAACTACTAAATATATTTCAAAAATTATTTTCCTATTAGACTGCTACATTATCCCTCAGTAGCACAGGCTACTTTGTATCCTGATATTCCCACGGGATCAGGACCTATAAGGGTGAAACCGCTAGCTAGTAAAAGGTACCTACCTATATAGAGTTAATCATCAAAAAGTACGGTTATCTGCCACCACAGATAATAAAACTGGCGGGAAAATCTATGGTCCATAAAGGTAGAAATTGCACTCAGGCACTAAACTAATAGTCTCATGGACTTTATGGCCTTAGATATGACGACTCTCATTAGGTCGGTATTGATTTTAGCCGATATGTAGGTATGAATGTGTGCGTGTGTGTGTGTGTGTGAGTGTGTGTGTGTGTGTGTGTGTGTGTGTGTGTGTGTGTGTGTGTGTGTGTGTTTTTAAAGAGATAAAATGCCTTATTTGATGTGAAATATCTATCTATATAGAATCTTATCTGTTGTAGCCGGCTTTTTAATTAACACATTGGAAAAAAGAGAGGTTTCGTCTAAGATAGGCTTGCTTCGATTATGTAGAGCGTTCTCTCTATCACACAGCGCATGTCTACAGAGTAATTAAAACCAAATTAAGTTAAACTTTTAATTTTTTATAAACACAAAAAGTTTTAACTACTCTATAAAGGTATCAAACTGTCAGTTCGACGTGCGGTAGAGAACAATACGTTTAAGATAACCTATAAAACCTAGTAGGTAGCCTAGTGGTCTGGGTAATGGACTGCTGAGACGAGCTCTCGGGTTCGATCCCAGGTTCACCATGGCACACACCAATGACTTTTCGATGCTTTTCGAAGTTATGTGTGTATTTATCGCAGGTTTATAAGTGGCCGGTTAATGGCAATAGGCTCGCCACCTATTAAGTACATTGGGAAATAAACATAAACTGGCGAAATGTGGGTGCTAGCACCTCTGCCTACCCATTCGGGGATATAGGCGTGAGTTTATGAGTATGAGAGAGTTTATAAAACCGTTACTGGCCACTCTTAGCCAGATTCTTACTTTTCCTGTACGTGTGAAATCAATCTCCGTGTACCTCTATATTCTATCAAAGGACAGTGGCTCCCATAAAAATCAAGATGAAAAATCCATTGTCAAACGTGAGCCTATCCTATCCTACTATGCTACTAATATAATTGTGAAAGTATTTAAAGATGTTTAGATTTTTGTTACTCCATCACGATCAAACGACAGAGCCCGTAGACAAGTGTCAAAAGTCTAAATCGCTAAGGAAACGAATAGATTAGGTCGACCAATCACATTCCAGCTCGTGATCCCGTCGCGGCGCGCGACTCCCACCCCATCCTAGCCCTCCCTCCTACCCTTCAGGGTAGGCAGCACGTGTGTGGCACCTTCAGGGTTGCACACGTCCATAGGCCACGGTGACCGCTTCCCATCAGGTGGGCCGTGTACTTGTCTGCCATCTACGTGGCATACAAAAAGTCATTTAGACAAGTGCTTGCTTGCTATTATAGTAGCATAAATCTAATAGGTACCTACCACTACAAACCTGCGCTATTTAGCATATAAGTTGATAAGTCTAATTTCTAATAACCACTTAATAATTGGTATCACATTTGATAAGATAGCAGCAGTTTACGTAAGCCGGTCTGAGACAACGCCTGGGTACGTCATTGGTTGTAGATTTGATAGATACCGCGTTCATATCCGGGTTGGGGAAATTCAAGTTTGTGTCTAATCATCGTGCACCGGTGCAGTTATTTGAGGATTTGTATAATCTTTTTTTTTTACAATTATGAAAGTTGAAGAAGCCAAAGGAGTATGCCAAGATCGTAGCAAGTGGAAAGATGTTGTCTTTATTGATGTCTCTGCCTACCCCAATAAAGCTGGTAAAGAATTCCAATTTTTTATGGTGCGGCAAATAAAAGAGGCACCGAAACGATTGGTTTGCACTGTGTGAGGGTTATACCTCAGCCTGGCACGTGTAGTTCTGTATAGGAAAGAGCGGGTGGGATTAATTGGAAGAGCTCATCGGAACTATCCGAGTTTTACCATAAGCCAACGACACCTGTAAGTCGGTGCACCTGCAAAGCCATAGACGAGGCTCTGCGGCATGCTTCCATCTATCACCTACAAAAATCACAGTACAGTCAAACGGGGTGAATAGCGACTAAGGGGTGAATAGGAACAAAATGGTCAGTTAAATTTTGCAGTTATTATCTGCTATTCGAAACTATAAACCACTTCCACGTCACGATGAAGAGAATCATCGAATCCTTCATTCCTATTCACCCCGTTTGACGGTAATGTAAGAACAAAATGATATTTGTCTCATAAAAACAGTTTTTGTAAATAGCTGCGCAGTATGTAATGTTACCATTTTTTAAATTTAAAGGCCCATTTTAATCAACACAAACATTTCCTCCAAATGTACACACAAAGAGCATGTTTCGACTGTGGAACTACGCCATAGCCTTTTGTGGAGGCTTTTTGTAAAGCAAAAAGCCAAATTACAGTCGGAAATATCATTGCGACGAAATAATAACATTTTGTCGGTCTAGTCCTACAAAAGAATAACTGATTCCATAAAATTATAGTTAATAAATACCTGATTTAAAGCACTTAAATAATAATATGTTCGGACATTTGTTACTCAATGACGCTTAAACGGCTGCAATTTTTAACTAACTTCAACAAGGAGGAGGTTCTATATTTTTCCTTTAGGTCTCAGAACTATTGACTGGGTGAATCGATTTTGATGATTCTTTTTTATTTGTGAGCTAGTGTTTTTAGTGTGGTCCCATTTCAACTTCGTCCAGTTGAAGTCGCTTTTTGTAACAATTTTATTATTCTCAATCACGCTCAAATTCTGCAATTTGGCACAGGGATAGATGAGAATTTGGAATAACACTACTAGTCTACTTTTCATTCTCCTGAAATAGGTTCCCAAGGATGCGGATCCCGGGATCAGAGTTCCACGTGGACGGAGCTAATAAGTCATTTTTTACATGAATGATTTAATGACAGTTGCAGAGTAGAATAAGCTCGTGAAGTGTGTAAGGACATAAGCAGATGGCGGGCTGTTGTCTCTGCCTACCCCTAAAAAAGTCAGGGAAAAAGTCGTGAGCAAAATGTACTAATAATGTCAACAAGCATATATAAACTAGACTTTTAGATGGATTTCGCCATTGGTCATAATTACCGTTGGTTGTGGAGGTCAAATGGCAGTCGTTCCACGGAAAATATCGAAGTTCAGCCGCATCACAGTTAGACTGGAAAGCCGACCCCAACTGAGCTGGGAAAAAGGTTCAGAGAATGATGATGATGATTTTAGATGGATTTTATTCCACATTTATAAGATTGGCTACAGTAGATATATAAGTAAACCTACTGAATTTCATAAAATTTTAGTGACTGAAAATATTAGTCACAACACATTTTCAAAATGGCGGCGTAAAGTTTCGGTACATAGCATTGATGCACTTGGTGTGATACGTTATCAGCACTGATAACACGCCTGCATTACCATGTTATCGCGCGATGGGTACTGCGCTGATAAAGGTTGTTTTTAACTTAGCTATCAAGTTCGGTATTAAACTGATTACACAACTGAAATTGTCATTAGATAGATATAAACTATATACCTACCTACCTAACTGATTTTAAAATTCCTGATAAAATATGCGGAAAATTACGTACCAACGCAACACTTATATCAAAACAGTGAAATTACTTGTAGCGTTTTGCCTTCTATACTGTAATGTTGAATTTGCAAAAGCCGAATTCCCAAATGTCAATTTGCAAAAAGTTGAATATCCAAAAGTCAAATTGCAAAAAGATAAATTCCCCATCTGGACCCCAATGTTGAATTTGTAAAATGTCGAATTTGTTAAAAGTTAATTTATTAAGAATATTCTACTGTCAAGACAGGATTTAACATTTTGGGATTTAACAATTCGCATACCTACTTAAAATCATGAGTCTTATTTCGTTAAGTATTGGAATTATTCCTAAAGAAAGTAGCTGAAGTGATTCCTACTGACTTTTATTATACTTAGGGACCGTCGAAACAATAAACTTATAACTATATAGATGTAATACAACTCTGGGGTGAACATAAAAATGTAAAAAAAAAACTAAAAGGAGTTAAAAATTTGAAATTTAAATCAGCAAGCATAAAATATGTGTCAGTGTGGGTTCATACGAATAATTTCAATAAAGCAACAACAAATAAACGGTCTGACGAAAAAAGGACAATGCGCAATGGACGCATAATACATCGCAATGTGCACGCTGAGATATAAGGGCGGTGCGCCAGTGCGCGGGCGCAGCGATTGCTGTTGCTCGTCGATACACCCACGTGTAGTTGTGATACTGTTCCGACAGCTCATATGGGAACCTATTTCAGGGATAAAAGTAGCCTACATGCTATTTTAGACTATTATAGCTATCCCTGAACCAAATTACTACGCTTATGCCAGAGATTCGTTCGTCAATCAGCAGGTGTACTAGTTTGCAGGTGGATCCCAAATAACCTCTAAAACGTCTGATGCAGAAGACAACAACTGGTAACGAATGCTCTAAAATTCTGTAATTTAACTTCATGAAAAGCAAAATATCTATCATAGAGTATTTGGTATAATAGTTTTTAAAGGATGCGAAGAACTCGCCAGGCCCCGGTAAGAGAGGGAGAGGCCCAAGAAGTGCTGGTTCGTAAGTGTTGATATTTATGCTAATGGTCTTAACCATGGGTGCTCAAGATCGTATAAAGTAGAAAAGAAACGCAGGAAATTTATTCCAGGATTTCAGTAGCAGGTGGAAATCTCCACGGATGCCACAAACTCCGAAATGTAGGCCTCGGATACAATTAGGATACAAATAACACTGAGATGATAATGAAGCTTGTGAAGAATCTCTGCTGGGTGAAAGACCTTAGTCACAATGAACCTGTGTGGTCTTTTAATACCATTCGATACCACAACGCTACATAATAAATATTTCATTTAATATTTTCACATGAAATATTCATGACATGACTATACCACAATTTTCGACTGGTTAATAATGTATGTAAATGTAAATATAAGCCAATAAATATTTAAGATTTGACATTTATTATGCAGATTATGATAATGGCATAATATTTTATTATATTTAAATGTCGGACATGCTTTAAAATAATTTAAATTGTTTTATGATGTTGTTATATCCCCCCCCCCCCCCCCCACTTAGATCTTTTGGGCTTAGTCAAATTGACTTAAACTAGCCAGAACTGGTCTTATGAGTTCTAGGATGCAGAAAAACATACTTGGATACTTATTTTTGTAAATAAATACGTATTATATATAGAAAACATTCTACAACTCTGCCAATATACATATTTGCACTAACCGGGAATCGAACCTGTGACTTCGGAGTTAGCAGTCAAACACTCTACCGCTACAGAGGTCGTCAGTCGAAACATTATAGCATCGCTTTGTATAGCTTAGTACTACAGCACTAGTTTTACAAAAACAAAAGTACATCGACCATGAACCTTCACGGCGCTTGAACTGGGTCACCAGCAGACATATAGGTAAGTATAATTCGGTGATAAAACACAATGCCGGTGTTGAGTCACAGTGTGACATACAGACGTGCAGATATCCTGTTGTTATATTTAACTCAACAAGACTGATAAAATATTTTTTATGTTAAGAAGAGAGAAATTTTTTATACCGAAGAGAAGTGGTATGATGTTAGAGCGTTTGACTGTTTTATCAGAGGTCACGGGTTCGGTGCCCGCTTAGTGTAAATGTCTTCCGATTTTCTTTTTCGTTATACTAAATGTTAAAATCTTCAAATCATTGTCAGGGTTTCGAAAAATGAAAGAACACACTAGTAAAAAAATATTAGAAAACTATCTGACCAACTGTTTCTGAGGTGCAGCAGTGGCGATTGCGGCTGCGTCGATGTGGTCCTGGTTTTGACACCCGGTTCGGGCAAAATGATGTTGGTTGTCAACTACTTACCTGTAACAAAACATGATGAACTGTTAACATGATGTGTTGTGCTATTAGCACTATTGAACGATAAAAGTAGCTGCACATTTTTAATCTGCAAATCCAAAACTAATAATAATTACATGCTTACAACTAATAAAAAAATAAGGAATAAGTAATTTTTATTGTAGGAAATACAATAGAATATAAACACACCGGGGCACTGGGCGAGAATTGAACCCGCGACCTCCGACGTGGCAGGTTAAAGCCCTACCGCTGCGCCACTTGAACTATTTTCCTACTACTTATCTAGATTTGACTTATTTTGGCTTTTACTAGAGCGACTGCCATCTGATCCGGCCTTCGAACCCTGACAGGAAAACCGGTACCAAAGCCTCGTCCTTTAATTAGCAGGAGTACCAGCTAGCAGGTGATATCAGCTTGGGTCCTAAAGGTCTTGGTGGGACTCCCAACCCCTCTCCCCCCCCCCATTAAGTCTCGTATCATAATTCGGATCTAAGTAGATTGACAAATTCCATTTCCACCTTATCTTAACAACAAAAGTGTATTAACCGAGTTTAATTGAAATCAAAATCAAATTCATCAACTCAGATTAGGTGAACGTGTTTTCAAATTAACAAACACTAATTAACGAAATATTACTTCATTACGATATGAAGTTATTACTGAGAGAATGAACCTAAAAACCTTGTGGACGAGAATTCCAAAAGAAATATTTTTGTGTTCAGAATCGTTTACATATTATCATAACTCAAGTATTTCTTTTAATATCTCCAATGGACAGACACAGCTACTTTACATTATAAAAATATAGATTAATGTCCATCGGCAATAGAAATAAAAATGGTGATAGAAATATTCCAATAGTGCAGTGGTTTCGAAGACTATCTTCAACAAACTCACAAATTTGGGCTCTCTTTTTATGATATTAGTTAATTTTTATTAGGTAATTTTTTTTTTAATAAATAGATCTAATCGAAATAATTAACTAGCATTCCCGCTAACTCCTCCAACCATTTTTTGTAAGAAAGAGGTCTAGTAATCGAAACAATTAAGTAGATAGCACCCCACTAACCCCTCCAATTAAACTAAACTGCTTATGTTGGGAATGGATTCACGTCAGTAGCGTAATGCCCAGGATTCAAACCCAAGATCTCTTGATAGCATATTAAACTTCTTATCTACCGACGCTGTTAAATTATGTTAAATTAAAAAGAAAGTAAAACCACATTGTAATTTCACAAACTATCCAACAAGTAGTTAAATGTTAAAAAACTTTAACAATTTTCGTAGATACGTACCTACCCGTGTACTCTCAAAAGTCACTTAAACTTTCAGATTACCAGCTAGAACTAAGAATAAAGCAATTCGCGAGTTAGCAAGCCAACACCCGGCTTCGCTTGTGTATTGCTAGAAAAATGTCTGGCTAAAGAAAATGAACTTTCTTAAAAACTAAAAGTCTGACCTACGAAATTACTTCCGTCGGACAGTGCAATAAAACTCTTTGGGGTAAGGCGTGGTGCCACTGTCAGCGGTAATTGTGACGTTCATATTTTAGAGTTATGTATAAAGTATGTTGGTAGCGCGAGTGTGTCGCCCTTGGTGTTGCAAACGTCTATGGGCCACGGTGACCGATGGGAAGTCCCATCAGGTGAGCCATGTGTTGTTTGCCACCTGAGTGGTATATAAAAAATTCTTATATTTAAAACATAATATCCGATTATTTTATTACATAAAGTGTTTTTGAAGCCCATGGAGTTCTTCGTGGCCCTATTCTTCTTTAGCTGCAAACCGGTACAACTGCTGATTGATAGACGAAGGCTTAAGCTTTTCTATCGGGGGAAGGAACTGAATACATTTGTCCAAGGCATCAAGTTTACAATAAATAACTTGAATCAAAATCATTAAAATATAATCTTAATATAAGCATAGAAACTATCAAGCCTGTTTCATACTTTGTGTTTATTAACCAAAATAACGATGTGCTTTAATAGGTAACCCATACTACAGTAATGTGAATCTCTGATGAGTAATAAAGATTTATGGGCGCTACTTAGTAAAAGTGGTATCTATTCAGCGCGTAAATATTTAATGTCTGAATACATTGTTAGTAAATTATAATTACACGTCAGCTATCTTTTAACATAAAATTAAACATTTAACAACAAATTGGACTTAGTTTCTCCTAGTACTCTTACCTCAAGACAAAAATTTGGTTACTAAAATACTACAAGTCATTATAACTCAAAATTTCTTTTAGATGCATCAAAAGCTTGCGCTTTGGACCAAGAGCTCTGCTTTCCTATTATTTCTCTTCATTTGGCTTATCTTGGCTTTAACTATAACGGATACCTCACGACCTCAAGAATTTTTTTTCTTCCATCTAATAACAAACATCAAAAGAGCGACAGAAAAGTTTTTACAAAAAAAAAAATGGAACCGACTTTCCTCCGGTCGGTTAAGTATCTATGTAAAACCTCTGGAATACTTATAAAAAAAAATTAAAAAACTGCATTAAATTCGTTTCAACTAAACGTGTGATAATTTCAGACCAATATACTCGTCAAATAGGTAGTGAACCGCTTTAAAAGTCGTTTAAAAATTGAAACCATCATAATACCTATATTCATACACCCGCTATCAGTAGCACCTCGTCCTTAGGGGGCGAATAAGGGTAGCAATAGGAATGAGAAGAGCGGTCAGAGGGGCGAGAGCGGCCGGGGGGAATTCAGGGAGCGTAATTGGGACTTTTTCTTTGGACTTTAACCTTTTGTTTTGTAAAGTGACTTCTTGCCCGTGTCCGTTAGACGCGCCAATCGATCGAGAACCTTCTAAACTATTCTGAAGTGCGAGACTAGTTCAAGAATATTTAAAACCTCTTTCTTATAAAAGACTGGATTGAAGAGTTTGGTGGCAAGGAATGGATGGATGAGAAGATTAGTGTGGATATACATATTGGAATAGGCGCTTTTATTTTTTTCTATTGAACTTTTTCGAGTTTTTATCATGCGGGATATAACTAGCTAGTGAATTTAAATTTGTTTATAGAATGGTCGCTTTTATATTTGAGCTTCATCGAGTTTTTTATCAAGTTGGGTGTAGTCAATTAGATTTTCTTTTAAAGTCTGTTTCGTCAGTAAGATTTAGATTGTGACGTAATACGAAGCGATTATAAATTAGGCAATTGCTTTCTTAAAAATCGGTATAGCCATTCCAGAGAAACCTCTCTCAAACAGACAGAAAGACAAAACATTAAAAAAAATGGTTTTTCCTCATATAAATAAATATATTATATTCTACGACATAGTTGAACTAGCTTGTGTTATGGGTTCTAGAATGCGGAAAAACATAGGTACTTATATTTTGCAAATGCATACATAATCAATAGGAATACTCAGATCAATGTAAATAGACATTATTCATACATGCAAATATTTACACTGAGCGGAAATCGAACCCGCGCCACTGTCGTAGCAGTCGAATAGGTACTGTTCAGACAAACCAGATTGTATACTAAGAATGTACCAGTCAGCAGATATGTTGGTACAGTCAACTCAAAATCTCTTTAGCCGATATTAGCATGCTGGTCTGTATATGCGTCAGTGTGTACCAAATCGATGCAATTCCTATTGTGGTGTAATGAGCCCATTTCAATGCAACTATCGCGTTCTAATCCCGGGTTCGATTCAGTTTTAGTCTCGCTACCATCTCATATCAAATTTAAGGATTTAATAACTGATTATGTTGTGTTTTGAATATTTTGAACACCTGGTTTGCTATTTTTTTATACTACTTAGGTGGAAGATAAGCACACTGACCACTAGATGGGAAGTGGTTACCGTGGCCCATGAACATGTGCAATACCAGGAACTATTCTTCCTGATAGTTCTTAAAATCAGAGCAAGAATGTAACAGAAAAACTCTACATAAAATTATTAACAAAAATTGAGGGTCTTTCACTCTTTTCTCTAGTGGATATCTTCTCACACCACGCCCGCTGAGCCAGTGGAGGGTTATGTCGAACTTGAACCGACTAAAACCACACGCCGCGCCGTTTTGGGTCTTCGAGCGCCGGTGTGTAAGGTGACCCCGTACGGCATTTCCCTCGCGGAACTCTTCCCTCTAAGTCAGGTAGCTATACCGATATACCCAAATACCCAAAACTTTTACCCGAAGTATTTTTTAAAACAGTACCTATTGGTAATGTGTACCCTAAGTATGTTGTGTCTCTTTCACTCTTATTTCCGCCTCGAGTTCAATTATGAAACCGTTCTAGTCTAATTAACAAATGCCAATTTAGTGAACTGAATTGGAACAGAGACACGAATGGAGTGGAACGAAATGTGTTATTAAAATTTTCTGTACCTAATTTGAATTTTACTCCATTTACTTGTTATGGTAATAGCATTTATTTAACTATTGTAGTTGTTGATCATAACCATTTTATTTATCCTGTAAAAGTACAGTTTGATATAGGACAAAGAACCATACACTAGCCATCATTTTGCTTTAACTGAATGCCGATATTTTAATAACACTGTTATATATTGTGAAATGTATGTTTCACAAGTACTTTTTATCGTATTTATTTAGTTTATTCGTGCAGATATATGTATGTAAGTAGCACATAATATTGTGAAGGTAGGTACTACTTCAAAAAGAATCTGCAAAAGGAATAGTACAAGATAAAATAATTCAAAATGTATCGTATAAGTAATATCTATTGTTTATTATCTTTGTTTCTATCGTAGAGATGTGGATCATACATTACGTACCTACTTATTAATCTGAGAAAGCCGTCCCTATCTTTTATGATTTCAGATTCAGTAAAGGACATAGGAAAGAAAAAGACCTATGATTTCTTTATCAAATCAATTGTGAAAACTCTCAAATATGCTAAGTGCTAATAATATGTGTTATAAAATATTAAATATAAATCAGCTCCACGCAGTTCGCTGTGCGACGATTATAACGAGAAGTGGATATAATTGGTTATATTGAGAAGAGGTTGAACAGGTGTTCCTTTATGTTTGTTTATTGGAAAAATTATAATTTAAATATCGCATAAACTATCACTTATATACTATCGCATGTTGAGTAGGGCATTTAAGCGAATGACTATTTTATAGTAGATAGGTCCGATAGAGTCCAGCCCTATGATAGAGAGGTTTCGGGTTCAAATCCTGGACACTACACTATTAACGTGACGTGTGGTAAGGGGGTAAACTAGTAATTTCGGTTATTATTAATATTATTTAAAAAAAATTGAAAAAAAATCTTGGTTGCATCTAAAGTTAGCACTTCAAAGGAGAAGTAAGGGCCTGGGATCTACTCTAATACTGCTCCTTCTTGGCTTTTAAGGAAGCGACTGCCGTCTAACCCCCCCACCCCATCAATTAGCAGATGTACCGTTGGCTCTGAAGATCCCCACACAAGTGCAGTTAAAAAAGCGTGCTTAAAAGCGTGTTTAAAGAAACGCTAACGTTAAACATAGCATTTATAACGTTTTATTTTATTATTAAAAAGTATTATTCGCAGATTTGTAACATACGTTGTTGATTCGTCGAGCGAGGCGCACGTGTTCGTCCCACTCGCGGGAGGATTACCGCCGAGCGGGAATTTTGTTACGATATTTTTGTGGGATTAAGCGCGCATTAGCGCCCAAATGCGGGTAAGCGGGAATTTTCAGTTTGTATCAACTGGGTTACTAGTATTTTTTACTTTTACTATAAGAGGATTTTATAGTGCACTCCATCTATACTAGAGATGCCTTATATTATAAGGACTTGGGATTGTGGAAAGACGGAAATACCTACGTGTATTGATTTATTTCAAGGCTTTCTTTTTTTCAAGGCGGCAAAGAAAATTATTGCATGAAGGATATACCTATTTTATTTTTCATGTTTTTATATTATTTAATAGCTCATGCCCGCGGCTACGCCCGCGTGGACTTCGGGGTTTCGCGTACCTATATAAATAAATTATACAAAATGAATGATATTATTTAATGCAAGCTATTAGAAATTGGGAAAATATTGCTGCTGAATACACACACACACTATCAATCACGCACACAAAAGTAGAATTACGCAATCATGTGTGTGTATGTGTGTGTGTGTGCACCCTAATAATTTTTCGCCTAGGTCCCTGTCTAGCCTGTAACGATGCTAGGGAATAGGGTGCACCTAGACAAATGTACAGACAACAGAAAAGTTTGATAACAATTATTTAATTACAGTTAATTATGTTTATTATATCTACTGTAAACATTCATTATTAATCTTGAGTAATTCGTGCACTATCTAATTTAGAGGATTGTTCAATTAAGGGATATTTTTAAATGAATATAATAATAAAACATTTGTTTTAAAAAATACTTAGGCTAATAGGCTACCTATGTTACTTGCACGATATAGAACACAATTTTTTTCTGGAATTCTTTTCTATTTGTCTATTTGTTCGCGATGGACGCAAAAAAGACCTTTGAAAGGTCTTAACATGATACGCATTTTGAATCACAATCGATTGATTAGACCCGGTGATATAGTCAAAAAATGCGGAAACGGACGTCCTTGCGTGTGGAGCCACGGACTAGTAAACAAGAATTAATATAGGTACTTATAACAAAGCTCCGAGGCGACGGCGTGCCCATATTCCGGGGGCATGACGGGAACACCGTGGGTCCCAAACCCGAGAGGGCATCTGGAATCCGGAGAGGATGAGCCGGGGTGCGAGGGAAGTGCTCTATCATGGGCCACCTTACACCCTGGCGTCAGAAGAGCTTGGACGGCGTGCGGTTTTAGTCGGTAAGAGTCCGACATAACCTGCCCCGCTGGCCGCGTGGTGGGTATCCATGAGGATTTCCGCACGGTAAAAAAGGTACTTATAAAAAAAATAACAAAATGTTAAGATGTCTCTACCTACCCCTCATCAAATACACAAGCGTGAGTAACTACATAAAAAATAGATAAAAAATAGTATTCCTCTCAACAACAAAAAATAATTACAGCCTAATTTGCAGACGCTACTGAAACCGAACCCTTTCTACCAGCGATTTGTTTTAAAGGTCGTCGCCCTCAAGCTGTCTCACTCGAACATCATAGTTTTAATATTTCCCTTCTCTCTCGCACACTCATAGGGAAACACGACCTACGGGACCATGGACGGAAGAGGTTTTTTTTACACCGGAAGTTCGGATTTTGGTAATGTCTGTATATACCTACCTACTTATAAGTCCTATGGAAAGGATAGGGGAACAAACAAAATACAAATCAGTGACTTGTTTCTCAACATACCTACGTTTTATATATGACTAAGGTAACAAACAAGTAGATAGTCACATCATGTAAACCCCACCTGATGGCAAGTGGTTGCTACGGTCTATGAATGTTAGAACAGCAGAAGGAGGACGAAAAGAGAGTTTCTCGTTATATGATTTTTTTTTACGTCAATATGACTTTACCTCACCTAATGGTAAGCTAAAGGTAAAGTCTCAAAGTAAGAGATAAAATAATGACCTAATAGGTTTGCACAACCGGTGTGGTACAAGTTCAATCCAGCGTGAAACACCAATGCATAAATAACACTTACAGCATGAACCTGTAAGACACATGGACGGCACTCGTTGAAGATTCCAACTGACGACTCTAGATTCGGCCCAGTTGTTTACACGTACAAGTCGGTACAATCCCACAAGAGCCCTTGCACTACAAACGTCGTTCGATTTACTAAAAATGAATGAATGATTTTTTTAAAGCGGCCATCTTGATTCTCAGCTACGTTACCGAATTCATGGGATTGATTTTCTTTTGTTTTTTTGACAAAATTTTCATTATCAGCATCTTTTTTATTGATATATCGGCTTTTCTGGGAGCGACTGCCGTCTGACCACCGAAAACTGTAAGAAGGCCTGTACCAGAGCTTAATCCGTTATTTAGCAGGTTTACCGACGAAGTAGCAGGTGAAATTGGCTTAGGGCTTTTTATCGTGTGGAAATCCCCATGGATACCACCCCCGTCGGCAATCGGAGGTGGTTACGCAGGAATCGAACCGTATAAAACCGCATGCCATCTCGGGTTTTAGCCTCAAGGATGTACCTACTGGTCGGGCACTCTATACCCTCCTTCCACTCTACCCCACATTTTCTACTAAATTGTAATTGATCAAATTCTAAGAAATCTTATTAAATTCCTACATAAGGTACCTACTACCCAAAGCATAAAGACTCTTCAGTAAAACATCTGGTCCAACATGCGTAAGTAGGTGCCTACTGCAACCTACGTAGTAGGTACTATTGGTATTCTGTGCCTACGTATTGACCTAGAATAGCTATTTATTACTTATTTTCCGTTTCGGTACATTACCGAAATTATATAAAACCCACCCTTTCATCCCAAAAATAAATAAAAAATACGTTTAGAAAATAAACTCCCTTTAGAGCAAACCCTAAAAAAAGAACCTTAAAAATATTGAAAAAAAACACCGCCTGCCATTGGCGTAGGTCAGTAACCTAACCGTCATTCATTCCAATTTCAAACTTGGAATTCCGAGCGAAGAAGCTACGCACACAGGCGCACCGCACGCACACAAATTGGGCGGGTTTAATTTGTATATTTATGTAGGCCACGCACACATGTGCGTGTTATATGGGTCGGCACACAAACACAATGGAAATGTTTTCGACGCGTCATATAAGACGGTATTTAAATGAATTATTGTTTGTTTATAAGGGATTAATCGTCGTGTTTGTAGTACTAAACTCAACCTTATTGACAAGGCTTAAAGTTGTTAATTCAATAAACCTGTAATAGTTTTTAATGGTACCTATCTAATAATTATACAAAAATCCTTAATTAAATCGAAGTAGGTACCTATTTGGGTATGGCATATTATAAGAAATTATTATGCCATGTGTTATTAGCCTCTTTTAATAACACCTTGGCGGAAATATTCCGCCTGACTTTTGTGAGGAAAAGGTCGCATTTCGTGTAAGGCAATGCACTGATAGAGGCTATTTCGTGAAGGCTATTGGGAACTTGACATTTATAAAGTTAAAAAACCGATAAGTAGGTACTGCATCGTATTTTATAATATTATGGTGATAACTTTTACTAAATAGGTGATTTAATACATTTAAAATGTGCCATTAATATTGTCGGATTAAGTTTTCCATTCAAATAAAATAGTTATTACCGAGGAACTTAACGACATTATTTAAACACTTTCTTCGAACATTTAAAAACAAAAGTACCTAGTTTCTAAGAATTCAAATCAAGATCAAGTTCGCAATTTAAAAAAAGAATTCGGTATTCAAATTTCATGTTGTCATAAGTTCGCAAGGTGTTCAATTGCGTGTGTGCGTTCGACGCACACAAACACATTGCGTCCGCTTGGGGTAGGTTAGGGACGGAATTGGGGTGGGCCGCGCGCCGAATGTTCAACAGCGTTGTTTGTGATATTGTTGGAAAGCTTAGTATTGGCGTAAAATTGGATAATGTTGTTTATTTAGAAAAACAGTAAATATTTTTACGAACTTAACAGAGCGTATTATGTGCTCTAAAACATGAATAAACATAGATAGGTACTTCAATACTTTTTTGTTAATATATAGGTTTTGTAGCTGCATATGCTATATACAAACACTAATGCAAACATGTGGAAGTAACTCATTCATGCATAAATATATTTGCACTAAATGGGAATAGAACCTGCAAGGCTGCTGGTAAATCCCAACATAGCCATCCAAAACTAACGACTTATAATTATTTAAGGATTAAAGTAAATGTACCTTTTAATGGATGCTTTGTAAATTAAAAACAAAATTAAAAAAATATTTTTTTCTCACAACCCACGTTTGCAATGCTATAGGTACCTATACTTATGCAAAAAAGCTGACATAAAATTTATATTGATCCTATGATTGCTTGTCATAGATTGCCTTGTGTGATAAAGCCGCTAATTGATGATATTCATCTATTAAGCTATCCTAATGTAAAGATTACAGGGACATTTATGTTTACCTACTGCTGTTAAGAGATAATGATATTTCCCAAAGAAGTTACACAAATGGGAAACTCAGAACCTCGGCAATAACAAAATATAACCAATGTTATGACTATCAAATATCAGTCTCTACCGACGCGACATCAATTCCTAGAAAACATTATTTGATATGCAGCTCTTGAGAATATTTATGTAAAAATATTTCTAGGTTTTTTTCATATTTCTAATGATTTACCGTAATAAGTACCTTATACAATCTATAAATATATATAATATATAAAGGTATTATGTAATAATGCAATATATTACATAACATTATGTTAATTTTTGTTATTACTATTATGCTAATGAGATTGTCGAATTGAGACAATTTAAACTTGAAGACTGCCCTTGCACATAAGAAACTGCGATCTGATGTCATTATACATATTGTGTACAAACGTACATGAAAATTCAAAGGCAAAAAGGTGTCTTTACGAATAAAGTTCTATAAAATGGCCACAAATTAACCTACACAATTTGTTATGCCATTCCTCCTTATGAATTAGGAGCTCATTCTAAATTCAAATGTCGTGTATAACGGCTAAAAACCGTCAGCGACCAACAGGTCCGGTTCTTACGGGACAAGTTTCGACCATTCAACCGTAGTTGACATTAACTCGATTTAAATTGCATCTATAGGTTAAAATTGACATACGGTAAATAGGTACTTGTAAGTACCTACAGATTTTGACTACCTACCTACCTAGTAACCATTAAATTGTTCGCAATGTAAGTGGAATATTTAAAATTATTATTAAACTAAAATCATATTGTAGGTATATCTCGAAAAATAACTACCTAGTTACTTTTATATTAAAATATTCAAAATAAAGTAATAAACAGTAACTATTATTACTTTATATCTCAGATTTGTGTACTTAATAAAAATGAGCCAAGAGATTTTCAATATTATCAAGAAATCATAATCCTTATCTTGACTTCCAATCAGTTTTAATGTAAATTTTATTAGTCATTCACTCAAAATAATCCGTCCGTTTTTCTATTCGCATTAATATTAAAATGGTTTCTATACTGATCTCTGGAGCAAGTTGACAAACTACTCGCATACTGCGGCATGACTTGTCGTGTAACATTCATTACACTGACAGCGTTCATCGATCGTGCTGATGGATTGACCACAATACAATACCTATACCTACGTACCCAGGTTATATTATATGAGACCTAGGTTATATTATCTATATGAGGGTACTAAAACAAAACATAATAAAAATAATTTTACCGGTTCATTGATTAAAGGTAAAGGAATAAAGCTTTTTTTTGTATTAATAATACTATTCTTCCAATCATTTTCAACGTATTTTGTAGCATTTAAAACAACGATATCAAGAACCCTTGACGTCCTGTCCTGACGCATAAATAAAAGTTTGCCTACCTACCTACCGCTTTTTAAGCGAACTACGTTTCAAAATATTGTATTATTTAAAAACATTGCAAATAAACTGAATGCCAAACAAGCCATCGAATTTTAATTAAATGGGCAATCAAAACAAACGGGATATATAAACCGGTACGATGTATAAAACAAAATAACACTGACATCATATCCCTATTCCCAAGCACATAAAAATAGCTCAGTATCAACTGACGGAGTGAACGATCTTCGGGTGTTTCAAAAAAGGAAAAAATTGTGCAACGGCCAATGCTCGTCGGCAGTAGTGGAATACGCGCTCTCTAGCAAAAAAGCGGGGTCGTTGCCCTCGCGGCGTGTCCTTCGCGCACTTGTGTATGTGTGCGTGTCACCGCACGCACACTATAACAGGTTTCGCATTTTTCGTTCGCACACAATTCGTTTGTGTGCGTAACGCGGATGCTTTTGAGTGCGTTAACACGTTGGACGCACGCAAAAAAGCGTGCATTAGGACGGACGCACACCGCGGCGCATCACGACGTAAGTACTTGTGGTAGGTTATGGCAGTACTTGATGATTAATAGTGGATTACATTTAAAACAGTTTTAATGTTAGCATTAATATTCTTTTTATTTTAATTGAAATTAGGAATTACGATTACGATACGGAATTTAGATTAAGAATGACGTCAAATAGATGTAATTACCTACGTTGCACTATTTTGAAAATAAAGAAAATAATAAAATAAAATAAATAAATAAGAGATTAAGGAAACGAGAGCTTCATTTAATTGTAGCAATTTTTAAATGTCAAGATGAGTTATTAACCTATACCTAATCGTTTGTAAGAACTGAGACGTAACTCTGCTAATTACAAATGTATTTAAAACTATCTAATTGTTTTCATTTCGTGTCTACTTACCTACGTACCTATATCAGAACTAAGATCGTCTGCCTACCCTTGCCCCAATTATTTGAGGTCGGCGCGCTACATGTTTATCTACTTCATACATTCTTGCCAGATGTCATCTCCTCAGTCACTCCCTTTCTTACCATATCCTCTTTCACGCATTCCATCCATCTTTTCTTGAGACTAGTGCTGCTAAAGCCCTCTACATTCATACTTTAAACCTTTTTAGCAACATTACTCTCATCTCTTCTCATAACATACCAATACCACGAGCGTCGATACCCACACTGGCGGAAGTTAGCTTGTTAGATCTTAAGTTAGCTGTTAAGGAATATTGTTAAAAGGCATGATGTGGTTGACATGTCTTTATTGATAAAAACCCCAAAAACTAAAAAATAATAGTAAAAATTTTTTACAGTGTTACAGCACTCGTAGGCGTCTCAGTCACTGTAAATATTACAAAAATAAAATTGCGTTACAATCTTGTAAACAGGCATAACTACTTAATATTAACGTTTCACGATGCGTACAAAATAATAGTGCTAGTTTCTCGACATCAATGTGCGTTTGCCTTATCTAAGAGTTGCGTGCAGCGGGCCAGTGCGCGCGGCCTCTTAATTTTGTCATTAGAACGCTACTCGTTATATTGTAGTCCAAATTACTTTCGTATGCTATTTTTTCGCGCGAATCTAAAATAACGCGAAATAATACTTTTTTTTCTTGGTCGTCTTCTTCTTAGACCTATAAAATATATTTTTTGATATCCTTGTCTGCCAGAGCTCACGATCCCCTCATTTAACACCCAATTCCCCTTCCAACCTCCCCATACCCTCCCCTCCAGGGTCGGCAGCGCGAGTGTGACACCCTGGTATTGCACACGTCCATAGGCCACGGTGATCACTTCCCATCAGGTGGATCGTGTGCTTGTCTGCCACCCAAGTAGTATAAAAAAATAAATTAAGATGCTTATGCACGGTGTATTAATTTTTAGTCTATTAAATCTAAGCTATTAACCAAGGCAGCAAAAAGAAGTTATAGCTATCGTGTTGTGAATGAGCAATGTTCTATAGCTATTATAATCACAAGAGCAGTGGGTATACTTATTCTGATGGCTAGCTTTAGTAGGTACTGCTTAGTAAAAAAAACAATGAGTCGTCATGGCTCAAAAATTCCGTCAAGCTTGAAGGATCTCAAATAAAAGTAATGATTTTGAAACCCTATTGAAATGATTTTTGAATCGTAGCTTCTAATTCCAGAAAATAACTTTTGAAGTATCATTTTACGAGCTTATTTTTATTGATTTAAGTTCCATTTCAATTAAAAAAAATTGGACAAGAAAACCATTAATACAACAAAATATAGAGAAATTCTCGTTTGAGTTCTTTAGTGCAAAAAGGCTTGTTAACTTAAATGGTTGTTATTTAGAACTCTTATAAGCTATAAATTTACTTATACAGGTTTTTTAAACCACTTAGGTGGTAGACAAGCACACGGACTACCTGATGGGAAGCGGCTCCCGTGGCCTTCTTTAAGAACCCCATATTTTAGACGCTAAGGAAAACCACAGCAAGTAGATCATTTTTCTTTTCTTTTTTTTCCTTTTTGTTACTTCATTGATCTCACCATTGTAAACAATATGCGTAGACTAAAGCTTAATTTTATTACCATTTACTATTATCACAAATATTTCTAGTACTTATAAAAAAGCTGGACACCTACAAGAAGCACTTACCCAAAACAAACGTCAATTAGAACAAACCCTCGAGCACACCGAGCGCAAACATAACTCGCAAATAAAGGCTGGTTCACACGGTAGTGTATGGGTGCGGCAGAGCGTCGTTTATAGGTCGGCACTTGCATGCGTTACAATCACGACCATATTGCATTCAATTAGTGCAGTTCGCGAATAAAAAATAGAATTGGTCTGAGTCTGGTCTGGTCTAAGAAATTATAATGCTTCACCTAGATGTGGGCTGCAGTAGATGTCATACATATTCTGGCTACATTTTATTATTTTAAGGGTAATTGGTGATAATGGAAATAAATACTGCATCATTTAAAATCTTTGATAAAAAAAAATATTTTATGTAAATAAAAATAATAACAGACGTTCAAAAGGATAAGATCATAAAATCAAACATAACGCTCATAATTTTGAAGCAATTAGAGTTGTAGTTTCATTTCTTAATAGCTGACTATTATCATAAGTTATTGCTATGAAAATAATAATGAAAATTGTTAGTTTTCTTTTACACAAGGCTTTTTTTTCTACTTGAAAACGGTTGAACAAAACTGTCTTTTTTACTTAGATGTTTCTATTTTGTTATATATGACAAATCCTTAGTGGGTGTTAACGTGGGAGTAAACGTAACACACTTTATAGGTCATGAGGCACGATTCAATCACTTCCATCTAAAATTAGGATCTTACACGCCAACTAGAAAAACACGTAATATGAATTGAGTAATTTTGTGCGATTAGGTTTGATTGAGACAGACAGATTGGAGGATGGACTTCGTTGGGCTGTTGTCAGTCTAAGCTTACGTATTATAGATTAAAATCATGTCAATTTTAGTTACCTATTTTTTCTTTTCAGTTTAATTTTATGCAGTCGGTTTTTTTTATTTTTTTATAATTTACTTTATTGTCATTGGTTTGCAATTAATGGGACAGTTTTAATAATTATATAATTAAATCAAGTATTATACGATAATAATGCACCAAATTGATGAATCTGAACACAACTACAATGTGTATTTGAATAGACTTATAGTTTAACATTATTAGGCTTTAGTGAAAAGCAAAACGTACATTTTGTAGAAAAATTACTATTTAATAATATAATCAATAGAAGTACTAAAAGTCAAGTAACACGAACGGAACATTATCGAAATAGGTTACAAAAACATTAATATTAATTAGAAAATTACGCATAAGTTGAAAACAGGAAAACTTTGGACCGATGCATTGTTAAAATGGCCGCTGGACGATGCAAAATTGCAATGTGCATTTGACGTAAATAATAAAATATCGGCTTTTGTTACTGCGTGTGGTTTCATGATAATGTAAAATATTCAATAAGTAATTAAAGGAGTACAAAAATAGATATTTAGGTCGCCTTGAGGCATCTTCGTGCTATAATTGTAAACCATGAAAATTGTTTTATAAGGTGTCTTGCAATGCTGCCTCTAATTTTGGCTACGATTGAAACTAATAGAAAATTATTTTGATGACTTTACATTAGTCTTTCTTCTGTTGAAATAAGGTTAAATGAATCATCAGTTTCGATAACTTAATCTTGCACCAGACTGCGAAGTGCATAGTAGGTTATAAAAATAAATATGTGAGTTCTCATTTCACTAATTTGAAAACTCATGTCAAACTTTGCAATCAAAAACATGTTTTACTACAGTAGGTACAAGACAGTACAAGGTAATAGCTTTGTGTTTTGTGTTCGTTTAACTCACTATCATACTGAAGTGAAAGTAAAGGTTTTGAATTAAGTATTGCACTTTAGTGTCAATATTTAAACTATAGCTAACCTCTACCTATTACCTAAGTGATTTTTAAACATCTTGTTGATGAGTTGACGAGGATTCAGTTAACAGTTATTGTCAGATTACTGCAGAAGAATAAGAAAAGTACATTCAACATTGGTAATGATGATTTCTAATTTTCTTTAGATTCTAGAATTACATTTTTTTATAGGTACCTATATATCGGTCACGTCAATATGATTCAACCTCGCCTGATGGTAAGATAAAGGTAAAGGTTCAGGAAGGGGGTCCCCATTACATACACCGACAGTGACATCATAATGGTGGCCCTCAACTTAATATACTCCTAAAAAGAAAAATTAATACATTTGATGCAACGTGCAATTTCTAAATCGATTGTCATTTACATTTCAAATCAGTTCAGTAGCATATTCACGAAGGTGTAATAACAAGTTTAGTACCTAGGTGTAATTTAAGCAAGGTCCTATGCAACAATGCTGAATCAACGGCACACCCGCCACAAGACCGTCCCAATCTAATTAAAGTAAAAGCTCTCATTGTGCGTCACACTTTATGTCGCCTGTTCATATGTTAAGATATTGAGTTAGTGATGTTATGAGTATGAGTGAGTGTGTGTGTCAGTTCTGTTGCTTGTGAGTGTGTGTTAATAGTTAGTTTGAAGCTTATCTAAGATAATTTTTATTGAATAATGCGCACTGACAGGTATGCCAAAAGAAGATTAACGTATTGTAAGTATACTTAGGTTTTATAATAAATCATTGTCCACGATATTCATAAATAGAGTAAGTAGTACCTACTTAAGCCCATTTTAATCTAGAAACCATGTTTTCAGTATAGATCTTTGGTTATGTAATAATTATTAAAATCTTCTTCCTCGTAAAATCGTCGTCAATCATCATAAAAATTTTCTTGGTGTTCTTCCCGTCCCCAACCCTGAGAGAAAACGAAGATACCATTACCTCGCCCATCAATCAGCAGGTACACCGGCTTGCATTTGAGATTTGTAAAGATCCCGAAGATCTTGATAGAACACAAATTAGATGCATGTGGTACTAATTAAAACCCAGTGTGCCTCAGACCTTTCATTGATTGATTCCTAATTCAAATGTCTCGTTGTAAAATGTTCTTAATTCAAATGCCCTTGTGACGTACGATTAACTAGTTTGATATTGTTCTTAATTCAAAAGCTATCGGCCTTAATTGATTTAAACCTATAAAATGGCGTCTGTTTACATTGAAGGATAGAAAAATTTTATAATAGTCATAAACCATAAATTCAAGAAGGCCCACAACACATTAAGATTATGTAAGCAACATAGGGCCTCGGTGGCGTAAAGATAGTGCACACGACTGCTACAATAGGGGGCGTGGGTGTCTATTTTTATTGGTCTGAGTGCTTCTATCTATAATTTAAAATTTATGTATTTACAAAAATAAGTAATTATCTATGTTTATTCGTATTCTAGCACCCATAACACAAGCTATCCGCTTCCCATCACCGCTTCCTATCAGGTGGGCCGTGTGCTTGTCTGCCAACTACGTGGTATAAAAAAAGTTAAACTAGGTAGGTATTAGTACTCACTTTGGGTCTAGAGAGCGCTGTGTAGAATGTTGTAGAATATTATTTTATTTATTACTAGCGACCCGCCCCGGCTTCGCACGGGTGCAATGCTGATACTAAATTAGCCTTAGTATATGATGCATGTATTATACATATAAACCTTCCTCTTGAATCACTCTATCTATTGGAAAAAATCGCATCAAAATCCGTTGCGTAGTTTTAAAGATTTAAGCGCACATAGGGATATAGGGACAGAAAAGGCGACTTTGTTTTATACTATGTAGTGATTAGGTACCTATTTATATTTATAGCTGTTTGTCGATAATCTGTGAAACGCAAAAGTAAAAGCTCGTAATAATTGCCCGCCATTTGTGTCTATTTAGTACTTAATTTTAACAACGCGGCGGTATGTAGTTAACTTAATCGGCCTATCTCCGGCGAATTGGTCTTTAAGAACCTCACTCTTGAGTCTAATTTCAATTCAATTTCGATTTAAGAACAATCCTAATCCTCAAAGACCTCCTTCACTAGACTTTCGCTTTCCATCAGGTGGGCCGTGCGCTTGTCTGCCACCTAACTGGTATAAAAAAGACTACATCTTAGTCTTAGTCTCATCTATTTATTATTTAGATATAATAATACTATTAGGTATGTTTTTAATAACTCAAACAATAAAATACCATTGAAACAAAAAACCAATTCCCACCTTACACAACACCCACAAGTCCTACAACCTAAAACCCATTAAGAAAAACAAAATACGAATTCAAAAAAAAGAACACAAGTAATTTGAAATTCGAATCATCGAACAAAAAAAGTCATTGTCGAAAAGTCAGCGCATTGACTGGCTCCGCCCGCGCACGCTATTGGGCCGCCGCCGACGCGACGCACATTGGAATTTTAACAAAACCCCTCAGCCTAGTTCCGCCTTCTAAAATGTTTTTTTATCCGCTCCCGACCAAAATGGCGGGCCACTATTTGGATAGTGATTAAACTGTTTTATAGAAATTTACTTTACAGAGACGCTCGACGTTCAACGTTGGTCGTTTTTCTGCTGTTTATTTTTAATGGTGATGTAATTGCGTAGATACTGACTTTGATACTGAAGATACGTGAATAGTGACGTACCTAGTTACGTATTAAAGGTATACCTAGTTTGAATTGTTGTTTCAAAATGGCGTTTACTTTTAGATAAGTGTCAAGCTTGAATTACGAACCTACTAACATACAAGAAATTTTTTTTTTCACATTTTTTCATAATAATTCTTAGTATGTACCTATTTAATTAACTATTATAGTTTTTACTATTATGTGTATACGTTGACCTGTAAAATTTCAAGTCTATTCATTTTGGGTCCAGAAATAATTTTATAGTGTAGGTACCTAGTAGAGTTTATGGAATATTTAGTTATTTTCCCATGAAAGCAGAGGGACATACCTAGGCACAGATTCACTCTCCGCAGTTACCATGGTACGTTGTCAAGTGATCTCTAATATGGTACTATTATCGTCCGTTTGTTTGTCACGTAGGTTATGGTGCTACAATCGTTTGTTTGTTACTTAAGTGTTGGTGTAACTCTGTCAGTAGTCTGAAATTGTCCGTGAGGTTGGTACTGTGGTTAAGAGCAAAACAAGTTTCGAGTGGTCATAGAGTCAAAATATTTAAAAATCATTCTACTAATATTTGAAAATCTTGACCATCCACTCATACTTTCTTTACGTGTCGTCTTGACTTTTACGGGAGCGACTACCATCTGCCTCCGACACCCAAAGAGGAAAGCCTGCCCCAGGACCTCATCTAGATTCTTGATTGGGCCTCACACAACCAAAATAATGATGACTGAAACTTATTTTTGATAGGATAGTAACGTAGGCATTTATGTCACTCATGAAATGTGAGACCTTGTTTTCTTAGACCATGGCTATCATAGAAATGTCAATCAAATTTCATTACCAACACACTAAGCAAAACAACAAACGTCTGTATAATCTATGGCACCACTCTCTCAAACCATGTCAAGGACGAAATAACTTCAGATAGCTGTCAAAAGGTCAACAACCTCTTCCCTAACCTCACTCAATATTGACTACCGAACTGATTCTTTCACCGAACAAACGAATTGTCTGGCTAAAAACTGTACGAGACACGCTTGCTCAGAACTTTGACCCTTCAGTCATAGATCACAAAATTGCGTGGATACGGCAAACAGATATACCTATTGGTCTCTATATTATCAACTAAAGTAGCAAACAAGCATTAAGAATGGAAGTTGGGATTTATTTAAACTTGCAATGTCAACACTGCTACTTAAAAGGTGTCTATGGGACCCTACTATGATTTTCGGAGCATAAATCAATATCATCTGCAAGCCGGCAGTTACACCTGCAGATAACGAACGGGTTAGCCGTATTCTAAAACTCATATCTGTCGTAAAATATTTTCACTCATAGTAACAACTTAACATCTAGTGCAGGGTAGGCGAACCTTTATGCATCAACGTGCCATTTTTTTCTAAAAAATGTTTTATAGGGTCACTGGCGTGCCATCAAAACTAGAGGTATAAGTCAATTCAATCTCGTCAAAGTCATTCTCGTTAGATCGTCATAAAATACCTAAACACATTTTTTACACAAGTTTTATGATCGGCGACGTGCCGAAAATATTGTGCCGCGTGCCACCAATGGCACGCGTGCCATTGGTTCGCCTACCCTGATCTAGTGGATATACAGTCGTTGATAAGAAAAAATATATTAAACTAGTAAAGTGTCACTTGAATAATTTTAATATAGTTAACAGCTAAAGTACCACAAAAATTAATCAATAATTAGCTAGTGAAGTACGTAATTAAACTGGTTAAAAATATAATTCAATAAAAGAAGTGCTTTACAAAAAAGTGCCACTATAATTAAGTACCGTGTACGTAGTTACTTGAGGCTATGTAGCACAGATGACATTTCAAATAAGTACCAAACGCATTAGGCAGGTGCGTTTGAATGGCACTACCTAATACGTAGCTTAGGGCCAATGTATATGGCCAGTGACCAGCTGCCGTTAAGTTATTTACGAGTTCAAGTTTATTTTTTATTTACCTACGTTATAGTGAGTGTAAATTGTGTCTAACCGATTTCAGAAAAAGAAAATGAATTTCGTTTCGTCAGCTTTGATTAATTTGTCGAATTTAGTGGAGAGCATACCACAAATTAGGCAAAGATGTAGGGGAGGGGCTTAGAGTTTCTGTGTTGTCAACGTAGGAGACTTTCGTCTACCCGCTGACAGCACAGAACCCCTCTAGTGAACTCTGGCTACCCTACTTACCGCCGCGCGCCGGGAACACAACACGATGGTTATTATGGCCGCGGTCTTCTGTAGGGCGGAGGTAATACCCCAGTCGGACTGCTCAGTTCGGGCGGGAGATACCGTCGTCGTGTCCTTCCTTCTTATTAATCTATCTAAATATATCACATATATGGAGCTGAATGGTCAATAGATAAAGTCTAGAGGCCCCTAATAAGACAACAATACATTTTTTAGAGGGTTTTCGTTTCTTATAACCAACACAAACGTTAAACGTTTAACGCTGAGTGAATATGTTATTCCGGAGAGCGAAACCACCTCATCCATATAATGAGAGTAATGAAGATCCGTGGAGCACCCCTTGCCCCAGCATCTTAGCAGTTTTATAGGTCGCTTCGAATCGTCCACTCGACCGCTATCGATCTCCCCCATCCCACCCATTGTTAATATTTCAGCTCATATTTCGGTATTTGAAACGGATGGACGGGAAAAATTATTTTGCTCCCAACTTTGGTATTTTAACTTCAATACTCAAGACTTTTTCCCTACGGGGTAGGTAGAGACAACGGCTATGATATACATCGATTAAACTAGCGATGTAACTAGGTACTTATTTAGATTTCTAATGGAAGATAACGCAATTTTCTATAAAGCGCTATCTAGACATAAAGTAAGCATAGCTTAACTACCTTTTAATATAGGTCCTAGAATGCGGATAAACGTACTTCGGTAGGTAGGTACTTACATTTTGAAGAAGTCTATATTAGGTATACATAGAAACACCTAGGCAAATACAAATAGACATTATGCAATACACATAATAATTATACATTTATACAAATATTTGCACTGAGCGCGAATCGAACCTGCATCCTCTGACTTAGCAGTTGAACGTTCTACCGTCATGGCACAGATGTCGCCATAGGCATACATAGAGTAGCTTAGTGGTTATTAAGGGGCCTTACGATTGAGATATTCCAGCATCGAATCCTGGCGAATACACCACCAACATGAACTTACTTTTAACACAGACAATTTTAGCTTAGCTAAAGAAAATATTAATAATTTCGGTTTCTAATATTCTTATAAAAAAGCCCTGGAATTGATCCCGGGTACTACTCTCGAACACATTATCACTGCGCCAACACTTGATGAAAAAAAATCTGTAGTTCAATAATTTTAATCACAAAGTTTAAAACGTTCTGCAGTTGCAGTAGGTAGGTATGGTAGCGGGGTCGTCGCCGTTTGGGCCGCCCGTTTGGGCACGGCTGCCGACCCAGACAGCCGAAGTGAGCTAATAAAAGTTTGCGTATCAGATGACATCCATATTATGAGCACTGTATCACTCCCGGTACTGACTTTGTCTCATATTTGGGACAGTTATTAACACACAGAATGAAATCTCTATATACAGGGTGAATTTTTCAAAAGGGATTGGATGGCCAAATCCGAAACTATAAGGAATAGCGAAAAATGGTCAAAGGAGTTACGAGCCCGATTTTGATGAAACTTAAAACCTCATCATTAGATTTTTGAAAAACCAATAAACCTAGCTGAGAATCGAACCCGTTGATTTTGAAAAAAAAAACACATCCTTTATTATTACACCATACGATAGTGTCGCTGTTAAGGAACAAATTCTGCGAAGTAATGATATACGGCAAAATTAAGGAAAATTTGGAATTTAATAAAATTCATGTTTAATGGACCTATTTGTTTCGTTCGAAGTCCCAGAAAAGATCGTGACTATTCCGTGTTTTAATTATAAGTACTTGGAATGATTATAATGATTGATGTTTTTTTTTTAAACAAGATAGAGCTCCAGCCCATAATAGCCGTAAAAGAGATTTTGATTTAGCAGTTCGACGACAATTTTATTGCAAGGCATGGTCTTGTGCCTTGGCCAGCGAGAACCCTGAATCTTACTCCCTTAGATTACTTTCTCTGGGGGTATGTCAAAAAGGAAATTTACAAAAACACATATGATATGATACAGGTCATGACTTGAAACGTTCTTTGGAGAATATTCTAAACGGAATCAATAACATTCTAATATTGAATGCAGTACGATCCTTGAGGTCTCAAATCCAGCTATGTATTGAAAACAATGGTCTACATTTTGAACAATTAATCAGTTAATGTAAGAAAAATAAAATGTATTTTGTTAAAGATGAGCTCTTTCCTTTAGTTTGCGGTATGTCATTACTTCCCAGAATAAGATCCTTAATAGCAATACTATCGTAAGGTATAATAATATAGGGTGTGTTGTTTTTTCAAAATCAACAGGTTCGATTCCTGGCGAGGATTAGTGATTTTTCAAAAATCTAATGATGAGGTTTTAAGTTTCATCAAAATCGGGCTCGTGACTCCTTTCAGCATTTTTTGCTATTCCTTATAGTTTCGGTTTTGGCCATCCAAGCCCTTTTGAAAAATTCACCCTGTATATTTTTGAATTCAGTCTTTTCTTTTATTCATAGTTGCTTACGTTTGACCTCAATCTCACCTGTTGGTAAGTGATGATGTGGTCGACGGTAGACCTAGAAGTAACCTATTCACTCTAGACTTGAAGACTCCCAGGTTGTAGCTTTCCGGAAATACAGACTCAGGCAGGGCGTTCCACTCTTTAGCAGTTGACTTTTTTTATTCGTGATAGGCTCCTGATGGTAAGTGACGATGTGGTCTACGATGGAGCACGCTTGCTTAGAAGGAACCTATTCACTCTAGACTTAAAAACTCAGATTATAGCTTTCCGGAAACACGGACTTTTCCCCGTTGGATAGTAAGAAACCAGGGTAAAGTCACGGAATTATTAATACCTAGTACTAGTAAAGTCCAGGTATTCTAGGCTCCATTGTCCCACAATGGCGGTCCCTACCTTGACAGCCAAGACAGATGCCTTTTCACTCCATAGTTAAAGAATCCGGGATTGTAAGAAGAAAGGAAACATATGGAAGGAATATAAAACGAATCCTTATCTTCCTTGGTCATGGCGTCACGCGTGAACTACTGGGCTAATCCCTTTTTGTGTGTTCTTTATTTTCAGGAGGTTTTTATAAAAAAGAGTTAAGAAAAAAAAAACGATGACAGACTTTCGCGCGGGCGGAGTCACGGGTATGAACTAGTAATGAGTAACTTAGTCATCCTTTCTTTCAAATAATATTTTGGTATCGCCAACTCACTACGAGATTCCAAATAGAATACATATTGACGAATACATAAATAAACTAAAATAATTAGTAATCGAATATTTCTGAGTTGTTGTTGATAAACAAACGGACACCCCGGAATTCCGTGTGTTAACTCACTAAAGTGACTAAGTAATTGTTTGTACAAGTACTAATAAAATTGGATATTGAGTTCGTTCAATGATGATGTATGGTACTCCATCATGGTCTTTAGGGCCTGTAGCAGTAGTATTTAGTACCTACCTAGTATTAGTAATAGTTAAGTACCTACCTATATCTAGGTACCACTAGGTATACGCATCAATATTCTAATAACCCGAGTAAAATATTTTGGAAGCAACATCCACGTTATCAATTTAAAAAAACTACAGTTTAAAAAACGAAGCATCATTTTTATATATCTTCAATTTTTTTTTTTTACTTGGAATTTATTTATTTAAATTATAAGTACAGGTACAAGAAAAATGCCTTTTCACTCCATGGTTAAAAAATCAGGGTTTGTAAGAAGAAGGTTCAAATTTTTAAACAAATATTTTCAAATTTGTGAAAAAATATTTTAAATTCGAATTCAAAAATGTTCTTGAAAAAAAAGACAGCACAGAGATTCTGTATTGTTGAAACATAAACGCTTCTCTTAATTTTTTAAATTGATTGATTTTCCATTCAATATAAGCGGGGCGTGAAAAAGCATTTTGATGAGGCCGTCAAGCTGAGGGCCACCATTGTAGCATTATCGGTGTTGTAGTGTTGACCCCGGTCCTGAGACTTTACTTTTAGCTTACTATCAGGCGAGGTGAAGTCATGAGGACGAGTCTAATATATAAAAAAAGATAGACGTGTACTTATAGGCACCTAAGTGCAGCAACCTCAAATCATAGCCGCCTATTAAATATTAAATGGCTAATAAAAAGTATATTGAACTGATAAAATTGTACTTCGCGATATCGGCGACAATATAACTTATTTATTGTAAAGCTAACCTTATACCTACTAATACATAAGTACCTATATATCATTGAACTACTTGAAAAGTTTTGACCGGAGAGTCAATTCTTGTAATGTTCAAAATTAAATTCCATTTTCATGTCGATCTCATTTTTTGTTCGTTATTTTTTTTTTCATTTTGTCAGTGGACTACTCAGACCCCTGATACTACAAATTTGACTTCCAATAGATTTTTATATTAGGTACTTATCAAATAATTACCATCTCTAATCTCAGCTTTTCTGTGGTCTGACTCCATGTTCTATCCATGTGCTTAATTTCATCCAGATCCGTTTGGCCGTTTTTGCGTGAAAGAGTAACAAACATACATGCATTCACACTCAAAAACTTTCGCATTGACAATATTAGTATTAGTAGGATTCATTCCATCATGGCGTCAATTTATTTGCAAAAATGGGTGATATTTGCAAATTGTTTGATTGTTTGAGTAGCCAGCGATACGTGCCATAAGCTCAAACTCTAGGAGCCCTAAACAAAGTACTTAAGTGAAGTACGAGGCGCTTATCAGAGCTATAACTTATTTATTATTTTGTTTATATTAAATTGGGTATTGTTTGAAATACGCCTTTCGTTTTATTGACAATAATATGCGAGCGATTGGAAAATGGTGTGTTAATACTTTTATATGTTGTGGAATATGGTATGCATAGACTTAAGATATACAGTTTGTTGGAAAATTGAGAAATTCTAAAAAGAAAGGAAATTAATTTGAAGAGTTTCATACAGCTTTTCATCAAAAAACTCATAAAAATACTTGTTTGCGATCTTAGAAGTTTCGAGGAGTTTCCTAACTGGGAGATTTTCTTTACCATACAGTATTCAACTCTACCAACAACTTGATTTTAAAGCAGACTTTCAACTATTATCCTCTACAATAATAAAGATACATCGTACATACTATGTTCATACATAAAACATGACTATTATTGTCTATTCATCCCTTCTAAATGAGCAGACATTACTCAACATCATTCTCCATTGTTACCACATAAAGACCACATACCGGTTCCACATAGCCTAATGAACAGACAAAAAATTAAAAAAGAAGCTGGCCAGGATGACTGGCAGGCTAAGCCAATCGAATCAAAAAAGATACTCTACGCCCACAATTCAAAAAGCGAACGACTCAAAAGCTGTCAAACTGCCCGCGCTGACGTGCGAGCGCAGGGTTGTCAAATAGAAAATAAACCAAAATGGCCGATGAGTATTAGAATTTTGAATTTATAATAAAAATTCACAATTTATTTTGTTTTATTATATGGCCTCTATGGCGTAGCGGTAGTGCATTAGACTGCAACGACAGGGGACGTGGGGTCGATTCCCGCTCAGTGCAAATATTTGTATGCATGATGAATATGTTCAATTGCATTGGTCTGGATGTTTCTGTGTATAATATGTATGCATTTTAGATTATTAATATGTCTAGATGGACTGTCAAAGCGTTGAAAGCGGCCGAAAAAATACTCACCAAAGGTTGGTGTGTAAACAATTTTCCTGCTTTAGTGTCAGACGCACTGTCAGTGGGCACTGTCAATAATTCGAGATTTTAAAAATAACGATATGTGTGGTAAAAGTGTGCAGTAATTATTCAGGGCGTACTAAATAAATAAAAAAAGTTACCCATCATCAGTTTGTACCATTGTATCGTACTAATTTTAGCAGAATAAGCCATTAGCTTTTTTCTAAAATAATTTAATATTGTTGTCGCCATTTTGTACTTAACGGATGTGTTGCTAGTTACTCAAGTCAAAACTCCCATAAAAAATCGTGGCCTAGCGGGTATATTATGCAATATAATGTGCAATACAATATTATGAGTATCGTATGAGGGGTTTTTCGGTACGCTGAGTACGAATTTTTGCAAGACAAGATATAATATATGGTCACCACGTCAAAACAAATATTCAAATCCATACTAATATTATAAATGCGAAAGTAACTCCGTCTGTCTGTCTGTTACGCTTTCACGCCTGAACGGCTAAACCGATTTTGAAGAAATTTGGTATAGGGGTAGATTAGATTAGACCTCGAGACGTAGGCTATGTTTGGTCGCGATAACCGACATCCACGCGGGCGAAGTCGCGGGCAAAAGCTAGTATTCCATAAAAACGGGTACAATTATTAGGTACCTATTTTTAATTATATTATTTGGATGCTTTAGGTTTCGTTAGGATAATTGCTTCAAAACGCAGTTGCAAAATTTGAACCGAAAAAACATACATAAATACATTACATCCATGCAGCCAAGTTGAAAAAAATAAATTTTCTAAACTGAATATACATTTAATTATTATTAATTAATACATAAAATTTTCCCTATTTTTAAGGCAGTTTTCAGCAACTGGTATGAATTTATACACGCACACTAAAAAGCAAACTGACATAACGCGAGTGTAAGACGAAGCTGTCACACACACTATTAAGGAAAATTCGTCCCATTTCTTTTTGTCATTTTGCAGCGCGATACTCCATCTAGACATATTAATAATCTAAGGTATGCATTTACAAAAACATATACAAGTACATTTATCCATATTCTACAACCCATAACACAAGCTTGTTAATCTAAGCTTACTTTGGGTCTAGAGAGCGCTGTGTAGAATGTCCTAGAATATTTATTTATATATTTATTATACCCCAAAGGAGTGTAACAGCTTTTCCGGAACTATGATATAATTGACCGGTGGCTCAAACTTTAAGGTTAGAGTGTTTCAAGTGCAAAGCTAGGAGTTCTGGAAGTTTCTATGAAATTATACATATAGTCACTACCTGTGTGTGTTTATGTCACGAAGCAGTAGGTACTTCAATATGCATATATACAGGATGTTAAAGATATTATAATCAAGTTTATTATGTAAACCAACTCGTTCGGAAACAACTTTTAAAAGTTTAATGACTTTGTTGTGTTATGATCAGAAAATATATTATAATTTATTCATATTTGTATTTTTAATTCAAGTGAATGCTTAAAATATCAATTGTCAGCTGGTATAACCTTTATTTATTTATTACAGTAGGCATACTATTCATGTGGATGTATGGGACCCTACTAAGATCTGCAAACCTCACTTGCAAGTCACCCTGTTGATTGAAATACAAGGCTTTCGCGCAGGCGTTCCTTTAAGGGTTCTTTCTTAAAATACGAAATAATTCAAAGAATGGAGTTGTTGGGATGCAACGGGATATGGCAGTTGCATAAGATAGTCATTGCGTAGCAAGCAACCCTATAAAACGGAATATTTTTAATTCCCGGTTTGACTGTCATGTCCCGTGAACTATTCCTGTCAGCCAGTTTTTTTTAATATGTAAAAAGGTTTTTAAAACTTTTCTATCCATATTATTATATTTAACATAATCGATACATCCCCGCGTTCCAAATACTTCATACAGCTAGCAGCAATGCCTCGAACGACGTTCAAACCTGTCTCACCGCATAGAAAATGTATCCCAGTCTTTTTGCGTCATTGATCAATACGAAAGTGCAATGACAGTCCTTTTTTATTTGCTCCTTCGACTAGTAGATGTTATATCTGATTGATCTGTCCATCTTCTCCATTTAACATAAATATTATTTGAATAGATATCCCTTCCCTATTCTCGTAGCAGATTCACACTAGTGACGCCTGTAGATCCAGAAATAGTCAAAAGGTTTTTGTGGCACTGTGATGCAAAGCGGAATTTAAAAAAATCAAACTACCTAGTTCGTACAGTAGATCTTGTACCTCATTCGAATTTTTAAAATGCTGTGATCTATTTTTTGTATTTCGAATTTCTAAAATGGAAAACTCAACGTGATATTATTTAAAAAAAAATGTATGTTTCATTTTTTAATTTAAAATAATAAAAAAATAAATGGTAGCTTTATTGAGACTTCAATTGAATACAACCTATAACGCAGGTAATGATTAAGATCGCAACGGGAGGGTCTATAGGCGCATAGTAGATTGTTTTGGTGTAAGTGTGTGGTGCGAGCCCTAGGCTTGTGGCGAGCGGCCGTTCACCGGGACGTTATTTTGTTTTTTGTCCCGCATACACAACGCACTAGATATGCGTCGGGTAGTGGTGACAGTTCTCGGCCGTGTATCACAAAATTATGTCACGATCTAAATAGATTTAACATTTACCCACATTAACCCATCGGCTATATGTATCTACTTTTTACCAAACTAATGCAGAATCTCACTAATTTAAGAGATGTTACTCTGAGGTCGACCCAGACTGACCTGTTCATTCGAATTTATCACTGGCTACGGCAGCCGTAGCTAGTGATATCGCCGTAGCAAACGTGGATATCGGTTTTTGGTTATATCTCAGGTTCTACTCAACCAATTGCAATCAAACATACGGAAAGTTTAAAAATCACCAAGATCTTTCTAATAATAATAATAAAACGGCATCAAAATCTGTTCAGCAACTTTCGTGTCCATCGCAAACCATCAGACAAACCTTCCAAAATTACTATTTTTGAATTCTTAAATTTAAATGTTTTTGTTTCAAATATCTCCAATCTACATACAATTTTATAATAGTATCTATGGATGTACCAGACTTGTCATCAAATCTAAGGGCCCATACCAAGTTACTTTTTAAATTTTGGGCTATAGCAATACCTCTATGAAGACGAAGTTTATTCATTCACTGATCCGGCTTCGTAAGTATTAAAAAAGTGGAGATTTCGTGAGCTAAAGTACTTAATGGCATTTAATTGTTAAAGTTCATTGAAACTGAGTTTAAACATGACTGTGCTCAACATTTAATATCAAGGACATGTCTGTTTGACGTTTAACAATCTGCTCAGTTTGAAATGTTTTAAGAATTTGGTACTGTAGCAAATAATATTGCCGACATAATATCTGAAAATTGAAAAAGGATTTTTGATTTGCAATGAATATTGTTTAGGTAACTAAAGGATGAATCTTGAAAATTGTCGTTGGATTACTTTGAAGATTTTTAACAAATAAGAATAAATATAAGTGTAGTAAATCTCACATATAAGTATGCTTGTAGATATATAAATTAACACATTATTCGTTAAAATCCTCAAAGTAGTGGGCTCTAAGGGAATAATAGATACAACAAATTTTAAGATTCACCCTAAAATTACAACCGTGTATGTACTTACATTTTTCTTTTCTTTCTTTCTACTCATAAAATTTCGGTTAGATCAATATTCCTTTTCGTGACAGCCCATGCACTACTATTGTCTAACTTATTGAATATTAATTGGTTTCTACAACTACACATAGATCGATAGATTTAACCTTGGTGTCTATGGTTGGTATGTTTTGTCATGCCAAGGTTTTTAAGATATTTTGTGATTTATTATAAATGTTTTAGGTAGTTACGTCAAACAATTAACCTTTATTCAAATTTTCACTTTGAATTTTGTATTGTACGTGTTATAGGCCTCTGTTTCTGTGACAACTACCTTGACCTTGCATTATTGAATAACTGATATTATATTCAAGTTAGTAAAACGATAAAAAAATATGATAGTTAATTGGTAATTGCAATATTTAAGATCTACTACTAATTAAAGGAAATGTGCTTACAGTTCTTTTTCCTTTAGTTTGGTATACTTTTTATTCTATGGCAAACTTGAGTAAAATTCATTTAAAATGATACCATAAAGATGTCAAAATGACAGGTGTCACCGTTGACAACAAAATTAACCAGAAAGTTACGACACCTGACCAGATGAAAATGATAAAACGTCGTGTTTCGTAGCGCAGTTAAGAGGTTACTGCACGGATGGCGCAGTAGGTTTAGTATCACCTCGTTTAATACCACATGGCACAATTATTTGTGTGCTTTATAGATAATTGTTTGTAGTCATGTATTATGTCCCACAATTATACGTTTGTCAAGTCACTGTGATAATGAGTTAAGTGGCAATTTTAAAAATTAGATGATTAAAAAAAGAGGCGATCAAAATAATTTTCCGTTCGCTCTAAAGTGAATCTCGGGTCCATCTTTCTATAATAAAACCATAAGTATAACCAAACCTGAATATTGTGAAAGATTCAGTTTTATTAACTTTTAAACTTTCGCGTTTAATAGATTCAGTTTTATGCTATAAAATACCAACATAATATATTTGATTTAAATACTTTAAAATCAGTTGCATGAACATTTTCGGGGTTGTACACAGCACACTAATTTATAATGCCTAACCACACAGGTGGTCCTTCAAACCGGTATGAATAATAAGACTAATTACAGGTCATCAAAATACTGTAGGTATAATCATTTGCAGTAAATACAAAATTATTTATTTTTCCATTTAACACAGACGTCAACTGTCCTTCCTACCCTAATAATAACAGCGATATAAATATGAAGCATAACTCGCATGACGTGGACTGGTTCGCTGGCGAGATCCACGGAGGCTTCGGTAGCTTTGGGCGTAACGATTATCTATATAGACCAGTGCAGATAGCTATGAAAATGGTAAAAAGTAAAAGAAATTTATAGTAGGATGAAACCTGTTGTAAAAGGAAGAGAATATAATAAAAATGATAGGAAAAATAAATTACGGGCGATCTGAGCTCGGGAAGGGGGGAGGGGGGTGAGTTTTAAGCGTAAAAACGGTTTATCTCGATTTCCGGCAAAACTACAAGTCCTATGGAAAAAAGTTAAATGACAAAGTTGTAGGTAATAAAGAGACCTACAACTTTTCTATTTACACTTTTTTCACATAACCTCAAAAAGTATGTGAAAAATTCAAATAATCAAGTTTTTGGTTTTTTATTTTTATCTTAAGCAAAACAAATTTGTTTTCCACGAAATTTGGTGAAAACTTAGCTTTTTATGTCCCAAAGACACTGTAATTTTTTTGATTTGAAATACTCTTTTTTTCAGCTTATTTTGACTAAATATCGAAAAACCACCCCAATTTTCAATCGAAAAATCTCACGTCAAAATATCAGCTTTTTAAAAAAAGTCAAAGAGTTTTTTGTTCTTTGAAATCTCTTCTTTCTGATAATGTAAAAATATATATACATTGCTATGGTAAATGTTCTCAGAAAATGCAAAGAAGAAAAACTCGAATTCGAAATTAACATTTTTGTATTTAGTCATTTCCTCGTTGAGGTGGGATGAAAAGTTACATGTTGCACTATAACTTCATGGTTGCACTCGAGTGCAAAGATTTTTCACCTTGTGCTCTTTTGATTCCCTCGCTAAAGCTCAGGGTTCTATTTTGTGAATCGCTCGCTGCGCTCGTGATTCAAATTATGAACCCTTCGCTTGCTCGGTCATCAAAACTGAGCACGCGAAGGGTTCTAAAAATTGAACCCAGATCTTTAACGAGGGAATCAAAAGTGCGCAAGGTGAAAAATCTTTGCACTTGAGTGTAACTATGAAGCTATAGTGCAACACGTAACTTTTCATCCCACCTCAGCGAGGAAATGACTAAATACAATAATCACAAAATAGAACCCTGAGCTTTAGCGAGGGAATCAAAAGAGCACAAGGTGAAAAATCTTTGCACTCGAGTGCAACTATGAAGTTATAGTGCAACATGTAACTTTTCATCCCACCTCAACGAGGAAATGACTAAATACAAAAATGTTAATTTCGAATTCGAGTTTTTCTTCTTTGCATTTTCTGAGAACATTTACCATAGCAATGTATATATATTTTTACATTATCAGAAAGAAGAGATTTCAGAGAACAAAAAACTCTTTGACTTTTATTAAAAAGCTGATATTTTGACGTGAGATTTTTCGATTGAAAATTGGGGTGGTTTTTCGATATTTAGTCAAAATAAGCTGAAAAAAAGAGTATTTCAAATCAAAAAAATTACAGTGTCTTTGGGACATAAAAAGCTAAGTTTTCACCAAATTTCGTGGAAAACAAATTTGTTTTGCTTAAGATAAAAATAAAAAACCAAAAACTTGATTATTTGAATTTTTCACATACTTTTTGAGGTTATGTGAAAAAAGTGTAAATAGAAAAGTTGTAGGTCTCTTTATTACCTACAACTTTGTCATTTAACTTTTTTCCATAGGACTTGTAGTTTTGCCGGAAATCGAGATAAACCGTTTTTACCCTTAAAACTCACCCCCCTCCCCCCTTCCCGAGCTCAGATCGCCCGTAATTTATTTTTCCTATCATTTTTATTATATTCTCTTCCTTTTACAACAGGTTTCATCCTACTATAAATTTATTTTGTCTCAAAGTCTATCGGCACTGGTCTAATAGCCATACTATCTGCTATGAAATAAAACTGTAAGGGCTGACCAAAACTATCAAAATAATAATTATCTAAAAAGACTAGGTGTTTTAAACGTAAGTTTAGTGTAGTAACACTGACCATAAGTTCAATACTAAAAACAATTCTTTATGGTTAATGGTTATTTTTTAAATTAGAATATCCGGAACTCCTTTTTTTTTAAATTATATCGAAAATTCCGATAATTCTCAATTTAAAATTTTTTCGATAGTTTTTTATTTTTATTTCAAACAATGACACAATGACAAACTTTTTAATTTTATGATAGAGCACACGCTACTGAATGGACACACTTTTGTAAAATCCTACATTTTGAATCTGTAAATACCTAGATAATAGATGGCAGTGTTAGGTATACTGGCCATTATATTTCTAAATTGATGATGATTATATTAACATAGTTTTCTATGTTAACACCCATTATATTATAGAAATTAAAAAAAGACGTAAGTTCTAACAATGTATTTTTACCTATTATTTAGAACAAAAAGGCTTTTATTTCGTTTTTCAATCTCGTTCAAAGTTACCATTAAATCAAATACTGTTCGTGAATCAAAGCCAGTCACTGTTATACTAAAACGAAGACCGCAAGTTTTATTTGTCTTAATTAGTCTCCGAAATTCGTTCACAAATAAATGGTTAAAACTTGAGCGGATGCTACCCAGACACCCTTAATTTAAGTCCAATCAGAGGATACTCGACGGTGGCAGCCATTTTTTTTTCCGCTGTGACTCTCACGGATAACATCTCACCGGGACTATAGTAGAGATGACTTAGTGGTTAGAGAGAGGTTCCGGGTTCGGCTCCTGGCTATTAAGTACACTACCTGAACCTATTCTTAACACAAGCAATTTCGATTAGTTTTAGGGGTATTAGAAGTGGTCCCGGTCGGTGTCTTTGGGACCGGTCGGGATCTCTGGGACCGGTCGAGGTCTCTGGGACCGGTTGGGGTCTCTGGGCTATCCTTTCTAGGGCGCACCAGAGTTCCCGTCCACGTAGGCCGATGTGACGAGACATCGTGCCGTTTTAGCCGGTTCGACTCCGACATAACCACCGCTCTCCGGCAGGGGGGGAGGTATCCGTGGGGATTTCTGCACGACAAAAAAGGGAATAAATTACTACTACTTTTTAAAAAGAATTATTAAGTAGTAACCGAAACTTTTAAATTCCCCTTAACCCCACTAGCTAAGCTAAATTCAAATCTCTCTCGATCGTAATGCCAACCCCTTAACCACTAAGCTACAGACGCTTGTAAAGTTATGCGCGATTAAACTTACAACATGAACGAATACAGGAAATCGCATGAACTTAACCTTAAATTCAGTATTTCGTTCTCAATTTCGTCCAATATGGCGGTCTGTGGAGGACCAACAGTGGGGTAGGTCATAGCGACCGGTTCTCGACCGAACTCCGAGCCAAAACGGGTTATCATATTTCAGTGAAAGCCTTTTATAAACAGGTGGAAAGGAGACATGTTCGTATGGTGAATAGTATAAATTCTATTAATATCATACGCGAATGTTCGTGAGTATGAATGGATGTATGGATGTTTGTTACTCTTTCACGTGAAAACGGCTAATAATAATGAGTTTATTGCGTTAATTGTAAAGTATCTGTATCTGCCTGTCATTGTAGATATTTGAAAAAATAAAACTTGGGTTATGTTATTTATACGATTCTGCAGACAAGAATATTTCTTTTGTAATTCTTAGCGGTTTGTTCGCGATGAGAAAGAATCCAAGACTTCAAAGTGCAAGATTTACAACAAAAGACTATTTACGTCTTACGTCGAATGAATTCAGAGTGCCTTGGAGCGATAAAATCCGTTAAAATATAGTTTTATTAATGAGATATTCGCGTCAACTTTCACCAATATTCAATTTATTACATCGATTTTAATTTCTCCGGTATAATAAAAGCTTCTAATACTAATAAATAAAATGGCAATTAAAATACTCGCATAAAAATAAAAGATATTAATGTGATTATGTCAATAAAAAGAAAACAGAAATTTATATTTCGAACACCATAGACAAAATAAGAAGGCAAAGGCAACAAACGAGTACGCCTTAGAACCGGGCGCAAGGGCTTTTTGTCCAAGTTTTGTTTCTTGTTTTACACTGTAGATGGATGAGGTGCATCACTTTTTACTCACAATTTATTTCACGATAGATATGATTCACGACGTTCGCCATTTTAGATTTTAGTGTCGCTACTTGAAATTATTGCACGTTTTATATTTTTTCGTATTTATGGACTTTAAAATTGTTTTATTATTTTCTTAATGCGTTTTTGTAAAAGTTGGAAGGCCATTTTGTTTGGGATTCGATAGTACATGATTTTATATTGGGTTTATTGGATGTATTTCGTAGAAGTATGAAGATAGACTTTTCATGGAGTAGTTTTCCCACTAGAATTTAAAAATATAGTTAATATTTAACTCATGACCTTTGTGATTGAGTAACAAAACAAGAAATAAACTATAATTTTTAGATTACAACTAAATTAACAGAGAGTTTAATCTAGAAACATTACAAGACAAATATAAAATCAAATTCAGCCATACAGAGGCAGAATATGTGACACCGACTGACTCTAAAAAAACTTAAGATTAACGTTTCATGTTGGTAGCATTTATGAAATGTCAACTTGTAGAACTCAATTTCAAATTTAGTAAGTGCACAGATAACAAATAATTAAACTACCTTTTTTCCGTGTAGAAATCCTCACGGATACCTCCCCCTCGCCGCTAGCGGGGCAGGTTATGTCGGACTCTTACCGACTAAAACCGCACGCCATCTAGGGTATTCTGACTCTGGGATGTAAGGTAACCCACATAGCATTGCCTTCGCACCGTAGTTTGCCCCGAGACATCTCCGGATTTGAGATGGCGTTGTTCCGTATTGGCTGAACAAAAAGTAGTCATAAAAATCTGAGTAAGAAAATTAGTCACGCGAAAATATTCAGTTAATCATTCGGTTTGTTTAAATTTCGTTACAAAATATGTTCGTAGCCGATAACTGTGTAGTAAACAGTAGTTTTCAATTTGTTTACAAACATACTTTCATGTTTACAATCGTATAGTGGGTATCAGGAAGAGTCAGATAAATTTATTGTGTTCAAAGTACCTACGTATTCAACACTTTTAATCTCTATAGATACTTATATGATTAGGTACTTTGTAATAAATAGGTATGTACCTACCATAGATAAAGTTATAGACAATACTATCTTGGAATAATACCTTAATGCAAAATCAAAAATTTAAATTTCGAAGACAAGTAGATAATACTTACAATGGGAAAGATTAGGACAGTTTCGGAGTCCAAGTAAAGCTCTGCTGCAAAATTTATTTACACCTGCCAATGAACGAAAGAGGTTCTGGCGTGGGCTTTCCTTATGGAGCTGGGAAGTCAGACGTTAGTCCCTTACATAATGACAGTCTCTGTAGTGTAAGTGTAGAGCGTTTGACTGTTAAGTAAGAGGTCGCGGGTTTGATTCCGGCTCAGTGCAAATATTTGTATGTATGAATATGAATATTTGCATTGAACTGGCTGTTCCTATGTATAATATCTATGTATTTACAAAAAAATGTATCTATGTATGTATATCCGCATTCTAGAACCCATACCACAAGCTAGGTAGTCGTATGTAGAATATTTATTTACTCATTATTTTTAGCCAAAATAAGATTAATATAAAATGAAAAATTAACCTTGGGCTCACTAAGATGACGACGGAATTAAATAGAAAACCATTTCAGTAAGCTCTTCATAATAATTTTCTAAACAGATGACAGATACTAAAATACAAGAACTAAAATAATATATTCGTCGTGTAATTTTAGCTCAAAACTAAATGCATTCGTATTTATTCTTAAAACAAGGTCAACCAGTAACGCAATTAAATGAATCTAAACTATTTGCTGTGAACACAAATATCTAGGTTGCGGACACTGTGCTAAGCCAGACAGGTGTACAACAACACCTATCTGGACTGGACTGAGACAGTTTCGTTCTGAAATCAGTTCGTTCGTAAACTGAATTCGAAATTTTGAATTTGTAAATGGAACAAACATTTTGCTTTATCATAAGTTGTTATTTAACTAGCATTCTTCTTTTGTTTTTGAAGGGGAATTCCTAGGCGTACTTATATATCTATACTAATATTATAAAGAGGTAAAGTTTGTGTGTTTGTATATTTGTTAAATTATAAGGGGTAATCTCGGGATCTACAAAACCGATTTTAAAAATGCTTTCACCAATAGAAAGCCACGTCATTCGTGAGTGTCATAGGCTATACATATATTTTATTGGAAAACTGGAATTTACAACCGGGCGAAGCCGGGTCCTAGTTATACATAAAGGCGAGATAAAAGCGAGTTTACGACTAGCTTAACCACGTGGTAAAGAATCATCACTGAATACCTAAGTACCTATTAATAAAATTGAAAAGTAGGTACCTTCCTTCTTTGTTTTAGTCGCTTAAAATGCGTCTTTAAAAAATATTTTTAAAAAAACTACAATTTTTTTCCTACTGAAAAAGGTGATTCAAAAACTCTTTCGTTCCAAATTTAAATTGTACAAATACACTAAATGATTGGTGGATTGAAATACACCAAAACTTTTAAAAGTATAACTCCATTTTTAAATTCCAAAATGGCACCGAAACCCCAAAACTGTGATGTAATTAAAACCCGCCGAACATCTGTTGGCAAAACAATGAGTTGCCCAGACGTAATGAAATGAACCAAATAAAAGAAAAAAATACACATTACACCGCTTTCGCTCCCCGAGTGTCGGCTGAATGACCTCCATTTTGATTTGGACGTTTTTTGACAGACAATGTCTCCTTCCTCACGTCTGGAGTTAATTCTTATTTTTATGTGGCACGTTATTGAGAACGACTGTATGTGCAGTTTTTAAACGAAACTTTTGTACTCACATGGTACTTAACTGGCAACATTTATTTTTAAATGCTTTTATTGGAGCCTTTTCTCACAGCGTATACCGATGATCTTTATGTCAAAATGAGGTCACAGTACACGAATTTTGAATGGACATTTCGATAGTAGAGACTTTGTAGAGCGTCGACAGCTTGATATTTTCTGGTACCTAGTTGAAGTCAATAATCCTACTAATATTATAAATGTGAAAATTTATGAATTTGTTTGGATGTTTATTACTCAATTACGCTTTAATGATTGGAAAGATCTGGCTTAAATTTGGTATAGGGATAGATCCGGCATAGCAAATAAAGTAGAGGAGAATAAGTAGAAAAGTCGACATAGCAATTCGTTATGGAATTTTAGGGCAAAATCAGGTACAGCATTAAGATATCTAATTAAAAAAAAAAACGAAATTTTGGTCGTGATGGGCTGGGTTCTTTTAGAAACTTCAAAAAGGTTATAAATATATAATCACCTACATACGTATGTTAAAAACATGAAACCACTTTAAAACTGCACATATTTTATTTTATCAGTAAGTTTCATAATGTGTGTTTGACGATACTAATTCGTAGATAAGTGGTGCATTGACGTAAATGACTATGTACAGTCAGCAAAAGAAGTGACAAATATGTTTTAAATTTATATGTAGGTATATCAAATGTTAGGTATATAGCCAGTAGCGCTTGTAACAGTTAAAGGATGTCAACTAAGCCTCGTACACCCAAATCCGTTCAAGCATTAAAAAATATGGTCTTAGATTGAAGAACTCAGAAAATATTGTACCTTTTTTGAGCAATTGTACAATTATCTCAATATCATCCAAGCCTTTACTCGATCCATTGGGAGTCGGCTGTTAGTCTAACTATAAAATGACTGAAATGCAATAGGTATTGCAATATTTTCAGTAAGTGACTGGTATCTGACCTCTTATACCCACTGTCGATATTATAATGTAGTGTAGAAACAGAACGGCACTCGACGTGCTCTCTGAGGTACAATAAGGTACCTTGTATAAAGAATGATCACCCATACAAAGGCTCACATATTCGGTTACCTTTTGCCACCAGCCATCGTGATCCTAGCAGCAACCGGGCTCAATGTTCAGAATGGTCACCCATCCTAGGACTGACCTCTGTTTATTTATTGGTGATAGGCTCGCGTTTGACCGCAATCTCACCTGTTGGTGATCATGAGGTCGACGGTGGAGTACGCTTGCCTTGAATCCACTTGCCTTCCCGGAAATACACTCAGGCAGGGCATTCCACTCTTTAGCAGCATAATGAACGTACTACCAAAACGTCTTGAGTATCCATAAGCCAATGTGTAATTACCCAAACTCCTTTTATTGGTAATCATGTTAAAATTAATAAAATATGATATTGTAACAATACAATAAAATTAAAAAATATACATACCTACCTACGTAACTACTTAAATATCGAATGCGGAAACCACCAAGAGGTATCTAGGGCACAAAGGGATTTCCCGTAGGCAAATAAAACCGCACAGAAACCATAAATAGTTGAATTATTATAGGTAAGTTAACTTTAGTTAAGTCATGCTTACTATGGGTCCAGATTTCGTTGTGTAGCAGTGCCTGCTTCTTAGTAGGGAGGTCAAAATTCACAAGCTGGCAATCAGACAGTCTATTTGCGAATGTTGTGACCTCTAGCTTATATTTATCTTAAAATCAGAAAATATCGTATCTTATCTTATAACTATTGGTCGACTTAATGGCAAAAATTTGACAATTTAGATATACGTCCAATTTCAAAAGCGCCAAATATCTACTTAGTAATCATTTTTTTATTGACAACACTAAAGCACGTCAATATATAATGAGAAAGAAAAAAATAAAATCAGTTACTACCAAATAGAGGCGAAAAACGTAATGAACGTTTCTGTCTTTGCCTATTTTATAGGTACCTTAGCAAATATCCACACTAACAAAAAGCCGTCCATATTAATATCTACTCAGTGCGCAAGCGACTATTATTAATATCTAAGCGTTAGGCGGGAATAAATTCAAAATGGCGGCTCACATAGACCAGTTTGTGACATTGAACGTTTTGTGCACTGTAGATAATTATGTCTTGTGTATTCATATTATATTATAATGCATTATAGCTAGTCTACGATAGTTTTAGTTCGGTTAGGTAGTATTTATTAGTACTTATTTTTATTTGAACTGGCAACATTTTGATTGCTATGACGTAAATGGCTATACCTATAGGAAAAATATTAACATAAGAATAAAAATATTTATGACTTAAAATTTAAAATGTTGCTGAGCTAATTAATACTTAGGCAATCAAAAAATTCCTAAAATCTATACGACTATCCCTGGATGTTTGAAATAGATATTATGTGTTATTTAAAAGAAAATATCTAGATTTAAAAGCTTATCCGCATTCTAGAACTCGTATTAGAAACTAGTTAATCTAATTAGTACTAAGAATCTAGATAGCACTAAGTAGAATGTCCTGGAATAGGAAAAACTAAAGATGGCTCTCTGTCCCTTTTAAGGACTGCAAACTATGTTGTAAAAACCATTTTTCTTCTAAAAATCATAAAGTAACTACTTATCTACAATCCACTATTTCAAATCCAATCGTCATTAACATAATAAGTAAGTTCTCTTGTAGATCGTGCGACTTTCGCCTTGGCCGTTACAGCGGCAGCGGCGCAGGCGCACCTAAGCACTTGTTGCCACGTCTACAATAAGCGCTTGCATAATTTTCAGCGTACTTTGTTCGTTATGAAATTTGGTTTTGACTGTTTTAAACAAAACTTTATTAGTTACAGTACCCAGCGTATTTTTGGCATGTGGGGAAGTAAATTAAGATTCCGATCAAGATCGGCTAGCATCGGTTTCGTAGAGCGTTCTCTCTTCCTCTTAGCGCATGTCTATAACACGATATATTTATGGAGTAGTTACAACCGTAGTTATAGTTTTAATATTTTGTAAAAACAAATTTGTAGCTACTCTATAAGGATATCAAACTGTGAGTTTGATGTGCGATAGAGAAGATGCTCTACGAAATCGTAGCAAGTCGATCTTAGTTGGATCTTACTCTTTATTACGGAACGTGTCAATTTTTTCATTTAAATGAGAATTTTAGTTATTCAGGCTAAGTCTATGGAACTCAGTTGGATAGAGTATTCCCTCTAGCTAGATAGTAATTGGGTTGGGGTACAAGTCCCGTTTAGTCAAAGTATTCCCCAAATAAAGGAACCAGTAACGGGCCTAAGAACTGCCCTAAATGTTGATTTTCTTTAATTTAAGCGGGGCGTGAAAAAGCATTAGATGAGGCCGTCAAGCTGAGGGCCGCCACTGTGGTACTACTTACCGGTGTATGTGGTGGTGACCCCAGTCCTGAGACTTTGCCTTTAGCATACCATTAGGCGAGGTAAAGTCATTTTGACGTGTCCTATATAAAAAAAGTATACCTTCTAATTGTATTAATATTTTCTTTACTTATTTTTTAAATAAATGGAACTATCGTACACACTAACTCCTCATTAAAAAAATCAATAACCTACAAAATATATTCAAAGCAGAAACCATCCCTAACCAAATACCTCCATCAACTCCACATAGCAAAATCAACTAAGACATCAGGCACGCGTAGCCTTCAAACGATCCAATATGGCGGCGATCAACTAGTTACGTTGTGTAGTAACATTGACAGTCGCCGGCGCAGATCGCCTTGGCCGAGCGCGCGCGCAAGGACTCGGCGCTGCCAATTGAAGGGCGCGAACTTGAACTTTTGATTCTGAATGCAATTTTTTGGCGACACAATGGGCGGGAAATGTATTGTTGATAATGTACAGTCAATCACAAAACGTTTTACCGATCTAAATTTTTAGAATACCTTAGAATTATATCTATTAATAAGAATTTAGGTAGGTATATTTAATACCGTATAATCAAGGAATTATTGTATATACTTATGGTACTTCAGAAACGGCTCTATCAAATTGGAACAAATTTTGTATGTACATTTTCAATCTGGTTAAAAATGCAAGTTCACATAAATTTTCAGGTTTATTACCTATTATATTATTGCATTTCAAAAATATTTGACGTAGGTACTTACTTGCATTCTATCTAAAACTATAGGTACTACTAGAAGTACTAGATATGATGTTTCTAAACAAAAATAAACCAAGCAACACTAGGTTACCCAGGTACCACTGTCTATTATTATAATATTAGATAGAGTCCAAAACAAACCAATCATGGAATGAGTGAATGAAATTGAACACTAATAATTTTGTTCATTTTTCGCCGTTGACGTCAGTAACAGCAATAAAATACACGAAATAAATCGAGACAGGGTTCGTTAAAAATAGAGACCGAATGAGGATAATGTGTAATATTTGCATAATTTTTTGTAAACGTGATTATTAGTTAATCACGTTTTTTTAAATATTTTTGTCTCCTTTGAAGTATTGTAGTGTTTTAAGATGGGATAATTAAAGAGAAACAATTCGAAAACTTCAGGAATCAAGGACAAACTTCTGGAGCCATCTATTGGTTGAATGAAATGAAAGCCATGAGCCTCTGTTTAAAAATCACTCATAATATTTTCACGCAACTAGAACAGTGGGCAACAACTAATGTTAGTAATAAAAATTTAGTTAAATTATTTAAATAATGCACTTTTGTTGACAACTGTACCTAATTATTTCATCAGAATGACTTTGACGGTTTGACGTTTCATTAATTGAAAACCTTGACATAAATAAATAACTAAAAACGTGTTTAATTTATTTATTTTATTCACATTATCAATTAGCATCTTTAAACAAATTCCAAAGTACATTTTTATAATAGATACCTTATTGGTAGAGCATTGAACTTCTACCTCAGGGGTCGCAGGTTCGATTCAATGAATGTATAATAAAGTATTATTACAAAGGCATAGGTAATTATTAAACTAGCATTTGTTTCTGTTAATAGGACTGTTTTTCCTTAAAGCCCTTTAAATTTAATGATATCATTATGCGAATAACTCAATATAGGTACCTAGGTGTTTATCATAATATACGTGTTATTTTATATGCTCACGCTGTGTACGCCAACAGGGTAAACATAAGTGTATTTTAAATACAAATACGAACTGTATTTTGATATGAAGATAATAAAAAGACGGTGATGTAGTCAATAGTCAAAAAATCTTAATAACTGAGTAAGTACTAATTTATCAAAGTCGGCATCAAACCCAGAACGATGCGGAAATTGTGCGTAAATTTATACCACAATGATGAATGAATAATTATTTAGGTTATTTGAATCTCAATCAATATTTATAACAGGTATACTTTAATATATGTATGTAGCTTCCATACTAAATAATAATACCTACGTAATAATATTAATAGTACGTGATACCTACGCCATATTTATGTCGTGTCTAAGCGATAATATTAATTGGTTACCAAACCATTATTTTTGGTTAAATTTGAGGATAATACAAGGTAAAACTCACAAAATTATATGGTTGATAATAATAATACAATATCTAAATAATACAAAGAACGTAACTATAATGTATTTTGTATGCATATGTACACGATTTATATTTCTGAATCCCACACTGTGTTTAAAAGAAACGTCGTAAGATTCTAAATTCAATTAATTTGCTTGTTCATATTAACTGTGTACTTATAAAGTCATCTTTATTAATTTAGTTTAAATATCGAAAAGTAATAAGGCCGATATAAAAGTTCCGACGGCTTTATTTTAGCCTACGATTCGGCGTAGAACCTCGTAGCACCAGTAATAAATTAATTTAAAACCCTAATAAATTGTTTTAAATCATTTTTTTACATTAGTCGTCATTTTACTACAACTTATAAATAAAAATAAGTATATAATTATCAGTTAATAGTAGACATTTTGATTATTGCCCGCCAAAATTGTTGTCAAAAAAGTTCCAAATTCAAATTGTATAAATTTGTATAGTAATCTTATCTGTAAATCGTTCGAAAGTGGAAATCAAAAAGAAATTTGAAAATAGAATCGTTTTCTCTATACCGTCATTGGCCTTCGATCAAAATATAGGTTGCAATTTATTAACGCACACATTCGCGGCACACGCACACAGGTGTACCGCTGCAGTGTAAAACGGCGTAGTCATAGAAAAAGAGTGGGACAGATAAACGATAACGAGTATAGGTGGGGCGAGTGGAGGGGGGCTCGTAAGAAAACACAAAAAAATGTGCGTGAACCCTACGCACACTACCACTGTTACGCGTGCTTTTACATATGCATTGCACGCACACACACGCGGCTAAGTCAAGGAGAACGCAAGATTAAGGGCACACATTATTGACTTTGAGAAATGATTAAAGTTCCTTGTTTAAAACACTTGTAGGTACTCACATGCGTCAGAGGTGGCCGGTTCCTCTTCCGTCCAGTTTGACACTTCGGTAGTAATTTTTGTAAAAAAAAGAAAAAAGTTGCAATAACAAATCGGCGTCACCTCGACATAGAATCACAAATCCATTCAGCCGTACTTCACTGCGATGACACTGTCACTGCATAATATATTGTAACACATCACGACAGTCACTGTACACAAAAATATTCCTTTTATTTATTTAATACTAAATAAAAAATATAGTTCGGGTCCTAAGTTTCCATTTGATATGTGTCTTGCATCGCAGAGCAATGATAACCGCACTAGATAACGACGAAATATTCGGAATAAAACTCACTAAATCCCAAAATATTTTTCTTAATATAAACCACTACGCGAATGATATGAATATTTTTTTTGTTATTATAAAATTTAATAAAGTCTGTGGTGAAAATATTTTATTTTTTAAAATTTGGGTTGTTGTTTATATTTTGGAGGTTTTTAGTGGTTATGTCGCGTGTTCTGGTCCTGTAGTGTGTCGGGAACGGAAATGCGACGCTCCACGGATTGTGCAAAGGCGGGACTGCACCGAGCGCGCACACCGTACTAGACGGCGTGCGTACTTAGCCATTACCTTCTATATACTGCGACCGAGCGCTCAAATACTCTTGACACTTGCCACGCTCTCAACTACACTAACTAAATACATATTAAAATTTTCTCACATTCAATTAAAACTATTGTAACTTACACCATTTATATTATAATTTAATTTCTGTGAAAAAAATATAGCTTCAAATTTTTTGTCGAAATTTTAAGATAAGGAATTTATTACGTTAAATTAGTTCCAATTAGGGATATTTCTAAAATTAAATTCATTTGTATTGAGTACAAAGACGAAACTTTGATGCTACAGCTGCCCTAATTCAAAAATAAAGCACAAATCAAGACTGTTCAGTCGCAGTACACTCACTACTACAGTGACAAGAGTGCAGTGTCGTCCGTACACTCGCCTCTGTGTGTTGGCCCACGCTTGTATGAACCTTGTAAATTTTAGTTAAACTTTACTTGTTTCACTCTTTGTTATCAAACCAATGCATTATCAATTTTTTTAGAAACACAATTAAAACATAAAAAATCTATTCCAGGATTAAATTTAGATTTTTTCCGATCGCATCATCTATCCTTGTCTAGTGTGTGTATACGAAACTTGAGCTGTGTGCACTTTTTTATCGTTTTTTTCTTCGGAGTGTGGGTGCGTTCGATTGTATAGAATACTGCTTTAGTGTGCGTTCAGTGCATAGAGAATGCATTTGTATGTGTAAGTTCTTATAAGAAAATGGTTCAGTGAAAAATTTTGTCGGAATCCGTAGAGATGGCGCTGTTGCCATGATGGACGGAGAATCAAAAAAATTGTTACGGGGCTAATTGCGATTTTTGATGCTATGCTTCTCAATGTAAGGTTTAAATTCGAGTGTATGTGGGTGAATGCTTTATAAAGTTTTGTTTATTAGGTTTCAGGCAAGCGTCGGGCAATCATACATAATTACAATATTTAGAACTATTTCAATTAAATACTTATGCGAATTAATAATAGAGTTTATCTACACTCGAGAGCAATGAATCCGGGTCACTTAAAGAATCCCAAAAATCTCGGAAACCAAAAATGCTAGGTTAATGCAATAAATTGTATTTAATAGACAATGCAATACTCCTTAAATGAAGGTATTAAAACTTCTTAGTTATTGTAAAGTTATATCATAAAAAAATCAAATTTGAAAAAGGGCCACTTTCGAAGATGGAACTACGAAATTACAGCATTTGGTTTTGCTTTTGTTTGTAATCTGTCATTTATGTGGGTACATAAACCATGTTGATAGTGCTCTATATTCATTATTCAAGCTGAAATTATGTCGCTTACGCCTGAAGAATGCACCAGAATACTTACAATGCTGGAAACCGGCCGGAGTCAGCGCGATACAGCCAGGACTGTCGGTGTGTCGCTGTCAACAGTACAAAGAGTTCTCCGACGTTACGAAGAAACTGGTTCTAACCTACGCAGACCAGGAACGGGCAGAACCAGGTGTACCACAGCACGAGAAGACCGATACTTGGTGAACACCATGCTTCGAAATCGCTTTCTCACAGGAACTGAACTCACCAATCAGTTTCGACGCCTCGGAGGAAGTAACCCAAGTGCATGGACAGTAAGACGTCGGCTTGCTGAATCTAACTTAAAACCCCTTAGACCTGCAAACGGCCCTAAACTGGAGCGTGGGCATCGTATTTCGAGACTAAGATATGCCCAGAGCCACGTAAATTGGAGTATTGAAGATTGGTCAAAAGTTATGTTCTCCGACGAATCAAAATTTATGCTCTACAAGCACGATGGAAGACACAGAGTGTATCGAAGACCAGGGGAAAGATTCAAGCAAGCATGCATCGAAGAAAAAGTAGCCTACGGTGGTGGGTCTGTACTTGTGTGGGCCGGAATTTCTTCTGAAAGTCGCACAGAGCTGGTGATCATAGAAAACGGCTCTTTAACTAGCGTAAGATATGTGGAAGAAATCCTCAATGATCACGTTGGTCCATTTATGGTCAATTTAGGTGAGGATGCTATATTTATGCATGACAATGCCCGACCTCATACAGGTAGGATTGTGAATGACTACCTTCAAGAGATGAACATTACTCGTATGGAGTGGCCAGCGCGCAGCCCGGATATCAACCCGATCGAGCATGCTTGGGACGAGCTAGGCAGATGCGTAAAACAACGAAACCCTCCCCCAATCACGCTTCGTGAGCTCAAAATTGCTCTCACAGAGGAATGGGAGAATATTCCCCAAAATCGTATAAGGAACTTGGTGTACAGCATGCCAAACCGCGTAAACGCAGTAATGGAAGCACGAGGAGGCAATACGAAGTATTAAAATTCAAGAAAATCGTAATAAAGTTCAAAAATTTCATGTTTCCTATTTTTGTTTTAAGGAGAGATCAGCAGTTTTTTTCTTTATGTAATTTTGTGTTAATAAAATGTATGGTGACTCATATTTTTTTTTACTTTCATTTAAGGAGTATTACACTGTCTATCAAATACAATTCATTGCACCAACCCATCATTTCTAGCTTCCGAGACCTTCAACATTCTTCAAGTGACCCGGATTCATTGCTCTCGAGTGTATATAAAGGTGATAATGGTTATTGCAATTTTAATAAGAGAGGTGTTTTAATACTTGAAAAGTTAACTTAAGTAGGTGTATGATAGTAAAATTCTGATTGCCTTAGTTTGATCAACTGGCATTGCCCGTTGACAAATAATTAAAAAGGAATGCAAGTACGTTTAATGAGGTTATTATTATTTTTATTTCCTTTGGCCTTTTAGGGAGTAGTTTTTTTATTAGTGTCCTTATTAATAGGGCTTAATACTTGTCTCTACTGAATGATTCATCTATGTAGAGCCTAAATCGTTGCGGCTCTACATAGATGATTCATCTAGTACTTACTTGAAATTTTTCTAGTTGATGGTTTTTATGTTGTAAACATAGGATTTTTGAAAGTTTCACCTTTAAGGTGGTAAAATAATGGATAAACGATCATGTCTTTAATTTTCAAATTAAGTAGCACGAAATATCATGGACTTAACTACTTCTGATTACTTACACATTGGTGAAAATGATGTTTTTTTGGTGGAAGGTTTATATTAGAAGTTTGTATTTTTTTAGGTAGGAGCATGAAATTCAATTCCTACTTAATCATGAAATTTCGTGTGTGTTCAAGTATAGTGATTTAATTCTACTATTGGACCCGGTAGGGCCGGTAGGTAACGCTACAATGGGGTTCTTTAAAATATTTTGCTTAATATTCTCGTAAATTTATATGAAAGTATTATCTAATTTCTGAACAATAGCGAGTGCGGCTATTGTGCTTGAGGGTCTGCGTTCGATTCACAGGTCGAGTAATTTCATTTTTGTTAACAAATGGGTAATATAGAGTTTAGAAAAATGCGCGATTGACCTAACCTAACCTAACCTAACCTACTAAAAACTTTATTCTATTATATCAATAATACAAACAGACACATCAATTTTATTTATTTGTATAGGTATCGTTATGTAACTTGTTTAACGTAACTCGAACAAAATAGGTTTCATTTCCCCTTCCATGAAACCCACACAATGGATCTAAACAGATCACCCACACAAAGAGCTTTAATGGCCTGCTTTAAAAGAATAACGCCATTATAGGAACAAAAATATATGACGTCACAAAGATGGTGACGTTATTAGTTTTGCTTGTTATTAGTTTTTCAATGGATATGTTATTTTCTACCCCAGTTATTGAGTGCACCTATTTGCTTATTTAGTGTGGAAACCCATCGAATATCCCCCCTCTTCCTCCCTCCTGAAATGCCTAGCAGAGGTCGTTATGACGGACTCGATCCGACCAAAACTATCTTGGACCACGGGTCAAAGATAAGGTGCCATAGTCCAACTATTTTTTTCGTTGGACCACCACCCCTATTGGAGGCCCGTGGTCCAACTGATTGGACAGAGTAGTTGGACCACCACCCCGAAAGGATCTCGGGTCTCTATTGCCAGGGTTTAAGGTTGCCCAATAATGCAATTCCAGGTTACCTGTTCACCTCCAAAATTTCAATTTCAAGTTCACCACTAAAATAGATAGATAAGTATTCTACGACATTCTACAAACCGCCTTCTAAACCCAAAGTAAGCATAGTTTAATTAGCTTGTGTAATGGGTTCTAGAATGCGGATACATATACTATTTTTTTTTGTAAATACATACATAGAAACAAGGCGACCTAATCCGTTGAGCAAAGGACATCTCTATACCGAATAAAAAAAAACAATCTTATAATAATACTTTAAGAATGTGTGCACATCTAAACAGTTAATAACCAAGGTAATTGCAACGCAATTATAGTCATTATGTGTTAACTGTATAAGGACTATATTGCGCTGCCATATAAACAGTCTCCCTATGCCAACTCGAGTCTTCCGCGTTTTTTGTTACAGATGTAGAGTCAAAAGACTGGAAGAGATAAGAGCGTAGTCGGAAACTTTATTCGACCAAAAAATAAGACGTTTCGTGTTAAAAATTCTGATAGTGCTTTTTATACACAGGGTGTATTTTTGAAACGGGGCAGTAAGGGCAAGTACCTTAAGCGTTGTAGTAACAGCGAAACGTTCTTAGGTGACCTTCCCTAACATCAGAAAAATAAATGCAAATGTCTAATTTTTTTTGTCCCAATCGATTATATTTCATGTGGGGATCAAAAGACTCTATTGGACCATTTTAGCTTTGAGTACCTACTGGGAAAGACAGAAATCGCCAAAAACATTTCCCATACATTTCGGCAAGAGAATCAAAATTCTACAATGGTCAAACTTCAAACTTTCTGACCGTCATGGAACCCGCATCGGAATGAATCAGTAGTAATATTGTGCAAACTACGTTAAAGTTGCCACATCTAGTAAACCTTATCATTTGTCTAAAAATGTGGGTAATATTAATAAAAGGAGGCGAGTTCGCGGACTGGCTGCGATTATGTGATAATTGTTTTGCATGTTCTTAAGCGGACTAGGAACTGTACCCTTGTAACATGTCATGTAACGGAAGTATTAAGTACGTAATTAATAGCACGCCTGTGTTGTGCGTGAAGTTCTGGGTTCGACTCCTTGCCGAAGCATTTCTGATTTCTCTATCAAGAAATTTTCTGTTCTTAATTTGATGAACAGGATAACCCTATTATGTGGAATCTAAAACATTAGTGGGAAATTGATACATTTCTCCCCTCCAAGGATATGCAAGCAAGTGTAGGTATAAGTTCCACCCAATGATAAGCACTTACCGCGATCAGACCCAGGCATTTAGTAAAAGGAGCCAGTACCTACAGTTGTAGCCAGTATTCAAAAAGTGAAAATTACTTCTAAATTTAAAATTGGTAGTGATGTAACACGCCCCTAAAACAATATTTTTCATTAACGTTATCGCTTTAGTAAACTAAGATACGTTATAAGTTATAATATAATGTACATTGCATAATTATGACAAGTTACTCACGCTACAATAACTTATCAGGACAAGCAACATTCTTACGTACGCGGAATAATTTCCAATTAAAAGATACTTACCAAGTTCACTGGAAAATTAAATCAGTCTAAAAAAGATACTGTCGACATGCCAATCTTTCATGAACAAATTAGCTACATTTTTCCTCAATTCGAACCCACGTCTGTCGCCTACAGCCAAAACCCACGTATTTTAAGTACTCAACCGTATTGAGTTGTCAGACACAACCGAAATCTGTCCAACGAAATATAAAAGGTAATAATCGAAATGATGTAACAACAAGGGAGGCTTTTTATAGACGCAGTTTTTTAAACATGCTATTATTTGGAAACTGCAAATAATAAAATTAAGCTTTTTGTCTATGTTTGTATTCATTTACAAAGAATTCGATCCAGTAGCAAGGTAATTGGATTAGCAGTTTAGGATGCCAATATTGATACAGTTCAGAAATATACTTACCGTATGTAGATATGACAGTGAATTAAATTTTTTTTTAAACTTACATAGGATGACGTCAATTTGACTTCACCTCGCCTCAGGAAAGAGGGTCACCATTACATACCATGTTAATAATGGCGGCACATAGCTTGATAGCTTCATCAAAATCAAAATCCGATAAGACGAAAAATAAGCATAGTTTAACTAGCTTGTGATATAGGTTCTAGAATGCGGAAGTTTGTCGAAATTGACTTGTATTATTAGTACTAAAGCATACACACGGATGAAATTTAGGTAATGTGAAGTAAATAATACTTTCCATTATTACAGCATTATTTTAGATACTTACAGAAAAGATTGCACTAATAATATACATAATAACAAAGGCTTTTGAACATGCTTTATTTAATAGACGCGTGATGGTCAAACAAGTAGAATAATAATTAATAGCAATATACTCATGACAACGAGTAATTAAACCGTTTCGCTATCATAGAACTAGTTGGTAGTTATATCCTTATTTAGACATACACTAGGTAAAGTACAAGGAACCGACGCGACGTGTCAGTAGGGAAATTTTAAAAATTTTACAAAAACTAAGTAGGTATTTTTCTAATTGCCATTCAGCTATAATTATGTTTGACATTTAAAAAATAATTGGTTCTTCAAGCGATATTATATAGGTAAGGTAAAAGAAAACCGTTCAAAAAATTACGTAACAAGGATCGCGGAAACTAGAACAAAAAACTTCTGTTCCAGACGCCATGACACTTTTTTGTCGACCTAAGATGGCGTGTGACGTAGGAAACCATCTAAAACAAAAGAACGCCCCACCCTCGTCGGTAAAAAAAAGTATTAGTAACAAAATAATAAGCAACATTTAAACGCTCCAAAATTACGATAAAAGCATGAACGTACACGGTGTTGGTTGAATTCACATGAGCTGTAAAGAGCTGCAAATCAACAAATAAGTGCAACGAAAATCCCGAATTTACGGGACTGGTGGTGTACGTAATCCCGGTGCAGCGGGCATGCAAACTCTTAACAGTGGCACATTTACCGGGGAAGGCATCAGACGAACACTTGTTGCTTGTGAATGCCAACTTCACGTTTTCAGACGCCGCAAAACTTCGGCCAGCCGCTGCAATTACTCCGCACAGCCGAATTAGAATTCCGAAACCGAAATTCGATTTACACAATTGACTTTAATCAACTTTCCGTTCAACTTTATTAACTTTTAAAAACTACACGATTAACAATGTTATTTACAAAACTAGCAAGCTATTTAACGGCTAAATATAATATGTTATTATTAAAAAAGCACCTATTAATCAATTCACTCGGCACTTCACTACGTCTTAGTCTCAAGACGCGACGCACTTACAAGACGGTCGTTCTAAATTTAAATTTTGGGATTCGGCAGTTCGATTTTGAATTTAAATGTTATGTGCACTTGGTATTCGATTTTTGAAAGGTTATTTTGAAGTTTTTGGAACGTTGGTAATAGTTAGAGACTCGATATTGAATAATTTAGCTGGTGATTGCGGGAGAGAAGTTGCATTAGTGCACGCCGGCCCAGTTGCAACAGGTTGTTTGACGGAGAGGCACAGGGGCGCATGCGCGCTGCTGTCTACGATGCAGCGCTCCACAATGGTCACAAACGCTATCACTAATAATACTGTTTTTGGTATTGATAAGAAATTTTCGTAGATATTAGCGCAGCGTATAGGAATGCACAATTTTCTTTCGTTTTGAGTAAGTCTTCTTCATTTTAATTTTATTAGTTTCTATGGGTGTGAAATAATATCTACAATTATTACTTTCCTTTTTAATACTACCCATACCTAGTTTGTTGCACTTATAGTCTTTGTAAATATAATAAAAAAAACAAAATCGTCCGCTTCATAAACCTAAAACAACCCATTCCAAATTCCAAACCTGGTTTTGCTAGTGCAAAATTGCCCTTCCTTGAGGGAATTTCGGCATACAAAGCATGTGAGTATGTAGGGCATACTCATTAGATCCAAATCTTAGAAGAAAACTTCAAATTATTCATCGTCTTTTTTTTAATGCAAAACTCAAAAAAAGACAATAAAAAAGACCACAAACATATGAATGTCGTACCTATTTTTTTGTAAAAGTACATAGATAGTGTAGATGACTAAAAATATTTAATGTTCGAAACTGTCTCTACATTTTCTTCTGCTCTACCTACAATCCAAATTCGACGTTAAAATAATATTTTTTAAAAAACCGTTCAGACTTTCATTTATTAATACCTTACATCCTTGAATATTCATTTTTATATTATAATTGATAAATATGTAGAATAAAAGTTTTCATTTTTAATATTGTTATCAAATTCCGCCACACGTCTGGCACCCATGTAGAACGCACATTGCATCGCACTAAGTTCCTATACACACGTGCGGTAGTAGGTAACTGGTCTAGTCTTATCGTTTATGCGTCCAAATTTAATCACTACCATTTGTGGGTGCAGCCCAGTTTTGATCAAGTCCTATTGTTGAACATAGGGCTCAGTTTTCAGGACAGTGGTTGGGTATAGAACGTTCTAGTACTTAGTAATTTTTTTTCTATCCATTTTTTAACACAAATCAACCTCACCTGCTATACCGGTACACCTACTGATTAACTCACTATTTGAGTTGTTGGTCCAGCCAGCAGTCGCTACCGTAAAAGTCGAAGAAAGGCGTAGGAGAGCGAATGTAAAGTGCAAACTTTGAATGTAACTAAGACTAACGTTGATGATGATAACAAAACTTACCTCCACTTTTTAAGTCGGTTAAGTATAGTAAAAATAATAAAAAAAAACATATAAAACTCGTTTCAAACAAACATGAGATAATCGCGGATAAACACACATTCAAACTTACAAGTCAAACAGTGAACCTCCTTTTGAAGTCATTTTAAAATACACCTCTACCTACTCCTTCACAAATATACGTGCGTGAATATACTTACAGCATCAAAATTGCCTCCTGCTCTTTTGCACTCAAAACGTCTAACTCAAACGCCAAACTTGTGGGTCCTAAACTAAACTAGTATTGCAATAAGGCTTGAACAAACAAAACTGAATTCATACAAGTTGCACAAAATTTCACCGAACACACACGGTACGGTGTACGTATTCATATATTGCATGTAACACGTTGCCAGCGATTAAAATTCACCGAAATGTAGGGTAGTTTTCATTTTGTGAGGACATTTTGCTACGAACAGGTTGAGTTTCAATTTTTCCACAGATTTTGATACCTACTTAAAACCGGGTAATTATTTGTCAATTGTGCGACTAAGCTGTGAATTATATCTACAGAAAAGGCGATTTAGAAGTGCGCTAGAGGTGTAAGAGAGGCGTGTAAGAGACATGCTTCCGCAACAAGGGGAGTCTGTAACTATATTGGTGCATCGTATCGTCTCCTCGTCTCAAGTTTGCCTTAAGCTGTATAATTTGCTTTTTATAATTCATGCCCAGCGACTAACGATCTATTTTTTTATCATCATCAAATTTAGTTTTGCTTTTTTCACTACAAAATTTTTGACAATCAATTAGCTAAGCTAATTATAAAAAAAAATATACCTAGGACTCCTGATGCTAGTGAAAGTTATAATAAAATAATTAACTATAAACTAATTTCCTAATCATCAAAAATGTGAAATTAATTATCATTATCTACTACTTACTACCAGTGACCAAAATGCATTTGTCAGGAAATTTAATATCTAGGTCTGGCAACATTATATAACAGGTTTTAGAGATACGTCGGACTTTTAAGCAACTGTGTGGCATTCACAGTTTTAGTGTAAATAGCGGAATGTTTTGTAACAAAAATTGTGTTTTCACAGCGTTTACGTTGAAAATAAATATTATTTCAGTTGAGTTTTATGTTGTAAGTCCAGTTAGATAAAATCAGATATAAGTTGCCTTTTTTTGAACAAATTAACTGGCAAACAAGAGAGGAAGAGACCAGGAAAAGATGAAAATGAAAAGGTAAGCTAAGGTAAGCCTTAATTAGAAGAGCAAAAAAACTAATAAATCAATTAGAAATTGGAATTGCGAATGAAAGGTCACTCACCCAATATGTAGACCATGTTCTTAGTCCAGCGCTGCAGCTCCTTACGAATCGCGCGTCGTTCCTGCTGGCAGCGCGCGAACGAGCACTCCGCCATTGCACACGTGCGACAACCCTGCACACAATAACAAATTTGAAATAAGAACATAAAAGAATACTATATGAAAAAATATTTTTGGGTTTTTGGATCTCTTTTGTTTTAATTTTCCTATTTTGACATCGACTTCTTATTTTGGAACCGACTTTTTATTTTTGGTGTGAGTTTAAAAAACACAAACACACTACTTTGGAAAGATGAATGAAAGACGGTCTAAGATCAAAATTGCTTCGATTTTATAGAGCGTTTTTATTATATTGGTTAAAACTACACCTCGCATGATGTTAAACTAAAGGTAAAGCAGTCAGAAATTGTGCCCACCATTACAGACACCGATAATGCTGCCATGGTGGCTCTCAGTTTAGCTCATCAAATGCTTTTTCACGGCCAGCTTAAAAGACCCCGGAACTGAAGGAGGAAGGAAACGAGCTGGTAAAGAATTTCAAGCAAGATATCGCTTAATTTTGCTGTCAGTCAAACCCATAAACTAGAATGGTAATGACTAATGTATTACACATTGGTCTGGAAACCTGTATGACGTCACTCCAAATATATTTTGTTCGAAATTTGTTCTGACTGGGTCCGTAACTAAACTTCGAGAGTCATATGTTCGATGAATGGAAAGTCGACAGAACGTTTGATCGAATATTGCTATTTTACCTAAATGTCTTAATCACAAGAGTTACATAATCATTTCAGAAGTTAGACATGGTGGTAAGCGGTTACCTTGATGTACGCTTCTCTACCCAAGGCTACAAGAATCTACTATTCTGAATCTCATCATCATCCTCCAAGTCATTTTCCAACTTAGTTTGGGTCAATTTTTAGTCTAACGGTAAGGTTGAACTTCAATATTTTCCTTGAAGCGACTATCATCTGACCTCTACTTACAACCCATTGAAAATTCTGTAGTTAAATCGACTTTTCTTGTTTTGTCTCTACAAAAATCTTTATCTCAGTATCACAATTTTCAACAGGGTGATAACTGGGAAACAAGTCTTTTGCTTATTTCCCACCTTATTGTGAAATTAGTCTATAAAAACAATAATTAAATAAACGCGTAGGCAGAGTTTTATTCCTACACAGTTGCATACTACTTTTTCTCTACATTTTATTGAAGACTTAAAATTACTCTCAAGTATTCAGTAGGTACGTATTGTCTTGAAATTATTGTCCCTCTTATTCATGTTAACATTCTGGCCAGCTATTAAACATTTGAAAGCATACTAACTCTACCAAGTTTGTACGATTTAGGTTACGTGAAATAGAGCCACTTCATAATGGAAGCCAAAACGTAATTATTCAATTGGTTCACGAGACGCCGCACAAACTAAAATTTCATTAACTCCTACTTCCTGAATGAGCCGAGCTATCTTCGAGTATCGGAGTCGGGTTTCTCGTCAAATAAAAACACCAAACTCGATCCAATTACTATAAACATTCATCGAAGTATCGACTCCGCCGGTCAACGGCCTCGAAAGGAGCTAACGAAATTCTACGAAAAACCTCCGATCCTCATCAAGACCACCCAACACCCACCGAATATGCCCGAGCCACCCGAATCTGGCCCCCAAATTCTTATTTCAAACTCCAGACGAAGGGGCCGGGCCCGGGGGGTATCGCGAAACTATTCTTATTTTAAAATCTCTCTCCACGGAATATGCCACGAAAGTGGTTCTTATTTTAAAAATATCACGCTCCACCGAAATTTTCTTATTTTAAAAACTTGAGGGGGGTGCGAACGTTCTTCCGAAATCCACCGTCCCCGCCTCCCCGGGGCCCCTCGGTGGCCAGTTATGATATTCTTATTTTAAAAATCGCTCGAAGCGTTCCGATTCTGTTATTAAGATGTTGGTGTGTGCAAGCTTTTATGAGGCCGCTTGTACGTGAGCCCGGATCATCTAAGACACAAAGGAGTATTTCGCTAAACCTATACATTACATTGATATAGCTCGCCGACAACAAGGACCATGGACGTTCTATTTACGATAAAATGATATTAAAGTGCAAAAATAAATATTAAATCTCCATTCTGGATCCCTGACCTACATGTCCCACTTGCGAGTTATGCGCTTATTCTCAATTCACATAAATTGTAATTCCTAATTTCGCATAACGATGTGCGCGTAGGCGATTGGAAATTCAAATATGTGTATAGTGAATTTTGATTTCAGTATTTCTTGCACTTTTGGTCTCTGTATACACTGTACGTTCTAAAGTAATGTCACTTGTGTTAGAAGTATTTGATTTTTTAAGTAGAGGAGTAACTATAATATATCTCCCAATATATCCTTATAGATGCAAACAACTAACACTAATGATTTCTCGACTTATATTATCTCTAGACTAGAACTAGCGAACCTTGATATTAAAACTCCATTGAAATTTAACTGGCCAACAATTTCTGGTCCCATAATTCAAAATTCGAACACATAAAAAAATCGAATCGACGACCAATAATGTTTCCCGCCAATTTCCATGGCTGTCAAATTTGGGGCCGCGCCACCCGCCACCCCAGCCCAGATCAATTTACGATAACTCGGTTTGAGCTCCGTCCTGCTCGGCCTTAAGACGCACCGCTATCCCCGTCTCCCCGCGGATAACTTCTAGAACCGGGTAACTGTTGAAATGAAACATGCAATAACTGGTTATCGTGTTCTCTTGAAAATGAAATTTTCGTGACGGACGGAGGAATTATTGTTTACTTTTGAAATAATGTAAAGATCTACTTTCATCAAAGTTTATTTTTGGTTTAGTTATCGTAAAGAGCCTTTGTTTTCGCTAGTGTATGATCGATAACTTTTCTTCCAATAATAATGTTCTCAATGTTCATAAGATGTAATGTAACCCCTCTCCATATAAGGAAATCGTACGCCAAGCAACCCCTAGTAAATAGCCACCCTATCTATACTAGATACCGTATTCTATTCCAGGGCAATAGCGGGACCATTCTCTCACGCGGATATGGCCCGGGACTTATTTTTAACTGTTGTGTGCGTCTTGCAAGTGTGCGTCAGTGTGTGTGTGCATGGGGGTGGAGAGTGTGTGTGTGTGCGTGCGTTTGAAATATTCCCCCGTACCGTGGCGCGGGAATTGATGTTTTTAATTAGTTTCCAACGGTTTTCGTTGGTGGCCTGCAGCGAACGATTTTATTATTATTTATTAAATTAATTAAAAATTACAATGAATTTTAAAATAAAACGAAATGTTACTGATCCACTGCATCCATTGTTAAAGAGCAAGTTTAATTCAACCGTGAAACACTTTCATGAAGTTGAACTAAAATATAAAACGGAGTGTAGCCAGTAACCCGGTCGGTACATTTCCTGAAAACTTTCCTTTGTAGGCGAAAATTCAATAGGCGGGAAGTTTGGTCGCGCCTGTGTCACGCGCCCGCTATTGTAGGTACGGGTTAGCGGAAATTAAGAGGAGACTAATAAAAATTATGATAGGTACTACGACGAAATATCACATATAAAACAATCAATGATAAAATTAAATATAGGTATTATTGGAAAGATATGTCCTTCAAATAGAGTTTCTTATTAAGTACCTACTCCTACTCTTTGTGAACTACTTAAAGTCACAAGAAAAAAATAATGGTAAGTATTACATTCCATTTTAAAAACAAATTTTAATTTAACAAATCCATATGACAAACTCCATTTTAAATTCAAATGTCGTAACCAAATACACCTGTTTGAATTTAAATTTCGAATGTTCGGAATGCATTGGTTGTCACAGCATAATTTTGACAATGTGTAAATGTTTGCCAGCTTGCTGCCATGCCAAATACTTTGTATGCACTTTACTATTCTGTACTAAGTTTGGAATGTATTACAGAGCAGGTACTTTTCATTCAACTGAATTTCATGCTGTTGATTTTAAAAAGTACTTTATGGAGTTTTGTTAGGCTGTGTGAAATGGCTCAACTATAAAGTAGTATGTTTCTGTGTCAACTTTCGACCCGTCCACAGAGTGTCTGAATGCCAAAAAGAGAGGTAATTCTACGGAGGATTTTGGAGTAATTTTCTTTAAAGTTTTGCTACTCTGTGTGCGGTTGATGTACCTGTTGCGCAACGCTTTTGTTTTTGTTGATCGCTAGTTTTGGCCGCTGCCGTTTGATACGAGTTTATCATGAACTCGGGAAAGGCTTACACTGTTCATATTTTTTTATTAGAATTTGGAACGCTTGGTTTGCATCGTGTGAATTTTATTTCATAGCACGGTTTAGTTTGAAACTTGTACTCGTATAATATAGGTCGAATGTTAAACATGAAGTATTGTATTTTGTTGTTTATCCTTTAATGTATAGATGAACTATACCTTCTATATTTATGAATGGCGTTCATGGTATGAATCTCATAGTAGGTACCTATGAGTTGACATTAATGTTGTTAAAAGGTTTAAAGTATGATTTTGAGGGCTTTAGTAACAGAATCAGGTCAAAGAAAGGATGGGATCATACCTGTGAAAAGTGGATTATGATAGGAATGACAGTGACAGTGGATATGACGTGTGAAAGGCAAGTGTGCAAGAAAATTACAAATAGCGTCGATCACAAACAATTGGTACAAGAGCAGGCTGATGATGATGAAAATAGTTTAGTAATTAGATACCTACCTCCTTAAACAAAAATAGATGATACAGACAAGTACTCTTAAAATCAATCATCCTGGCTTACCCACTAGACATCAAATACAGAATTGCACTAAAAGTAAGATGGAAAACAATTGAAAAGTTCAAGACCTTTGTGTAGGTAGTTCACAAGAGTCTGCAATAAGTAGAAGTTTACAGTAGGCTGTGTTGTTCGCCCAGACTCAGACCTGTTGCGTTCGGCGAATAGATTTATTTGGCGACACAGCGAACTTTGTTCATCTAAATGTACGGAAATGTTAAGCAGAGCTGTTTATAGGTAACAACTAGTTCCGTGATGTATTTGCTTCAGATAATTAAATTTTAATGAAAACAGATTACATTTGAATTATGAGGAATCCAATGCAAGGTTATGACAGATGACAATAGCGTTGTTAATAAATTGAAAAAGGAAAATGAAAAGTAGGAACTCAACTATCTTTGAATAAAGAATACGGAAAATTCGATATTTAATCACTAAAGATTCTGATTATAAAAATGATAGCTGTTCGAAATTCGAATAGATAGGACATAGGTTAGTTACTTCACTCACAATCACTACTCCGAAATTCGATATTAAAAATGAACCATGTCAATTATCATTTTGTTATTGAAAATTAAAACAGCTGTTCGATATTTAATTCTTTAGACATTTTACTGATACTTTATTTGAAAAATGAGTGATACACGTTGGGACTAATATAATACCTAGTAGTTTACTATCAATTTCATTTTCAAATTAAATATATCCATTTTCATTATGAAAATCTCTAAAATACACAAATATGAATATTTTAAAAATCTACACATAGTGACCATGCCCCGAAAAAGTCTTATCCGAGTTTATCCCAAGTTCGTGGGGGTGTCGGAAGCAAGGGGTGGCGAGTGGGGGTGGCTCCTCCGCGCCTGTGTGAAAGAATGCCGGGGAATCAATACAGCGGTGCACATTAAATTGGCCAGGGTGGGGTAGCACCCACCCCTTCGTCAATTTTTTTCGGTAATTTTTAGATGAGTCTGGCTGCATTTTATGTTAATGCTTGTCTAGAGCTCCGGGGAATATATTTTTTAGTGAAAAATGGCTTGTTATTTACAGAGAAAATGAGTTGCTATTTTCTATTCGAGTGTGTATGTATTTCACGTCTGTTGATATATTATGAAGGATGTTAGATAGTTTGTATTAAAAGAAGTGACGACGTATCTGCAATAAGATATCTACCTACTTGGTACACTTTTATTTGTATTAAGGATAATACAATGGAATCGACGCCCGTCTAAAAAAAGTATCCTTCATAAGATTCCCATTGTAAATAATCAAATCCATTGTAAATCCCGTTAAGCATCATCTAACATACATCAAAACTATAACCTGGGAATATTCAAGTCACGAGTAAATACTGGTTTCTTTTAGGAAAGCGTGATTCGACGTAGCCCACTTCGTTACTTACCATCAGGTGAGATAGAGGTCAAACGTAAGCCTATCATGAAAATAAAAAAACACGCTGCTTTTTAATTCATTCCTTTACTGAAATTTTTTTACGACTTTTGCATTTGACAACCATTCGACATTTAAAAAAATCTATAATGATGCTATCCAAGATGAATTATACAAGCTAACTGACAAGTTGACATTCATGTCAACATGTCAGATAGCTTTTTTAATTGTTTCGACAGTGTAAGTATACTGCATATAAGTCCACTCCTGTCATGTAAGTTACCACTTATTTCTACTTGGCAATTTGGCACTTGGCAACATAAAATTATAGATGTATCCTATTAAAAAAAAATGTAGCTGTAGTTAACATACCATCATGGGTTACAAAGATCTTGGTGGGATCCAAACACACAAGCAACGTTTAAAATATTTTTTTTTATATAATTTAAGTGATTCTCGTTCTCTATTCAAAAAAATACCAACCAGTCAGTGCTTTGAGTGGGGCGTGATTGGTTAAAGTAAGTGTGCGTAGTAGATTTGGTAGTTTCCATAATGTACTAACGATTTTCACTTCTTAATTCAAATTCTGTAGTCGTATTAAATTTCTGCCTTCCTCTCAGGGGGGTATACAGGGTGTTTTATATGAAGAAATACAACTAAACGTTCCATTATCCGCACAAAAGAATAAGAAAATGTTAACAAACAAATTGTACAGATCTGTATTCTGTAAGTACATCGAGCCTTTGTTTACAAAGACAGGCGCCTTCCGCAGAAGCCTGTTGCTCTGACTATTCGTATATAGCCTTGAATACAGTCGGCAGTCTGGCAAGAGACGCTCCATGTTGGAGATTTCGTACATGCAATTATTACGATATTAATGCAATGTCATTGGGAAGTTAGGCTGTATTTCATTAGTGAAAATATACGTCTAACTAAAATGGGTTTTCAACTTTTTCACAATGAAACTTGTATAGGAAAGTGTGGTAACGCAGTTTAGTTTATCTTCCGGTGTCAGATAATCATAGATAGAGATATAGATAGAGATTTAGCTATTTCATACCTAAATTTGATAAATGTATTTGGATCTTTCTGGAACAAACAGTTTGAACTATAAAAGTAAATCTGACTTATTCAGGTATTAATAAAATATCATTTAGCAAAAGCAAGAGTTCTTCATATGATCTTTCATATTTTTCTCATATTTCCTATCTTTTAATTATAAAGAATCCAGTTGATAACAATAGATATACAAGTTCCGCTTCCCATCAGGCCGTGTGCTTGTCTGCCACCTAAGTTGCATTTTAAAAAAAATATTATGCTCTTCCTCTTTTACGTGACAACACAAATGATAGTTAAGTATTTGAACAGATCACAACTTAAAAATGATAAGTTAAGTTTTTAGTGGCAGTCGCAACAATAATTGCTAATTATAGTCCCGGCAATAAAATGAAATAAACAAAAAGATCTCATGAAACAACGACCCATTTCTTACTACTTAATTGTTACGGGGAGAGCGGGGACAAAAATGGTAAAAATAACATTCAAGTTTTCTTTCCGTAGAGCGAAAAATCTTAACAAAAACTTGAAATAAAGGGTAGAAATGAGCCATCAGTACTGCAACAATGGTAGGAAAAACAGGCGGGTGAAATTGGTCATAATGAGTGTCTTCTGGGCCCCGCTCCCCCTGCGTTTCCCCCCACCTTCCCCTTTGGGTCAAGCGGGGAAATAAAATTTTAAATTGAAGCCGTGAAAAAGACAAAAATGTTGGGAGCTGAGAGACAGGTTGGGGGCATACTGGGTCTCATACTAATGTTTTAGTACATTTTAAATTTACTACTTACCACTTTCTTGGCTCTTCCTAGAATTGGACTTCATAGTACTTATGGCTTCCATGAACAAGGACCTTGTCGAAAAAGACCAGTAAATAGGTAACTAAAGTAAAAACATTACCCTCGCTAGCGCAGTTGGGTAGAAAGGGACACTAAAATTAATGAAAATTTAATATATACGGTACCTAGGTATAATGAACTAAGGTGTGCACTTCCAGAGAATAACAATTAAATTACTAGAAATGAATTGATTTCATATACCTAGTTACTTGTAGCTATTGTTCATAAAAAAATCTTACAAATCATAGCGAAGGCTCTCAACACTGGCAATGGCATTAGGTATCTACCTTTTTTTATCAACTAGTGTTCTACTATCACTTCTATATATAAAAAATTTAGGAAATAAAGTGATCGTTTCGTTGAATTCTAATGAAAAAACATGCTTTTGCATTTTCAAGCGATTAACTTACAGCCTTTTCGAGAGTCGCATTCACGTATTCTTACTAAAATAAAAAAGCTTACGCCCACCCGGTGCATCCCAGCCCTAATAAGAAATGAACTACGTCTACAGAGAAAATGGAAATGATTCAGTGAATTCACTATGTATGTGCTATTTAATATACATACCCTTTATTCGGACGAAAACGGAACTTAATTGCATTCCTTCGCTTTGGTAATGATGGAAATTGGAATATATTTTTAAAGTAGGGATATTTTCAATTAAATTTAATTTTCTGCGTAGGTAGTATTTTATGGTTTTTTAAACGACTTCAAAAAAGAGGAGTTTCTCAATTCGACTGCATATTTATTTTATGTTTATTAACTCAGAACTTTCGGCTGGATGAACCGATTTTGATGATGTTTATTTGATAGCTGGCGCCTTCCGTGTGGTCCCAATTTAATTTAGTCCGTTGAACTCGGCTTTTTTTGTCGAAAGAATATATTAGTAATCGAAATTATCAATCCTTTGAATTAGCTAAATAAAATAGTTTGTGTTAGTAGTAAGTTCACATCGAATTTGTAATGGCCAGGATTCAAACCTATGACCTCTCGATCGTAAAGCCGACTCCTTAACCACTAAGCTTAATGTCGCATTTGATCACTATTTCACCTGGTAAGTGATAAGTGGTCAATTTGTGAGATCCAGATGAGATCGGAACTACTATAATAAAAGTAAAGTCTCTGTAAGTACAGTTGTACTTACATCCTCCATGCGGGTAGAGCCACGGGTATCAACCAGTAAGTACTTACCTACTAATAGGTATAGTAGCTGAATTCGTAGCGCTGATTATAATCTAGACCGAAGCGACCTTCAGTCTATCTAGGTAAGTAGATACGGCAGGCAGATCGCTATTTCGTCCTTTAATCAAGGTGACAATTTCTACCTTCGCAAATGTTCATTTGCATTAAATATTGATGTTAATTAATAACATTATGATGCCTATCATGGTATTTGAAGTTGCTGAAGCTTAATCTCCTTTCTTTTAACAAGCTTTTATTTTAGTTTCACCTGTCCCGTTGTCTGTAATCAACGTTGTCTGTAATCAATTCTTGCAAGCCATTTTTCGACCACTTCTGGTTATCCGATTGAGCTGAAATTTGGCATTGTAAGTCCCAATGCAGTGCAACAATGCAATATTGTAAATAATAAAAACTGATTTTTCAAAAGGTTTATTTTAAACAGCAGTTTGTTTAATTTTCCTTTCGAACTTCAAGAGAGTTTAATATCTACTGATTAACGGATGAGGGTCTGACGTAGTTTTTTCTTGGTAGTCGCTTCCTTAAAAGCCAAGATAAATCAAATTTAGATAAAAGAGTAGGAGAATGGTTCACACTGTAATGATTGTATCTTTAGATGAGTTTTGTAGATAATATGTACATCGTTAGTCATACCTTCATTCTAACTATTGGTAAATAGTAAAAAATTCCCATTGCCTGAAAATCACCTATAAAACGCCCCACTCTAATAACATTTTCTTTCTTTTTGACTTTAAAATACGAAAAACAAACCTATCGTTCAAAATAGCCCAATCTCCTCTTAAAATTTTTCGCTCAAAGTATTCACAAATTATAATGAATTATTCACTAACACAAAATGCTAACTCAAATCCTTAGTACATACACTCACGCGAACAAATTTTTAATCGTCTGTACATTTATAACGACAGCGAGGGGTAGGAAGGGGACAAAGGATGAAAGCCGAAATAAAGTCAATGCCGTGAGGTCATTGCCCTCGGCTCGTGAAATATCAAGGGCGGCGCCGAAATACGCTCTCAGTACTGACCTAACGCAATCAAATGGAGATTGGGCCTCCTTACAAGGTTACAGGGTATATTTAGACTTGAGAATTATAAAGAATTGGGGGAAGAAACTGAATTAAAGCTATTTGCGCGGTGTCCTTGATGAAAAGCTACATAGGTATTACAGATAATTTAAATTTACTTACCACAGAGGGAATTCTCGTAATAAAATAAATGTAGAAAATTCAGTTTCGATCTCATCTCGAACTGACAAATCTCAAAATTGACGCATGCCTAAAGATTAAAAGGAGTAAATACTTGTGGATTACATTTCACTCGCATCACAGTGTCGTATCAATTACAAAGTCTAGAATATCTTATTTTCCTTTTTTTTGCAACTCTCAAAATATCGTTATAATATTTGTAATAATATTGGATGTTGAATACTTTTTTGACATTAGTGAGATCGGTAATGAGATCGGAATTGAATTTTGAACATATTTTATTACGATAATTGAACTTCAGACATAAGTTTTCGATGTGATAGGCAGAAGATATTTCAATTAAGATTTTTGGTTCCACCTGTAAGGAGATGAGTGTACGAGTATTATCTGCACTAACTGTATGTTTACAGTAGAAAAATAAGTCATAGTCGCCTTGTACGACACCTATAGAAACAAATGAATTTACCCTGATGTCTTGTACTAACTGTTGCCTGTGGATCCACTCGCATGGAATTCTGATACCGTTCCCGCATTCCATAGGCAAATAAACTTTGCCAGACCTTAATTTATCTCTATACCAAATTTCAGCCAAATCCGTACAGCCATGAACGTGATTGAGTAACAAACATCTTCACAAAATAATTGATAATCTATTCTCGCCTATTTAGGATACAGTATTTAATACACATACACTTGTTCCATACACGATATTCGCAATCTACTTATAATGAATCAATGTAATTAATAAAAACATATTGCACCCCCGTGCCACCCACGCCCACCCTCCCCTATTGGACACACAAGCGCCATCGCTATCTTCGAACACACACAAACTAATAATTAATCATCTGCCGTCTTCCCACTTTTCTTGCTCCCCCCAAAACCCTCCCGTATTTAATTCCTCGTACAAAACACCCCACTGTACCCCCATTTTTTTATTCTCTAGAAGTGTTTTCATTCTGTTCAGTTAGAACTACGGGCGTTTCTGACTACAAATTGAATTTTATGGTTCCTTGTGAATATTTTAGCGTGTGCTAGGATATTAAGTGGTTACACCCGCCTTTCCCCCCATTTGGAATGTGTTTGTATTTATTTTTTTAATTATTTTTTTAAATACTAGTGACGTAACACACATAGGTAACTAATTTTCTCGTTAACCTCAATGAGAATGCTTATTTTAAGTTGGTATGTGCTGGATAAGGCTCAAAACTTCGATGCAGCGACTGTCGCATTGGCAAGACGACTATTTTAACCACTGTACTCACAAATCATTATGCATTCGATTTTAGGGTATTTTATTTTTATAATCATCATTATAGCGTTGGGCTCGGTTGCATCCAAAGATTTCATTTTGAAGCCCAGGATCCACTCTCCTATTTTGCTTATTAACCTGGCTTATTATGATTTTTGCGGGAGTAACTGCCGTCTGACCTTGCCAACAGCAGGTGGCTTGACCCCAAAAATCTTAAAATGACCTAATAGATATCAACTCAAAATTATCCATCCAACCAAAACACTATCGGTAACTAACTGACGTAGGTTAAACACGTAACAAGTTTTATGATCACAGTTGGATAAGTATCGCATTCGATTCCTGTTCCGGGCACTTTGCCAAACGGGTCAAGTGTAAACATCTACCTCCACATCGTAACGTAGTAGATTTGATCGCGTAGAGAAAAACAAGATGGCGATCAAGTGGAAGCTGTTATTGTACTGAATGGTTCGGCCTTACTTACTAATTGAAGGTTTCATTTCGAGAATTTTAGTTATTGTTTGGTTCACAATAAAAATATTAGCTTTAGTGTTTAATTTGGAACTTTTAAACTAACTGTGGAAACCTTATTTTCTTACCAAAATCAAAATCCTTCTTATGTTCTTTGTCTACGTGTTACACCTTATAAAATTACACTATCGGTGTGTATAGTGATGACTCCGGTCTTGAGATTTACGTTTAGCTTACCATCAGGCGAGGTGAAGTCATTATAACGTATCCTGTATAAAAAAATCATATCTAAAAACGAAAGCCCAGTCCAAATCGACCCAGCAGTTTCAGAGATTACTTAATTCAAACATACAGAAAGACAGACAGCTAGGATTAAACAGGATATCTAAGATAAAAGAAAACAAATTCTGTAGTAACATGCAGTGGATTAAACTCCCTGCTGTGGTTCTCCCTAGCGTCTACAATATGGGGTCCTTCAAGAAGCATTAGAAGGTTTTTACAGGGTTGACAGCGCGAGTATGAAGCCCCTGGTATTGCACATGTCCATAGGCTGCGGTAACCGCTTCCCAACAGATGGGCAGTGTGCTTGTCTGCACTTAAGTGGTATTTTACCTACATTCCGTCTCGAACTAGACGGTTGAGTCCTTCCTTTCTTCGTCGACCGATAAAGGATTGGAATTCTTTTGCCCTCAAACGTATTTCCCTCTTCCTATTTCAAGTTCTTTAAGCGGGACACGAAAAAATATCTATTGCGACCGTCCAACTAAAGACTGCCATTTTAGAATTGCTAGTTTCTGGCATGATGGTCATTGATTTAATTATAGCTTTTTGAATCACAAATAAAGTAAAAAATACTACTCTAATAACTTGTGGATAATAATAATAAATAAATAAATATTCTACGACATTCTACACATCGCTCCCTAGACCCAAAGTAAGCTTAGTTTAACTCGCTTTCCTGGCCAAAAATCAATGTCATCCCAATAGCTTGTATTACTTGGGCTGATAATAAGTTTGTTACATTCAAATATGTTCAGGTGTTTTAAAGCTAAGTATTATGGGATAAATTAACGCGTATTGCTTGTGGGGTGACGCGTGAAGTACATTCTGTCTATATTTTAGTCATATATCTAACTAGCGACCCGCCCAGGCTTCCCACGGGTGCAATGCTGATACTAAATTAAATGATGCATGTATTATACATATAAACCTTCCTCTTGAATCACTCTATCTATTGGAAAAAACCGCATCAAAATCCGTTGCGTAGTTTTAAAGATTTAAGCGCACATAGGGATATAGGGACAGAAAAGGCGACTTTGTTTTATACTATGTAGTGAAGTCGTGTTAGTCAGAAATTTACTCGACAAAACGGATGAGCCGATTTTCATAATTTTTGATTTTTTAGATGCTATTCCTTTTTCGTTTTTTTTTTGGTAGTCGTTTGACCACTGTCTTCTCTTTTGGTAAGTGGCGATGGAGCACGCTCGCCTAATTAACTTATTCACCCTGGACTTGAAGACTCCCATCCAATCTTAAACGACAATGAATTTTTTTTTTCCATTCTTACTATAGGTATTTCTATTTCCCATTCCTACTTCTTTATTATAACATTACACTCCTTGTTTGGACAGTCGGATAAAGACCTATAACAGAAACAAAGTCCCCAGTCATATCATCACACCCTCTGCAAATGGTACTATGTAAAGTTATAGCTATAATTCCATGGGAGGCTGTATCGGTGGTACTTTATGGGGCAGTATGTCGTTCGATGGAGGTTATTGTACCGAAATGGGACAATTTTGGGAGAGCAGTGAAATCGATTTGTAGAAGTTAATAGTTATGAATGTGTTAAGAGTATACTTAAGATTAGATTAGATATAGCTAAGCCTAGATTTTATGATTAATTTAAACTGAATTCTCACTTTTACTCAATGGAATTAATTGAGTAAAATGTGATTAAATTGTAATTAGTTTGAATTTATCTCGGTTTTCGGAGGTTCGGAGGTTAGAAAGAAAAAAAATTGTTCTCTTTAAGAATAAAGACATTGTGGTATAATTAAGGCAAAGCTGAATTTGTGCTGCAGAGCAGAAATCGTGTAAAGTTACCATTTTAGGTAGGTACTTATGAAATAATGCCAAAATTAATTTTGTAGATTGCAAAACTTAATACAAAAAGGCAGGAGTATTCTCTTTGAGTGGTATCACAATTTTCAGCTCTAGAAAAATAAACGTCACGATTTCACACTACCCATTTACAGTATGGCTTCGTGGTTACAGAGTTCCATACTTTAAATGGAAAAACGGAACCCTTATAGGATCATTTCGTTTTCCATCTACGCGTCTGTACTTATGTCTGTTTATCGAAACCTTTTTCTCAGGCACGTGTGGAGACACGAAGTTAATATTGTGTGTTGACAAATGCAATACTGTGCGGACAATACTGTGAGAATATCAAAAGATACAGTCGTTTATTTCTCATTTTGAATTTGTTCCTATAATAAAATATGAAAAAATCTTTTTTAACTTAAACAGTTTTATATTGTATTGTCATCAGAACTAAAGACTTCTGCCAAATATAAGACAACTAAAAGGGGTTCAAATTTCAATTACTAGATTTGACCCAAACAAACAGGTTGAGTTAAATAAAATTGTATAATAATTAACAATAAAAAACGCCAAACCCAACATTTAGAATATATTTATCTTATCTCAAGACTTGACTTTGCTTTCCTATAAGACACCTATGTTATGGTGACTTGTAGGAAAACAAATAAGAGCACAATGTTTGTAGATGATTGCATCATCTCTAACTTTGTCTTCCATAATATTTTATTTCTAAATCTTGCACGCCAAAACGGCTGAACGAGTCTAAATGAAATTTGGTACAGAGATAAATTTATATTCAAGAGTTGCATTTACGGAGCCTGTTATTTCAGGAATAGATTCTTATGAGTCACGAGAATGAGATTAAATCACGCATTTTAGATTATTACCTTGCTGCGTACCCGCCAAGTAGCACACAGACAAATCCATTTAATATTAACATGAAAACTCACACCAAAACCGCTTCAACCAAAAATCTAATTAACCAGCGTCTAACAAAGAAAGCTTTGTAACATCTTACGTCCGAGGAGTGAGAGGGACCGCGAGAAAAATGCATCCCCACCCCCACAGCATCCCTCCCAGCACCCCCAGGGTGGCTGTATACATTTTTTCTTTTCCTTTTCTTAAGACGAAAATTTGTTACGCTTTTTATACTTATACACCCCCCACGGTTCGCCGGTCGATACCGGGGGGAATCCCCCCTTATCACTACCTCCCCTTATCAATTTTTCGTGCAGTTTTTTCCCTTATTATACTGTACTACTTTAATTATTGGATATCTTGATACTGTGTTCCATGTTTTGTGTAATAAGGTTTATTTTTGAGTGTTAGCTGATTTTTCTTACAGACTATCCTTATATTCAAGTAATGATGTATTTGTTTCTGTTTACGAATGAGTAGGTAGACAAAGAGTTTCATGCTATTGCTTTGAGTATGACCTTTCGGTTCTGTAGACCTCATATTATCCGGAACGATACCGACACGACATCGTTGAACAACGTAAACGAAGGAACAAACTGGCGACACAAAAGTTCTGTAGTTAGTCCGATCTGTTGTCGGACTTTTGAGGCCTCCAACTACCAGAACGAATGCCACAGATGTTCGTATGGCAACCGTGACAGCTTAACGTGCTCTCCGAGGTACGGAGGTATGTCGGCGTGTCTTTTTCTTCCATCGTATCGATGGCGTTTCTGCTCCAGAATGTAAGTACTTTCACAGTGTGCTGCTACCTGGATTGCGTTCTCAGAGGTACTTATGAGTTCCTCTGGTGTACCATCCTAAGACTGACGAGACTAGTATTGCTTAATGTGTTAACTTATTTGGTTATCATTTAGCTACGAGCCTCTTAATCACAGTATATCAGGTAGTCAACATACGTTCAATTTTCGAAGAATATTTTCAAGCTTCATAACCAACTAATTTCTTAGCTCCGAGAGGCGTTTGCCTCGAATTTATCTTAAGTCATGCCTTCCCACCATCCTTTGAAGGCTAAGTGGCGTGTCCACCCCCTACAATTTAGCCTGGCTATTTGCAAAATCCTCTAGGGAATTAGTTAAGCGATATTTTTTAATCTTTTTAAAGTTTTTTGCTTGTCTGTGGACGGTGGATGTTTTTCTTTTTTCGTTGTTTTAAACGTCTTGTGTGTTCGCGTCGCGAAATTTTTCAAGTTTAGTACAGAATTGAATATCTAGATTGGCATACGCCTTAGGGTCCGTTCACACAGACCGGCTCGGAGAGGAGAGCAGATTCTTATCACGCTGAAGACATTAGTATTTGTAGTAAGGTTTATTTTTGCATCTGTACTGCTTTTGTCATTATGAAAATCATTTGTCAGTGTGATAAGAAAAATGCGCGCCGATGCTCTCCGAGCCGGTCTGTGTGAACGGACCCTTAGAGCGACGTAGGAGTCATCTGTCATTACAAACTAACGGAAACAATGAATGGTGATTGAATTTTAGCTATTTAGAATGGTTCCAGGTAACTTAAAATTGATCAGTGTTCAATTAGAAAGTGACCATTAAAATGGCACTTACAAAACGCTGAAACAACACTGGTCACTGGTTCAAGTCCTGTCCTAAATACTTATTTGACTTTTCCCGATTCTGGAAGAAGAAGATTGTATAGTATCTACCTATAGGTAGGTATATTACCTACCTAATTGAATTAAAGTTTCATTCAATACGTTACATTACAATAAAAATACGCAATCCCATATAAAAACAAACAATTATATCTACACAAACATAATTGTAGTCTATTAACACAAATTACCACATCCAGCAAAAATCTGCATCGTTTGAAAAACGCACAAACCGGTCATCTAATTATCAGAAAGAATGACAGCGGCTGCGTTCGCGCCGGTGGCCATTTTGGATTTTCGACCAATCGGCGCGCTGGCGGCAAGGTCGCGCGCAATGTCAAAACTCGCGGTTTCCTAGTGAATCGTCTAGGCCAATCATTGTTACTACAGTAGACATCCGCCATTTTGTCATGTTGATATTCTATCATCGGGAAAGATAACTGATAATAAAAAGCTATTATAAATGAGTTTTGATGTAAACTGTTGGGTAATATATCAATCGTTAAGTACGTGATTACCTACTGATTTATTGCGTGATACACACTTATATAATCAAAGCATGATACCTACCTATTAGAGGAGCCCTTTTCATAGTCGATAGGCTCGCATTCGACCACAATCTCACCTGATGGTAAGTGATGATGTGGTCGACGATGGAGCACACTTCCATAGAAGCAACCTATTTACTCTAAACTTAAAGACTCCCACGTTATAGCTTTCCGGAAACACAAACTCAAGGGAGAAACACGGTCTGTCAATATGTATTATATCGCGATCCGGTCATTATTGATCGGCTGTTGACCGGATTGATGATATTGATGTGCTAACGCGATATTGTTCATGTGCAAAAAAACGCGATTGGCCTTTGGTCCGAACCACGGTATTGGATTGCAATAGGTAGGTAGGTATGCAGGTAGCTATTGATTCTAACCACAGGTATTTTTTTCCTGAGGTTTTTTATCCTTTCCTATTAATATAACAAAATATATGTAAAAGATTGTATAGGCTGAACGGATCGGGCTAAATTTTGGTATAGGGATAGGTATATTATCGTCTGGAATAGCACATAGGCTACTTTTCATAGGCCATTGCTGATAAAGCAACTAAAATATTCTATTCGATAATAAGAAAGTGTATGCTTATTATTGTATAACCAAAACGGGTCCGAACTGCCATACCTGCAGTGAAAGGCTAACCCTTGGCCTTAGAAACTGGTAGGTAGGTATAGCGGTGAATATCAATTTGTGCAGACGCATCTTATGAGGGGTTAATAATATTGAAAGTTGGAGATTCTTCATAATAATATCTATCTAGGTAGGTCATTATTAGATATCTATGGGTAAAAATAAATAAAATTGTAGTAAGTATCTGACTTTGATATTAAAATAACAGCTTTTAAATTAATGCACTTGTGTATGTTCTACGATATTCTATACAACACTCTAAAGATGATAATAAAATCACACCTAGTGGAGAAGAAGAAGTAAGCGACCCGGGGTACCGGAGTCAAAGGTATGATAATTATCTCTACCTACCCGATATACAAACGCAAAAAGTTTTGAACGCCACAATTGAACTCTGCCCATCCCTTTTACAGTAAGATCGCATTATATTAGAATCAGTGTATACAAGGCACTGAATTTCCTACCCGGTGAAACTTTCAGCACATCTGACAAAGAATTGTCTGAACACCACACGCAATAATACCACGTATTTACAAAGACATAGAGCTCAATATCCTTTGAACATCTTTGAATCTTTTCTATTTTGTTTTCGGATGCACCTTATTTGTGAAAACAGGAATGAGGGAGATGGTTATAGGGTGGTGTGGGGGGTGCGATAGAGATGGGGATACACTAAATTTACGAAGCCACAGGTGGTGTACCTCGGGTACAGCCGCAAGAGAAACTGGATGTAGAGGTTTTCTTCTTAGAAATTTCTAGAAGATGGAATAGCCTGAGGTTTAGGGGAATACCCTCTAAGTCATCATCATTACTGAGGTTACTATTCTTCCATCTCTTGGTTTGGCTTCTACGGCTTTTATGGGAGCGACTGTCATCTCACCTCCCTGTGGACAGTAGAGCTCAGTAAAGTCAGCTCCAGAACCTCGTTCGTCAATCAGCAGGTGTAGCTGCCAGCTTGCAGGTGAGGTTAGCTTGACCTGTGCTTTGGGGTGGGGCCCCATAGATACTTAGGTACTTACACCCAGTTCTTGGGGCATGGTACCTACAGTCAGCAGCAAAAGTTAATGATGGTTGAACAGATTTCTTTACCAGCTCACGTGTTCCTTCCTCCTACAGACCCGAGTCCTTTAAACGGGATGTGAAAAAGTATTCGCGGCTAAATGAATACAGTATAGGTACTTTTGACGCTAACTAAACACGCAATTTAACACCTTTAAGCGTTTTAAAAGTCTAACGGAAAAAAAGTATTCAGAAAGAGGAAAAAGTCACTTATACCTAACAATTATGGTTTAAAAAAACTTAGAAAATATTCTAGAACAAAGTTATTTTAACACTCTTTTATTAACCTCACTTTTAAATAACTAGGTCGGTCTAGGCATACTTTAAAATTCAATGAATTCTTGCCTTGAAACGAATAGAACTTAAATGGATATAAAAAATACCAAAGACAACTAATTGAATGCCTCATTATACACCTTTGACAAAAGAACTATACCCATTTATTTTAACACTGCAGTCGAACTACCTATTGATTAAAAAAACAACTAAGACTTTTTTTATAATATAATTTATGGTTCTTTGTTATACACCGTAATTAGAAAAGTACCTACAAAATAAGTTTGTAGAATGTACTAAATGATTGTCAATGCAGCGTTATTAATTAAAAAGTTAGCGCTGACAGTTAGTACATTGACACCGTTTAGACAGCTGTCAGTTCTCAGGAAACGAACAAAAAAACAAGAAAAAGGAGCAGGAAAGTACTTAAGTACCCAGTCTAGCATTTAAAATAATGATGACTTTAGGCCGATGGTCTGATCTTGATCCTATGTACCATTAGAGATTTTACTTCCAGAAATTTTAAGGTCTAAAATAAAAGCAAAAGATTTGAAGCTGCGAGATCTTGAACTAATTCATGACTACCTTGATTTTTATAAATTACTACTACTGAAAACTGATGCAAGTGTGCGTCATTGACCTATTTTGAGATTTTTGGACGCTAATTCGTGTCACTGGAAAGCCCGCGTCAGGGACTCGACCATAAATAAGCTGTACCCAAAAATCTTTCACAGAAACCCTTAATATTATCCGTTGTCTCATATTTTACAGTGGATACAAACTGCATGTACTTAGTATTTGTAATCTTTTGTGTGGGTACCTACCTATTTACGAAGAATAAGCTCAAAGTATTTTGAAGTGTACTTGTTTTCAAGTAGGATTGTTCTGCAAAATGCAAATCTTACTTAGGTACCTACTAATTCTACTTAGACATACCTACCTATTTAAAAATATAAATTATGAAAATATAACATGCCTGAATTCCCATTCCCTATAATAATCACAGAACATTCGCGAAAATAGGTACGCGATTTATTTTCTATTGCCAAGTACCTATCAAGTATCTTTATAAGGTAGGTACTTCGTACCGTACTATGGCCTACTTAATTCCGAGTGACATAAGCTATAATTTGGTTTAAAATAGTGAATATTGCAATTCAAAAGGGCAGGTAAAAATTATGGTGGAATACAGAAATACACAAAATTATTAGAAGAAATTGGAAGGTTTTTGCGGGGTTGGCAGCGCGAGTGTGATGCCCCTGGTGTTGCACGCGTCCCTAGGCCACGGTGACAGCTTCCCATCAGGTGGGCCTTGTGCTTGTCTGCCACCTAAGTGGTATAAAAAAAATACACCCTGAAAACATTACATTACCGTGGCATTAACGACATTTGACCCCAGCTTAGTAATTAAGTATTAGGAAGGAAAGAAAGCGCATGCAGTATCTTATAATAGTAGTTATCCCAAATTATAAGATGAAATTAAACAAATTATGAAAATGTTCTTTCTTAATTTGACAACTGAACCCTAAAAATACATTCATAGTATAGATAAAAGGGATATATGACAAACAAACCGAGTCATCGTGTCTCAAACGTGGTGCTAAGGGCGTCCGCATTGAAATTGAATTAGACCTAGTTTCATAAATTACCATCTGTCCAATGTCTGACGCCAAGGTTGTGTTGTTTGTTACACATGTATTACAATATGTTACGATACGCACTTGGGTTTTCAGTTAAACAATAGATGACATACTGAATTTGTATTTTATAGTAATATCTTGTTACGTTTCGCAGTTTTCTTCGTAGCTTTTGATGGAATAAAAATCGGATTTTTTTATAATACAATTTTTTTTTGTATTCTGAATAGATTTTACCCACGGCAATTAGCTATCTGGATCAGTCATGGATAGTATAAACTCTCATCTATATTAAGAGGAAATCTCACGGCGTAGTTGTACCTAGTATATTTTAAAGCAAATAATATCTTTTGATGGTAACAAAATTGAGTGATATAGTTTGGCGTTGGAGCTAGGTATAATCATAATTTTTTATCCATAAATTACGACATTTGACACTCAATAGCTAAAGGGATCACACAATTTGTTGAGTTAGAATGACTTTCCATTAAATACCTAGGTATGCCTAGCCTAACTTATATTTAAACTGATTTGATCAGTTACTTATTCTTAAAGCTACTGATGTGAGAAGCTGGCCCACTGTATCAATTAGGCGTCACCCTACCACTGATCACAAGGGGCATCTTACTCTCAGGTTTGACTTCACTTGACGAGATTCATTACTATAGTATACTAGCGTACCCGCGCGCGGCTCCGCCCGCGTGAATGTTGGCTATCGCCACCAAGTCTTTTTAGTAAGCTGAGGGACTGCCCGTACTAACTTTCAATGTCTATTCCTTCGCAATCAGTGGTTGCAGCTAAACGTATTCATTTCATCTCAAGTTCTATCAAACCCTTCAAAGTACAGTGCCATGCATCGCGGCCAAAGCCCTTTTATTTACCATCATTATCCTTTTTCATTGTCTTCTAGATTTTGTGGGGATTAGATAGCTCTGGCCAAAGTATATGTGACTCGGAAGAGGCCCTTTGAAAAACTCTTTCATCATAGTTGCATTGTACTTTCACATTCGATGCACTATTTCAAATTAGTGATCATTATTTATTTCCGAAAATCTGATTTTTTTATTATTAAAATCTTGCTACAGACATTGACATTTTGACAACCTGATTTAACATTCAAGAAGTTCATGAAAGTAAGTAAAGAAAGAGGATATACTAATAAATACCGGTCAAGTGCGAATTGGGCTCGTGCACGCAGGGTTCCGTACAAAATTGGGTTGAGGGGGATTTCCGCACGACAAAAAAAGGGGGCGAACCTAACTTTGTTCATTCATTCATTCATTCATTCATTCATTCATTTATTCATTTTGCAAATGTAGGTAAAAGTTGTTACATGTTCATAATAAATATTGAAGTATCACTTGCATGCACTTGTTGCAGTGCTTCTTGTCTTGAATGACAGACATACATTTTTTTTTGGTGAAGTAAGTAATATTTATGCTTTCCGGACTTTTCCCTGTACTTATGCTATAAGATTTTACTTTCTGCAAAATATCTGGATTCTAGCCCAAAGGGAAATACCCCTTTTTTTCGTGCGCAAAAACCCCGTCGGGCTTTACCTCAACGGAGCTAACGGAGAGGTTGGTATGTCGGAGTCCTACCAATGCCTGTGTGATCGAGCAATCTGGTGTGTCCTAGAAAGGATATCCCAAAAACCCCAACCGGTTCCGGCCACCAGCACTGGCGACCTCGACGTGTTATTAGGAATCTAAATCCCCATCTCTATAAAAAAGCGCGCGTGGAAATATAACACCCTGCCACCCTGGGTCTGCTTCTGCTAGGGTGACGGTTAGCCTCGACCGTCACCCTAGGCCCGCACTCATGGAGGACGGAGATGGTTCTGCGAACTATGCCGCCCGGTGCGCCTTCATCGGCACGGGGGAGTGCTAGATATCTCCCGTAGCTTTTCCACCACTACTTCTGCGCGCATTACTGCCTCGCAATAAAAGCGGTGGCGTTCCACATACTCTCTATGGTGACCATGGTCGGCACCTGGGACCTCGCCATGAGGCTTACCCCACCGACGTCTGCTTCTAGGACATGGCGCCACTCTATCCATTCTGGAGACTCTACCAGTGTATGAAGAGGTGGTGTGCCCACGGATCAGCCCCGGCAATGGTGGCATTCAAACGTCAGCACCCTGCCTACGCTATGCAGGAACTCACCAAAACAGCCATGCCCATCAGTAAGCCTTGGATAGTTCAGGGTCAAGGGTTACCTTAAACTTCGTCGTCTGTAGACCCAAGATGGAGTTCGACTTTAGCCGGTCAAGTCCGATATTACGTCCCTACTGGCCAGAGGAGGGGAGAGATTCGTGGGGATTTCCGCACGAAAAATAAGGTACGGCTTCCTAAAACTCTCCGATTGCGGTGCAGGTGACTCACTAACGTCGCCGAAGGTAACTTAACGACCTCCGTCCTCCATGAGTGCAGGCCAGGAGATGGTAGGTCAAGCCACCTATTTTTCGATAGTGCGACCACAGTTTGGATATTACGCTTCGTGTAATGCCAAGCATTATCCACAACATTCCTTTTATCTAATTCAACTTGATGCCTCTACGTGTTCTTAAGAAAGAGGTCTTGACAGACAGACAGACGGATAACGAAGAGATAAGGTTTTTTTTCCTAATCAGGTACAGAACCCTAAAAATTAATATATTCTATTTACTTTTGAGGAAAAAGAAGTAAAGGATATTACTCTATGAAAATTGAGACAAAGTCAATTTTAGTTCCTGTTGCTATGACAACTATTATAGATGGCGATAAAAACGTTTGCAACATCTAATTTTCTTTTTATTACTAAATTTCCTGAATGAATCATATATTTTTAATTATGTTATATGCTATTCGAGGCGGAGACAAATCCAAAAAATCATAGATCATGAAAATCTGTTCAGCCGTTCTTGAGTTCTGGCAAAAGCACGTTTTTAGCCCTTTTTAGGGCTTTAGGGTTCGAATTTTAAAAAATCCTTTCTTAGTACACCTCTACGCATCAAAACACACACATTCTGCAAATTTCAAGTCTCTACGACCAGCGGTTTAGGCTGTGCGTTGTCTCTAGGTCAGTCAGGACTTTGAATTATATAGTATAAGATTTCTCGGTTTCCATCAAACATGAAATAATGCTGTATATCTGACCAAAACCTAGAATTTCATTGGTTGAAGTCGTTTTTTCTTTTTTGTATCTTTAGTTAATCAGATTGACTGCACTCCGCCAAATGGTAAGCAAAGGTGAAGTCCATAGTTACCAACATTTCCATATTTCCAGTGGTTGACAGATGTTTTTCTTTTACCAAAAATGGTATTTTAGTCTAATTCCACTCCTTCCTTGAGGTGTACGCTAACTGTTGCTCCAGTCTGTACCTACGTACAGACGTACACGTTAAAAACACTTCTATTGTATTGATTTTGTTCGATCGAGGCGAAGCGACACTCCTAAAGACTTTGTACGAAGATAGCGCGCCGTTTGTGTTGAGTTTACAGTCTTCGATATATTCAAACATCTTATATAACTTAAGTTAAAATTTTGTGGCATGGTAGAAGATGTACCCAGTGACCAAAAAAGAGTAATAAATTCATTAGATGGTTCGGATACGTAGAGATTTGACAAAAGAATATTAGCAAAACAGTTTTAATGAAGCGAGGTTGAATGAGAAATCTAGGCGTGAGTAGATATTTCAATCAAATCTAGGACATTTTAAAGAATGAACAGAGGGTCTCTTGTAATAAAAATGTGTTCATAATTCAGTCTCAGTCTGGTTTCAAACTCATGTCGATCTCCCAAATGTCAAAAAGGGTTTTATTGTTTGACGTTTGCCACGTAGTGGCTGACTAGTGTGTGTAATACTTGTACGTTTAAGTAAATAAGCCGACACCAGTGTCCTCCGTTGTATTCTTCGACACATTCCGTCCTTAGGTTTATACGTCCATGTATTTGTATGAGAAGCTCCCGGTCTTGCGACTTTACCTTTAGCTTACCATCAGGCGGGGTGAAGTAGCTGTTTTTTATTATTTAAAATACAATCGTGCACAAAAGTGAGATACTTTATCAAAACTAAGCTACTCGTAATAGCAAGGGTGATTATACCTACCTAACTATGTTTTAAGGGCAACAAAATGTACCTAGGTATGTTACAAACTAATAACACGTTAGAGTAACAAGCTTTTGGCTTAGTCATGTCCAAGCATTGTTATTAAATGACTCACACTGTAATTTGGAAAAGGGCCATCTTTTGTAGTCGGGAATTCTACGCGAATAACTAAGTTTCAGTTGTTGAACTTTGGTGAATATTTGTGAATCACCAGTGACCTAGAATTTGTATTTACTACGACTTTAATTGAGGAAGATGTTCGTGAAATGGAACGTCTTTTTGTAGTTGGGAATTCATGAATTTCCAACTACAAAAGATTTTAGATTGACATGGTCATTTAAATCACTAAACAAACATGGTAAATATCGCATAACTATTATGATACCAATGAATCACGGGAATGACTAGATTTCTGTTTAACTTTACCTTTAGCTTACCATCAGGCGAGGTGAAGTCATATTGACGTGACCGATATAAAAAAAATATAGAAAAATTTGAGTATGTTGGTTGACATAGATTTATTATAGATTTATTTTGAAATCTTCCATGTACAGTACACCGATCAGTTACAGATTTATTATATGTACCTTTAGATAGCTGTTGTCCATACCTTTTTATTAATATTTTTTGAAAAGTTCGAATATCCAGGACGTGTACAGGTAACTCAGTTGATCAGAGTATTCGCTCTGTAAGGACTAGTCGCATATTCAAGTCCTGTCCTGGATGTTTACTTTTTTCCTTTCTAAATCATTAGGAATTAGCAATAAAACAGCACAACAAGACGGTACACTAAATTTGCCGGACGGATACAAGCCGGCTGTCGTCCGGCCCTGTCCGGCATTCGTCCGGCGATCCGTTTCACTCACGTTACCACCCGCTCACCCCCTATTGATTTTGTTCGTCCCACTTTCGCGACACACCTCCCCACCCTTTTTAAAATGACCAGACTATGGCTGTGGCAAAAAAATGATACAAGACAGGGCTAATTTAGATTTTATAACGTACCGATATACTTCCGAACTTTTTGACGGCCTCTGTGGCGTAGCGGTAGTGTATTCGACTGCTACGACAGGGGGCGCGGGTTCGATTCCAGCTCGGTGCAAATATTTGTATGCATGAATATTGAATATGTCTATTTGCATTGGTCTGGATGTTTCTATGTAGGTATAATACGTATGTGTGTACAAAAAGTAGATAAGTATGCTAATCCGCATTCTAGAACCTATATCACAAGGGGTGTAGAGAGCGTCCATTTGGGTCTAGAGAGTGATGAACTCAGTCGCAATCGGTTTTCAGTCTAACTACGAAGCGTCGTACTTCGATACTTTCCGTGAAGCGACTGCCATCTGACATCCACAACCCATTGGTAATATCGAAGTTCTGAAGCACTGTGATTGCCATAGCCATCTGAATGAGAGAGCCTCGCCCATTAATAAGGCCGGCTTAAGCCCTAAAAGACCTTAACAGAGCCCAATATACCTCTCTTGTTCATCTTAAATGAAAATTTATTCTCCAAACGAGTACTTATATAAGTAAGTAGGTCTATACGTAGCGAGTCGTGTGTGGTCCACACGTGTCCGCACTGAAGAATAAATAAAACATTATAGGCATTACCATAGGCTGGCCTTTCGAACTCCCATACACTTTTTTCTCACGATTTTCCTTAATAATCCTATCTTACTAATAATAACAAACAAACCTTCCCCCTCCAGGGTCGGTAGCGGGAGTTCGACACCCTGGTGTCGCACATGTACATAGGCCACAGTGACCACTTTCCATCAGGTGGGCCGTGTGCTTCACTGCCACCCAAGTAGTATAAAAAAATCTGAAAGTTTTTAAGTATGGATGTGTAGATGTTTGTTATTCTTCCATCCAAAAACGGCTACATGGATCTGGCTGAAATTTGGTATAATAATAATAATAATATTATTTGTATTGTTGAACGTGCGTGTGAGCCCATCGTGTCCATGGGGTCTATCACTATAGACCCCGAAGACGTAAATTGTGCGATCCGTTCGGCCCAGAATTGGAAAAGTCCTGGACCGGATGGATTGCACAATTTTTGGATTAAATGGATTCGATGCTCATATCCATGTTTGGCAATACAATTCCAAGAAGCTCTCGAAGCCGGTTCACTTCCCAGTTTCATGACAACTGGTGTCACCGTCCTGCTCCATAAGTCCGGTAGTACCACGGAAGCGAAAAATTACAGACCCATCACGTGCTTGCCTACGCTGTACAAGCTCCTTACATCTATTCTAAGAACAAAAATCAACTCGCATATCATTGCGAACAACATTTTGGCCCCCTCTCAGAATGGATGTAGGGTTGGGTCCCGTGGTACTAAGGAGCTCCTCCTCATTGACAGGGCCATTTGCCAACAAGTCCGGAGGAACAAAGGGGCTCCCTCGACTGCCTGGATTGACTACAAGAAGGCCTATGACTCGGTGCCTCATTCATGGCTGAAGAGGATCTTGGAGCTGTATAAACTTGATGCAACTCTAAGATCCTTTTTAAGCACGTGCATGGGGCAGTGGACCACAGTCCTTCGTCAACCAGGTAGTGGAGACAGCCTTTTTGAGCCTCAGGACTTTATAAGGATTGAGCGAGGTATATTTCAGGGTGACAGTCTGAGTCCCTTGTGGTTTTGCTTAGCATTGAATCCTCTCAGCACTTTGTTGGAGGATTCGAGGCTAGGCTATCGGCTTCGGAGAGGGGGTGATATCATTTCTCATCTACTGTACATGGATGACCTCAAGCTGTTCGCAACGCAACGCCTGCACTTGACGGAGTTGTTAAAAATCACTGAGAATTTTAGCAACTCTATTAAGATGGAGTTCGGTGTGGATAAGTGTGCGGTCATGCATGTACAGCGAGGGAAAGTTGTAAGTTCTACGAATTTACAGCTTTCCGAGACAATGACTCTCAGATCTCTGTCAGAGGCCGAAACCTACAAATATCTTGGTATGTCAGAGTCGTTGGGTATATCTGTAGGAGACGTCAAGCAGTCGGTGAAGGAGCGCTTCTTCTGTCGCCTGACAAAAGTATTCAATAGTCTTTTGTCAGGTGGCAACAAGGCGCGTGCCTTCAACGGCTGGGTGATGCCCTTATTGATATACTCCTTTGGCATACTAGGGTGGACTCAGACCGAGCTGGACGCCCTAGATAGAAGGGTCCGTCAACTGCTAACGTCGCATCGTATGTTGCACCCACGCTCGTCTGTTATGAGACTGTACATTCCGCGGAAGTGGGGGGGTCGTGGCTTTTTGAACGCTAAGAACCTCCATAACCGCGAAGTGTGCAGTCTCAGGGAGTACTTCCTAAGCAACGAGTGTGGGATGCATCGCGATGTGGTGGCAGTTGATAAGGGCCTCACGCCGCTCTCCTTGGCAAACGAGAACTGGCGTAAACCGGTGGTACTTAGCACTGATGACCGCAAGGATGTATGGAAAGGCAAGGAGCTGCACGGGCGGTACTATCGGGCCCTGACGGGGCCTGATGTGGACCTGCATGCGTCGGTGAACTGGCTACGTTTCGGTGACCTATTTGGGGAAACCGAAGGGTTTGTTTGTGCAATTGCTGACGAAGTTATCAAGACGAACAACTACCGGAAATATATCATGAAGGACGGTACGGTCGACATCTGTCGGGCATGCCGCCGTCCCGGAGAATCTCTCCGACATATTATTTCCGGTTGTTCTCATCTTGCTAACGGAGAGTACTTGCACAGACACAACCTAGTAGCCAGGATCATCCATCAGCAACTTGCCCTTCAATACGGCCTTGTCGAGTCTGAGGTGCCGTACTACAAGTACACACCGGGGCCGGTTCTCGAAAATGGTCGTGCTTTGCTCTATTGGGATCGGTCTATCATCACGGACAGGACTATTGTAGCCAATAAGCCTGATATCGTGTTGGTAGACCGATCCCAACGCCGGGCAGTGCTCGTTGACATCACCATCCCGCATGACGAGAATCTCGTGAAAGCCGAGAAGGACAAACTCAGCAAGTACCTTGACTTGGCCCACGAGATCACCGCCATGTGGAATGTTGACTCAACGAGTATTGTCCCGATAGTCGTTTCGGCGAACGGCCTTATAGCGAAGAGCCTCGACCAACATCTCGAGAGGCTCTCGCTGCATGGCTGGATCAAGGGTCAGATTCAGAAGGCAGTACTCCTTGACACGGCACGTATTGTCAGGAGGTTCCTCACTCTGCAGCCCTAACCACCGGTAGCTTGGGCCATGCCCCGCTGCTGGCGGTGCTCTAAATTTAGGTTTTTTTAAAATATTTTTGTAATTTGTTTTTTATAGATATATTGTAAAAAAACTTAGACTTAAGAACTAAAATAAATAATTGAATAATAATAACATAGGTATAGGGATAGATTATGGACTGGAATAACTGCGGGCTACTTTTCTTCTTTTTTTTTCTTTCCAAAGGAGTGACTGAGGAGATGACGTCTAACAGACTTCAAACTAATTGGGACAAGGATCTTACATAACTGATACTGTACGAGGTTCGAATTCGATTCTCGGGTTGGACAAAAAGTAGCAGATACTGAGTTGCCAACGTGACAATAAACTCACTTCCTTCACTTCCCAAAAAACATACCTAGCAAAAAAAATTTCCGTACCAAATAGATATAACTCTACCTACCTACCCATTATTAAAAATACTAGCGCAAGCATAGGTACATTATGAAATTACCATTTCAAAAAAAGAACATTATTGTAAAATAAGTCAAGGACCCATATCTATAGTGCGGCAAAATGTGTTAAGATGTCATCGCCCCTTGACCTAAAGAGACGTAGGTATCTATATTTAGATTACTGAGATGTGTATCGATTTCGACAACAGGGGTGAAAGGGCGACAAGGGTCGTATTCGGGTAGGTTGTGTCCTCCCCTAATTTGTTTTGAAGTCGGTGTTTATGAGGGTTGTAAATTGGATGGCTTTGATCCTAAATAAGTAGGTACTAGGCTGAGTTTTGAAAATTGTGTGGATTTTAATGATGTAGGTAGTTTTGTTTAGTTGTTTTAAGAACTGAAATAATGAGAAATAAAATTTTGTACGTGTTTTTATTTACATTTTATAGTTAAGTAGGTACCTAATTATTAAAAACTAAGAGTAATTCGGTAATTTTTGTTCTCCTCTGCTTAACTACTTATGTCAGAAGCGGGTGTGGGGTTTGAACTTTCAATATCTCAATTGCAAGGGTAATAACTCCAATATGTACCTACTTACCTAATACATGACCTTCAAATAACTGTTATATAGTTTTAGAGAATGTTATTATGTTGATTTGTACATTTAATTGTAATAATGATGTGAGTAACAAACGAATGTGTTTACATTGCGCAGCGAGTTTGCGAAGCCTGTCTGAATCAACAAGTATGAATTTACTACGAGACGGAGTTATAGTCGAGACTCTTCGATGTTTCTTCAAAGTAAAATATTTGATTTCTACGTTTTTAAACATTAATGTTCTTAGCAACAGTAGGTGTATTCAAATAAAGGACCTTGTTAGTATGGAAACTAGTGTCGCCATATTCTCACTCGTTATGAACAGTCACTTTTTTATAACACTGAGGTGGCAGACAATCGCACTGCTTAACCGTTGGGAAGCGGTCACCGTGTCATATGGACGTGTGCAACACCAGAGGCGTTACACTCACGCTGTCGACCCTAACGCACTGAAGAACCCCATATTCTAGAACATAATAGCGATGTGACCAGTAATCTTTTTCAACAGTTTTCATCATTGTGTGTTACAAGTAACAGTTGAGGTTAAATTTTCTCTGATAATTACTGTATTTCATGCGGTTGTTGCAGGTAAACTGAGAACAAAACTTACACTGTTATTCGATTGCGTTAAAATATTTTAGACTTTGTTAAATTATGTTTAATTTGTTCTGGTTTCGAAAAATTAAATATATTTTATTTTATTTTATTTTTTAGCTTTGCCACATTTTTTGTTGGTAAGTAGGTAGGTAGGTACTAGGTATATAAGTTTAGTTACTTGATTAATCACAGCTATTTATTAATTGATAATTTATTATCGCGTTTGTATCTTAATCTTTATCATAGAAATATTACCTAACAAATTTCTGTTTACGCTACAACAAAAAATAAAAAGCACATTTCAATCTGCACTATGAATACAACACATCACCCTTGGATACACCTACGACGCACACTACTGCAAATAAACTCACACACACACATAACAATATTGGATTTTGTTTATACAAAATGGCTTCCCTTCGTCCTATACCCTTTCGCGACTAATCTAATTATGGACTAATTAGTTCAGTTTTGAGCTGTTTTATATACACATGGCGAGATAGGATCAAAGCAATGGTGTAAGAAGGGATCGAGATAGAAAAAATTATGAGTCAGTTAGCACATTGCAAGGTTAAGCATTACTAGTCAGTCAGTTTAAGGATGGGTGACCATTGTTTACACATTAAAGTGTAGTAGCATTGGTAAATTGCTTTTTGGGTCTCCTTACACCCCGGCGTTCGAAGACCTGAGACCGCGTGCGGTTTTAATCGGTTCAAGTTCGACATAACTGCCCACGTCGGCCATCGGTGGTTGTTTAATTCGGATTCGAACCGACTAAAACCGCACGCCATCTCGGGTCTCAATTGCCGATTAAGTGCCTACCCAAAAAGCATTTCCTTCACAAGAGAAGAGACGGCCTTATCGCTAAAAGCAATATCTTACCTTTGAATGGGTTTGAATCCTAGGATGACGAATTAGTAATATTTATTAACCTACTATCAAAACGCTTCAAAACAAAAAACTACGCGATAAGTTCAAATATCTACACTCCAGAATTGTTTTTAAATCCATGATCTACATATAGACGTTACATACTCCTGCGCATGCCACATGACACAGTTACTGCACCGACATTGAAGTAACCTTGTCAAATTGGTCTAGACGAATAGCAAATAGGTTGCATTAGATATCTACCTACTTGATAGAAATGAGAACAGTATTTCGTAATAGTACCTACTAGTATAGTTTCTTAATAAGCGATGGTACCTGAATGGTCGTTCTATACGCGGCCTCAGAGGTATCGAGTTCGAATCCGGCCAGACAGACAGTACCAATTTGAATTTCACTTTGTGGAATTTATAATGTGCTAATCACATGACTTACCATCTGCTGACGGTGAAGGAAAAAAATCGTGAGGAAACCCACATTTCCTAGAAGAAATTCTAAGGACATGTCCGATCCACCAACCCGCATTAGTCCAGCATGTGTGGATTAAGGTCTAAACCCTCTCAGCCTCAGCTCTCTTGTTAGCGGAGAGGAGACCCGTGTCCAGCAGTGGGACATAAATGGGTTGCTATCATTATTCACTATTTTACATGAACGTCCTTTAAACGGAGCGTGAAAAAGCATTTGATGAGGCTGTCAAGCCGAGGACCCTCTTTGTAGCGGTGTCTGTAATGACCTCGGGACTTTACCTTTACCTTACCATCAGGCGAAGACTAATATAAAGACAGATAATCTGACATAACCATATTAAAGTTTACATCCAACATATTCAACAAAAAACCCGCATTCCTAAGACTTAACTCTCTCGTTAGAGGAAAGGAGACCCGTGCCCAGCAGTGGGACATAAATGGGTTGCTATCATTATTCACTATTTTTTTACACGAACGTGTCATAGGGTGAGTAACCACCTAAGCCGAACATCAGGCCAAGATCAATATAAATACAGATAATCTGAGCTAACCATATTAAAGTTTACATCCATATTCAACAAACAACCATTCTTCCGTGTTATAGCATGTTTTATAAAACTATACCAATTTCCCATTGAACTATTTCACTGACAATCCATAGATATAAACATAGCGACTATTCACTATTATGCAGAAGGTCAAACGTTTGTTTTTAAATCTAGCCGGTGAGAATACTATTGTTTGGCGTGGTCAAAAGTTATGCGGATTAAATGGGTGTTTATATAGTACATCCTCGAGTAACCCTTGGCTGATGTCACAGTATTGTTCGTGACGTGTACGACTATTGTTGGAAGGTACCTACGAGTGGACCCACGAGGCAATATCGTTAAACATCTAAGTTGTTTCCGGAAACATCGAATTGTGTCACCAAAACAGATGGACATTATTCTGTTTGACATCGAGTTCTGGTCAATTTAAAAGATAAGACCCAGCCGACTCCTTTTTTTTTCCGTGTGGAAATCCTCATGGATACCCACCCCGTGGGCAGGGGGGCAGGTTATGTCGGACTCTTACCGACTGAAACCGCACGCCGTCTAGGGTCTTCTGACGCCAGGGTGTAAGGTGGCCCAAAGAGCATTTCCCTCGCACCCCGGCTTGACCCGGGCCATCTCCGGATTCGAGATGGCCCTCTCGGCCCAGCCGACTCCTAGATTAAAAAAAGATGTACGATTTCTAGCGTTTCTAAAACAGTTTGGATTAAAAAAAATACAAACAATGAAAATCTCAAATCGAATTTAGGTAAACGTGTCAAAATAGTAGAGTCAGCTAAATAAAATTAATAAATACAAATATATGAACCTATAAACCATATTATGGGAGCAACGCGTTGAAGAATATAACTAACGATATTTGTCTAGAGTAGTGACTTCACCTCGCCTGATGGTAAGCTAAAGGTAAAGTCTCAGGAAGGGGGTCCCCATTACATACACCGATAGTGCCATAATGGTGGCCCTCAACTTGACGGCCTTATCAAATGCTTTTTCACGCCCCGCTTAAAGGACCCGGGACTGTAGGAGGAAGGAAACACGTGAGCTGGTAAAGAATTCCATGTCTTTATGGTGCGGCAAAGAAAAGAGGCACTCAAGCGCTTAGTTCTTGATGGAATTGTTTGCACAGTACCTATGAGGGTTAAAGCTCAGCCTTGCACGTGTTATTCTGTATAGCAAAGGAATATCCAGGAAACATTTTAATCAAATTTGGACAACACATTACAAACCAAAATTCACTCACACATGGTTAACCACCGCCATTATTGTGACACAGTCTCGTCTTCAATGAGTTTCGTCCATAAGTATTATATGTATGATTATAAATCGTCTCGTCGGCATAGCATTGCTAATCACGCAATTATACTATTGTATTGCACACATCGTGACACGTTCTCATCACCACCGAATTACTAGCTACTGACATACTAACATACTAAATTATATTGTTATTTAACAAATTGAATGGATTTTTGAAGCGTTTTACCGTTGAAATAAAACTATCTTCAACGTATAACTATTTCGTTTGGTTTTAGATTTGTAAGTTTTTACTTTTTACTTTTTTACTCGGAACCCTAATTTCTTTTTCCAAAATTAAAGTATACTAAGTTATTCCTTTTTACATCAGCTATCTGCCAGTGAAAGTTCCGTCAAAATAGGTCCAGCCATTTCAGAGATTAGTCGGAGCAAACAGACACACAAAAAGTTGCAAAAAAAAAAAAAAAAGGTATGTACCGTGTATACGGTGTGTACATTCAAATGCATTTAGTATCTCTCTCTTTATTCTTTATTGTACACAAACTTGTATTAATACACTTAATTAAGAAATAAATGATGTACAAAGACGAGCTTAATGTTTAGTATGTTTGTTTGTATAATTTCAGCTATGTTTGCATAGCATTGAATAAGAGATGTGAGTATGTGTAACTTAGTCATTTCTGCAAATAAATGAATTTGAATTTGGATGTTTCTTACTTAATTTCACTAAAATTTGGTATAGGTAGATACGAATAATTTAAGTCCCCATCATTCTCTGAACCTTTTTCCCTTTTGGCGTCGGCTTTCCAGTCTAACTGTGATGCGGCTGAACTTCGATAATTTTCCGTGGAGCGAATGCCATCTGACTTCCACAACCAATGGTCATCATGACCAATGGCGATATCGAAGTTCCAAGTTAGACTGGCTGGACTTTTTTGGGCTCCAACTACCCGTAACGACTGCCATAGATGTTTGTATGGCAATAATTTATAGTCCTAGAAACCTTAAATAGGTTCCCATGATACCAAGATGCCATGATGCCAAGTGTAGTAATACTTATGTAATGAATGTACCAACCCTCTACCTGCATTTGCAAATGAAATAAATAAATAAAAAATAAATAAAAATGAATTTCAGGAACGGGAACAGAATTTAAAACAGGCGAAGCCGTATGCAACAGTTAGTATCTGATAAACTTCAGTTACAGTACAGTAGCGAGTAGTTTAACCGTATGTCTCCTATTACATGCGAAATATTTGAGCTTAGTCTTCGCACGCTTTTGTTGGCGAGCGATATTTGAGCGCTCTGGATTTTTGTTTATGTTCACTTAAAGTTTTTTGTTTGTAAGCTTCGTTTGTGATGAGCCATCACTAAGATAGCTCGTGGTTGATTTTTTAAAGAAAATAAAGAATGGCTATTCGTACACACACTTTCAAGATACCTACACAAAAAAAACTTAAAATACGCTTAAGTGGTTCCCAAACTCGAGAGGGCCCTCTCAAGGGGGCTGGAGAAGGATGGATTTAGACACATCTAACTAAGCATCCTTGTAATATGGGTTCTATAATGCGGATAAACAAACATTATAGCAATATCGGAACTATTATGTAGGTATTCTGTGTTATCGGTGTATGTAATGGTGACTCCCATTCCAGAGACTTTACCTTTAGCTTACCATCAGGCGAGGTGAAGTCATATTGACGTGACCGATATGAAAAATAAATATCCTACAATATTGCCTGTAAAAATATTTGGAAATATGGATAAATACATTTTTTTTTTAAATATAGGTAAGGACCTGAAGAAACACATACAGAAATACCGAGACCATAGCAAATAGACCATATTCATGAATACAAATAAGTAGGTATTTGCACTGAGCAGTAATCGAACCGGTAACAATACTGCAGGCTGTGCCATAGAGTGCACGAGTAGTAGGTACCTATATTTTTATAGGCGCGTGTAGGCTGTCAATATAATATCACAGCGCTGTCAATATTTTAATATATGTTTGATGATATTAAAGCAGGTCAAAAGCACTCGAAACCGGCGAGCTTACATGAAAGGCTTAATGACAGTAGAGGAAGCGCGTGAAGTATGTAGGTAAGGACATAAACGCGATTCGTCTCTACACTGAATCACGAGATTGGATAATCACGACCTTTGGGTAGCAAAATTCAGTCCCAAACTGCATGTCCTTTCTAGTTCGAAATATGAAATAACTCGTCAGGAATGGGCACAAGGCTTTTCAGATCTAGGTCGAATGTATTCGGTGCCTAACTTCTATCTAGGTCACACTATAAATGGTGCTCCATGATCCGGTGACTGGGTTTTATCGTTTAATTTATTGTAATTTGTATGTGATCTTAGAAGTGAGCTTAATTTTCATGGTGTGACTTGTATGTATTGTGTGATCAAGAAGGTTTCCATACAAAAAAGGTAGGATATAATTATGTAACTAGTAGAGGTACTTGTAACAAAAAAAGTAAACATTTTTTCTGTCTTTCTGCCTGTCTAAATTAGGTATACAGGTATCTAACTAACCTCTGGAACGTTTGGGCCGATTTGGATGGGAATTCTGTTGACATACCTATAGGTGGAAGGTGTAACATGGGCTACTGAAATTTTATAAAAAAAATGAGGATAGATATTTACTTACCACGCAAATAAAATAAAAGCCTTAAATGTATGACTCAAAGCAGTATTAAAACCAAAATCGCAACATCACAATATACTTAATGCATGTCAGAATCCAAGGTTTAAGTTATAAAATTTTGACGACGACGTTGAAATATAACAGTTTTGTAGTCAAAAACACGAATTCACACAAACGTGGTTGAATGTAGGTAAATGCTTACCTCGCTATTACACGCCAAAACGCTATTAAGACTAAAATTATTATAAAATTTCACCATTTTTGAACGTTCCCCTTGTTATTGATGGTTTTTAACAACGTTGCTATGCGCCAGCTAAACAACTTGAGCGCTACTCTATACTAAAAAAGAGAAATGACAGGCTTTTTTGTACTCGATAAACTCTGAAACTAATGAACTGATTTCGAAAATTATTTCTCCATTAAAATGCTACATTATCTTTGAGTAAAATAGGCTACGTTTATCCCGATATTTCCTTGGGATCAGGACTTACGCGAGTAAACTGCGTGGTGATGCTAGATTTTATACCTATAGTTATACCTACTTTTTTGTACGAAAATCCCTTTGGATATCATCCCCGCGGCTAGCGATATTGAACTGACTAAAATCGCACACCGTCTTGGGTCTTCAAACGCTGGGGTGTAAAGTGACCCAAAGATCCCTTTATACAGAGTGAATTTTTCAAATGGAGTGGATGGCCAAATTCGAAACTATAAGGAATATTTAACTAGCTTGTGTTATGGTTTATAGAATGCTGATAAACATATTTAAACATATTTTCAATGATTTTCTGATCGGAAAAAATGATCATCCAGGACGGGACTTCAACCCGTGACCAGTCCCTTACAGGGGGAATGCTCAGCCAAATCGGAATTTTCGAAATTTTCCGATATATTCTACGGCTTAGGGCGCCGGTGGAGCCATCCACCGTAATTCGTTCGATCAGAAAATCATTGGAAATAGTTAGCATGCAATTGCTTAAAAATTTCATTCAATACATACAATATGTTTAATAATAATGCACTTTCAAATTCTCAATTATGTCTCACTACTTCATTCCCTAGCGGTCGGATAGAAAGCTATCAAGTAACACACAGGCATCCATTGTTTGAAACTCTCAAACTACCCGCCCGAAAATAGTTAACTACCCTTAATGTAACAGTTAAACGCTTAAAAAGTAAAAAACATGGGTTTCAATAGCGTTCCCATGTTCGTGAGGGCACGACATGAATGCGGCCTACCATGGAACAAACTATACAACCGTAGTTAAGACCGAAGTTTCGAGAACTTCGCTTCTTAAAAGCACCAATCGTCAGTATCAGTCAATTAGCCTATCACATTGGCTTCTCTTAATGTATGTCATTCCTCCCGATTCTCAGCCTTCCATAATTTATTTATTTTTATTTAAGTATTTATTTAAACCAAATCATAATAAAAAATAATCAATCAATCCCAATCGTCGTTAGCTTACTCAGCTTTATACCTAGGTACTATGGAGCGAGACCTCTCGATCCGACCATTACACTATCGACGTAAATCCACTTCTTACAAAAGTAGGTATTCTAGCTTAGCCGACGGGGACCGGGGCTAATGGGAATACTTGTAATTTCGATTCTAGTAGGTACCTATGCTTTTTTACATTTAGACAAATAACGATTTCGTTTGTGTTTCGTGTGCGAAGCGAAGTTTTCGATGTATGTTCCATGGTATCCCTCCTGTTCTCGGTTTTTGTGAAAACTCCGTTATTTCTCGTTGCTGGAGTTCCCGCTTTTTCTCGTTTTTGTGCCCACCGCGCGTCCTGCGTTTTTTTGCACGAATTTCACTCGCTTTTAGGGTAGTAAGGATTTACAAAAAAATTTGTGTGAAAGAACCATGGAGTTGTGTTTATTTATTTTGTTTTGTATTCAAAGTATGGTTATAGTAAATTAATAGAGGCCATGGTCAGTAACAATTTATTGTGTACCTACTGTTAGCACATAACAATATGTAGGTACTAGCATAACTGTGTGTATGTATGTGTACCTATGTGTTATCAGAAATAAAGGCTATTTGAATTTAAATTTGAACGTACTGTTTTAGCTCGAACTATTTTTAAGGCGTGGATGAACCTTCACTTAACGTATCTAGTAATTTTGAGTTTTAAAATACCCAAAAAATTAGTAACACCCTTCTTTCTACAAAGTTTAATTGTAATAATTGCAATATTGCGCATAATCTCGCAATTCTTGCCAAACGAAGAATGAAATTATAGGATACAACCTAAAATATTTATCAAACCGACTCCACAGCACTCCTGTCTCGATCCATTTCGGCTAACTGGTTATTACGACTAGATATAGCGAAGTGTCGCGACGGGCGCTCGCGTGTCGTGTCGTGACGCGACAGCCGACATTCGGGGAAATTGTGCCTTTTTTCGACATAAGCTACAAAGGAAATTAACTGAATGCATGTTACGACATGTTTAAGTATGCCGTTGTGAGCTTTTCGAGCACCCAAAGTTTTTAAAAGTCACGTAACACTCTGCTTTAGGTCGTAGTAAAATCGTTACCTACATATTTAAAAAAAAAACATTTTTTTTAGATTTTTTCTGTTTATTTCTTTGCAAGAAGTAACCTCCAGGGCGGCTAGGCCAACTTGGAAGGGATTTTCACTGGCAGATAGGTAATTTTATAATTCGTAATATAGAACACTTTAATTTTGGAAAATAATTAGAGTGCCGCGTAAAAAAAAAATCTTAGAAAAAAAAAAAGCAAAATAAGTACTGAATCCACCAACTCAGATCACATCTCTATAACTAGCAGTAGGTACACAATTTTCCAACTCTCGTCGCAGCCTCCATTTCGGCAAGTGCGGTGTTTAACTCCGTACGCCGACCGTAATTGCACTATCTGCAATTATCCTCAAAATTTTTCACAAACCTGGGGCCTTACTCCGAAAAACGAGAATATTCGTATCCGTTGACGTTTTGACCATTTAGCTAGCCCGAAAGTGTTTCGTTTCGGATTTCGGATCCGTCTTCGATCGTTTGACATTGAGGTTGTCAATCGTTATCAGTACACCTCCTACTCCCAAAATACATTTGACGTTTTCGCTGTCGTTGTTTGACAAATGGTCCGTTTTCGTTCGATCCGAAACGTTCATGTTCGATTTTCAGAGTAAGGCCCCTGGAGCTAACAATGCATGTAGGGTAGGCATTAAAGGTCTCAGCACACATATGGGATCGGAAAGGGATCGTAACCGTAACGCCTTTCGCCTCGCTGGCAACCAGGCGTCAACCTGCCGTATGCACGTAACGAAAGCGTATCAGCAGCGCCTGTACGTCAACACGGCTACGGCTAGGCGACACCGCGCTTACGCCTCGCCGCCCGCTGGCTGACCTGGTTGGCACCAGATCAGTCTCAATCCAAACGTTAAGTGTAGCGCACGGTTATGTCTTGGTTTACCATACGTGAGTTGGCTATCATAGCCATAGCACTTGATGAAGAGGAAAAAGAAAATAGCAAGCAAAAAAGGCAAGTCGCGGGAGGGGACAGGGGCAAGGGTGGACGAAGAGATGTGAGCGCGGGGACGGAGAGACGTAAGCGCGGGGACGATGAGCCGTAAGCGCTGGAGTTGCAAGTTCGGAGCCTGTTCCGAGGGGAGGCGATTACGTTACGATTCCGATTAGTGTGCGTTGCAGCAGGGAGTTTAATACAAACCATTCTGAACGGCTCGAGGCGATACGTTTACGATCCCTTTCCGTTCCCATTAGTGTGCGGACTCCTTTATAAGGATCTGTATATATTATAAAATATTAACGGAATATGGCGAACGTACTACCGCCTATATTTTGTCCCTCGGCTCATTAACGATCTACCTTCAAATATAAAGTCATGTAACACTATGTCGGGTGTTACATGCAAACTTAAAGAATATTATTTAAATTCCTTGTAGACGTAATTTATATTTTTTTGTTTTGTTGTTTTATAAATTCATTCAAATTTTTATGTTTGAAAAAAACATTTACCTACTTTTTCTTTTTAATTTCTGTGTGGGTAGGTGGAGATTTACTCGTATACTATCTTGTTGATTGTTGTCTAAGTAGGTACATAGATATATCTGAGCTACTGTTATTGTCAGGCATAGCACAGGTATAAACCTTCGTGATTTTCATGTTGCTAGCACTAATAAATGTAATGTTTAGATATATTATTGTTTTTATAAACACAGCCGAAAATGCGTAGGTAGTGTTCTTAATTTAAGTGAGCTAGTGTAGATAGGTAAGTATAGAGGCAACAAACAAGCAAAAACACCTCAACATTATAGCGGACGGTTATTTCAAATTCCAACAGGTGTTGTGTGTTGGCGCAGTTTGGGCGTCTGTACTTTAATCTCGACAGATTCGCTGACGACGCCAACGCTACGCCGTAACAGAGTACATGCGTACACAGAAGTGATTCACATATTTCATTTAATGGTACCATAAGTGGCTACAGAAAATATGCTAGTATACAGGTTCATCTAGTATATATTCTGTAATTAAATAGTTATAATACTGGTTCGGTTTATTGCATTTTAATTGAATACAAAACAACCATTACTCTTGTTAACCTCTTCGAATAAATGAAATTACGTGGGCAAGAAGTAGTTTAATGTAGTGATATTAATATACTTATTACAGCCTAGGTAGGTACTATATACTGGATTTGCCTCATGTTTGTGTGTCTAACACCTTAGTTATTATGCTAGCTACATCAATATTTATTTATTTCTAAAGGAATGATAGTTGCTAAATGCTAATGTAAGTTCAATTTGTTTGTATTCACTTACTGAGACCACGGTATTAAGTAAAAAAGAAATAAAAAAATATTAAGACATTTGAAAGATCTTTAACTTAATGGCTCGAACGCCAAAATCTACGGGCTATTGCAAATTTTGAAATAATAATTTCCGAGTAACACTTGTGTTTGCAACAGTACAAACTTCCGGTGCGATTCGTGTTGTGTCTGCGAAACGGTACCGACAGCAGAATGCGGCTTTACCGAACTGAGTTTTATATGCCACCAGTACTTCGGCGGCTCGTATTGTTGAATTTGAGCGTTCGACTGAACAGATTAAGCTCGCAACAACAAATTTAAATTTAGAACGCGTGTAGTTCTGTATTTAAACTTGACAACCAAAAAGTTGTGGGATTGGCTGGAACTAGATTTGAAATAAATTCGATATTTGAATTTTGGAATTTGGATTCTGGAAAAATATTAAATTCTGGAAAATTGGTTGTATGTTGATTTCCTATGGGATACCTCTACCTAACAGTTGGCATTAGAAGCTCATACGCAGGCTTTCCTCTCGAGATTGAGGGGAAGGCGAAGCAGAAGGGTCAGACGTTAGTCACGTCCCTAAAAATCAAGGTAGGTACCTAGGCTAAGTCAAGATAAAGAAAAGTACCCTAAGTATTCTTGTTAACCAGCTACGCTAAATTGCTGGTAGGTCTTTGGAACGAGTTTAAGTCGTTACGGCCAGAATTCGAACCCAGGATCTCTCGATCGTAAAGCCGACTCCTTAACCACTAACCTACTAACGCATTTCCATCAGGTGGACTTATTTACTGCAATAATTTTCCAAAATCCTCTCTCAACTAAACTGGTTTTCTGTACCACTTTAAATAAATCCACTCCAAACTTAATAGGTAGCTTCACGAACATCATAAAATTAACTTGAGATCCTCACAATACTCAACAGGTACAGTCGCAAACAAAAGCGCTCTCATTTAAATTAAATAAACATATTTGCAGCGCTCCACAGCGCCGCGCCACGACGCCCGTCGGAACTTTAATTTCCTATAGCTGCTAAGCGAGTTTATAAATACACAATAACAATTCTGGTTTTGTCTGTACCTGATGACAGATGCTTTCGTATACCCTATTAAAATGTGGTAACAGTGTTAGTTTTTTAACCGACTGCCAAAAAGGAGATTCTGATGTAGATTAAAGTCGGATATTGACTCTGTGATGTGTGATGTCAATGTTATGTGACGTCAGTGTTTAGTGACGTCATTGGTTGCGTCCTACCAACATCCCTGAGGTCCATGCCGACTTCACCTGCTAGTCTGTGCACCTGCTAAACAACGGGTGAGACTCTGACGCAGGCTTTTCTCTCAGGATTTGGAGGTCAGACGGTAGTCGTTTCATGAACAAATTATATAAAACTAAAACAACAATTTGTACTGAATACGAAACGATTTCGACAATAACTTTACGAAGGATAATATTAACGGAAAATACCTACATTTTTATAAATTTCAGGAAAAATAAATTGGTAATTATTTTGGTAGTGAATAGGTAGGTATAACACTTAAGAACGGAACCACTAGAGTCGGCCCCACACACTTAAGTCATTAAGTCAGCCACAATGAGGCAAACGTCATTCGATTCAGTCAGTTTAGTCGCGAAAAAAAATACAGCATGTCTTGTGTAGTGAAATGGTTTGAAAACTGTAGTATAAACAGCGTACTCGCAATAGCAAGTATTTTTATAATTAAGTGCCTATAGCAAGATTCCGGGTTCTAGGATTTTTAATAGGTTCTTCGGCAATTACTTCAGTTAGACAGGACAATGACACACATTGTCTTACCTGAAGAAAGTTAAAATAAAAAAACATAACTAGAGACTCTGTATCCATTGGACTGCAAGTCACACTCAATATTCATGAGTTATAGTGTACGCCGGTGTACGGCATCTAACTTGGCAAGATTTTGGAGTAGTGTGGGCCAACACTATACTCTAAAATCTTGCCAAGTTAGCTGCCATGAACTTTATAGTAGAAATAATGTGTGGATTGGGCGTTGATTCGTTTTTATATGCTATTCTTTTGCCTTATTTAGAACATTTCAAGAGCTGCAGTTAGATATCTGTCGCATTCACGGGTTGAAATATCAAGGTGTCTGACAATTATTTCTAAAAGGAATTTGATTTTTCGCAAGTTATAATGTTCACAAAGGAAACTATTAGCGCTTAATTCGCTCACATCTTGGTAATATCGGTAAACAAATGAACAAAGTTATGAATAACATTTATAAACAAATTAATAGTCCTTATTTTCTTACGATAAGTATCAAATTAGCATGAAATATAATTTTGTAAACAGCAAAGTCAAACGTGGTTCTTCGACGAAACAGTTCTGAATTCAAACATCGTGTCGCGTGTCCTTCCGCGGAATTGGCGCGGAAATTTTTGTTATCTTTTCGTGTTCCCCGAACGGATTTTAAATTGAGAACACAAATATGAGGCGTTAAAATGGCGCGGCATCTTTCCTCTGAAAAATTAATGTTTATGTTGCCCAATTTCCTCTTGTCAGCTGTCGTAATTAGTTGCACTTTTGCACATCTGTGTATCATTCTTGCATCCGCCATGAAACTTTGTAATATCAAAATAATTTTGTCGCTTACCCTTTGATATTTGCATATACTTAGGTACCTACTTATTTAATTTTAAATAATATTTATATTTACTGTTGTTGCTACAGTTTTAGGTACAGCTACGGCTACGGAACATAGATGATTTCTGAGTAAGTAGGTATAATACTTACCTATTATTATCTATTTAGTTCTTTTAATGTAACATTCCCAGTCTTATTGTTCGGATTTGCAGTGGGGTTGCATAGTGTTAAATAGGTAGTTTATTGCCAAGAACTGGGCTACACACATACAAACAACAACACAAGATACATACAAAATACAATACCTACATAGGTAATATTTTTTCAAATCACAGTTGTAACTTTGTAGTTTCATAGATCAGCGCCTTCAAAGTCTTCAAACACAAACTTTTCAGCTTTAGTAGGTATTATAGATATTTACAGATTTCCTAAAAGCAACATGTTAGCGGCACAGCGTCATATTGCCACTATAACCGGCCAGTGATAAGAGCGCATTGTTTTATAATACGTATCGATTAACTGTTCGCACAACGTGACTGATCGATTTTCGTACAACCCATGTTTACAATCGATTTAATTCGCAACATTACAAAATGATTTTTTCATTATACTTGGAGGCTGGGCACACATAAATAAATAAAATATATTCTACGACATTCTACACAGCGCTCTCTAGACCCAAATTACCTGAGCATATTTTTTAACTTGTGCTATGAGTTCTAGAATGTGGATACACACACTTGTATACTTTTTTATAAATACATATTTATTATACATAGAAACACCCAGACCAATGCAAATAGACAATACATATTCATGCATACAAATATTTGCACTGAGCAGGAATCAAACTCGCACCCCCTGGCGTAGCAGTCGCATGCACTACCGCTACGCCACAAAAGCCGCCACGCTTGCTACGAGAAATCGTATCTCAAAAATATTAAGTGTATCACGAATCGATTTTATCGAATGGAGTGGGTTCATGTCGGGATTCGAACCTTCTCGGGGATCGAGGGATTCAGGGGAGGGAGGGGGAGGGGATAAGTCAGGCTTAAACCGACCTAAACTACAAGCCGGCTCGAGTTTCATAATATACCGAGGTGTAAGGTATTCCCTCACACTCCGGCTAAACCTGGGCCATCTGTGACTTCAAGGTCCCCCAATATACCTAACTTGATTCTAAGGCGAAACTAAGTTTGCTGACAGCTAATTTAAATAAATAATAATAATCAATGACTTTCATTTCATAATGCTTTGCTAATGTTAATGCTGATGGCAATCTACTTTAAAGTACTTTAACTTTAAAGCTCGTTTTCACTAAAAATTGTCAATAAAATTGAAAGGAAAATAATCGAAATAAGGTCTAAGTATTTTTCCTTATGGATCGGAATGTCGAGCTGTTAAAGCGACGAATAAATGTCGATTGACGAAAATGTCAAGGTGTGAAGTAACGAGACTTTTTATTTCTTTTTTTTTCGGTCGGATTTACGTCGTACCATCAGGCTACGTAAATCTCTGGTAAAATACCTAAATATTCCTAGGGAATAAAAACTTCACATACATTTACCTACCTACATTTTATTGTTTTTTGATTGCCCAGTTAGTGCACGAACGTTTTGACATTTGATGAAGATTTTTGCAGTCATAATATGATAGTCAGTACGTGCAAATTAACTACAACAAATATTTAAGTGTTTTAAAAAGGGTCGATTCGCCCGAAAGGTGCCTACGGACATAATTATACTTAGTGCGAATAGGCAACTAACCCGGCCCAGTTAAATCATGATTTTTATTAATAAAAATATTATCAAGTAGGTAAACAACTCTTAGTGTATTTAGCTACCTACCTACTCTAATTATCATTTTTATTCATAGAATTACCATGAGTAGGTAATACCACGCAAATTAAAATTGCTAAGTCGACCTTCAAGGTGCATTAGCATAACACGTGTTTCTTCACGATCTATACCTACCTACCTAACTAAACATATAATGTAGATTTTTGTGACTTAGGTATAACGAGCTCATCAAGATCTTCAGGGCTTAAGCCAAACTCACCTACAAGCCGGTATACCTACCTGACAATTGACCGACGAGGCTCTGGGTTTCCTGTCGGGGTTAAAAGAGATCGAATGCTTACTGCTATGGAGTGAAATACCCTGCTTAATCTCTGGTTCCGGCAAGTTATAACCTGGGAGTCTACAAGTCTAAAGTGAATAGATGGTTGCTTCTAGGTAAGAGTGTTCCATCATCGACCACGTTATCACTTACCAACATGTAATAGTAGCCAAACGCGGGCCCATCGACTGTAAAAAAACGATAGTGGACCCAATGAACCAATAAAGGGAGGAGCAGGCGAGAGGATCTCAGGCAAAAAATTGCGAACTTTGAATAGATGATACAGTTAATACCTACCTACACTTAAGGGTTAAGCTATCCTACCTAAGTCTAATTAGTATCTAAAATCTTGATAATTGTGCAGTGCGTATGTTTAGATCCCTTTTTTTGATAATAAAAACGTTGTTATTAGTGCTACGTGTGCTTTCAACTGCCACAGTTACCAGGGCACCTTACCCCAATACTTAGAAAGTGCAAATCAACATCAACCATCTAATTAAAATAGGCAGGTACCACGAAACAAAAGATACAGCCAACATAAAAAAGAGGTTTAATAGCCGACTAAGTAAAACTCCAGTCCATTATTAACCAACAATAATGAGTGAATGGATCCGTGAGAAAACGCACGCGCGAAACGGCTAAATAGCGCGGTAGCAGCGAATTCAATGTAAAGATCAAGACCTTATATTACGACCAGCGTAAGAAATGACAACGATTCTGTTCCATTTACAACCGTATCCATTCATAATCATACGAAAAACATACTAAAATTAACTTTAAACCATTGAAATAGAGCACAAATTGCTTGTTTGTAAAGTTATTTTGTTTAGAACGGTTGGAAATGTCAAACCTTAACCTCAAAACCGTGACGCCGCCATATTTAGACGCTTTCGGCTACGTTCGTAGTTTGTCGGGGAACATCGGTCGACTAATTTATAATGGTCTCCCGCGCAGACGGCTATTAGAACTATCTGATGTAATAGATGATATGTAATAGTTGGAGGGAGGTCAGGTTCAGTTGGTCGGTGAGTGGGAAGGGTGCTATTGAATTAGATAAAGACACCTTGTATCTTGAACTATTTGATAGCGCAAGATAGTTTGTATCCTTGATGCACTCGACTTTATTAACATTTCTAAATGCCGTTTAACCAATTAAATTATCACTTTATTAATAAGTGACGTCATCAATCTGTACCTAAGTATTATAGATACCTAGGTACCTACTTAGCTAGGAATAGCCTTGATTGAGAAAATTAATTTCATTTAGCTTTTGTATATGAATATACCTACCATAAGTAAAATGTCATTAGGTTGTTCTTTCATCATTTTTTTTATTGAGACCCATGGTTAGAAAAAGTGTTCAGATGATGGCAATAGCGTCGTATTCTGTAACGTGGGTACAGAAAACAGCGGGTGAAATGTAGGTAGGTAGATGTTTCATCACACCTTTTATTTCCTTATATTTCACCTGTCTATGATTTTTTTAAATCTAGGTACCTACTTAGGTACTTTCCAAAATTAATGAACACAGTGTAGGTACCTATACCTACCCAGAATCCGAAAGATGAGAGTGAAATTGATCACATAACGTTTGATGCAGTGACAGTTCGTGAGGAAATGATCATGCGCCATGATCCAATCATAATAAGAATCAGAAAACTAAATCTCGATCTAAGTAACAAATGCAAATCTAGTTACACAGAATCTATCACTAATTTATAGCCATAGGTCACACAAGCACGTAGGCGTTAAGAAAGTAAAGACTTGTCTTTAAACATAATTATTTTCTTAACATTTATTGAAATTCAAAACGTAATAACAGCCTTACCAATTATAGATAATAAGTAGTCTAAGTTACTGAACTATAATACCTAGCTCTCGAAAGTAATAGTCATAAGAACAGAGTGTAATTTAAAAAACATAACATAGTATTTTACAACTAAGTAACCTGTGCAATTTCTAATGGACAGCTAGTCGAAAAAAAAATACGCCATCATGTAGAGCAATTTACCGTGCGTTGCCACTGCGCACACTGGGAGGGGAACGTAGTGCCGTGTGACGAAAATCTAACATCACTCATAACCAAATGTCAAAAGTGCTAAACTAACATGAGATAATATCAACTTTATAACAAGAGGGATAAAGTTAAATTCACTATCTACGGTGTAATAGAACATGTAACTATTCAGTTCTAAATTCAAAAAAGACTTGGCGAGCCTAATGACAAGGTTAAGTGTATGAAACGCAAGAAACTGGTTCTAAACACACGATGGCCGTTAGCGCATAGACAAAAAAAAATGCCGCCAATCCGCCATTTTGTTTGATGAAGTTTCAAGTTTCGTTCGAAAGTAAATTTAATTTTCTTGTTGGACGAAATAATAATGATTGCGTTATGCTATTAGATTATTGCAGTACACTGTACTATTGATGAGGTAATAAGCGCTAAGTGATCATAAAATGCATTTACTAGACATGTGCTAGATTGAGAAGGTACCATGTACCTACCTACTTACGTAAATAATTTTAGTGTGCCCGCGAAACCTGTGAAGATTATTATTTATATAAGTGTCTACGATTTAGTAATTGTCGCATAAGTTTGGTGTAAAAACCATAGTGAAAGCAAGAAAAAATACCCAGGAATTACATTTCGATCAAATTTTGCGTACTTAGATGATAACACATTGAAACCCACGCGTGTATCTGGGGAAAATTCCAGTAGCAGCTAAAATGGACCTTAAAAATCTATAGCCTCGTGTGCGACGCGACACCAGACTTTTGAAGGCCCCGGAGATTTTTATCTAATAACCCAACTTGCGGTGATAATTATAACATTAAGTGCTTATGAAGTTAAGTACCTACCTAGTTATGTTATGGTAGCTTCCTCTATACAATTCAATTGAGTACAGAATAATATTTTATTAAGTAGGTAAGTATATGATATTTCACATTGAAATGATAAACATTTCGTATCGATATTCGACCTATGAACTTCGATATCTATCTTTAGTTATCGATATTTTACACTTACAGGATTTTTGAATAGTAGCCAACGAGGCCATTATTCAAGATAGGAATTAATAATCCTAATTGATCCTTACTGTTATCCCTACTATTATTACTACTATCCCTAAGACTATTGGAAGCAAAAAAGAAGTAGGTACATATCACACTTTTTCACATTATCGAAAAATTACGCAACGTGCGCTTTTCAGGTTAGTGTCAAAATTAATTAACTCTTTAATGTTTGTCTCTGTGCCCCGTTCCAAATTTGAAATTCTAAATGAATTCCCGTTTCACCCAGATACCGTGACACAATTTTTTTTCTTGGCAGCTTGTCTAGTAAGAGATCATCGATGCTGTCTGGATGTAGCTGGCAGTAATTATGGACAAGGAAGTTTCCTTCTGCTCTTTATTTTACTCTATGGGCCATGAATGGTATCATGCTGGCCCCCAACTGAAGTTATTTTATATACATATATTGTCGGTATGCTATGCTAGCATTTGACTTCTATTTTACTAGTTGGTAAGTGAAAATAATCCTCCTAAAAAGGCCCGTGGCCCTAACGACCTAGGTAAGGGGACATACACTTGGTGCAACTGTTGAAACTTGAATAAAATGAGGCTAATTTCCTATACTTAGTGGTCAGTGACCGAGCACACGATATAATACACATAAAACTATAAAACCCATGGATGAAACGCGTTGAAGAATACAACTAGTTAACGACTCAAGAATCGACCCACTTGCATAAGCAAGTGTGCATGCATGCTGACTTGTACCTACGTTTATACGTACAAGTCAGCATGCACACACACACTAGTCAGCCACTACGCGGCAAATACGTCATTCAATTAAATCAGTTGAAGCAGCGATAACAATAAAAAATACAGTATGTCTTGTGTACCTAGTGAGATTGTATAAAAACCGTTAGTGACAGCAACAAAAAATATCCAACAATCACATTTCAATCATATTTGGATAACATGTTGCAACCCAAAATTCACTCACACATGATCAGCTGCTGCCATTTTTGTGATAGAGCCTCGTCTTCAACGTCCGTCCGTAGGTTTTATATCAATCAATCAATTTTAGCCTATCGACGTCCACTGCTGGACATAGGTTGTATTCGTGAAAACTTGTAAATGGCCTTCAGCTACCTATATATAATTCATTAATATAAACTGTTTTAGCCGTAAGTTTCCCAAATAAAATAAAATAAAATAAATAAAATAGGTCCCCCCAATGTGTGCCATACCACCCGATTCTCTGCCTTCCGCATCCAGTCCATCCCAGCTACCTTTTTCAGATCGTCGGTCCATCTGGCTGGGTGGGACGCCTCCCACCTTCCTTTTGCAGACTCGCGGTCTGCAAAATTCTCGGACTCGTTTGCTCCAACGGTCATCGGTCCTTCGACAGATGTGGCCAGCCCATTACCACTTCATCTTGCTTAATCTGCGAGCTATGTCGGTGACTTTAGTTCTTTGTCGGATGACCTTATTGCGAGGTTTTATAGGTCCATGATAACACAATTATCGATTGCACCGAATTGTCCACCTTAAATATTAACATCGCGTTTGGACATATTTCTGTCGGATCGATATTCGGCTAACGTGCCGCTAAGTGATTTGCGTCGCTTTCAACTTTTTTCGTTGCGACATTATTTCGGGCTTACACCATTATCGCTAGGAATTTCAGTTGAAAATGTGCAGGGAAAATATTCATAAGTAGTAATTTTGGCAAGCACGACTGGGCCGGCTCGACAGAGCAATTAACTAGCCTCTCATTTAAAATCATCATCATTTGGTTATCCCTGTTGCATCCTAAGCTTATCCTTGGAAGCTAGAGTTCGCTTTCTTACGTCCTAATGCTATTAATCCTTAACATTTACGGCAGTAACTGTCATCTGAATCACCAGCTTCTAGAGAAAAGCTATCGCTAAAGCCTTTCCTTTCTTATTTCCCCTTTTTATTACAACTCGTGTTACTGTGAAAACTGTTACTATCAGTCTTTTCATTTCATCACCGAACTTTGCACCCATCTCCTCATGAGTGCATTTATATAAACAATATGAATAAATATTATATGAGTCTCATCATATCATTAAAATAATAATACGGTCTTTAATGTCTCGGTTATCAGTTGCTTAGATTGAGTTTGGTTACGGAAAATATATTTATTAATATGGCTACTGGTAGTCGTGTGTCGTAATCGTAGATATATAATTTTACATGGCAGGTAATGTTAGAATAGATGGATAGAATGCGTGTAAGAGGATATGGCAAGGAAGGGAGTGACTGAGGAGATGAAATCTGACAGGAATGTATGGAGGAGAATGACATGTTGCGCCGACCCCAAATGATTGGGACAAGGGCAGGTATATGATTGTTTAAAAGAAAGAGAAAGGTTTCTTTGGGTATAATATTCCTGGAGCATAAGTCTGAAAATCCGATCCCAAGTAAAATTAAGTTACGAAATTCAATGTGAATATTATTATCAAAAATGTCCAAAGATTCTTCCGACCAAATTTTTATGGAATTGCTTCTGAGGAAACTGGATGAAACCCTTTTTTAAAAAAGAAGAATCAAGACCTATTGTGAGTTTGATTTATATTTTTAACCGAGTCGAGTTAAAATAACGATAAGAGAAACTTCTATTCTCTATTTTTTGGAGTCGAAAATACGGGCAAATGCTTCTAGGTACTAAGGACGTTAGGATCTATGAAACATTCCATCCTAGATTATTTTATTCTATTTTTTTAATCTAAATTTATAGGTAAAACTTTACAAAGGACACCCACAAGAATGATCTCTCGTCTTCCCCATCAAATACCACAAAGCCAAATTCCCATATAAGTTAGATAAGTATATTAATTATTTCAAACTACAAACTAAATAATAGTGTTTACCGCAATAACTATTAACAATTTCCTTATTTGTTCAAATTTTGTCGGAATTTTGTGAGGAAGTTTGACTGGGATTCCCAAAATTGTTTTAGGTACAATTGTTATTGCTTCTATGCGTTAATATTTATCAATATTTGACTAATTGCACGTTAGATTATATTATGTAACTAGCTGTTGCCCGCGGCTACGCCCGCGTGAATTCGGTTCCCGTTCTTATAACCTATTGGAGCTATCTAGGGATCAATTAATATAGCCTATGTTTTATTTCAGGCCTTTGTTGAGCCGTTAGATCGTGATTGAGTAACACACATCCCAACATCTTCACAAACTTTCACATTTATAATAGAAGGAAATTACGAATAGCAAGAAGTAAGTTAGGATAGTAAGATATGAAGTAGGATGATATTATTGGGGCCTACGAGATATACAGGGCCCAAACCTAGCTTACTTGTGAACACCTACTCATTGACATGAGGCTTTAGCGAAGGCGTTCCCCTTGGGTTTAAGGGGTCAAGCGACACTTGCATTATCATCAAGTTCATATTAATACCCTTGGGAATTATTTCTCCTTTGAGAATATGCCTAAGTCGTCGGCAGTGTACCTATGATCGGCAGCTAATGTAAGTATTAGCTAGTAAGGTTGACTTGACTTAGCCCTAGGGACCCCATATAGTTTGGCACAGAAAAAAAGCCTACCTCCATGTTGAGAAAAAAAAAAGAAAGTTTTTATTTGAAGTCATCGTAATATATTGACACAAATCGTCATTTGACGTAACAATAGGTAGTTTGAATTAGGAATAAAAGTAGTACGTGCGCCGGTAGATGGCGTCACGCTTTGGGGTCACGTAGCCATCGTAGGTAGGGTCATTTCGCCGGTTCTCGACCGTTTAGTGGAGTTGTCAACTTCGGAACGAAAAATAAAATTGAATTAATATGAATTATTGATAGAGAATATTTTTGATACATAGTAAATATAGTCTATTTTCATTTAATATCCTTTATCTTCCATTAAGATCATGCAATAATTTTACAGAAAATAATAAACCCAAAAATGCCGATTTCGCCAGTTCTCGACCGAAATTTCCAGTTCTCGACGTTATATTCGCCAGTTCTCGACTATTAGGTGAGATGGCAAATATGTGAAGTAAAACATTAGTAATTATTAATTTGTAATCTAATGAAACCCGTATTTTGACAGAATTTAATATACATTATGTTATTACAATAAACTGATGTTAAATAACGACTATAATATTTACAAATCAGTGTTCTTCCTCTGCTTTATCAACCTTTACTAACTAAAATTAAAGTTTATTTCTTAATGGCACTCATTAGCCTATTGCAGTCCACTGCTGGCAGTAGGCCTCTCCCAATGTCCGCCATAGCACTCGATCTTTCACCTTCCTTCAGTCTATCCTAGCCACCTTTTTCAGGTCATTTATGTCCATCCTCGGTACTGTTCCATCTTCCGTTTGCCAATCAGCGGTCTCCACAATAGAACTCGTTTGCTCTACGATCATTATTAGTCCTTCAGCAGATGTAGCCAGCCCATTGCCACTTCAGCTTGCTTATTCTGCGAGTTATCTCGGCAATTTTAGTCCATTGGCATAACGAATCCTTCAAAGAATCAGGATTATTATCCTTCAAAGGATCATAGCTTGCTCTATAGCCCGCTGCATGACTAGGTTGTGGACGAACCTTACTGTTGTCCACGCTTCGGCACCGTATATTTTAACAGATAGAATTCACTGGTTGAAGAGGCCATGTGGTAAGCCGAAGTAATTTGCCAAATGCTTATGAATTGGGTAACCTAATTGAATCCTTTTTGTGACTTTTATTTCACAAAGCATTTAACTCGAAGTTGTTTCTACCGAGCTGGATAACCTGCACAAGGTAGACATTATTCTTGAACAACTCTCCCTTCAATGGCAATTGGTCTTGGTGTAACCAGTTCCGGCGTATGTATACACCAATACTGACGCGCCGAGAGGATCCATTTAGGCTGTGCAGCAATTTGCTCAGCTGCTCCAGCAACTCTGTAACTATGATGATGTCGTCGGCGTACTGATGATGCGAGATGTCATCATTCTCTGAACCTTTTTTTTCCCAACTCAGTTGGGGTCGGCTTTCCAGTTTAACTGTGATGCGGCTGAACTTCGATATTTTCCGTGGAGCGACTGCCATCTGACCTCCACAACCAATGGTCATTATGACCAATGGCGATATCGAAGTTCCAAGTTAGACTGGTTGGACTTTTGTGGGCTCCAACTACCCGTAACGACTGCCATAGATGTTTGTATGGCAACCGGGACCGACGGCTTAACGTGCTCTCCGAGGCACTAATAAACCTGCGATAAATACACACATAACTTCGAAAAGCATCGAAAAGTTATTGGTGTGTGCCATGGTGAACCTGGGATCGAACCCGAGACCTCGTCTCAGCAGTCCATTACCCAAACCACTAGGCTACCGCGGTTACGGTGATGATGCGAGATGTACTCACCGTTAATGTCCATACCTATATGTACCCACCGAAAATAGTAGTCGGAATATGGTATAGGCCTATTTAATTGCACTATCCTGTTCTCGACCTAGAAGGTTTTACAACACGTGATATTGTTAACGTGCTTGAAAAAGTCTGGTCGTGAACTGGCTGACATGATTCTCATGTAAATAAGATTCAAACTCACAATCTAAGTTCAGTAATTTCTTTAACAATATGTATAAAAACATGCAAGTGTTTGAACTCGGTGACGCCAATTCTCGACGGTGCGGGTCGAGAATTAGGTATTCTACAAAAATGAGGTAACAGTTACCGACCATCCAATTATACACACTTTTCAAATAAATTTACAATAACTCCTATATTTAATAGATACTATACTTCATTATCTATCTGTACAAATAACAAACAAGTCCAAAACATAAAACGACAATTTAAAAATCTAGGGTCAACTGCAGAACCTCCTCACTTCTTTTCGTAGTGAAGCACGCTTTCTGTCATGTTCTTAGCGAACCACATATTTCAGTATTTTTTTACTCCCTACTCTGTTTGCACATATGCACTTTATCTATTTGTGTCTACAACTGAACTATTTGAGATTGCCACAGTATTTTTGTTTTGCTTCTAACCGTATCGGTATTGCTGTTCTACGCCGATTAGGCAAACAGGTCGGTAAAAAAGTCGGGAACTGGCGTCGGTCGAAAACAGGCGAAACTACCCTATATACCTAAACGTATGTTGATAAGGTGCTTAAATTAATTTTAAAATTTAATAAAAGTATAACTACCTTTACCAAGTATAAATACCTATTATACGTAGTACCTACTATTAGGTATTTTGTGCCTAGACTGGCAGACCAAGCATGTGTGAGAGACCCCTCCAAAATTTTCAGAGCGCAAGTCAACCTCGCCTACAACCTGGTACACCTACAGATAGATAGACAAGGTTCTCGTGTAGGCTTGACAATCAGGGTTATTGTCAGTCGAAAGTCGTTCCCGTAAAAGTCAAAATAAACTAAATCATGGAAGTGGAGAGTACTTGAGCAGATCCATGTATGTTAGTGGGGATCCATACAGCCAAAGTGAAGTAGGTATATTTTTTTCACTTAGGTGGCCGATAAGTACACGGCCCACCTAATGGGGAGTGATTACTGTGGATGTGTGCAACACCAGCGGTGACACACACAACGATCCTTAAAAACCTTCTAATGCCTAAAAAATATTTTGCTTGAAAAATCCACACGTTTGACCCCCCAAACCCTTTTCCTTCAATCAGCAGGTGTCTTGCAGATGAAATTGGATTGACCCAGATGGTATTACCCTTAGAACATTACACTCCTTTTTGTGCAGTCGTTTTCAAAACCACCATTAAAATTGTCACTTACCCAAGTACTTATTTATTAAACTTAAGTATTGTAATTCTCAACAGGTGTGTCGGGTTTTATTTATTATATTAGTATCTCAAGTAACTTCGTATCATATAAAAATAGCACTTCAGGTCAGTAGCCCTACAAATAAGCCGGTTTCTGTCCATTGACTAGCTGCGCAAGCGCAGCTATTGCTCCCTAAGAACGATAAAAAATTAAACACTTTTAGGTCCATTAAAAAAAAGAAAAGTAAGAGGTTACAATAACCTAACTTACCCGACTATTAATTAGGTGAGCGTTCAAAGTTACCCTAATATAATAGAAACTATTACTTAGGTATATAATTTAATTTAAGGACGAATTTATGACATCAAAATTGTTCATTGAGTCTAGTATTATCAGCTACAAACCTAGGCAGAACTAATAGGTACCTGCGTTCGTACCTACGTACACTGATAGCGCGAAGGCCAGTCGACCGAATGCCTCTCAAAAATACTCATGTTAGAAGTAAGTACCTACTTACTTCATCACGAAATACAAATAATCTATTCGCAAGTTCGTCAACCCAAAAATAACACCATACAATAACAACCCCAAGCTACACAAATTACAAGTCCTCAAGGGCGATTTTCCCTCGCATTTTCTCCCGCGAGAACTTCAACTCGGTCACATGGGTGACTTTGCAGGCGCAACCTAGCAATGCAATTCACTAACGGCAACTTCGCTCTGTTCCAATCAAGTTCATAGATTAAGATTGGCGTTCGTAGAACTGTTTTAATAAATTATAACCATACACATACTGACAGGAGATCCATTTAAAAATATTTTTTTAAAGACTTACCTAAAGTCCATGCAGTTTCTGTCCATATGCACATAAAATGTTCCTTTTCGTTTGTATTTCCATAAAAATAGTTCACTAACACTCTATTTATTCTAGTTTTTATCTAAGTTTGCACTTTGACATCACAAAATTAAAAAGTTTTGTACGACTAAGGCACTAGGGCTACATCACAAATTTGAGCAAAGTGAAAGAATAAAAAAAAATAGTTTCACTTTATGAGGTCATCGAACGCGCGGCCGCGACTATTCCGCTGCATTCGAAAATGGAACGTTTTGAACACACTCACATGGAGTTCGGAAAGTGAATTCGGCGCGGTTTGCCACGGCTCGGGGTCCATTCGGTGGATTTTCGTAGATTTTCGTGTCGGTTGTTACGCGAGGCGCGTACGGGCACAGCTCGCGCGCAACTGAAGATTGTCGTAGGTTAAGTTTGGAAAAAACACCGCTAGCTCAATTTTCCGCTTACGAGCCCGCCACAGTTTCTCCGCGCCAAAAACTAGTTGCACTGTCACACATCACGCCATGTCCTATAAGAGATCTTATACATCCATCAAAAAATCCTTCGGACCACGAGGTCGCTATTGTTTTGACAGCTCCATGAATTACAACCATGCGTATGCATGCACCGGGAATATAGGACACGAAGAGGGCGCCACCGATCTCCAAGAAGAAGTCACCGATTAGAGAAACAAACCGCTATTAACCAAATAAACTAGCACAGCGCGTAAACACAACGAATTTACTGAATGCCACTTTTCATTATTATTTCGCTATGCACCGGCCGAACGTCAAAGAAATAGCAGACGCTCAAAGCTATATTTGTCTCTTTCCCGCACATTGAGTGAACATTTCTAAATTCAAACATTCGGAATTTGAATTTGAACTGTCATCTTTTGATGTGTTTTAATGGCGGGTTAGTTAGTTTTTTATCGTGTGTCGGAGTAGCGCGGCGTAGGTGCACACAAGCACAGAACTGCAGTTGTACTGAGGCTAGATGACATTCACAAAGGCTTAAACTCCCAAGTTCAGACGGATGCGGCGTCAATAAACTGGCCGATGGTGCGTTCTTAATGTACGACTGATGTAGATAATTTTATATCAATTAGGTACACCCAACACTTCACTGGACCTTGGTTACGTCACTATTTAAAAAAAATGACAAGAAAACTCGTGCACATTGTCCATTGTTCTTTAATATCCATGTTATCATTACCTTTACTTCAATGTCAACTGATGCAAGGATATTGTAATGACAAATATAAAACAATTATACAATACTATCTATCAGATTTTCAATTCCTTTAGCCGTTCAGGAAAAAGTATTCTTCTGTCTACGACATCTGTTTGGTTACGTAATAGGACACCCTGTATTCAAAGGTCAGAAATCTTTCAATGAGTTTAGAACCTCAACCACCCTGTTTAAAGTACCTTCCTAAGTAAAAATAAGAAAATAACGTAACTGCCCTCCCCCTAACGGTAAGAGGTTACCTATTGGTAAGAATTTCTTAAAATTTTACTGAAGTTGAAGGACCAAAATTGAATAACGTTCTAAATTATTATAATTTTGTTTCAATTCAAATTTGAAAATTAGGGATTCTTAACTAGCTAATTATTGTCTATGGATGGCTACTTGTCTATAGGAATATCTAATAAATTAAAATAATGAAAATGCTGTCATTAATTAAAATTTTGAATATTATTGGTATAGCCGACACCCCGGGGTGCAAGGGATATGCCTTTTGAGTCACTTTACACTATGGCGCTTGAAGACCCAAGACGTACTGTTTTAGTCGGTTCCGATATAACCGCCCCCGCTGCCCTGCGATCCATAGAGATTTCCTTACGAAAAAAAGAGGTTAGCACACCCCGGACTCTGAGGTTCTTTGGTGCGTATCATGGTCATCATGATATCGAGGCCCGGTTGCGAATCGGTGGTGTGGATAGTACTAGTAGCTATTTTCTTCATGTTACGTAACATTTGTGACATTCCCAGCTCCCTTAGTCAGCAAATGTAAGAAAAATCCCCCTTCTCCCCTTCCTTTATTAACTGTACTTTTCTGCCACCAAAGTGATATATAAAAAAATAACGTGTAAATATGAAAAAGAAGCAATTAGAAATTATTAATTATTAATTATTTACCAAGTATTAGGTAATCTGGTATTGAGTCATCATTAAAAACTAGGGTATAGATTTTTGCATATTATGAGATTTTTTTGTTTTTAAAATATGCTCCAAAAATATGCAACAATTGCAAAAATCTATTGACACACATTGACAAATTACTCATCGATTTTAAAACTAAAATATCGCCTCAGGTCTGTGATTCCAAGTCCAAGATTATGCATGGGTTTAATTAATGCGATTGTAAGATATTGCCCAGTAGAGTACAGGTTTGATTCTCGGGTCGTAAAGTGTATCGTTACACAGTTTTCGGTAAGTTTTCGGTAAGAGAGAATGAATACTGAGGCACATGTTGTAAGTGGGCAAGCAAGCCGGGGTCACCCTCGCCTCGCTCTGACCAAATTAATGAGTTATTAATTACAGTAGAGGCAGCGACTGAAGTATGAAAGGGCAGAAGCAGATGGCGGTCTGTTGTCTCTGCCTACCCCGGAGGGAAAAAGGCGTGAGCATATGTATGTACTACTCGTGCGCTATAAGTTGAGACCTGACCGCTAGACGTCACCGGCGCGTGTTTGTACAGCGCACAAAAAAATATCGTAAAAAAGCTTCTGCCCGAGTCGTTACCTACCTGTCTACCTATTTTTTTGCGAACAGTACATCACGGGCGACTGAGGGGCAGTGCAGGAGGAAGTAGGCGGAGAGCCCAGGTCTCAACTTATAGCGCACGCGTTATATGTATGTATTATTCAGGTGATAGACAGGGTATCTGAGATGGACTGGATGCGGACTTTCTACACAGCGCTCTCAAAACCCAAAGTAAGCATTTCGTTTAGCTAGCCTATGTTATGGGATTTAGAATACAGATAAACATAGTTATATACTTTTTTTTTTTTTTTTTTTTTTTTTTTTATTCATGATAGGCTTACGTTTGACCTCAATCTCACCTGATGGTAAGTGACGATGTGGTCTACGATGAATCACGCTTGCCTAGAAGGAACCTATTCACTCGTGACTTGAAAACTCCCAGGTTATAGCTTTCCGGAAACACAGACTCAGGCAAGGAATTCCACTCCTTAGCTGTACGCACGATGAACGTGTCAGCAAAGCGCTTTGTGCGTATGAGTGGAATATCGACCATATAGCGGTGGCGTGACGCCATAGTTCGTCTAGTCGTTCGTTGATGGAAAGGACTTGGAGGTATCAGGTTGTGCAATTCCAGAGCGCACTCCCCGAAATGCATCCGATAGAACACCGAGAGACCTGCAACTTTGCGTCGATGGGCAAGGCTTTGAAGTCTTTTCTCGACTAGTGCATCGTTATTGATGAGCTTCTTGGCTCGTCTCTCGATCGTCTCCAGCGCGTCAAGTTGGTATTTAGCTGAGCCATCACACAGATACGAGCAGTACTCCATACAGGATCGGACCTGCGCTTGATACAAGTTGAGCAGTTGCTCCGGTGTGAAGTACTGTCGCACTTTTGACAGAATGCCCAGCTTTCTTGCGGTCATTTGAGCTTTAGCCTCAATGTAAGTCCCAAAGTTGAGGGTGGATGTGAGAGTTACGCCAAGAAGCTCGAGGCGGTCGGTTATCGGCACGGGTACACCCCGGAAGGAGGGATTTGGCTGGAATTGACTTCGCTTGGCAGAAAAAAGACACGCCTGAGTCTTAGCAGCATTGAACTTAACCAGGTTAGCATCACCCCAGTCGGAGACCGCCTTCAAGGATAAGTTCAAGCGCCCAACCATCGCCTCTCGGAGAGATCGGATGTGTGCCGCGCTGGCTCTAGAATTGGACTCATACCTCTCGACCACTGTGCTGTCATCTGCGTACCCAAAAGTACCGGGTTTGAGCAGGTCATTTATGTGCAGCAGGAATAGAGTAGCCGAGAGTACGGACCCCTGAGGAACCCCAGCATTGATCTCAAGCTGGTCTGATGCGCAGCCATCAATGACCACACGTATGGCCCGATTCCTCAGGAAGTCGGCAATCCAGATACATAAGCCAGCGGGCAAGCCGTAGGACGGAAGCTTGCCAATTAGGCTATCGTGCCAGACCCTGTCAAATGCCTTCGAGATGTCGAGAGAGACGGCAAGTGCTTCCCCATGCTTCTCGATAGCTTCGCTCCATATGTGGGTGGCATACACAAGAAGGTCCCCAGTGGATTTTTAGTAAATATTACGCATAGAGACACCTAGACCAATGGAAATATACATACGAATATTTGCATTGAGCGGGAATCGAACCCGCGCCTCCTGTCGTAGCAGTCGAATGCATAATCGCTACGCCACAGAGGCCGTCTAAAAAGGTAGACCTAATCATGAATACTAATTTGCACTGAGTGAAGATCGAACCCGCGACCCTGATGAAACAGTTGCACGCTCCACTGCTACCAATTAGGGTTAACAATTAAAAATTACCTGAATCGTCACAAAGATAACATATTTTCTGTTGAAGTTTTTTAGTTCAAGACTTGAAGAGAATTTGTTGATGGTGGAAATGGTCAGGATTTGAACCTGTGACCTCTCGAATGTAAGACCAACTTCTTAACCACTAAGCCACTGATACTTAATTTTAGAGTGTGTCATACCCTGCTCATCCCAACACACGTCTATTTAAACGTCTCATATCAACCACACGTAAATCAAAATATCAAACGAAAACGAAATCCGAAAATTGCATCTCCCGCCATATTGCAGTGAAAGTGACGTTTAATTTTTTTTTAAACCGAGTCCTGCCGAATGCATCGCACATTCAGCCTCGCCGTGTCATCGACCCCTGTATTCGGGCGTCGCCGGCCATTACGTTGGGAAAGGTCAGGCACACGCACACACTCACACAATATTGTTTCAGTTGGTAACGTGTGTGTGTTTGCTTTTACTTTCATTAATGCATATTTAAATGCAGTGTTTTTTTGTTTTATTTTTCGACGACATTTTTGCAGTAGATTGTTCGAGTGCTAAGTTATGGGTCGTGAGTTCGATTCCCGCTGTAGATACATCTAATGATGGCACAATGCTTATTGTTTCGTGATGATAAATAGGTAGATAGGGATGTACCTACTCTTCATTACACACGAGGCATAGGATACAAATAATGGGTAATACATGACACCTTTAACAGTAAGATCTTATCGCAAATTGCGATCTCTTCCAGACGACCTTTAGTATCGCATGTCTCAAAACGTGTATCAAAATGGTTGTGTAAATAAATGAATATATTATACATATAGCTGTGCACTTATACTTACCTTCTTGCAAAAAATCCGTTTTTTTTGTTCTGTGATATGTCCATGCTGAATTTTTCAGACAAAAGTAACACTGTTCCTTTTATTTTCCTTACATACAATAAACACTATGTTATGTGTACAAAATTCAAAGTCACATTCGTATAAAAACAGCTATTGTTACTAAATAAGACCTAAAACGCTATCAACTCAACACACAAAAAAACTTTCTGTGCCCAAGTTCATATCAGTTCAACAACTATCAGGTGACGTCACTTGACAGCTAAAAACATCGTTCGAAAACTGCCAAATTAACCACAGATAAGCTATCTTATCATTTACTGACCATACCAATTCGGTGAGTGTTGTCTGGGGTCATGGACGAGACATCTCGCTTACACATATTGCGAAAATATATATTCTGTCTTTGTCTTTCAGTAAAACGTTGTACTCATGATTGCGCAGACGCCGTGTAATCAGTTTAGATGCTTTTGGCAAGTTTTGGATAATAGCCCTTGGTTCAGACTATCTGCTGTAAAATCTTCTGGACCCAAACCGACCTCATCTGCAAGTTGGTACACCTGCAGGCTGTTTGACGGACGAAACTCTTGAATCGGTTTTTGATATTTCAGTACTTAGATCACTATAGACAATTTTTTTTTGGCATTATTGCTTAGGTATCAGCTGCTGTTAATAACCTACATGGCGTCAGCCAGGTTCTAATAATCCCAGTAGATTTGTCCAAAATTCTCTTTTTTTATGAAAGAGAATTTCTTATGAATACAAACTTTGTCTTACCTACAATAAAATTAATTAAGGTTCAACTGGATCAAATTGAAATGGGATCAGGAAGCGCTAGTCTTCAAATAAAAAAGATTATTATAAACGATTATTATAAAATTTTAATGTTAATATTACTTAATTTTCATTGTATTTTATCTTTGTGAACCAAATAAAAAGAATCATTAAAATTGTGTACAGAATAGTTCTTTTCACTTAAGCCAATTATTTTTTATAAATAGCTAATTTACAATTTTATAATGGTCTTGATTAATTTCACATGATTGTGTCTCAATAACAGGCACGTGCCATTTAGAGCATGTTCTAATAAATAATATTATTTAATTCATTAGTTCAAATAAATTAACCAATTAGCTTGTTTCACTAATTGTCCTGTGGTCTCTAATCGCTGTAATTTCTATGAACAGGAATATAAACAAATTATTATGTTTGGCTCGTGTCTTGACTTACTTTTCAGTATTTCTTTCCTGTCTTAGTCATTAAGTGTTTAAGATGGTTGCCTGTAAGTGATTTTTCATCCTCGGGGCCTTTTCTTAACTCCATTGGAGTAAAATTTTCAGGCTGTAGTTAGACTGAAAAGTTCGTCCATGAAAAGCGACGATGACGGAGTTAGGACACTAAGGTATCTCCCGTCTGTACTGAGCAGCCTAGTCCATCTGGGGTAGTACCTCCGCCCTACAGAAGACTGCGGCCATAACAACTATAGTGTTGTGTTTCCGCATTTGATGCGGCCAGAGACTCAGAGCTCACAATCCCCCTTCTCTAACTCCCCCCATACCTCCCAACCCTCCCCTCTCTAGGATCAGCAGCGCGAGTGTGACGCTCCTGATGTTGCACACGTCCATAGGCCATGGTGACCACGTCCCATCAGGCGGGCCGCGTGCTTGTCTGCAACCTTTTTCTTTAACCTAGCGTTTTATCCCAGTCGTATCCAAAGCTTTCACCTCGGAGTCTGGGGTCCGCTTTGCCAGTCTTAACTGTGGATTTGGCTGAACCTCGATATTTGCCGTGAAGTGACTGCCATCTGACCTTCACAACCCAATGGTGACATTAGGCGATATCGATATTTTAATGAGTAGATTATGTTTCAACCGTATTTACCTAGGTGGGTACAGTGGCACTAATTTGGGTCACTTTGGTCGCCTTTCCTCTTATTTTTGTAGGTCAAGAGCCGATAGCATGTTGTTTACACCGGTTTAGGTACATTGTTTCGTGTACCATATGGGACCATATCACACAGAATCCGTCTACGAATTTGTACTCAGTTTTTTTTAATATTCCTGGAAATTCTACACAGTGCTTTTTTTATACCACGTAGGTGGCAGGCAGACAAGCACACATATGTATGCAGCACTAAGAGTGCCACACTCGCGCTGCCTACCCTAAAGGGAAGGGGGGAGGAGGGGCACAGTGAGCTCTGGCTACCCTACTTGCCGGCTGGAACACAACACGATGGTTATTATGGCCGCGATCTTCTGTAGGGCAGAGGTACTTCTCCAGCCGGACAGCCCATTTCAGACGGGAGATACCGTCGTGTCCTACCTCCTTCCCTAAGCATAGCTTACTAGCTTATGTTATGAGTATACTTGAGGTTTTTTATACTAGCTATCCCCCGCGTCTTCGTTCGTAGCACCCATTTATCCCATAATGTATTTAGTTCTTCTGGAATTCTTTACCAGCGCATGTGTTTCCTTCCTCCTATAGTCCGGGGCCTAAGCGGGGCGTGAAAAAGCATTTGATGAGGCCGTCAAGCTGAGGGCCGCCACTGTAGCACTACCGGTGTATGTGGTGGTGACCTCAGTCTTGAGACTTTGCCTTTAGCTTACCATCAGGCGGGGCAAAGTCATTTTGACGTGTCCTATATAAAAAAAAGTTCTAGAATAATAAGTAGGTATATGGAAATTTGATCGATTACTGTTCCCCTGGGTAGTAGCGTAATGATATAAAGCCTATAACCTACCTCGATAAATAAGACTTTCCAACACAAAACAATTTTTTCAATTCGAATCAATACCTTTACCTTTAGCTTACCATCAGGCGAAGTGAAGTCATATTGACGCGATCGACATAAAAAAAAAGTTCCTGAAGCTAATCTCGCGTTCGAACAAACAAACTGAATTATTGATCAACTGCTGAATCGAACAGAACTTATGTCAAACTGAATTGCGTCAAATAAACAGCTACGGACTGACAAAAAACACTTTGTTATTTAGGAATAGGTAGGCGTAACAATGTACCTACATATTGTTTTCCTTGTTCATCCAAAATTTTTACATGATGAATAAACCACAAACCGGTAATAATAACAAATTCCTACCTACCTAATCAGTCATCACATGGCCCTATTTCGTTTTCCTTAACAAACATCAATTTACATTTGGATGTTAGTCTGTTCTCTCATAAATCATAACTAGCTGATGTGCAGGTTGGTTATATTTTTGGTCATATCTCTGGTTTTAGTCAAGCAACTGCAATCAAAGACTTTAAGTCTGACCACAGATTAATAAATAGTTAGGTACTACGTGTCTGACCAAGAGCTGTGTCTAATAGAAAAAACCGGCCAAGTGCGAGTCGGACTCGCCCATGAAGGGTTCCGTAGCAGTAAGTAACTATATACGAGCCCATATAGGCTTGTAATACCAGTTTCACAAGAAATATTTAAACCAAAAATATTGTCAATTAATTGCGGTTTATGACGTATTAAAAAAAACTACTTAGTAGATCTGGTTCAAACCAATTTTCGGTGGTAGTTTGCATGGCAATGTACATTATGTTTTTTTTTTAGATTTATCATTCTCTTATTTTAGAAGTTAGAGGGGGGGGGGGACACATTTTTCCACTTTGGAAGTGTCTCTCGCGGAAACTGTTCTGTTTAGAAAAAAATGATGTTAGAAACCTCAATAGCATTTTGAAAGACCTATCTATAGATACCGCACACATATCGCCCTCCCCGGCGAATAATATGGTAATGTGCTATAACAACAGTTTAGGTTTTATTGCATTTTCGGTTATTAGAGCATCGAATACACATTGTAATTTTTTTTTGTAATTTTTGAGTGGATATTTATGAAAATACAATATTTTCCATAGGTCCATAATGAATATTACAATATTATTCAGTTAAATTAGAAATACAATTTTAACACGAATAATACCGTAAACGATAATGCAAAGTTATTTTTTTCCGTTAGTATCGGTAATGCCGTTTTACAATAAATTACAGATTTTAATAAAAAATCATCAACTGGCTGTAATATTGTACATTATATGTAATTTAATTAATTAGTCCTGTATTATTTGAGGAAATATTGTATATTTGCAATATAATATTACTAATAATCAGTTGACACTATATATTGATGAATAGTATTGCAAAGTTATATTACCGTAGATACTACCATATGAATTTGCCCGAATAATATGGTAATGTTCATTTGCCGTAGCTCCATATTTACATGAACAATACTGTAATGCATTATTACCGACCACGTCAGCAATGGGAATAACGCGAATAAAATGGTAATGATACATTGCGTACCATACTTTTTATCTACAATTTCAGTAAAATGTGTTTCTTAAATAACTTTATTCCAATAACCTATTAAAATAAAATTAACATAGGATCTAGTCGGTACAAAAATTAGCTTTCTTTTGACATATAAATTATTGCCATGCAATCTACCTGCACTGAGATATAAGCATAAAACAGTTATTTGCTTCTCCTGTAAAATTTAGAATTTGCGATTACCATATTATTCGCCGGGGACAGCGATATGGGTTTGATGAAAAAAAAAAAAGTTTCAGTTCTTAGTATGGGGACCCCCAAAATTTTATGCTTTTTTTCTATTTTTGTATGAAATTCTTAATGCGGTTCATAGAATACATCTACTTACCAAGTTTCAACAGCATAGGCCTTATAGTTTCGGAGAAAAGTGGCTGTGACATACGGACGGACAGACGGACAGACAGACAGACAGACAGACATGACGAATCTATAAGGGTTCCGTTTTTGCCATTTGGCTACGGAACCCTAAAAACCGCTATAAGATCCTTTTAGAAGTTTTTGCGTCCATTCCAAAGAAACAAAAGAGTTCCAAACAAGTTTTTTTAATATCCTGGGATAAGTAAAGCTAGGTTTCTAAAAAAAGTATTTGACTTAATTACCAATCATCGCAAAATGAAACAATGACGTAATCAATTTAAATTATCTGGGACGACATTCTGGTTTCACAAAGACATGTGATACTGATCCCATCACACGATACTCCATTACTCCATGTCATTTGACAGCTAGAATATGAATAATATAGTGCCCTAGATAACACTGGTCGGCATCAAAATATGAGCAAAGCAATGAGTAGATATTATGTGAACTTGACTAAACCTAAATTTATGTTAGCAGAATTCGTCTAGCACGTCTAATTTTGCTGCTATGCTATGTTTATAATATTAAAATAACAGATTTTAAAAATGCAATTTTTAATAATATTTTCTGTCTGTTTGAAAGAGGTAATCTCTGGAAAGGCTGTGCCAATTTGGATGGCACTTTCACTGGCAGATAAGGAATTTTATATGGCGTAGCATAGGCGACTTCTTTATTTAATATTGGGAAAAGTAAATCCAATCCTTAAAAATCTAAATCTAAAAATGTGTTAAGTAGTGTTCAGTAAGTTTTGTGGCCGACTGTACCTACCTACCTAAATAATTACTTCAATATTAGTTAGTCTTTTAATGTCCTATTATTAAAGACGGAGTGGTTTCATTCGTCATACAATTATTTGGATAAACAAAAACAATATAAGTACGCAATACCATGTCAAGTACTTTTGGTTTGACGATAAGCGGTATTTTACAGCAAAATATAATTACATTGTGGTACACTTGTATGTATACTTATCTAATGTTGTGTTATGGTTTTCCATTATACCTATACCTACGTTTATCATGAAGACGTGGCTGCGATTGTCGCGGGTTCGAATCCTGTTAAGTGCAAATATTTGTGTGCATGCATATGAATCCTTTCATTGGTCTGCGGCCTTACCATGACACTCTTATATCAATCCAAATGCGCTGTAGTTCAACTCAGTGACAGAGATGGAGCGATATACGGCGCATAGCTGGGAGCTGGGTGGGTATATAGGCATAATATGTACGTATTTACGTACCTACGTATTATTTTTAACATTATTTATCCGCACTCACTAGGAGGAACCCATAACACAGGCCACCGGTCAGCAACTTACATGTCACTCTACCATAACGCCAAAACCAGAGCAGCGTGGTCGCCCGCCCGCCACAGTATAAACAGGGTATAGAAAGACAATTTCAAATAACATATCGCACGCACACATTGACGATGATACAAAGATCTCAGTACGCCTCGGACGGCTCTTCAGGTGCGAGTTCCCACAATTTCAACTACTTAACTATCGATAATCGTGCGCGAATCCAAAACAGTTTATGCGAACTCATTACAAGTAATTGTTGCGCTTATAGCTAATGTGATGATTGACTGACGGACTTTTTTCAATTCGCCTATCAATGTTGAAAAATTAAATGAAAATATAGGTTACTTATGAGTCTTTAAACCGCTCCTAGGTAAAAATTAACTTGCCCTTCAAACGGGATTCATGAATTCAATTGTTATAACTTGACTAATCATTTAGATTTCTGCTTAAAACTAGGTTAATTTAAATTTTTTGAGGCTCGTCCCTACAGGGGTCCGACCAATAAAGTGATGTGTGATGTGACATTAGTTATGACAGAAGTGGATTTACTATATTTCTAACCCCTTCAATATACTTAAGATTAATTTCAATGCAGGTTCTAAGACAGTTTAACTTTCTCTGGGACTTCCTGAGTTTTGAGTTTCATTACTCGGTGTGTTTATGAGTCACTTCTATTGATCCTGGTGCACCGGAGTTACAGTAGTGGAAATGAGGGTGTGATTAGTCCACCGTCCACCATAGGTACTATTAGCAGAATCGCTTCACAACGAATTCGTATGGTAGTAACATTATTTGTTACACGTGATATAATGTCGGCAAATTTAATGGCTTTAAAAACATTTTTTATTCAAATATATTATTCAATTTCAACTTCACTAAATTAAATGAAGTGCAGTTCCGTTATCAGAGTTCTTCGACCGATAGCCAGTCGGGCTAAGCCGCAGATAGGCTCCACGTTCATGATAGCCGACCAAAACTAGCTGCAAGGGCGTCCAAGGTCCACCGTCTCGCACCAGTCTCGAGTTTTAGTTGCGAGGAATATGGAGGCCGAAAACGTGATGACAAATTATGTTTATCATTGAGCTGTTTTTTAAATGCCTTACCTATTAAGTATAATATCATTTACTTTAACGATAATAGTGTCATTGACATTATTAATAGTCATTGATCTTAAGAAATAATGTGTTTGAATCGTTCTTAGTTAACTAATTCTACTTCTTATAGTCTAGTTAACAAGTACTATTGTTATTCGATTCTCCAAAGGATGACGTTTGCCTTCAGTTTTCTTTTTTGTTTTATTTTTTTTAATATTTTACGACATTCTACAGCGCTCTCTAGACCCAAAGTAAGCTTAGCTTAACTAGCTTGTGTTCCAAAATGCGGAATCATTTTTTTCGTAAATACCTGCATACATATATTATTATACGTAAAAAACACCCAGACCAATGCAAATAGACATATTCATGCATAAAAATATTTACACTGAACGGGAATCGAACCTGCGCCCCATGTCGTAGCAGTCGAATGCATTACCGCTACGCCACGAGGCCGTCTTCAAAGAAAAGTTACTTTCTCGGAATTGAAACCCATACCCTACGGATGGGTGTATCCTATCGGTGATCGTACATCCTATGTCTATAAAATAATACCAGAAAAGAGCTACAGTCAGCGCCAAAGGTTGGTTAACAAATTCTAATTTATTGATCACTTTAGCTCCAAGACCTTTAATATAACAATAAACAAGACATATAAAACATAAGCTTTGTCCTCTGGAGATTATAAAACTAAATATAAATTAATGACTGACCTATGTATTCCAATGTAAAAATGATTTGTAAATATTTTAGTGTTAATCGAGTTTTGGCGCTGACTGTACTTGTAAGATAATGCTTATTTCACTTTCAAGATAACTATCAGCTACGTGCTCTGAGGTGAAAGCTTCGAATTTAATTTGGAATAACGTGAAAATGTCTACGATATCACGTTTAGGTACATACTTAACCGGATCGTAGCTAAAGACACATTACTAATTTTTTATTTATTTAATTCGTTATTCTACACAAGCTTGTATTAATACACTAAATTAAAACACAAATGTACAAAGACGAGCTTAACTCAAAATGAGTTCTCTCCCAGCAAACTTTTGAGTTATAGAGGAAGAGTAGTTCGAGAGGGTTAGAAGTGTACTAAGACAAAAGGAAAAACAAGATACGTGCTAGTAATGACTACTATACTAAATACTAATCACAACGAGCTCTCAACGAGTCCCATAATAAGTTCCTAAAAGTATCGACGACTCTATCACAGAAGTATCTATATATAAAAATAATTGCCACCACACGTTTGACATTGGCAGAGTTGTCGAACATACAGATACAGTCGACACGGTTGCCATAATGGAAAAATAGAACAGTGTCCAAAAAATTTACTAGCTAAGCCACTAACGCATAATTATATGTGCGTCAATTGAACAATCTTCGTGGTGACCAATGTAAAAATGAATCAGTTGTTGGTCGAAAAACTGGTCGGTAAAGGAAAGAAAGACCATCTCTTTACTAAAATGTTCACGGATTTGTTTTCATCAACAGCTAAAATTTCTAATACAAGTAGAGAGACAGATTCGAACCAAAAGTCGTCCGAATACGAAAAGTCACAGGTTTGTTGAACTGGATGAACATCTGGGTCAATATCACGTATTTATTGATTTCGTTCAATAACAACAAGCAACAAATAAATGGTTAACACTTTTATAGATCAAGTATTTACTCACGCGCAGAACCGACAAACTCTTTAAATTTTTACGCCTGCTTTGTATTCAGCCGGTGTCGTAAAGTAGGTACCTAAGTAGGTACTTACTGGAGAACGGTAACTAAACGGAACAGAAACGGAAGTGCCTAACGGTGCGAAGGACTCGCATCTTGAAGAAAAACTTATCGCTGAAGACTATGATTTTATCTATGGTACAGAGTGACAATGCTTAAAATTCTACACCACCAGAAGAGTCAGCAGATTTTAAACTTATTTATTTAAGTCATTCAATTAATCTATTCGTAATACAGATGCATATTATATAGGTCCAAAAAATCTCCAGTCAGGCCACTGACGAAAAAACTCGTGGCCAGTGGTAGCCATTTGTAAAAATGAAGGTCACAAGACCAGCAAGTATACTACTACCTTTTAAACACGCCTTTAAAATTAGGAAATGAAAAAAAATGTGGATATCTAAATTAGATAAGAGTGACATATTCTTGAAAATTTTTCGTTCTGTTTTATACCTAAGCAGTGAATGGATAGTCGTGTCTGCGGAATTTATCAAACATACGTCATGGGCGTATGAAAAATGCGTTCAAAAATGTGCTTTTTGACATTGAACACTAATGTTAATGCACAGATAATCAGCTAACACAGACCGATAAAAATATGAATTGGAGTAAATTGATAACCGGTCGTTGAACTGTGAGTACGCTTTATTTTGATAAGGCGGACCGTCTGAATCTGCCACCAAATATTGCACAACCATGCATTCTTATCTTCTTACTTATCTACATACATACTTGCATATATTTACGCCTTTTTTGCGCCGGGGTAGACAGGGACAACAGCCTGCCATAGTTCTTGACTTTACATAGGTATATTATTTCACAAGCTTCCTATATCATTATTAAACCAAAACCTTCGAAGCCTATTCAACCTTACCTGTATACCTGCTGTTTGATGGTGAAATATTTCGTCTCAAGGTTAGGGGGTTAGATGGCATTTGCTTCAGTAAAAGTCAAGGTAAACCAAATCAAGTGAACGGCAGGAAAACGATCCCCAGGCTATGTATGCAAGCAAACGTCACAATTATTTAGAAGTTCCCAGCTCTCCCCCTTTCCCTTCAGGGTAGCAGCGCGAGTGTGACACCCTTAGTGTTGCACACGTTCATAGGCCACGGTGACCGCTTCCCATCAGGTGGGCCGTGTGCTTGTCTGCCACCTACGTAGTATAAAAAAAAGTCAATTAAGAAAATAATCACCTCAATTTCGTAACTTTCTTACTAAAAGTATGATTAAGTACTTAGTTCTAAGAAATGGTTTCTTAAACATCTTATCTAAGAGCTTTGAGGAAATCCAAACTTTCAAATTGAGCAGGCCTAGTTAATGACGTCATGGGATTAAGCAACCTCGTGTCTGTTATTTAAGAACTAGCTACACTTTCCTTATACCCATTTAAGGTTATTTTTTTCCTTATAAGGTAGCCACTCTGTCATCTGGAAATTATTCCTTGTTAAGTAACCTATTTTTGATGACGTTAGGGAAAAAAACATCTAATGTCTAATGGTGTTGTGCTGATGGACATATATGTGACTCTAATAAATTGGGCCTTGTGGTTAGTAAGGAGATCCTTGGACTTGGGTCTACTTAGATACAGTCCACAAGGCCCAGTTAGTTTTCAGATTTGGTTGTTAAACTTTTATGGTTCTAGAGTACATTACTTAGAGGACAATTTTTAACTGACTTCAAAAAAGGAGGAGGTTCTCAATTCGACAGTTTTTTTGTTTGTTATCTCAGAACTTTTGACTTGGTGAACCGATTTTCATGGTTCTTTTTTTATTTGATAGCTGGTGCTGCCGGTGTGGTTCCATTTTAATTTGGTCCGTTGATGGTTTGTTTTTGTAAGAAATATTGTTATCAATTATTGCCCTCTACGATCTTCAATACTTTTTTAGTTTCAATAAAATGATGTTCTGTTCAATTTAGCTTCATTAAAAAAATCACGTAGTTTAATTTGAAGTTATGGTCGATCAAAGCGAAATCTCGTTGTTGACTCTGATATCAATAACTCAGTAGGTATATAATGATCGTGAAGACAATCGTGATTTGAAAACTGCAAAACAAAAAAAATACGACACTACAATAAGTCATAATGAAAAAAATTTTTTTTTCGAAGATAAGTGTAGGTACCTAATGTTGACTAAAAAAATATAACATTAATTTGAAGATATTTGGATAATTTGGTAGTGCATTTAATGCTACGACAGACGGCACGGATTCGATTCCCACGCGAAGCAAATATTTGTATGCGAATACCTGCTTATATTTGCATTGGTCTGGGTGTAGGTAGGTATGTAGGTATTTACAAAAAAGTACATATTCAGGTACTTTTCACATTCTAGAATCCATAACACAAGATAGTTAGGCTATGCCTACTTTGGGTCTAAATAATTATGTACTTACAATTCAAAAATCATATTGATGAACAATCTATGTGAACGTCATTGCGCAGGTCAGTGACGTAAAACAGCTGCGCAAACGCAGCGATACCTTGAATAAAGAATATTATTATTGAAAATAATATTTATATTTTCGTAACATGTATTACTTCGACTATATAGGTCTATCTATAGGTTAGTCTTTCTAGTATCTGATTTTTACAGCTGCAAATTTTTTTTTTTACTTAGGTGGCAGACAAGCATACGGTCCACCTGTTGGGAAGCGGTCACCACGGCCTACGGACGTTTGTAAGTTTTTCTTAATTTTATAAAAAGGCAGAATTTACTCAGATCACCTAAGTAGTAGTAGTAGTATAAAAAAAATAGGAGATAAATATACCTAACCCTAATTTCATCATAAATATACTTAGCGTGCTAACGTAGGTACCTAGTCACCACTAAGTATCTACGTGTCCTCTCAGCCCTCAAGGGTACAAAAATATACCCGAAATGATCAGACTTCGTAGAATTGTTAATCTCTAAAGACACGCCAATATGTAACAACACTAAGTATATCTGAGTAATCCGGCTGAATCAGTTGGAAGTACTGGCGTCACTGTAGCGACAGCAAAAAAATTGAATGAAAGGTCAGATTATAAGTCATTAGGCAAGTTATAGCACTTCACCTTTTTTACCAACATCCAAGACCTTACCACTTACCACCTCTTAACTGCTTGAATAAGATGGTTTAGCAAATACTCTAGATTCCTGCCGATAAATGGATTTGTGGAGCCTCACAAAGATCTTTAAGACCCGAGATCCACTCTCATGACCCCTTTTTCGTAATTTTGATTGGCTTATTAGGTAAATACGGACCATGTACCTACCTACGTATAAATGATCGGACAGAAAGCGTTGAACACGAGACTATGTCACAATAATGGTGGCTTGCAAGTGACGTTGACTTGGACCTCAAAAACGATTATAACTTGGCCGGATTGATCCCATACACCACACCTGCAAGTAGACATCATAGTTAATACCTACCTATATGATGCTTCACAATATTTGAACAAATATACCACCTATATAGGTAATCGTAATATAATATTAATAAAATGAATATACTTAAATAAACTGTAGATACGAATAGGTAAGTACTGCGCAGTGAGGATATAACAACCGCGCCGGCATTGGGCAGGTCAGTGCCATTCTGATAGTACGTAATTCGTACCACATCGAGGTACCGTCCACAACCAAACTTATTGCCACTAAATCTATTTTTATTTTGACGTGAGTACCTAGTGGGTAGGTACGGCAATACCTGTGTTTGGCAAGATAGGGACACCGTGGTTCCTACACCCGAGGGGGCCATCTGGCAACCGTAGATAACCCAGGGTCTGTCGGTGTGCGAGGGAAATGCCTTTTGGGTCAACTTATTCCCCTTCACTCTACTATACCCAAGATGGCGTGCGGTTTAAGTCGGTTCAAGTCCAACATAACCACCCGCGCTGGTCAGCGTCATTTACTGCGAGAACCTTCCTTCCCCTCTTTGATAATCGATTGTCTTTCGTACTTACTTTCTTGTCAACCTAGGTAAGTATACCTACCACAAACTCTTAAAGCAGTACCTATTATTTCAATATTAGATACTCAACTTTTATAGTGTGAATCGGACCATCGACGTCGACGGATACAAAGTGTTAGGTATATGGTCTCAAATCTCTTACTTTTATAGTATGTTGTGGATATATTTATAGTAGATTTACAAGACAGAACACTATATTTATAATAACGGACGACGTTTAACCGAGTCCGATTCACACTATGAAAGTTAAATAATATTGAAATAATACTGGTTTAAGAATTTGTGGTAAGGCCTCAGGACAAACTTTATTTCTATCAACAAAAAATAATTGTTAGCAGCTTTTTTCTCACTTTTTCATTTTTCTAATAAGTACCTTGATAAAATCAATTATTTTCGTAATCGAATTTTGACGAATTGACGAACAATTTCTGAGAAACACTCAATTTTATCTGCAGACCGTACCTACCACTACATGTAAATATACACAACACAAATATGTCGCGTCGATGCATCATCAAAACTTGAGTTCAACGCACTCTGAATCACGTCACTTTTTGTATATCCCCTCCCTCTCGCACACGTCTTATCAAGTACTCCCTTATCTCTTTCCAACAGATGTGACATGACAAATTACTGTTTGCGAAGAATATTGAACCTTTATGTTTTTAAATAATTGGGGTCAGGGCTGAGTTCCTTAGATTTGATGATAAACAACTTGGCCTTGACTTTTTTCTTCACTAGGAATTGTCTGGAGTATTATGCCATCATCTGCTGCCCACTCCCCCCTTTCCAGGTCGGCAGCGGCGAGTGTGACGCCCCTGGTGTTACACACGTCCAAAAGCCACGGTGACCGCTTCCCATCAGGTGAGCCGTACGGGACTCGTCAACATGTCATCATTCCGCCTGATGGTAAGCTAAAGGTAGCCTCTGGATTGGGAGTCACTATTATATACACCGAAAGTGACACAATGGTGGCCCTCTAAACAATTTTTGTATTAGATTATGAAGTTCTGCCTCCGATCCCCAACAGCCCAGTCCCCACCGAAATGGGCATAAAGTAATTTTGTGTCTCCATTGCGGCTTCCACACCTGATATTTACTTATTTGAAAAGTTCAATGACAGCAGAGGAAGCGCGTCAAGTACCTATGTAAGTAAGGACAGAAGCAGATGGCGGGCTGTTGTCTCTGCCTACCTCGGAGGGAAAAAGGCATGAGCATAATATGTATGTATTTATTTAAGAATTTTGATTGTTGGTCGTGTGTTCAGCAACTTTTGCCAAACTGAACTGACCTTGCCATGGAGCTATATATCTCTATGGACCTTCCTCCTTCCTACCAAATGGGGCACGTCTCTTGCCCTCCACAATTATTGTTTCCATTGATACTCCAAACTGCTGAGTTAATATCAAGGAAAAACGTGTTTCATATTATTATTACGGTTCTATAGTGACCTATTTAATAAAAGTACCTACCTGTGTAGGTACCTGAAACTGCAGGCGAATTATTAATAACTGTGTCTGTATATCAAAGATATTTAAAAAATAGTACATGGGTTATGTTGTACGAACGATTCTGATCACATTTTTTTTTAAATTCTTATCTGTTTATTCACAATGGACGCAAAACCTACTGAACGGATTTTGATGCGGTTTTTTTGTTTCAAAGGTCTTGGATGTTTGATCACAATCGGTTAAGTAGAACCGGATATTATATCATCAAAAACTGCGAAAATCGAAGTCCAAGCGGGTGGAGCCGCAGGCATAGCCTAGTTATTAAAATATTTAACACAGTTGCACAAATAGTGTACCTACGGCTACAGGCGTTATCAGTGTCAACGACCCTTGATAACCGTTCAGGTATTCCTGTAAACTAACCGGGGTTAGCACGGGCTAACGTCGCGGGACCAATTTGTATGAATTATATTAAAACATCAGCGAAGAACAAAATGAACGAGTGAAATTGAAAAATTGAGATATGCGTGAGAAACCTAGAACAAATTAGTTCCGGCTTTACCATAGAGGCTCAAGAGGTTAAAAGTGAGTACATAGATGATGATTTTCAAAAAAAAAGTTTTCGAGCAAAGTAGTCTTTACTTTTTAATGAAAATGCTATGAAATGTAACTAACTAGGTACCTAGTAGGCTCTATAAAAACATTTTGACATGATTGAATGATCTTATTTGGTACGACTTTACAGAAAACCGAACCCAAAAACTCTGAACTCACGAGATTGACGTTTTGACGATTATATTCCTGTACATGGGCAGCTAATATTTATGCATCCCATTTTGGCCTGAGCGGGAATTGAATCCACGAAATATGAATACCTAGGTCGAACACTCTTTCACTGCGCCATACATCTACCTGCACCTACTTACTCGAATTTTAGTGGGACCAAAAATAAGGACGGTAACAATTTTAAAACAAATTCGTGAAATGAGCCCGTGCTAGGTCTACAGTTAAGGCGTGTGCTGCGTTTTGATAACTTAACCAAATACGTCCACTTTGTACTGAATTAGTTCGTCGGGTGATTGTCGACGGATGAATGGGTGGGTGATCATGATCATTCAAATGTCGTTTTGAATGGGGATTACACTTTATGGTGTTTAATGATTGTGTTCGTTTCTGGAAAGGACGCAAGATACCTGTTTGGATGTAGAGTATCTGACTGTGACGTCAAAGGTCGCAGGTTCGATTTACGTTCCGTTCCTACTTTCTTAAGTAGATATGTAATAGATGATGTATGGTAAATGTCAATTACTATTTTATTTCTATTCATCCTACATACTTACTGCCGCACTCAGAAAGGTTCATTAAATTAGTCCTAAGTGATACATAACTAGCATGTACTACTGTAACTACTGTATGACATACATAATTTGTCTATGTCTAAGTAGGTATTCATCTTATATTACCAATATGAAACAATTAATTTTGGGACTAAAAGGCATGGACCTAAGACATTGTGAATTCAAACATCCAATTGCAACTTCATTCGAAATTCCAAATTCAAATTAGCCAAAATCGCGCGAACCCCGACGTTCCAAAATTTAATCCCCCGAAAATCGAAATTGAAACTTCGTAAACATCCGTCAGAAAACGGGGACAGCCGAAAACGCTTCAAGGTCGTTGTGGCAGGTCAGTGTTGTGACGTCACCGGCGCCCTCCAAAACGTGGGGTCGATGCCCTCGCCGCCACCGCGGAAACTGTGCTGTGCGCGCTCCGAATGAGAATTGGGGGCTCTTTGTGTGAGTGAAGGCGGGTGCAGACATTCGGCCAACATGTTGGCTGTTGGCGGCATTTGTTGGCCAGGTCGTGCGCCCAAGTTTCAGTCTTACAGAAACGAACTACCTAGATCATACAAGAGGAATCTCTATTACCTAATTAGATACCTATTTTAGGGCTATTAGTTTAGGGATATAGGTACGCAGAAAAAAGTATCTAGACACCTTGGTAGTGAATTTATTTACCTATATTGTTTTTGTAATTTCGCAAGTAGGTATCTAGATATTATGGGATAAAGCATAGTTTTTATTTCAGTCTTGAGAGAAGCGACACCTAACTTCTGTGGCTTGCTAGTCAAGGAAACTAGTCTTAAATATTCTACATACCTTAGGTGCCTCGATTTAGGTACCTATACCTACCTATATCCAATACTATTGAGTGGGTACCAAATATACTACTAACTACTTCTATGAACTGCTCGACATTTGCAAAAATTTGCCATCACATCATTAAGTACCTTCCTAGATACTTAGGTAGGTACTTCATAGAACATTGATTTAACAATTTGTTAACAGTTATAACTATAGTGATTAGATATCTAGCCAAATGTGTAGTAAAATCACGTTAAACCGAGTCGTTGACGTTACGACCTAGGTTTTGAAAAAATCGCCAGTCGTCCAACAAGTTCGCCGTTCAAACATCACCCTGTCTGCACTCACCTTTACTTGTAATACACACACAATTGCTATGTGTGCGTAACATCGTCTGGTTGTGTAAGTGTGCGTCACAATTCGGCGACTCCGAAACCTTTTAATTTCGGTTTACTGCGAAAATATTTTCTGTATTTTTGTTGTCTCGATCCGTTTCCTTGTTTGCTTCATATTTTTGATGTTGTGTCATATACCCATTTGAGTTTTAACTTAAAGTCTAAAGTATTTTATCAAGGCATTACCTACCTAAGTACCTACTTACGTAGGAATAGGAATGAATGAATGTTTTTGTGTCTAAGTGTCCTGATGAACAGTTGGTTAGGCAGGTTGGGAAACTTTTCGTATAGGTCACAAAGTAATAGATACCTAAGTGGGTACCTAGGTAAGTAGATATAAAAATCATGATCAATATTTCGTATAGGGCTAAATTCATAAATAAAGCAATAGGTTTGTCTGCCTACCCTGACTGTGATGCCAGAAATGTATAACGTTGGAGTACTTGGAGTCTTTTAGTCAAGAGTGGATCACTTACCAACAGGTGAGATTGTGGTCAAATGCGAGCCTATCGACTACCTATAAAAAATAGTAAAGCCTATTACGATAACTCTACCTTAAAATAAGTAGGTAGGTTTACGTATCTAATATTAACAATATATTACTGGAAAGAGTTTAGAAAAATAAAAAATTCAGCCCACGGCTGATAGGCTGTAAGATTTGAAGATTTGTTACGTGTAGGTACAGGGTAGGCAGAGACAACAGCCTGCCATCAGTTTCTGACCTTACACACATAAATTCTATTTTAACTGACTTCAAAAAAGAGTTTGTTACCTAAGAACTTTTAACTGGGTAAACAAGTTTTGATGATTCTTTTTTATTCGAAAGCTGTGTGCCATTGTTGAAGTTGGCTTTTTGTAGAAACTATTTTATGGACATTCATTAAAATAAACTAAATAAACCCCAATTCGAAGGGTTAAGTAACCTAACCGTTGAAGAATTCTGACAGCATCCTGATTCCGTCAACAGATTGTCAAAATAGTATCAAATTAATGCACCTACTATGTGATTACTAAAAAACATACCAGTTTGAGGTCGGTGCCATTGTAAAAGCGGCCATATTAAAAAAGCAATAAATAAAAAAAAAAACTACAAGCCCCATCTACGGTAACAGCGAGCAATAAAAATCCAAGATGGCAACCGCCAATCGTCTAACGCGGTTCAAATTTCGGATGCGCAAGAGTGGGGGAACGTTAGACACACACTTTGATAACGACTCATATAGACGTTTTGTTTGAATGTGTGTGTGAAAATGGGGTTCGGGTATACTTAAGTTAAAATGGCGACTAGTTTTATTGCTAGGGTAGATGCATGAGTTCAGAATGATACCAGAATAATTTAATGTTTATGTTAAGTAGGTAGGTATATTTATACGATATTATATAAGATAATATATTATAATAATAGATATTAGGTATATTTTTTCATAGACAAGTGTTAGGCGTCTAAAGCATGAAATGTAAGTAGGTACAAGCCGTAAGGTTTGAAATACCTTTACCTACCCACAAAAAAGGAATAGGTACCTGAGGCGTATAAGGAATAGAATAGACAAGAGTAAATATAGAGTAGAGAAAAGTAGAGTAGAAGAGAAAGGTAAGTAGGTACCTACCTAACTAGGTACCTATCGACGCGATATCAGAGCAAAATCGCATAGAGATACTTAGGTACATACGATATTGCCTTTCTTACGTCTTAAGAACCTATCCCTTTTCTGTGCCTATGATTACATACGCTTTAGAAATCTAGGCTTTTACCTAACAAAGTTGTTGAAGGTTAGGTAAGTCCCAAGACACCATGAGTGCTGGGAAAAATATATACCTAGCTCTACTCTACCACCTATAGGTAAAGACCTACATAAATCACCGTATAGTATCTACACGGCATCTAACTTGGCAAGATTTTGGAGTAGTGTGGGCCCCACTACTCCAAAATGCCGTACACTTATAGTGCGTAAATGGAAACGGGTAAATATCTAGGTAGGCTACCACTAGATTTTAATAAAACAGTCGCAAATAACATTAAATATAACAACACAAAGTGTACCTATCTACTTACATGTTATGGCCTTGAATTAAGCAAAATAGGTACCTATGTCACTGTCCATTTCCCGAATCAATAAAAAAAACAGTTGAATTGAGAACCTCTTCCTTTTTTGAAGTCGGTTAAATAATATAGAGACAACATTAGTACGTAAACCAATGAAAACGATAACAAAGCTAGCCAACAAAAGCAATCTAAATAATATTTTATGTCACTACCCAAAAATACTAGGTACCAATCACAGTCTACAACACTAACCTTCTAATTTTTTCTAAACACGAACCGACCAATAGGGGCCGCCAAAATTTCGAAGATGCGCACGAGTGGCCGAATATTTAAACGAATTAGACGCACACATAGATATTACGTGGCGATTACATGTGTGATGTAAGTGGTGTGTGTGTGTGTGTGTGTGTGCGTGGAATGCGTGCACGTTTGTATGTGTTCATGTAATGTGTTTGTGTGTATTAGCATTTAGTGAATAGACGTCAAGGTTTGAATAAATTGGAATAAATTTAATAATGTTATTTCTTTCATGCAATTTTTGGTGGATGAATAGATACCTATGGCATCCATGGGGATATTTTATGAACCATGAAAATCAACCTGCAGAAAGGTAGGTACCTATCTAGGTACTTACACCTTCTGCTTCACGGAGGAGAATCTGGTGAAGGTTTTCCTCTCGAAATTGGGAGGTCAGACGGCATTTTAGTAACTAAGAGCTGTACCTACTATTTCCCACGGAATAGTGTGTAAACCTTAGAGCCTTTGGATTCTGAAGACGTTTTGTAAGTGCCGTTTGATTTTTTTATATACTTAGGTAAGTAGATAGAATAAATTTTATTTATGACTTTGAATTTGGATGCATCATTAAGATCAGGTCGAATCTTAAAGACTCATTCTTTTTCCTTCCAAAGCTTAATAACTAGGTACCTACCTATGTATTCTTTTTCCTCTTCTCCTTCCCTTTCTCCTTCTTTTTCTCCTTCCTCATCTCCTTTCTTTAGTTAGGTATGCATCTAATTTGACATTTGTGGGATCGAGATGCGATCGGAATAAAATAAATTTTTACTTAGGTATAGGTATATTGAGCTATATATTTTCCTGCTAAACTCCTACTGGTTTTATCACTTGTGTCAATTTACGTAGTCGTGTGATATTGTGCTATTTCCTGTTTAATATCGAACTATCTATTCAAGATTGGGACCCACCAAGATCTGTGGAGCCCAAGACTCATCCTCATCTGCATACCCAGACTGGTGTGTGGTCCGGAACCTCGGGAACTAACACGCGGTGCACCTCGGGAATAGTCTTCGACTGTGTCTTCCACTCGCAGGGGAGAAGCTGCCGACTATGGCTAATTTCGGGCGAGATAGTTGTAGCTCTATGGAGGGCTGTTCGGAGCCTCTGCACATGTCCCTCTGATTAGCAGGCTTCAGTAGGGAGCGAGCATGAGAGGGGCTGGTTCATGAGACGCTTTACCTACCTACCTACCTACCTATATAAGCTACATCTAAACGAATTAATAACTAAGATATTTTACCAGACAGAACTGAGAACAAAATAACTAAACTAAATTGTCTTTGTTTAAATGAGATAACGTTAAGAGCGATACAGTGCAGGCCCTCAAACGACTGTCTACAGCTCTACAATCTACACGATTTAGACCAGACATACCTACTTACACTGTAAACCAAATTTAATGACCCAGTTTTTGTTACGACATGACAAGCACCCGGCGAATAATCAGACATCTCTAATTACGCCTTGGAGACATAATTTTGGTATGAATATAGTTAAGTGGATATTTGTAGAGTTTATGTGCTGTGTGAACCGATTAGGAATAATGATATGATGAGTTATGTGTCTCCGTCTAAAACATTCAATGCTATTGTCACAAGATTACGCATTTACAGGCATGAATTAGGTATACATAAAAGGCAAGGTGCACAATCAAACATAATCGCCGATGAAGTGTGTGTGTGTGTGTGTGTGTGGGTGTGTGTGTGTGTGTTAGTTTAAAAACAGTTTTAGTAACCAATAAACATAGAACCATAATAGACTACCTACTTACAATTTAAAGTTGTAAGCTCAAAACATTTTCTATTATAGGTAAGTAAATAATATATTTACCGGGGCCAGTTTAGTGGTCGGTAGTGTACAGTATCTATAGTGGGTGCGCAATTTTTAAGACTAATTATCGCCGTACGTCAGTGTCACGCTGCGACACGGAACATTTTTCGTGGCCGACTGTACCCACCCTGTAGACCTGTCTTGTTCTTGTTTGTAACTATTAACGAAATATTTTTGTGTTTGTTCGTTTACAAAAATGTAGATAATTACCTAAGTGAAGAACAGCGTGATAAGTGAACGTTATGGTAGAATTTACCAAGAATTACCTACGGTGGATGACTCCATTGGCGCCCCGACCCATCAAATGTATCAGAGATTTTCAAATATTTGGGACGTAGTAGGGTACCAGGTAGGTACTTGCCCAATTTAGGAGGTAGGACACGACGGTATCTCCCATCTGAAATGAGCTGTCCGACTGGGGTAGTAGGTACCTCAGCTCTACAGAAGACCGCGGCCATAATAACCATCGTATTGTGTTCCCGCCGGTAAGTGGGGTAGCCAGAGCTCTCTGTACCCCTCCTTCCCATCAGGTGGGCCGTGTGCTTGTCTGCCACCTAAGTAGTATAAAAAAATTTATTTGGTCAGACTATTCCCCTGTACAGTAGGTAAGTACTTAAGAGACTAGACCTAAAATAAAACAAAAATAAAATAAAATAAAAAATAAAATAAAACCTGCCTACATGTTTATTTACCTTACCTATAGATAAAGTACCTAAGTACCAACGGACCATAGGTGCGTGAGTAGGTATTCCATGGATGTATGGAATCAATCTTACTTCCTACTAATAATATAAACGCGAAAGTTTGTGAGAATGTATGTCTGGATGTCTGGATGTATGGATGTATGTTTGTTACTCTGCCACACAAAAACGGCTGAATGGATCTGGCTAAAATTTAGTACAGAGATAGATTATAGTCTGGAATAACATATAGGCTACTTTTCATACAAGCTTAAACCGCGGCTCCGCTCGCAAAGTCGATCGGTCGGGATTTCTAGATATATCTTTGTTACTCTTTCACGTAAAAACGGCTGAATAGATCTGGCTGAAATTTGGTAACGAGATAGATTAAAGTGTGGAATAACACATAGGCTACTTTTTATACAAGCTAATACCCGTGACTCCGCTCACGGAGTCGATTAGTCGACCCACGGAGTCGATCAGTCGGGATGTCTAGATGTATGTTTGTTACTCTTTCACGCAAAAACGGCTGAAAAGATCGGGTTGAAATTTGGTAACAAGATAGATTAAAATGTGGAATAACATATAGGCTACTTTTTATACAAGCTAATACCCGCGACTCCGCCCATGGAGTCGATCAGTCGGGATATCTGGATGCATGTTTATTACTCTTTCGCGCAAAAACGGCTGAATAGATCGGGTTGAAATTTGGTACAGAGATAGATTATGGTCTGAAATAACATATGGGCTACTATTTATACAAGCTAATACTCGCGGCTTCGCTCGCGAAGTCGATCGGTCGGGATGTCCAGATATTATGTTTGTTGCTATTTCACGTAAAAACGGCTGAATGGATCTGGCTGAAATTTGGTACAGAGATAGATTATAGTCTGGAGTAATATATCGACACCAGAAGTATCAATTAACGTAAGGGACAAAACACGACTTTTCAGGAGAGCCAAAAAACCATTTTTTTTTTACAAATTTGTCTGTAACTTTTTGTCATTTACCTTGATCTCAAAGGTGTCTAAGGCAAAGTTTCTTAGAATTTTCTCTTCTTTATAACTATAAACAAAAGATTTATGTAAACTTACGCGTTTAGAAAATAGCATGTCCCTTACATTAAAAAAAGTTGCTTAGTTGTCCTTTACGGCACTGAATTTTTCATTGTTAACTATTCTATATTAAAGTAAGCACCAAGTTTAATAGGAAACTACAACACAAATCTACTGTAAAGGACACAAACAATCATGACTTGGATAAAATATGATGTATGATAAACTATTAGGAACAAGTATCGATTGTGATTTTGGACCTTATGTCCTTAATATTGAGTCCATACTTATACTAACTTTACCTTCTGATTTAATTCGGCGATTTTGAAGAAAATTTTGGCTAGTGGAATTATTGATGGATGGAGTGTCAAACCACTACGTTCCCTCTCTCTCCGCCAGTTCAGCCTCGGATACAGAAGGGACTACGTCCACCACGGTTGGCTCCTGGGTGCGAGACGACATGATCGGAGGGACCCATTTGTCTCGCGTTGGGAACAGGGTGCCGATCACTCCCTTGAGGAAGTGATCGGCACCCTGTTCCCAACGCGAGACGAATGGGTCCCTGGTGAGAGGGAGCACCCACGGTTTGAGCTTTTGGCTCATGACCTTGTAAGGACGTCCCTCCTTACTCATCGATGCGTCACAGACTCGGTGAGTCGCTCCAAATTTGCGTCCACGTCCAGATGGGTTGTGCATCAGCCCACCGTTCCACGATGGCCAGCTCGATAGCCAGCTCCCAATTGTTGACTTTGAATCCCTGTTGAGGAGCACCACGCCAGTGGATACAGCCCACTCTTCCAGCATTGCTCCTCTATGATTGGTGTTCGTTGATCCTCACGCACACGAGTATGCGTTGAAGTCTCCGGTAATCACTACGTGAGTGGGGCACACCCCACCTTACCATCGACTTCCCTGAGTTGTTGCTCAGGGAAGTCGAGGTACCTGCTGGGAGGGCAGTACACCCCGATGACTGCGATGGCACTTAACGTGACTACCACACATCCCCGGCCTCTCAACACTTTGTTGAAGGCAGCGGAGCCGGGGACGTGCGGTTGCGTAATGATCGCAACTAGGTCGTCCCGGTCACACACCCAGTCGTCGCGGGGGCGAACGTAGTACTAGAACGTAGTCCGCTGCCTACAGATCGGAGATCACCGTAACCGATGCCTGCCACAGCGCCATGCACTAGGTGCATCAGGTTATCCTGAGCGGCAATGCAATGGTTGATATTCGCCTGTAGGAAGGTGATACTGGCCATATTTATGACTGGGTCATATCCATCGCCTCCTCGGACTGTGTGGGAGCGGCCGGCTGCGAGGGCACCGCGGGACCACCCTTCGCCACCTTCTGCTACGCAATCTTTGCTGCCCAGCCGGTGATCAGATACCTTGCCCGAAGCCGCACAGAGCGGAAATTTGGGTTTGGCCACGCACGAGGATGCCTTGTGACCAGGCTGACCGCATTTGAAGCAGAGTGCACTGCGGTCGATGCCCAAAGAGCACTTCACCCCGATGTGACCCAGTCGTCGACAGCGGAAGCACCACTGCTGCCTGGGCTCCGGGAGTGTTAGTCGGACCACTGACTGCCCTACGAGGATGCGGCGACCATCGGTCACCCTTTAGGCCGCGGTGGTAGGGCATTTCGCCCAAACTTCAGAAACACGTTACTTGAAAAGTGGTGTTGTCTATTAAGGTAAGGGACAAATTATAGCGAAGTTTTTGTGTCGAAGAATAATTTGTGCAACGTAAAGGACATGTTGTGAAAACTGAACTAAACTGCAGTTAACGTAAGGTACTGAATTGTATATGTACGTCCGTTAAATCATTTTTTTATTAAAAAATCAGTTTAGACCCTCATAAACGTGTACTGTAAAGGACATTTTTTTAACGATAGAGAAATTTTAAATATACCAAACGATAGAGCGCGAAATTCTGAATCGAATGGTATACAGGGTGAATTTTTCAAAAGGGATTGGATGGCCAAATCCGAAACTATAAGGAATAGCGAAAAATGCTCAAAGGAGTCACGAGTCCGATTTTGATGAAACTTAAAACCTCATCATTAGATTTTTGAAATACCAATAATCCTAGCCAGGATCGAACCTGTTGATTTTGAAAAAAAAAACACACCCTATATTATTACACCATGCGATAGTGTTGTTATTAAGGATCTTATTCTGGGAAGTAATGACATACCGCAAACTAAAGGAAAGAGTTCATCTTTAACAAAATACATTTTATTTTTCTTACATTAACTGATTAATTGTTCAAATGTAGACCATTGTTTTCAATACATAATCGTACTGCATTCAATATTAGAATGTTGTTGATTCCGTTTAGAATATTCTCCAAAGAACGTTAAGTTTCAAGTCATCGACTGTATCTCTGTATCACACGTGTCTTTGTAAATTTCGTTTTTGACATACCCCAGAGAAAGTAATCTAAGGGAGTAAGATCCAGGGATCTCGCTGGCCAAGGCACAGGACCATGCCTTACAATAAAATTGTCGTCAAACTGCTGAATCAAAATCTGTTTTACGGCTATTATGGGCTGGAGCTCCATCTTGTTTAAAAAAAAAACATTAATCATTATAATCATTCTGAGTATAATTTAAAACACGGAATAGTTACGATCTTTTTTGGGATTTTGAACGAAATAAATAGGTACTTACGTGAAACATGAATTTTATTAAATTCCAAATTTTCCTTAAATTTGCCGTATATCATTACTTCCCAGAATTTGTTCCTTAACAGCGACACTATCGCATAGTGTTATAATAAAGGGTGTGTTTTTTTTTTCAAAATCAACAAGTTCGATTCTTGGCTAGGATTATTGGTTTTTCAAAAATCTAATGATGAGGTTTTAAGTTTCATCAAAATCGGGCTCGTGACTCCTTTGACCATTTTTCGCTATTCCTTATAGTTTCGGATTTGGCCATCCAATCCCTTTTGAAAAATTCACCCTGTATATAACTCATTTTGGCCAAAATGTCCCTTACGTTAATTGATACTTCTGGTGTCGATATAGGCTATTTTTTATACATGCTAATACCCGCGACTCTATCCGTGGGAGTCCGTTGTTTGGTAATCGTTTTTTGGTCATATCTCCAGTACTACTTAACCAAATGCAATCAAACCTAAGGCAGATTTTATGTAAAATCAAGGCCTTTCTAATGAAAAGACGACTTCAAAATTTGTTCAGCAGTTTTTGCCTCCATCACGAACAAACAGAAGTGTGGAGTGGAGAGTGGAGTGAACAGCGGAGTGGAAAGTCGAGTGGAGAGTCGTTTCATTAAAATAGACTTGGTGGCGATACCGAATTCCACGCGGGCGAAGCCGCGGGCGGAAGCTAGTGTAAAATATAATATACTTAATTGGCCGTCAACTCCAATCCCGTTATTATTAATGGCAGATCATATACATGGTGTGTGTATAGCAGTGTCCGGCGAGGTCACGATTACTGTGTCACCCGTTGAGAATAGGGAGCCCATGAGTTTGGGACTTGTAGGATATCTATGTTAGAAAATTTAGGAGTGTTGTGTGGTATCTTGCTGATAAGATACCAAAGCATACAATACAAAAAAAAACATATTGTATTGTCAATTGTCATCGTTCATTGATAGGTAGGTAAGTGCAACATTTAAAATTTCTACATTTGGAAGAGCTCTAAAAGCGAGTTCTAAGATTCCATTATACATAATTTCCAAGCTGATTTGCAAGTGTGTTAAAAAGTAAACTAAAGGTACCTTTAGTTATAGGTAGATGTAGGGGATTCAACCTTAACCTAGGATTGAATTTAGGACTCAACGATGGCTTTGATCAACAGATTATTTATAGCACGGTACAAGATTATTTACTGCTGTACAGAGACTTGTGAAACAGCACCCGATTAACATTGCCACCTTTTTCTGGTTGATCCAGGCTATAGTTATAGGATTGGTAACTACAGTTTACGAAAATCAACGGTAAGTTTATCATACCATAACATATTGGAACACGAATCCAACACGTATCTATCAACTTTACAATTTCGTTTAAGCACAATGCAAGTTAATGTTCTGTCCAGGTTAATGATTTTATACAGGACTGTCTCCCAGCTTCCGCAAACCTGCTCACCCTACGATGGGTGAAAGTAGCGACACCGCTGCCCAATTAGTCGCAGCGACGCAACCCGCCAACATAACAGTTTAGGCTGCCTACATACCTGCGATTTGTCGTATCTATGTCAATGGTGAAATTGTGCTTGATGACAGGATGAATTAGGTGGCCGTAAATTGATTTGAGTGGAAGAATCGTGGTTATAATGCATGGCATCTAACTTGGCAAGATTTTGGAGTAGTGCGGACCCCACTACTCCAAAACCTTACCAAGTTAGATGCCGTACACTATACTTGTTTATATGTGACGCATTTTGCCACAAACAATTATAGTGTACAGCTTCTAACTTGGCAAGGTTTTGGAGTATTGCCCACACTACTCCAAAATCTTGCCAAGTTAGATGCCGTGAACTATTATAATAGAAGGCATGTAGATCTAAGATTATAGGTACCCTCTATGTTTTTATAGATAACTAGCTGTCGCCCGCGGCTTCACCCGCGTGGAATTCAACTCCCGTTCCTCTGAGAACCCTGTTGCAAATTTCAGCCAGATTCGTTCACCCATTGGAGTGTGATTAACTAACAAACATCCAAATATCTCCACAAATTTTAACATTTATAATATTAGTAGGAAGTAGGATGTAGCAGCCTTCTAATCGTAATACATGGTGGTTTTAAATAGTAATTGTTACCGAGAACTAAAGAGCCAATTTCTGTAAAAAATATATTCAAAATTCAGTCTCACTTTAGTCTCGATCTCATGTCGATCTCCCAAATGTCAAAAAAGGTATTATACTTCTTCACCAAAAGAATAACGTTTTTGACATTATTTCGTTTTGACATTTGGGAGATCGACATGAGATCGTGACTAGACTGTAACCGTAGATAGGTAGGTATATTTCTGTAAAATATATTAATGTATTGTTTGGTGTACAATAAATAATTGAGAATTAAGTACTGAATTATTAAAATATTTACGAGGTACGAGAATTGGCCCTCTATAGTCCAATAAAGGATTGTAGGAGGGGGGGGGGGGGAGGGAAACTGCTCTATATGATAAATAAACTACTTGAAACCGAACCCAGTAAGTCAAGGTAGGAAGAGCCTTGTAGAGCAATATGTCCAATTTGTGCTCTACACTAAAATAGTGGGCCGAGAGACGAGACAATTTGGTCGGAATGCGAGCAGTCTGGCGCCCACATCGCCCTAATAAATAGTGATGGGACACGCTGATGAACTATTATAGTTTAATCATTAAAATTTGACGATAGTTTTAGCTTAAATCGGTCACGTCAATATAACTTCACCGCCTGATAGTAAGCTAAAAGTAAAGTCTCAGGAAGAAGGTCCCCGTTACATACATCAATAGTGCCATAATGCTGGCTTTCAACTTGACGGCCTCATCAAATGATTTCTCACGTCCCGCTTAAAGGACTGTAGGAGGAAGGAAACACGTGAGCTGGTAAAGAATTCCATGTTTTTATGATTACTTTTGTGGAACTATCGTTAAGTGTTACCTACAGAGTACAAAAATGTCGACGGTGGCCCATGGACGTGTGCAAGATTAAGAGCATCCCACTCGCGCTGCCGTCCCTGTAAAAACTTTCTAATACCCTTCTTGAAAAACCCTATATTGTAGTCGCTAAGGAAAACCACAGCAGATCATTTCATAGCTTAAGCGTGCGAGGAATGAAATTTCTTTCATACATTACAGTGTGCACTTTTGGTAATATTCTCTGGTCCCTAAACTAGCGTGAATCGTATTTCATGGACCAGTGCCTTTAATCCAATATACCTACATAGGTCTGAGAACAAAAAAAAGTCGATAAGTGGCATGATAACCATTCCCATCCCTAACCATCTGCCCCACATGACACAAACTATTGGGGCAGGCAGGATGCGTCGACTTACAACAAAATCACGCCTCATTGCTACCGACACGAAATTGTCACTCACCCTCAACTGTAATCTTTATAATATATTCTAGCTATCAGATATAGATAACTCTTAAGATTGACTGACGAAGCTCTGGCGGTTTTCCTCTCGGCGTTGGAGGTCAGATGGCAGGATTAATTGCTCCTATAAAAGCCAAGACATGATATTCAAGAAGATAATAATTAATATTCTATTACATTCTCCACAGCGCTCTCCAGACCCAAAGTAAGCATAGCTTAACTAGCTTGCGTTATAGGTAAACATACTTAAAAAATAAATAATAATAATAATACCTACCTTTGTACTTTTTTTTTTAAATACATATATTATTTGTACAGATACACCTAAACTAAGGGTCGGCAAACTACGTCCCGCAGACCAGATCTGGCCCGCGTCCGCACGATTTTATTCTCCTATTAATGTTAGTATTTTGGAGTAAACACGTTTCAGACCAGTATTGTATGAAAGATACTAGAAATCAGCTATGAATCCGACAGCATGCGGATCATTTTTCTCAAAAATTTACTTAATGATCTAAAAAATATTACCTATCATCCAAGATTTAGGCAGTGACGCCTACCTCTGACCCAAACCAATGAAAGTATTCATGTTCATGCACAAAAATATTTGCACTGAGTGAGAATTGAACCCACGACCTCTGACTTAGTAGCCGTACGCTCTTCTTCGATGACACATCTATCATTATATTCATCCTTACACCGGCAATGATAACCGCTTACCATCGAACCGTATACTTGTTTGCTATCTCAGTAGTATAACTGTAGTAACAAATATCCACATACGCAATGGATTAAGTGAATCACGCTAAGGGCCCGTGCACACTGCACGTGTTACGTAACGCTGACTCCCGCTAATGAGATTTGTAGCACAAAATACAGTAAACTTTAGGTTGCATAGCGAGTGGAGGGACGGTGGGTGCGGGTTTGATTCTGCAAGAAATCGTTTAAATAGATTAAATTTTTGAAAGGTGTCTACTTTCGATATCCATACGAAAACATATCTATAATATAAAAATGAATCGCAAAATGTGTTGGTAAGCGCATAACTCACCAACGGCTCTACCGATTTCACTAATTCTTTTTTTGTTGTGTTTGTTATAATATTATAAAATATATATAATATAATAAAAATAAAAAAAAAATAATAAAACAGTTGTACAGAAAATTTCAGAAAGTAACTTTTCTTTTTCTCATACAAACTTTTTCTATTATGTGAGAGAAGTTTATGTTTACGTTACGGGATTAGTATTTAGTAGTAGTAGGTAGTAGTAGGAATGGGAATGGGAATGAGAATAGGAATAGGAATGGGAATAGTAATGGGAATGGGAACGGGAACAGGAATGGGAACGGAATTGCACGCGGGTGGAAAATATGGCGGTACGAAGTTCGCCGAGACAGCTAGTACTTAAATATAAATACCTACGTAGGTACGGGCTATAAGAGATCTTTTCTTAGGTTTACCGTATGTCATTATACTTCCAAGAATTTGTATCGTATCGGATGGTGTAATAACCGTGTTTTTACACCATACAATACGGTGTGCTTTTTTTTTAATAAATGGGTTTCATTCTTGGCTAGGATTATTTTACTATTCTTCATGGTTTCTGATTTGGCTATTCATGCCCAGTTGAAAAATTCACTCTGTATGAGTGAATTTGTGACTGGTACATAGTCCTGGCCAAGAATGGAACCCATTGATTTAGAAAAAAAGCACACCCTGTGTTATTGTTATTTTACACCATTCGATAGAACGAATTCTCATCGAAATCGTTTGAATAATTTCCGATAATAGAAATTCTTTTGACTCTAAGTATACCTAATCAATTTTACAAGGATTTCATTTCTTTCTTTTTATACCACGTACCTAGGTGGCACTACTAATAAAATATCTAACTAAACTAAGTTTACCAAGTGAAGCTACCAGGCAGTTCGGTAAGTTGCAAAATAAATTGACTTAGCAGCCGAAGCCATAGGATGGAGTAATGCGCGCCCGGTGTTTACCTTAAACAGCGCCTAATGTGCACAAGGATTCGGTGACGTATGCGCTTGCGCTGTCGCATGTCGTACCTATCTATAAAGAAATTAACATTACTTATCAGGGTAGGAAATGGCGTCTATTCCGTTGGGTAATAGGTACCTATCTATATACCTACCTACTTATACTATTATTAAATTGTAAAGTAGCTGTGTTTATACATCATAGATAATTTGAAAATAAACCTTATTGGGTTATTTTATACCTATGTAAGATTCTAAATACAAAAATATTTTTTTGGAATGCTAGTTTATTTGTCTGTTTGTTCGCGATGGACATAAGAATTACTGAACGGATTTTGATGCAGTTCTTTTTGTTTAAAAGGCCTTGGTCGGAATTTAAAAAAATCTATTTTTTTAAACTTATTGCTTACGATTACGGCAATTAAATACAAAGTTGACTAAAAATTGCTAATTTTTACAGGACTATCTACAAACTTCAAACAAAATAATGTAGGTAATTCCATAAACTAAGTAGTAAATAGTAATAACTAAAAGAAAGAGATAGAATCAATAAAGCGAGAGATCCGTCGTTATTCATTAGAAAGTACGTGCACATAAGTTTTACAGCCGACACAAAGCGGCCACACTCGATATTCATTTAAATGTAACACATATCGACCAGTGAATGGGAAACGCTTGGATTCACTGTATATGGATAGGAATTAAATAATAACAGTGTGGCGATACCACAAATATCCAGCGCCATCCATACCACAAATAACAAATATCCAGCGCCATCTAGTCACAGCACGACGAACTACTTCGATACTACAACTACGTCACAACTACGTCAACGATCCTGAATCGCGAAAGTGCAGATCGCACACTGGTGTAGCATATATACAAGATCCCAACGATAAACCGTAGGGCCGCGGCCCGCCAGGCGTGATCACCTTGCCTGGTCGGAGGATCCTCCCTTTGTGTTGGAGGGACGTCACATCCCGTTCCTCCACAACAGCTCAGTACACAATTTTTAATTTAGCTCATCGGGTAGTGGACGGAGTCTGGTTAGATAAGCTTGCTATTTCCTCCTATCCAAACAAATACCTAAATAAATAACATTATTCTGATGTAGGTACCTACCTAGTCAGATCACATCTCCCCTAGAGTTTCGCCGAGGTACGCAACAAATCAACCGAGGCGTTTCGTTTTATTATTATTATTACTATTTGAATATGCTGTTAAAATATGCGACGAAAATATATAGTGGCCTATTAAATTGACTCAACTATAGTGAGGCTCTATTGTAGACTTGCCTCATGAGTTTAGGGGTCAGAAGCCAAATCAAGTGAAAGATTAGGCAGCCAAGCCCGGGCTCTAAAGTTAAAGTTTTGGAGGCCAGAAAATGGCAAGTAAAGGGGTAACTGAACAGTAATGTCTGACAGGAAAGTGTGGAAGAGGATGACCAATGTGATGCCGATCCTAACTAATTAGGACAAAGACAGGCAGGTGAACACCGAACTAAATATCTGGTAAATTCAGTACCTATCCTCCCTAAACGCATCCAGGCGGTCCTATTACGAGCATACCATAGTTTCGCGTGGACAATTTTCACTGGACACTATCGCCGGCTGTCGGATGTCGTCGGCTAACTTCGTATGTTTCCGTACGTTCAGCTAATAAACGATTAATATTTTTGATATCGGTTTAGAAATGAGATCTTTTTATTATTTTATAAACAGGTTTATGATTCAATTTTACGATTTGGAGGAATGAAGATTTTTAATATGAATTATTGATACGATTGAAACAAAATTGGGCTAAAAGACCCTGACTCCTTTTGAGTCAGACATTTGGAGAATTTCAGGAAAATTTAGACTGTTTTAAAATTCACAGTGAATTTAATCGAAAGTAAATAAAGGAGTTGGAAATATAAATAATCTGCTTCACTCCTTTGCAAATCAGATGACCCACAACCAAGAAATCAACAGCACATAAGTGGTTAAGACCTCAAAGGTCTTAGTCGAGCCACTCCAAGATCTCCAAAGCTCTACTATTATTTGAAAATTCTCTAAATAATGAAAATATTTTTTTGAAGATAACTAGATGCTAGATAGGTATGAGGTAGAAAGGTTTATTCAGTAGGTTAGTACCTTATGGTAGTTACTGTGAAAAAAGTATCAAAATTCCAGTCTAAAAGGTTTTCAATGCCATTTAAAAACATCGCGGAAGTAACTAATAAATGAATTCACCCCCTCCCCCTCTCCCTACGTAGACACGTAAACCCATTGATTCTTCGTTTCGGTATACCTCTAAAAGAGGCTTTAAAATTTTAACATGCCTCATACGGCATCCTGTACTATCCCACATTCCCTACTAAGTGTTCTCGATGCTAACTCGAACAAGAAATTTTTGTAGTGAAAAATGAAGCGACTTCTTATTTGCCATTTTACGATTTTATAATCTCTCACTCGTGTATCCAAATTCAAAATTTACAATTAAGTAGATACTTGAATTTAATGTTTGATTCTTAATGCGTTAAGAAGAATCCGTGACGCAGACAAATAAGTCAAAAAAAAATAACAAGAAAAAAAATCAACTCAAAGTAAAATCAAACTCAAAGTAAGATAATGCAACTAACACTACAAATAACCTTAGACCTACAGGGTAATAAAAACGTTTTTCAACAGTCTTGACTAATATCTTAAGAGTCGTAGCCACAAAAAAAAGAAAGATGTATTTAAGCACATGATTTATGACATAGAGAGTTATAGAGCACCTAGGAACTTCAGGGATATCAAGAAAAACTATTATAGATAGCTACTATTTTTAATTTAGATGTTTAAATGGTGATAGCACAATAAAACACACATTCACAGTACTGTACCTACCCCATAACGAACAAAAAAATTGAAAGATGGAGTCGATTGCGCGAAAAGAAGACTTCCATTCGAGAACCGATAGTACCCTCAAGCTAATGCAAGAGGCAGTTACGAGCACTCTCAATTTATAGGCGCCATAAACACTCCGCTCAGTCGCACCTTAGGACCATGGCCAGAATAACACATATAGCACCCATGGGATACAGATTTGATGTACTTACGTTTCAGGCACGCGTTTCAGGTTCGAAATTAAATGTAAACATTTTTTAAAGAACCAAGTGGTTCGGGGCCTCTTTTCTATGCTGGGCTCTTATCTATGTTAACACTCTTCTTTTTCCTCTTGATCTGTCTTATCTTGACTTTTGCGGGACCGACTGTTATCTGACATCCAACCCAGAGAAAAAAATATTTTACCTGTTTTTTTATACGCTACCCTACTCACCGCCTGAAACACAATACGATGGTTATTATGTCCGCGGTCTTCTGTAGGGCGAAGGTACTAACCCAGTCGGACAGCTCAGTTTGGGCGGGAGATACTGTGTTGTCCTACCTCCTGCAGGCTATTCAGAAGGTGTAGATACCTAGGTATGTATCTACCATCCTCTCACGTTTTAATAAAGCCCATTCAGTTAAGTGCAGTCAGACTCTCCATTTCAAATTGAACCTATAAAAGTTGTTACAGACGAACTAATTCCTGAGATTATAATAAAAACGACTAATTAGTCTAAAAGCGAGTTCGTTAAAGGGATTTGTTTGAGTACTCGTCTACACAGGCACTAAACGACTCGGATGGTATCAAAATGTCTCTTTACAAATTGAACGTTTCATTCGAATTTATATTGTCGAGACTCTTAAGACACACACGTACTTAGCGATTTACTTGTGCAAGTTAAGACTTACACAAAACCACATTATTCAATAATTAAATATAATTATACTCTTCGAAATTCTACACAGCGCTCTCTATAGTTTAACTAACTTGTTTAATGGGTTCTGGAGTGCGGATATACATACGTATCTATATACTTTTTTGTAAACACATACAACGGGATCTATTCTATTGAAAAATTAGATTGGCTGTCGAATAATGGATCCCGACCTTTCAGTTGTTATGTTTCTAGACCACCGGACATCTAAGTGTTTGTTTTTTCTTTTTAGTTTTTTACGCAGTCGGGTATTTTGATTTTTAAATTATTTATTTTTACAATTCCTTATCGCGGCTCGTGCAAATATTTGTATGTGTGAATAATGTGTATTTGCATCGATAGTAAAGTTTATCTGCCAAAGCCACGTAGACCCAAACTTCATAATGGGCCATCGTTCTTACCTGTATTGGGAGCATGCGCTGAAAAACTTTCAGCTTTTATAAAATAATGAAGGTCTAGGGTTCACGGGCTCTTAGTTCATGGGGCTCGCACATCTGGTATATGTCCTTTTACGTATTTTGTTGCTTTATCTGTTATACCTGTGTGCGTGTTGTCAATAAACGCTTTCTTTCTTTCTTTCTTAATTCAACAACAAAAACGAAGAGATGATGAATATTCTCACGGATGTTAGTTACCCATTACAACGGACAATTAAATAATGCTTTGGAGTGTGCTATGTGAGCGTATCGATCCATGCCTTCTGAGAATCTATCGAATTTGCAGTAGGTACATATAAAGCTCCGTACTCACATACGGTATTACTCGATATTATTACTCCAAAACTAGTAAATATTAACGTGTGGACCGCAAAACTCACAGCTCGAAGGCTCGCATCGAACCGACTCTTTATTTAATAAAAGTAATTTCCTTCGCACCTACTCGAAGCGAGCCATCGAGCTTGACGAAATCTATAAGAAAGGATCCCAAAATTCGTTCTCTACTACTCTCCTAGCTCTGCTGAGCCGATATAATTATAGATCCTCTCGAATGGTCGAATGGTCAATTCTAGATTCTTCTCTACATTCTTCAATTCTTATGTGGCGTAGCGCTAGAATATTCGACTGCTAAGTCAAAGGTCACGAGTTCGATTTCCGTGTAAAATGTTTGTATGTATGAATATTGTAGTTTCAGGTACTAAATTTTTATCTGAACTTTTCTTAGATTGGTCTAGATCTGATTGATATACGTACGTCTAAATCTATCCTTATCGGGTTATCCATTCACCGTCGCCTCACAAAATCTGTTTCATTAACAGGAAAATATCTCCACCGATAAGTATCTAAGTAATTGATTTCATCTACCCTCAGATTGCATATAAACCGACTGCGCACTGATAACATAAAATTTTTTCTGCCACTTTGGTAGATATAGTAGCCTATGCCTAAAAATTATAAAAAAAATAGAACCTAATATCCACCAGCTACTTTGATCAACCGGTGCATCAAAATCCGGAGTTATCCATTGATTGTGCGCACCGCTAGATGGTGACACGGTCAATTTGGCTAGTAACCCAGTGGAGTCTGCGCTACGCTGCGCTACGGCGGCGCTGCGCTTTGCTCCGCTACGATGCGCTATGATCACGCAGTGGTAGATTATTGCCCAATCGGCACTTTCATCTCGATGAACAGAATAGGTACAGTTAGCAAATTAAAAATGATTTTAATTTTAAATATACCTAATTTAAAAAATAATTACCTACCTAAATACCTATCTAAGGTTATTAGATATACATTTCTGCACACTCTTCTTCAGTCTTCAAGTCTAGAATGAATACGTTACTCTAGGCAAGTATGATACACCGTCGACCACATCGTCACTTTTCAACAGATGAAATTGTGGTCAAACGTGAACCAATAAAGCACTCCTTCGAAGATAATAATATATCTACCTATGAATAGACTCATTAGAAAAAAAATAGGTCATATAATATAAGCAACATACCTACTGAAATCGTAATATTATGACGATTATTTATCTAAATATGTTACCAAAAATAATTTTCACATCACTTTTGTTAATGTTGGAACACCAAATTGTAATGTTTTTGCTGTCGGTACTAAATCCTAACGCGTGTAAGCGTTATCCCCCTCACAGTTCTGTAACCAGCAGGGATTGTGAACCGGCTACTGACGAAAAAATTAAAAACATAACCGTTATTATTTAATGTCGTAATTTTATAAACCGATTTTTATTTGAAAGCTGTTTGGTGATAAAGTCAGTATATTTTGTGAATTATTAAGTAGGAGAAGAAGGAATTAGGAGGAGGCCTTTCTCTAAACTCCTTGTTTAGAGAAAGGCCTGGTCAAGAATAGGTACCCGCAACCGACGACCCGCATGTACTCATGAGAACAATTATTATGAAAGTTGAAGAAGCGAGAGAAGTATGATGCCAAGATCGTAGCAAGTGGAAAAATGTTGTCTCTGGCTACCCTAATTAGAAAAATGCGTGATTTGTATGTATGTATTAAGTAGGACGCATTAATATAACTTCATCTCGCCTGATAGTACCTAAGTTAAAGAGATAATTGAGTATTTTAGGAGGTATAGCGGAGTTCGATTTTTATACTTACCTATCACTGTTGACCAAGCATGTACCTAGCCACATAAAATGGCTAGTACACCGTAAATAAAAGACAGTTGTTTGCTAGCCCATAGTTAGTGGTTCTAGACCAGTTTTGTCTAAGCTGACGGGGGAACATCTGCCCGGCAGCTGCCGTTTGCGACCGACGGGCATTAGAAACGTCCATGTATGTGACATTTAGGTAAGTTACCATTAAAATACGCCTGTCAAATGGCCGTAAAATATAAATACGGGTACTTATCCTATTAAAATTGTTTGTTTTTCTTATAGCTCAGTGGTTCTCAAAGTGAGATAGGTACTTAGGATTATGATAACATGATAACAGTCCGTAGGCCACGGTGACCGCTTCCCATCAGGTGGGCCGTGTGCTTGTCTACCACGTCAGTGGTATAAAAAAAAGAATAATGTTAAGTACCTATTGAAAAGCTCCAACTATCCATAACAATATCGTTACTTTTTATGTACCTAGGCTTTTGGTAAATACATGATAAAACATGAAAATATCAAAAATCTAGATATTGTGGATACTAAACAGCCTTATCTAGGTATCTCTAGACAAGAATGAACTAGTATGTAAACCTGGTTCTATTTGAGTGTGACGATCACAAAGCGCACGAAACGAATGCAGCAGCGTGATGTGCCTTCGTGCGGCGGCGCACGCGCACTGACATGTGCATAAGTCAAAATTTTAGAGTTTTAGAACTATGTAATGTATGGTGACGACGACTGCCATAGATGTTCGTATGGCAACTGGACCGATGGCTTGATGAGTCCTCCGAGTCATGAAGGAGTCTCAAATATATGTTAGGAATGGTCACCCATCCTAAGACTGACTGGATACCATTACCTACTTAATCTTGCAATGTGTTAGCCTACTTGGTTACCACTTACCTCTAAGCTCTCTCGAAAGAAGCCAATGCTGTTAAATGAATAAAAAAAATAATTTTTAGACTTACATCCTCTTCTCTTCGATGCAAGGTGCGCGCGCGCCGCAAATTCGACGCGGCCTTGACGTCGGTCGGCGACTCCAGAACAAGACGAATGGACCTGAATGGACCCAAAGAGCTAGCGACATGTTGCACCACTATTTTTCATTTAAAATATTACCACTAAAGGTATTTTCGATTACATTTCAAGCACCTTTTAGTAAGTACAACCTTTTAGCCGATTTCAAAAGGATGTTCACAGTTCTACCTGTAATTCAATGAAATTAAAATGTATGCTAACTGGTACTTAATGATTTTCCGATCTAAAATTATTGACTTTCAATTGTCTGTAATGAAGAGTACCTATATACCTACCTACCTAGAGTGAATGTTAATGTAGGTATTTTAGCTCATGTGATATGAACTAGGTATATAATTTGATTACTTAGTTAGTTTTAATTTGGAAAGTAGATATTAGGGTTCCCGGAAAAAAATATTAAAACAGATTTATGTCCGTGCGGACTAAATCTCGATCACAGTTTTATCTATACAAATAAATAAAATTGAAGACATTAAAATAACAGGTTTTATGTTAAATGCATATGAGCGTATTACGTAGGTACGATATATTTTAACAAAGAAGCAATTTTTAATATATTCGTCTGTCTTTTTATCTGTTTGAAAGAGAATCTCTGGGACGGCTGGGCCGTTCACTGGTAAGGAAGACAGAAAGAAAGAAGAAAAGCATTCTGCCATCATTGATGAGTACCTCTCTTCAACCGAACGTGGGTACTGTGTAAAGGGATAGGGCTGTATTTCTTCCATCATTATGCATATCTAGAGCCGCATACCTATAGACATAGATCTAACACTTCCCAACACGCAAGGTGTTAGTGTTAGATCTATCTATGGTAAAAAGTAGAACTATTTACATAACTGTCAACAGTTTTTATTATATTGGTAGATACCTACCACCTTTTTACCGAACTTAGTTTTTTCTTTTTAATTAAAACCAATTTCAATAAGTACTTACCTAGGTAGGTACAATGAATGAGGGTACCAAATAAGGCTGACATTTGTCGGTTAGTATTTTAGTCTACACACTCTAAAACAGCTGTACTATTTTAAAATTAATGCATCAATGCACGGCGTAGGTGGCGAGTGGCACGATAAAAAAGTGGCTCTCAGGCGAGTTTACTACTTTTTGGATCTCTAGTGGTCGACTGGCATGATTAGTTTTATGATACCGTGCCACTTAACTACTTGCAGAATAGGTAGTGGTCAAGTGGCATGAACTACTCGCGATTGTTAAAATCGTAACAGTTATCCAGATTTGTTCCTTTTTGTTCCGTCTATAATGTGTACATGATAATGATAACAGATCACTATTCGTGCGGGATCTATTTATGTTTGCACAACATGAAATAAAGAGGCATTTACAGTTTTATGTATCTAATCACAGATTTATTGAAACAAAATATCACAGTTTGATTGTAATTTATATCTATTAGATTTTTTTTCCCGTGGAATAGTCAGCACCATCTATTCAACCAATTGAGATTAAATAATTAACAAAATTAATTTCTTCTATGTGCTGCAAAACTCAAAATAAAAAGAATTGATTTTTTTTAAAGGAACTGTATACTGATATCCTGGTAATGAATCAGAAATTGATCATTAGATGGGAATATAAAATAAATCTTTTTTGAAGTCTGTTAAAAAAATATAAAATCAAATATTGCTACATTTTTCAATACAGTGTCCAATACTAATTCAATACAGTGTCCAACATTTTCATAAGTCGGCATTTGTTTGACCATATTAAACCCAGTGCTATTAAATTCTTCTACAACCTCGGCGTAGGAATATAGATGGGATGGGAGTAGTTTCTTGTCTCGCTCGCTCTATACATTTCTTTAGTTTTTTTGTTACCTCATTTCTTACTTCATTCGCCTGACACTTATGTATTTCCTGTTTAATGACTAGATTCCTATTACTCACCATTGATGCATTGCATGTTTTCCTTTTAGAACAACGCCATACTATTTGTTAATTAGAATTTATTCGCTGTTTTGTGTATCTGTAGCCATTATAAAGAAGAAGTTCACCACCTCTTTGGGAAGATACAATAGTGAAACTAGGATCATAATTATTACTTACAGACAATAATGAAGGAGTATCAGTCATTTCTGCAAAAACATTAATAATGTTTTGTTAGTTGATAGAACAACAGTAAATAGGTATAATTTACAATCAACCACAATTAAAAGTTTGTTTAGGTATTGAAAATGATTCTTACCTTGTGTTTTAAACGACCCGTAACCCTAGTAAGTATAATTAGTAACAAAATATTGATATTACTAAAGTAATAATAATATCACGAGGAATAATAAGAAAACGTTAAAATAATGTTTAACACTTGTGAATCGGCAAGTATGTCTCGTCACTTACGCCTATGAATTATGTACCCAGTCAAAATAATATTATTAAACTACCTTCAATCAATTTTTAATCGTCCATGTTACAGATTTACTTCATAGATGGCATTGGTAGTCCTGGTTGTTATTACATTTATGATAATAAGTTTCATGTAGAAATAAATGTGAATATAACTGGGATCTAGCTTCATACATAACATATCATCACGCCTGTAATCCCCGAAAGGGAAGGCAGAGGTGTATTTATTACACCCACGTCTCGCCAGTTGTGGGTGTGGGATCTATTTATGTTGTGCAAACATAAATAGATCCCGCACGAATAGTGATCTGTTATCATTATCATGTACCTACACAATATAGACGGAACAAAAAGGAACAAATCTGGATAACTGTTACGATTTTAACAATCGCGAGTAGTTCATGCCACTTGACCACTACCTATTCTGCAAGTAGTTAAGTGGCACGGTATCATAAAACTAACCATGCCAGTCGACCACTAGAGATCCAAAAAGTAGTAAACTCGCCTGAGAGCCACTTTTTTATCGTGCCACTCGCCACCTACGCCCAATGCACCTGCATCTATTTCTTACTTGATTAACATTTTTAATTGTGTGAAATGTGCAGGTAGGTACTGTATGTGTGTGTAGTTGGTGGGTAGAGTACTTTTTTAATTAAAAAGGAACGTCCACGCCCGTTAAATACATATCATTTTATGTTTAAAAAAACTAGATATAAGTATGTCAAAATATTGACAGTAGGTGGGTAGGACTAGGGTGACAGATAAGTTACCTTTAGAAAAAAATACCTACCTATATGAATTAAATACTAGGTAAATAAATAAATTAAATTATGGATTTAATTAAAAATCATAATTTTTTTATTTAATTATTATTATTATATTAAAAATCATAATTCTCGAAGACTCGACAAGAATTCATTTAAAAAAAACCTGTGGAAAAAATTCTTAACACATAATTAAGTAGGTACCTACCTAAGTTTACTAATTAATTTATTACCTAGTGACAACATTATGGTAATATTCATTATTTTATAAATAAGGACCCACCTACATAGGTAATAAACAGCAATCATTGAAGATCTTTAGCCGTTCCTAAAATAAATAAAAATAGGAACAAAAACTTTTCAACCAAACTGACTCCACCCTGAAGGTCAACGGCCTTAGACGCGTCATTCTTATATTGGCCGCATTTTGGATGGAGAAAACAACGGAAACACACCTGTCTCTTTCGCACCCATTACGAAACATACACACATTTTGGTGTGCACAATGAATACCGATTATATCATTCACGTCGTTCGCTTTTTGAAATTTTGCGTCGATGTGCGTTTTTATGTTTGTGTGCGTCACAAAAATTATCTGTCCCGAGCCGTGCGTCGCATTCGAATGGCGATTCGCGCCAAAAATATCTTTTTATTATGAATTTTTATTATATTTTATATTCAGCGTGCGTGTGGAAGCATTCGTTCTCATATAAATTTGTATTTTTAATATATATTTTTCGTTAACGTTGTCGTAGGTCTCGGATATGGCGTGTGTATGTATTGTGTGTGTGTGCGTGTGTGTATGATGAACATGCGCAAGCGCAAGCGTGTTTTGAATTTCGGCGTTCTAATGTTGAACTGAAACCGGATTTCGTTTTTATGCCTCTTTGTTCCTATTGGTTAGAGTTTTTTTTAAATTATAAGGTACCTGCCAATAGCACCTTTGTTGAATCACTAAAATATTTCATTAGATAGGTAGGACTCACATGCTTTCTCTTAGATAAGTATAAGTAGGTGTGTTGTGTTATGTAGGTATAGGTAGGTGATTATATTTTAAGAGCTAACCAAATTTTAAATCACAGTTAGATGCTACGGGCCTTTTTAGATGCTACGAGATTTTACAAAAGAATTAAAACAAAAAATTGAACTTGACAATAAAAAAAAGCTTTTTGAACACAATTTATTTTAAACGTTTTCAAGAAATTCTCCGATTAAGGTACACCTACCTATCTACTTACGATATTTTTTTTCCTTTTAGGTAGGTACTACCTACCATATTAAGTAGGTATGTGTAAACCATCAATCAACTGTCAAAAAAAACTGGATAGTGACTAGTTACGTTAATGAGCAACATAAATAATATTCTAGAACATTCAACTAATTAAATTCAAACCATCAAGCGAAAATAAAAAAACACAGTTACGGCCGATCGGGTGTATAAAATCTCAATGTGTAGTTGTTCACACAAGGTGGTTGACCGGCGATTCACAATAAGACGAGTCCATATCCCGTCACCTGCCGCTACAAAAACACGGTCCGGACCGGTCAGGAACCGGACCGCCTAGTGATTTAATAGAAACACGGTTTTTAGATACAGAATTACGATTTTTAGATTTGATTTATGATGTTCTTTATTCGAAAATTGACGTTTTTTCTTATTAACATAATAACTCGGTAATTGAGGTTGGTTGATTGTAGCTACGGGTATCTACCCTTTAGGTACGCCTTGATATAAATAAATGATAAATTGGAGTCGATTCTGTAGCGCCACGTTCTCAAAACGTGTGATGTCAATTCGATTGTAAAGAAAATCGTAAAAAACTTTCATGTTCCGTATGATCTGTCCTTTTTTTGTTTTCTTTTCGTGCGCAAATCCCCACAGATACCTACTATTCCCGTCGCCAGTCATAATATTACCATCTACCAGCAAAAGTTCCGTCCGTATTGGCGCAGCCGTTCCAGAGAAACATTAAAACAGACATATAGACAAAACTGAAAAAAAATTATTGTTTTTATATTATGTACTTATCGTAAATACACACTCATATGAATTATGCATGTAGGTATGGGGTGATAAGAGTAGTCGATAGAATAAGGAACTTAATAGGTAGGTATACCTACCTATTAGAGGAAGTTTGAAAGTTGCACCAGCGAACGAAAAATTGAGAAGCGAGCGACGTTCGTGGTATGGACATTTTATGAGAAATAACGAAAGTAGGTAATGCTGTCCCAATGATTCACATTAAGAAACGGCCTCTGTGGCGTAGCAGTAGTGTATTCGACTGCTACGACAAGGGGCGCGTGTTCTATTGCCGCTCAGTGAAAATACATGCCGGAATATGTCTATGGTCTGGGTGTTTCTATGTAGGTATAATACCTATGTAGGTATGTACTTAAAAAAATGTATGTTTATCTGCATTCTAAAATCCATAACACAAGCTAGTTAAACTCTGTTTTCTTTGGGTTCACAGAGCGATGTGTAGAATGTCTCAGAATATTTATTTATTTATTTTATGTAGAGGGTTTTAGAATCAGAGCTAGGTCCAAAAATGATAAGGAAAGGAGTGACTAAGGAGATAAAGTCCCACACGTAACCAAGGTAATAGGAATGAGGTCCCGATAAAGATTTGCTCAACTCAGGCATCACCGACCGTGTCTCGTATAATATACTTAATTAATTCTATTTCATTTAGTTAAAAACGAATAATTAATTTCATGCAAAATAATTAATTAAAACATTCATTCAAAAATTAAATGAAACGCATAAACAGCCGAACTAGCTATTCACCCGGTCATTCCCCTTAAATAGAACCCTCCTAGATTAGCTCGGAAAAAGTAAAATGGCCTATTGTTTTGTTTAAAACCACTGTTGATATAAAGGGTAGTATTTTCATGATTTTAGTTTGAAAACCCCTAGTAGGGCTCCACCAATAGGGACTCCCCTGTCAGCGATAGATAGGGGATGGAATTTATAAAAACAGCGAAAAGCGCTTCATAGACAAATTTCCATAGCGCGGCAGCGCTGCATCCTATCGTTTTAATATATTTTTATAGTTTTTTTATAATGTTACATAATTTGAAGTGAAATTCAATAAATAAATGTAACTTTAATCACATGTAAAAATTAGTTCAAAAAACAAATAATCAATGATTAGATGAAGGTTACGACATGCTTTACTCAGCGTATGGACTGACAATATGCAAATACACCACTCCTCACTTGATATCGGGTAGCCACATCAACTTTGTGATAGTTTTGGAGGTAATGCCTTTCTATTTACCCTCTACTTCTGCAGGTGGGCATTAAATTTGAGGGATCCTACGATTCCTACGAGTAGGACCTGTAGGACTTCGCATAAGAACCATAAAATAGCAGTAGCTATACTTCTATTTAATTGGTATATACCTACCTAAGAGTACCAAAAGAATTATAGCAACCTATTCCTACTGTATCTACTGGAATTTACTTTTTTTCTCTTTTTCCTCTTATCCCACCCCTCTTTGTACCAACTCATGATGTGGGTAAATAAAGTTCCTAATGTTGCAAGGTTTCATCGATCAATTACATCAATAATAGGAACCAAGATCACGGAATACCTTATAGTAGGTACTACCCAAGATCAACACTTAAGAGGTTCTCAAATTTAACCAATTAAATTCATTGAATAAAGCGTGATTACATTCTAAGGCAGTGAATTTCATTTTGTAAAACATGAGAACCTATGCTTTAGGACGAAATTTCACTGGTGAAATTTGACTTCATTGTTATCTGAAAAAGAATAACTGGTCTATGAAGCGCTGTCCGCTGAGGGGTAGGCCTACCCCTAGTCGGCATCTAGGTCCCATCCCGTTTACACACATTATTGCAGTTTGATGAATTGCGCCGCACGCCTCCACTACGGTCATTCAACTTGTGAAACGTTGAGCAGGGGACTGGGGCAAGTAGCTTTATTGAGAAAAAATATAAGTATACATAACTTAGGTACCTACCCACAGGAAAAAAACTACAATAATTAGTACTCTATTTTATACTACTTAGGTGACAGACAAGCATACGGCCCACCTGATGGGAAGCGGTCACCCTGGCCTATGGACGTGTTTTCTGTTTTCAACAAAACAAAGGCGAAACTCAAGTAACTTACAATTTCTCATATTGTTTTGAAATATTGATTGGATATACTTACAATGCCCACAATAATTTGATATCATCTAGCTGATCTGATCCGAGTAGTTGTAGTAAGTATATGTTGTAAACTTACGCGAATCTGTGGCTGAATAGTTGACCTAAGGTTAATGGCTGTGTATTACGCAACCATGCAAGTACAGCTGATGGGATCTTGAGGAAATTCAGCACATCGATGAATAAATAGTTTACCTAATTAATTTCACTTTTATTCCAGAAATAGAATTTTGTGTCTGAAAACGCACAGTGTTAGCTGGTAGATATTTTACATAAAGACACTCAGAATGCAAATAATGAATGACTGCTTAACTACCTAGAAATTTGTGTATACTTATGCGTACAAATACTTTCAATAAACAGTAATCGAACTCGTGACCCCGACGTTACACTACCTACCTATCTATCATGAGCTCGTCACTATAGCAGCTTCTCAGAAATTCTGATCAGCTAGTTACAGTTAGGTAGTCCGTACTCCCGTTACAACTCATTGGTGACACGATTTCTTGATTAGATAGGTACTTATTTATTATGTATTTTTTACGTTCATCTGTAGATCATGAAATTACGTGAATAAATTTACCTAATTTACTCAACTTAATTTCAGCAAATTTTCATACATACTAAAAGTCTGATAAACTTCATTTATGTAAATTGCATAAGAATAGTAAAAAACATTAATTTTATTGCAAAATTTATAGGTTACTTTTTAAATTCTCCTACTGTTGCTGTTTATTTTTTATAAATCTTGAGCTAAGAATGGGCTTAAAATAAATGCATTCACTGCACTACGTAGGTACTTATAATATCAATATTTTATTATTAAAAATAATAGACAGATTAACAGTACATTTAAAAGTTGAACAACCCTAGAAATAACAGAAACAAAGACATTAAACTTCATTTAAATCTTGAACTAAAAGCATTCGAGTTTCGAAAAAGGAAAATTCAAAAAAAGGAACACCGTCAGCCTTAAACTTTAGTAGTAAGTGATTGGTGTAATTAAAAAACGTTCAATGAACTTGGGTAACATAACTAACCTACGGCAACGTGCCCTGTGTTGTGTGTGTGTGTTCATAAGTGCGTGTGTGCGTTCATTTCGTGAGTTCATTCACCTTGCTAGTTGGGGAAGTTGGGAGTAATGATGGACGTAGAGTGGATTATTGTACATTTTTTTATAAAGTTTTCATTGTTGGTAAATATATTTGTTTTTACTAATATACCTAGTTTATTTATTAATACTATTTTTAAGGCCAAAAGTCAACAAGTTTCGAAATTGAAATCCTATCTGTTTTTTATATTTCTAGATAAAAGCGATGTTACTTAACAACAGCTAAACAGCTGAATCGATTTTCATGAAATTTCGTGTTTTTGTATCATCGTTTAAATTCTTGATTGATTCTTTATTCAAGTATTTAAATGGATTAAAATATGAGTTATAAGTAGGTAACATAACAACCAATATTCGGCCAGTATTTTTGTGGAATACACTAGATTCTTTTCGATACAGTTGTAATATTCTAAAAAGCATTCATCTGTATCAGCCCTTGTATCTATGAGAAACAAAAAATGAAATAAAAACAGTACTATTTCAAACCGGCTTCCTACTCACTTAAAGCTCTCAATGATGCGTATAACCACGTTCTGTAAACGCATTTCGTTTCATTATTTTATTGGTAGAACCGTTAAGATTTATCGATGTTTTAAATCTATGAGCGAATAGTAAAGAAAAGTGTAGTGTTTTGCATCTGTAGACAGGTAAAACTCGTTTATTGCTCAGATGAAAATTAAGTTTGTAAGGTAATTAACAGAATACTAAAGGCTAAATGGTCAGACTTGGTGATAACTCTCAAGGTTCTCGTAATAAAGTAGGTATGTTTTTAATTCGGTTCCGATCTCATCTCGAATTCACAAATGTCAAACTGGACGCATAGGCACCTAAAGAATAAAGATAATACGAATGGGGTTGGCAACTGTCAAAGTGGCGCTGGTGTAGTTGGTTCCTAAAACATTGATCATTTGTATGGAGTTATTTACAAAATAATTTTTAAACCCAAGATGACTAAATGTATAGTAGCGAAATGCTCAGAATTTGGAGTACACCATATCCCAAAAGATTACAAAATTCGTCGGCTTTGATTGAAAGACATTTGCCTACAAAATTTTATTTCTAAAAATAGTTAGAGGTTATGTCGAAAACATTTCGTGGAAAATGATTATAAAAAAATTGTGAATACACAGGTGAGTGTTGCTTATTCAACATTATTAGTAGTCTTAATACATATGTACTTGATATACCTACATAAAATAACATACAAATTGATTTACTCCTATGATCTTAATAATAAGTCATTTCTATATTCTAGGAGTTGAACACCAACATAAATATAGGAAGAAAAGTGCTGTACCATCTATATCTCCTTGAAACACTTAACCACTATCAGAAACAGCAAGAACAAGAAAAGATATATTGGGAGTCCGGAACATGAGGAAATAGCTATTTGAAATGCCATCAACTTACCAATCCTGTGAAGGCATAGTGCCATTAAATATAGTGATAGTATATTATGATGATTTTGCAATGTATCTCAAGAGCATGAGATTGATAATGACACCAACAACTTGCTACACTCATCGAAGTACTCAAGCATCTAATATAGGTATAGTTCACAGCATCTAACTTAATAGTGTGGACGGTGGGCCCCACTACTCTAAAATCTTGCCAAGTTAGATGCTGTACACTATACTTATTTGTGGCAAGGCAAAATGCGTTGCATACAAACAAGTATTGTGTACGGCATCTAACTTAGCAAGGTTTTCGAGTAGTAGGGCCCACAGTACTCCAAAATCTTGCCAAGTTAGATGCTGTACACTATACTTAAGATTATTTTCCACAGAGCTACTACTTGCAGATGATGCAGGTATTGTAAATAAAAAAACTAAGATGACATAAAGTGTTTTATTTTTAAAAGCTTCATGTGTCCTATTCACGTCCAAGTATTATGTATGTCCACTTCATATTGAACATTTTTCATTGATTTTCTGCAATATCCCTTTATATAGGTATTATTACCAACAACAGAAGATCTTACCATCAATAAATGACGGGTTTCATACAGGTGCATAGCAATATTGTTCTTTTTGTGTACTGAAAAGAAAAAATATAGTTGTGAATAAGTAATGGTGAAAATGGGCTAGGGTCTCAGTTAAAATTTCACTTTGGTTTATATCCTACCTCAATGCAGTTTCCTATTAGGTATAAATCTATACTTAGTTTAAACTACTTACTAGCATAGATAATGCCTTATGATTGTCTTATCAAGAGGTAGTAGAGCCGTGCTACTGTTAATATCACGATAGGTTTCTGGCAATGGTAACTATATTTCAGGATCTTCGTTATCAGCCCTTTATAGGTGTTCAAAATTGAAGTATTGGTCATAAATCTCCAACCTGAAAGTAAAAGAATGTATATTATTATTATCCCCGTAGTTTAACTATATGCATAAGTATTACAAGTCTGTTACATTTTAGGTAATAGTATCTTCAAAACAAAAATGTTTCTGAATACGAAATTTGTGAATATAGTGCTAATTTATTTAAAACAATATACCTTTCCACAAGATCTGCTTTTTTTCCTCGTAAAGAAGCACCACGTTTTTTAAGTTCATCTTTGAGCTCTTTCACTCGCCAGTGAGAATACATAATTTTATAGTTCTTAGACTACAAGTTCGCACAATTTTAAGTCCGTTTTTAAGATAATAAATTATATTTCAAGCAGGTTTCTTTTGTAAACAATAACGACACTGAATATGGCCGTCGTACACAAGAGAACCAAACTCGCTAGCGCCATCTGCGATTAGCTTTCACCGGCCAACCCCATTACCTTGCATTTGCATAACAATACCTATAAATTACAAAGTCTGAATCAACTTCAGTGTCAAGTCAACTTTCGGTCACGATCCAGTCTGTTGGATATTGAAACTTTTTGCAATATAATAAGAATGCTTTTTGACGTTTGAGAGATTAAAATGAGATCCGAACTGAATTTCGAACATATTATTATTAAAAGGATTGATCCTCTGTAATATTTGAAACCTTCAAATGTTGAATATAAATATTGAAATTGTAGAAGTTTTCGAGTTTATGCAAATGACGAAAAATATTGAAACCACTCTAATTCGAAGCTTATATTTTTATGTAAAACACATCTCCACAGATTTGTTGTGCGTCCGATATTTAACCAAGTCGCGGAGTTGCATTTTTGCCATGCACGCACTTGTTGCGTATGTGTGCGTATTACATACACACACACAAACTTGTGCGTGCGATGGACGAGTTTTTTTTTCTTACACTCAGTGCACACTGGCCGGTATAAGTTTTAAGATATTTAAATGATCGGACGTTGAGATATTTTTTCTAGAACTTTTAAAGCAACTATAGTAATATAATTAGCTATTGATCTTAAAGATTAATAACTACATCAATAAGCAGTGTATACTACAATACTTATAGTATTCTGGAACATATTAAACTAAGTACGCCATTTAAACCTACACATAGCTTATGGGTTCTAGAATACGGTTCAACGTAATTAGATTGGGTAGACTTTAAGTAAGTCTAACTTTGAGTAGTATCTACATTATATTATGTAGGTATATATAGAAATTGCAGTCCGCCGTCCAATTTATTTACGGTTTTTATTATTTATGCATAAAATTTGAAAAAAACAGACAGGTCAAATACAAAAAAGCATGCATATCCATGCATACAAATATTAGCACTGAGCGGGATCGAACCCACGCCCTCTGACTTAGCAGTCGATCGCTGTACCACCACGCTTCAGAGGTCGTCACTATAATACTACATACCTACCTAGACCTAAACATAAACTGGCGAAATGTGGGTGCTAGCACCTCTGCCTACCCCTTCGGGAGTATAGGCGTGAGTTTATATTATGTTACTATAATACAGTGCGGTATATCTGGAGTAAGACTAGTAGGGGTCAGCATGGCATCCGTAGATATATATCTCTTCCTTTCTCTCGTCTTAGAAAATCGTAGATACCTAATAGTTGTGACGTGACCTAAGTGTCACATCTCCCTCGTCCTCCCTTTTCAGCGATTTCAGTGATTGAAGGCAAGGAAAAGATATACAAACGGACGTCATGCTGAGGCTATTATGAAGAAAGAAACAGAAAATTATCGATTGCGGTATGGTTAGAAGAAAAATGTACAAATGAAAATTAAGAATATGCGCTGCTGTGGTTTTCATTCGGTAGGTACTTTCCTGTGTCCTTGATAATTTCAAGTGGATGTGACGAAGGCGACTAAGGTTCTCCCTCCTCTGAGAAAAAGTATATAATTATGTTTATCCGCATTCTGGAACCCATAACACAAGCTAGGTAATCTATGCTTACTTTGGGTCTAGAGAGCGCTATGTAGAATGTTGTAGAATATTTATTTAGTTAGGTACTATTTTTTATTTTATTTATTTATTTACCACTCTAAAAACCTTAAGGATTGATTTAAAACCTATTATTCAAGACACTTCAATTTAACTTATTAGTTTTATCACGAGATTAGCTTAGCGACCGAAACAAGAAATTCCGTAACGAAAATAAAAAACCTAACATCCCCTATCGTGTCGCACAAGTTTCAAACTTATTTTCATGTACTGTAACAATCATAATTGAGTGATTTTTTGAATGATTGAACGGAATGTCATGTCATTCCGTTCAATCATTCAAAAAGTCGAAGCTTGAAACTTGAATAAAATGCTATACAATAGCTTTACCGCGGCAGTCCCCGAGTGCCACACGTTTTTTTAATTTTTTTTTTTATTCGTGTACGATACCACCTACTGCAATGTTAAACACGACACTCCTCTTCGCCGCAGTCGGTGTGCAGTCGGCACTAATGCGTACGCGCCCTAACCGATATCACCGCCGCGTGATGTCCGCTCGGACGCTCATCCGGCTAACTTCCGCTAGGACCAACATACGCACATTTTAAATGTAATATATATGACAATTTTATCTCGCACTTCTAGAATATTATAAAAATGTAAAGTAGCTGTGTCTGTACATTGAAGATATTTAAAAAAAGACTTTTTTTTCTTCACATCAATTTGATCACAATCGGTTGAGTAGAACCGGATATTTACAAAGTCAAAAAACGTGAAAACCGAAAGGTCAAGAGAAAGTACCTAACTACGGGAACTTTATTTCTCGTGTGGAAATCCATGGATATCACCCCCGTCGCCAGCTCCACCTAGCCCAATGAGGAAAAGGCATGATTATTATGTACCTAAGTATGTTATTTTTAAAAAGAATCAAATAGGTAGGTACGAGATTCTAAGAAAAATAATCATTTACATTTGGCAGTGGTGAGTGTAGTTCATAATTAGAAGTGGTTGAATGCAAGCTCTTGTTAACAAATAAGTACATTTTGGGCTCAAAACAAAGGCGATGGCGTTTAATTTATACTGGAGGCGATTTAACATACTACCAGCGCCATCTAGCGAGGAATAACCAAACTAACTTCTTCTTTCGTGTCAATGATTCATTTCAAATATAGAATTTAAATATTTCGCGATTTCGGGCATATAGATTAATAAAATTCGGCCATCGCGACTGTACTGTCAACTGTCAGTGCCTTTGTTGAGGTCGCGTTTAGTGCAGGGCCTTATTCTGTTTGACAAATCGTATCGTAACTATCCACGTTCGTATTAGCCGACATATTTAAGTTGGTTTAGTTTTACACCGGTTCTTTCCTCTATGTTAACCTATTGAAATCGACTGACTTCTCACGTTTCGACTGTGTTTAGAAATCAATGTCAAACAGAATAATGCCCCAGGAGATGGAGCACAGAGGGTACGACATCAAGTGCGTCATCGTCTGCACGGAGGCTCCGCACTCATAAAGCGATGCATCCGAAGCCATATGGTACAAGGAATATGGTGTGCCCTATAAGAATATTATGATCCTAAACGCTACCTTCTGTCACTTAAGCCCATATTTCGGCGCACCTCCCCCTCATTTCGGCCCCTCTCTCCCAATTATTCGTGTACCAGTGACGTGTTAACTTAAATTAATGAATTCTGTACACTTAGTATATTTTGATCTTGCTACCAATAAGTTCCTGGAAGCGCACACAGAATAATTACTGTGCATTGTAAACTAAGCTAAATAAGTACAATACTATTTTGCACACCTACATAAACACGTGACATGTCGACGAAAAATGTTTTTAGGAGGTAGGACACAACGGCATGTCCCGTCCGAAATGAGCTGTCCAAATGGGGTAGTACCTTTTTTTTTATGTCGGTCACGTCAACATGACTTCACCTCGCCTGATGGTAAGCTGAGGCAAAGTCTCTAGAATGGGATCTCTACCATTGCAAACACCGATAGTGCCAAAATGGTGGCTCTCAGCTTGACGGCCTCATCAAATGCTTTTTCACGCCCCGCTTAAAGGACCCGGGACTGTATGAGGAAGGAAACACGTGAGCTGGTAAGGAATTCCAGGTCTTGATGGTGCGGCAAAGGAAAGAGGCACCGAACCGCTTGGTTCTTGATGGAATTGTTTGCACCATATGAGGGTGATATCTCAGCCTTGCACGTGTTGTTCTGTATAGGAATGGAGAGGGTGGGCCTAATTGGTAGAGCTCGTCGGAGCAGGGGCTCGAGAGTATTGGTAACTTCGGGACTCCCAATAATACGGGCCGCGCGTCGCTGCAACCTGTCGAGAGCATCTAACAAGTACTGAGCAGAGCCATCCCTCCCTACAGAACCTCCACCTTACAGAAGACCGCGGCCATAAAAACCATTGTGTTGTGTTCCCGCCGCCGCCGGCAAGTAGGGTAGCCAGAGCTCACTGTATCCCTCCCACCTCTTCCTAGCCTCCCCACTCCTTCCAAGCCCATCCCCCTTCCCTTCAGGGTAGGCAGCGCGTGTGTCCTTAGTGTTGCACACGTCCATAGGCCACGGTGACCGCTTCCCATTAGCTTGTCTGCCACCTACGTGGTTTAAAAAAATGTCAGTCCCATACCTATATAATACATTCGAACTTTGGCACTCGGTATCTTCTATACTTACTGCAGATGGTAACAAACACTGCTAAAGGGTATTCTTCTATTTGACATCTAGTTCTAAGCACAGTCAAAACGTGAGAAATCAGGGGACTTCATTATAACATAGAAGAAAGAACCGGTGTTAAACTAAACCAACTTAACTACCTACTAACAATATGGATGGCGGTTTAATTATATTTCGCGCGTTCGAAACGTAAATTCAAAAAAATCAGTTGCGTAGGTTTTGTACCTTAAAATGTAAAATCAATGGGAGTCTTTTTAAAATAAATATAAAGGATTACGATTGCATTTTTGCAATAAAAACATTTTTGATTTTTTTTAACTTCTGGTACTTTTGAATTGAAGCCGCGATGTGTCGGCTATTATGAACGCGTGTGGTTATAGTTGGTCAATCAGAATAACCGGCCTAGTTTGTGCTTAGTGCTTAGGCTAGCTAGTGTGTAGGGGGCTTTAAGATTTTTGAGTGTATAAACTACGAGTATGTAGGTTGAACTACAATTCAATCAAATAGAAAAAATCAATTTGTGTTGATTTGTCATTATGACTCAGGTTTATTCACACGTCACTACTTGACATTGGCGAAATTGCGGTGATTCTGCTGTAGCCATTAATAAAAAGAAGCAGATATTTAACACTTTACATAAAGCGATACTTTATTATCATAATACAATGAGTTCCCGGGAAACAGAAGATATTCATCGGACAATGCTCGACCAGCTGTTGACTGCGTCTGGACTGGAATGTGTGAGGACACCGTCAGGTTCGGAGGAAGAGACCCTCGGTGAGGCAGAGACAGAGGAGTTTGGTAAGCCGTCTCTTAGCTGGGGGAATCTCTATTTGAGAAGGAAGCTGACCCTTTCTAAATGGTATCTTATTTACAAAATTACATAATATTATTATATTGTATGTATTTACAAAAAAATAGTATTTTTTTAAGCGGTCACCGTGGCCTATTATAAGTATGTTTATCCGCATAGAACCCATAACACAAGCTAGTAAAACTATGCTTAGTTTGGGTCTAGAGAGCGCTGTGTAGAATGTCCTAGAATATTTATTTATTTACTAGCTGTCGCCAACGGCTCCGCCCGCGTAGATGTCGGTTATCGCGACCAAACATAGCCTATGTTCATTCTCGAGGTCTAATCTACTCCTATACCAAATTTCATCAAAATCGGTTCAGCGGTTCAGGCGTGAAAACGTAAAAGACAGAGTTACTTTCGCATTTATAATATTAGTATGGATTTTAGTTTTCAACCTTTGTCGTCTAACCCCTTCTTTGTCCGTCAGTCAGTACCTAGGTGGCTTGGAATGATGGTTTTGGCCCTATATCCTTATCATTCTTATCAATCAGTAGGTATACCTACGATCTTAGGCTATGTTTAGTTACTAATAACTAAATATGACGAATGCAGGGCCACAATCGGTTGAAGAAGAGTCTCCAACAGAAATAATAGCAGCACAAGAAGAAGAAACGCCACATCCAGAGGAAATCCCCGAGGAAGTGCCAGAAATATTCCCCACACCCTCTTTACGCCGCCTTATACCTGACAAGATCAGGCAAATCGAAGCACAGAATAGGATTCATGTGTTACCAACTCAATTCAAAACTGATATAGATCCACAAGCCATTCCTAGAATATTGTCCACTCCTCAACAGAAATACATCGAGATCTTAGCAGACATAGTTGGGTGTACCATGTATAAGACAAGTCTGGCTGAGTACTGGTTTCTGGACACATTGGCAAATTTGCTGAGGCGAGCTCAACATGATGAACTGGGCAGACGTAAGTTTAAAGACTCTTTGTACATCTCTTTAGGAGCAGAAGTTTTATTTGATCACGTCAACATGACCTCATCTCGCCTGATGGTAAGTTATAGGTAAAGTCTCAGGAAGGAAGTTAGGACACGACGGTATCTCCCGTCCGAAATGAACTATTCGACTGGGGAAGTACCTCCGGTCTACAGAAGACCGCGGCCATAATAACCATCGTGTTGTGTTCCCGCCGGTAAGTAGGGTAGCCAGTGCTCACTGTACTCCTCCTCCCCCCACCCCTTCCTAACCTCCCGCCCCTTCCCAGCCCTCCCCCCTTCCCTTCAGGATAGGCAGCGTGTGTGTGACACCCTTGTTGCACACGTCCATAGGCCATGGTGACTGCTCAGCGGAAGGCGGGGTCTTTGGTCGTTACAAAATTTATTTGATTCCAGAAACACAAGCAGTTCTGATCCTGTGGTTTTGCGAATGGATGAAAGAGATGCAGCACTTTGACGAAGCCAGCAGACTTAGAATGCTAAGAAGATTTCGGGTTAGTGACATTATGGATAATTTTTTTTAACACATGCAAAAATTCGTGAAATTATACCTACTTGTCTCACAAATGATACAAACAAAAATTGGAGTGTCTCTGTACCTAATATTAAAATAGCCGCCTTTTACCTAGTGCAGGGTAGGCGAACCTTTATGCATCAACGTGCCATTTTTTTTTTAAAACATGTATCATGGGGTCACTGGCGTGCCATCAAAACTCTTTATGAAATAATGTAAACAAAAGAGGTATATTTTTGAAATAGGATAATTAATTTTCATACCTCACGAGTGTCATACGACGTTTTTTATCATAATTTGAACACTCCGTAGCATAGGATCATTCTCGTTAGATCGTCATAAAACACATTTTTTACACAAGTTTTATGATCGGCGACGTGCCCAAAATATTGAGCCGCGTGCCACCAATGGCACGCGTGCCATTGGTTCGCCTACCCTGACCTAGTGCATTAAGATGTGTAATTATTACTTTTTTTATCGGTCATGTCAATACGATTTCACCTCGCCTGATGGTAAGCTAAAGGGAAAGTCTCTAGAATGGGAGTCAACATTGCAAACACCGATAGTGCCACAATGGTGGCCCTTTTTTTTTTTTCTTTTTTTTTCGTGCGGAAAACCCACCCCGCGGCCAGCGGGGCAGGTTATGTCGGACTCTTACCGACTAAAACCGCACGCCGTCTAGGGTCTTCTGACGCCAGGGTGTAAGGTGGCCCGAAGAGCATTTCCCTCGCACCCCGGCTTGACCCGGGCCATCTCCGGATTCGAGATGGCCCCCTCGGGTTTGGGAACCGCGTGGTTCCCGTCATGCCCCCGGAATAAGGGGGGGGGGGGGGGGGCGCGCTCAGGCGCGCCGCCGCCTCGGCCTGCTTCTACTAGGGTGACAGGCGGCTCCACCTGTCACTGTTTTTTAGGGTTTGGGGGTCAGATGACAGTCACTGACAAAGCCGTAGGTATAACCCAAACCAAACGCTGGTGAAGGAGAAAGCAGGCTTCGTGCTCCGAGGTGTGAAACTTGGGAACAAAGTGGGTGCTATTAAGATGATGATTAGGTATATATATATTTTTTTTATACTACCTACATAGCTGGCAGACAAGCACACGGCCCACCTGATGGGAAGCGGTCACCGTGGCTTGAACGTGTGCAACACTAAGGGTGTCGCACATGCGCTGCCTACTCTGAAGGAAAGGGGGAAGGGCTGGGAAGGGGCGAGGGCTGGGAAGGGGCGAGGAGGCTAGGAAGGGTTGAGAGGAGGAGGGATACTGAGAGCTCTGGCTACCCTACTTACCGGCGGGAACACAACACGATGGTTATTATAGCCGCGGTGTTTTGTAGGGCGGAGGTACTACCTCAGTCGGACAGCTCATTTCGGACGGGAGATACCGTCGTGTCCTACCTCCTTGGAAGTCATATATTACTCCAGCTAGTGAACCGAATGTCTCCCTAGCCTTCACATAATATTTTTACAGGACAACATGCTAGCCGCAGCAGGATATATTGTAGATAACAATCTAATACCAACCCCAGCCGAAGCCGGGGTCTACTACATGGCTAAAGAAGACCAGCCCGTGGCTAAAGGTGTACCCTCGAAACAACCGTCTAATATACCGGCGAACCAGCTGAGTGTGACCTTCAAGCGGAATGATCACCAGTGCGCGCTTATAGACCTCACAAGAATTATACATTACATATATGATCTGTTAGTACCTTTTCTTTGGAAGTAGGTAGGTAGGTACAGTCGGCGGCAAAAGGATGATGCAGAGATTTCAAGCTTAAAAATCTGAATGAAAATTGTTCATTCACTAAGTATTTAGGTTCATTGAGGAAAACTGTTTTTAAAGCTAAAAATTATCATCTGCTTTTGACACCGACTAATTACCTAAGTACGTGTGAAACCACTCCACTAACAATGGCTATGTCTGTAGGCATCGAACCGACTAATACCTACCTACCACACGGTGTCCCCTCACGTGAGCTTCCTCCAGGGACACTGGGAATACCCTAGTAAAAAGCTCCCACCCAAGCACTCCTCTAATACAACAACAGTGTTAAAACCCATATCTCGAGTAGGTACTTAAACTAAACACATCCAGTGTTAAATATAAGCGCCTGATGAAAAAAGTATACCTGCTTATATTTTACACTTTCATGCGTGTTTGATGAAATCAAATCATTACTAGGCGTTTACACGTTCTCTGTAATGGGAATCCCACCAACTAACATACCTGTCAAAAAGGGGGCCAAGTTCCTATCGGCTATTTGTTCGCCTGAAAAAAGTTTGAAATCCAATCCAATGCCAAGTTTGGATGCACTTTATAATCGATCATAAAATACCTACTCATTATCATCATCATATATCAACCGAAAGACGTCCAATGCTGGGCGAAGGCCTCCCTCAAGGATCTCCACGACGACCGGTTCTGGAACATTTTGCTGGAACTTGTCTTGCGCACTCCCGTGCGCTTAGATATAGGCATAGATAGGATATGAAAAGAACTACTCTTCTACAATACCTCTCCAACTCACCATACCTAACGCCAGTTTCAGCACAGATTACCAGTACGACCTGGTACGTTCCATCTTCACCCATTCACCAGACTACGTGCTGATCGACATGCCGTATCAGATACAGAATCCGAAGAGGCTGTACGCGCCCCTCAAAGCCAAGCCGGCTAAGAAGGAACCCAAGCCGAAAGCTGACCCGAAAGCCAAAGGAAAGAAGAAAGATGATATACCAGATTCGAAGGAATACCAGGCTTTGATGGAGGTGAGACCTAAACCCACGATCAGCATCCAGCAGGTCTTACTTATAGGATTTTGTCCGGGTACGCAATACGCATACCTGAGGCCGGAACTTCCACGTAGTGCATCCGAGCAACGGAGGCGTCAGCGCCTCCCCTTCGTAGGGGAGACCCTGTCGTTTATGGCTAATTACGGCAGAGGGGAAAGACTCCATATAAGGCTGCTTGGAAGCTTTCCGCGTGTTCCTCTGACTAGCAGAGGAGAGCAGGCAAGGGGTGGGCTAGATCTCCAAAAGCGGGTGGGGGATAAAGGACATCTTAGGAATCCAAGAATACCCATCAGACAAAACCTAAGATCAGATAATAACATACCAATTCTCCTCTCCAGTTCAAAGCTCGCGAAGCTCAACTTCTAGAAGAATTAGAAGAACAAGACCGCGAGAGGTGGAACCGCAAGAGCCATATCCTCCCCCTCCAGTTCGCGACCACCGACGAATTGTTCGACAAATACTGGCCACCGCCGACCCCTCCCCCCGAGCCGGAGAAGGAACCAGAACCGAAGCCTAAGGGAAAGAAGAAGTGATGGGAGAGGTCATGAGAGGTGGGGAGGCACTACACCAAGGAATATTCTGGAACATATATTACAGATAGCGCTATCTAGAATCTAACTATAAGGACAGCTTGTAATATGGATTTTAGAATGTAGTTAAATAAATTTTGTACATACCTACATTTTATATTTGTTTTGGTATCGGCCGTAATCCCAAATTAGGTTTGTGGAGGAATGGGATGTGACGTCCCTCCGAGGATCCTCCGACCAGGCAAGGTGATCAAGCCTGGCGGGCCGCGGCCCAACGGTTATCGTGGGGATCTTGTATTGCTATACCAGTGCGCGAACTTCACTTTCGCGATTCAGGATCGTAGTGACGTAGTTGTAGTATCGAAGTAGTTCGTCGTGCTATCACTAGATGGCGCTAGGTATATGTGGTATCGCCACAGGTTCGTTACCCTTAGGCGGTCCTGGAGACTGGGGGCAAGTGGGGTGTAGGCAGGTAAATAACACCAATACATAATTACGGTTACAATAGATTTATTTTATACATCGTGAGTGGTATGCAATGTACAAGAATAATGTATATTTAATCAGTTCGACTAAGTATTAAAACACGCAAAATATTCAATAATATCTATAATGATTGTGCTTGTATTTATGAATGAAACGAAAGACATTTAACTATTATAAATTGAGCTTAATAAAGTAAGGATGCAGCCACAGATTTAGGCTCTATTTCACCGGAGAAATCCGTTTATTAACTAAACGTGAGATTTCGCTGCGTTGTCAAATTTTGCTGAATGTATACCTATCGTTAAAATGTGCTAACGTACTTTGTATTGAATTAAACGCATTTGTATTCATGGGTGAAATTCAGCCTAATTTCAGGCAATCTCCATACATTATTGCAAAACTAATAAAATACGGGCATGTATGGGTTAAAATATGTGCCACGGGGGCGAAGTCGCGGAAGCAAAACTGATTATATTATTGAGAGTATAAATTTCTTATTAGATCCACCGATTTTTTTACTATAATTTTTTTCCCAGTAGTACTACAGGGGAAAAATATAGTATTTTTATATTGGGCACGTCAACATAACTTCACCTCTCCTGATGGTAAGCCTTAGTTAATTGTCTTTCGTTTAATTCTATGAAAACATGGCAAAAATAGTTTCTAATACGTATTTACATGAACATGTTTATATATTGCTTAGAGACTATATTACTTATCAAAGAAACGACAAGTCGATTATATTTGGTTAAAATTGAGTTATACGTATGTATTATCATAAGATATGCTAACTAAATAATTGGTTCAGTAGATCAATGTTCCTACCTGGCAATTTTAACAAAACCAGTACACTCATCTTTGGTACTTTTAAGTACGTGAACATTTTGTGGTGTGGACATTATGTGGTCTTGACATTTTAGGATGAGCATACAGAAAAGTTTCTGTTTTTGTGAGCCATTTTTGAAGTGAAAACTTCTTTAGCGGCGCTGAGCACTTTTTTTGTATGGGTAAAAATTTTCAAACTCGCGTCAGGGTCACGTGATGCTGATCGAAAAAGCGTAAGATCGAGGGGAAGGGAGAGGAACTAGTATCTCCCACTCTTTCTACCGTGCCTGAGTGTGCTGCTCTGTTTAGGCGGCACAGGGCGCTTGCGCGAATGACCGTGTGTGTTTATGTACAGCGTCCCACGCGTATCCAAGGATGGTGACAGCTGATTGCTTGACTGTTGTGTAGTAAATACACTGTTGTGTATTCGTAAATGTGAATAAATAACAACATATAAATTGTCATATTTGTGTACGATAGCGCAATAAATAAACATTGTATTCTACCTCATAAATGATAGTACTTTTATACTTATAATTAAACACAACGTTAATATTGAAGTTTTCACTTCTGCCGGCACGTCAACATGCCTTCAGCTCGCCTAATGGTAAACTAAAGGTAGACTCTTAGAACGAGGCATTTTTTAATGTGGAAAATTTTATCATAATATGGACATTTTTCTCTGTGTGTGAGAACAGCCAGAGCGGAATAGCATGTCTTGTTAAAATTATCAGGTAAAAATAAACATTTTAAAAACCTAATTAAAACTAATAATAAGACGAATAAATCACATTATACTGGAATTATTGTATTATAATTTAGTCTATATCTCTATATTAATGTACTGGATATGTTGTTATATAAATTATATTATGGCTTTTCAACATTGAATATATTTTATATTTTACCAAAAAGGTGTTTAAAATTGCATTTTATAGTAGCGAACACAATTACTTCTCTGAGGAGAAGTGGCATCTATAGGGAGAGACATGGAATATTAGGTCTAAAGTATCGATCTATAGACAGTCTTAAGACAGAAAAGAAGTGGGCATCAATCGCTACGACAGGGGGCGCGGGTTCGATTCCCATTCAGTGCAAATATTTAATAACGGGGACTAATGCGGGGATTTTCACGAAGTGAATCTACGAGAAAAGTGTATTCATGGCGAATAAATTTTTAAAATAGAACATAGAATAAGAATTACCCTCAAACAACTCCTGATCAGTCTGTTACCTTTTAATTGAGCAATTATAGCCGAATTTAACAAAAAAAATAGTGTAAATAAACGCTATCACATTTCAATAATTTCCTACTTAAAATTTAAAAGTGAAGACTTCTTGTAATACTTGTACAACATAATTATATTTATACTAATGGTATTAAAGTAAATTTGTTAACTGTCAACAAAAATTTGGCAGTTTTTGCGTTTTTTCAACATAATACTTATTCATTGTAAAGGCGGTAAATAGGGTAGCTCCTACCTGTGCCCTGTAGGTTCGGCAGCGTGAGTGTGACACCCCTAGTGCTGCACACATCCATAGGCTCGGGTAACCGCTTCCCATCAGGTGGGCCATGTGCATCTGCCACTCCAGTAGTATATAAAAGGGTAAATTTTAGGTACTAAAATATTAAAAAAAAACACTTGATTCAACCGCGTGCGGTAGATATAATAGGTCCATTATTCGGATTGACCAACTGTACCGTAACTACGCGCGTTCGTATTAGCCGACACATTTAAATTGGTTTAGTTATACACCGGTTCTAACCAATTGAAATCTACCGAGTTCTCACAATTCGACTATGATTAGAACCCGATATCAAACAGGATAATACCCTAGGTTAGAAATACAAGAAAGTGCGATACTGTGTTTTTTTTATTCTGCGTAGGTAGGTAGACAAGCACACGGCCCACCTGATGGAAAGCGGTCACCGTGGCCTATGGACGTGTGCAACACACGCGCTGCCTACCCTGAAGGGAAGGGGGAGGGCTAGGAAGGGGTGTTGTCAGTGATATACAACCCTTATTTGCAATACATCACTTTTAGGCCGTCCGCTGCCTCGTGCGTGGGTATGCATGCATACGGGCGCCTGTTTCGTGCAAATTATATGGGAGCATTTTCGTGCAAATATGCAGCGATTTCATGCAAATTATATGGAGCGATTTCGTTACTATTTGCACACAAAGTCCTACAAAATACATACAATTTGCACGACGTGTGAATGCGATATCTACCGAATTTTCGTAGACAGTTATAGATAATAATCGAATACATAGCCACAGTTATTAAATGAAGGCTTCTGAACAACTTATTCGATAAAAAACCGTCTACACAGATGGTTAACGTAACCGTTTTAGCATTTATTGGTTTATGAATAGCTTATCTTTCTACAGGAATAAACTGTACTTCAATCTATTTTTATATTGGACGCATCAATATGACTTCACCTCACCTGATGGTAAGCTAAAGGTAGTCTTAGGACTGAATGTCATCATTACAGAACCTATAATACTACAAGTGGCCCTCAATTTGACGGCCTTTTTAGGCCCCGGGACTATAGGAGGAAGGAAACACATGCGCTGGTAAAGAATTCCAAGTCTTTATGGTGCGGCAAAGAAAAGAGGCACGACACATTTTTGAAGTACTGCTTATCCCACAATGAAGTGAAAACATCCATAAAATATAGATTATACGAATGGTATATAAATCGCGGTACTTATATTATAATATTTCGTACTTAAAAATTGGCAGACATATACATTTAATCTAACTTAATACTAAGTTGTATTCACAAAAAATATTTTTATTATTTCATACATAGTTATTTAAATAGTACTACTGTTGGGACTGTCTCAATGATCCTTTGGCAAGGTGAGTTCGATTCTCGGGTCTGGCAAAGAATTTGCTTTTGCTAAGACTTTTTGTTTGAAAAGGATTCGTTTATCGTTATTATTAACCGACGAAATATAGGTGTAAAACACTTCTGCCGACCCCTTAATAATGTAAAGGTATGAAAAAATTAAAAAAAATAAAAAAAAAAAATAAAAAAAAATATATGAATGGTGAAATGTATAAAGACCGACGCAGATGATGGGTCATTGCCTCTGCCTACCCCAGACAGAGAAGGGCACCGCGACTTTTGTATTCAAATCAAATCGCATTTGGTTCGTATAAAAAGTAGTATTATTTAAATAACAATAACCTTGCCTGACACATACCGGTATCAGTTATCGATATCAGTAACGTTGTTGTAACCCGTTATTGCAATACCAGATACATAACGCAATAAAATAACGATAACCTCAGCGAATACGGATCGTAATAGTTATCGGTATCAGTAACGTTACTGTAACGCGTTATTGCAATACCAGATACGTATAACGTAACACCGATATGGTGTTTTTAGTGTGATTAGGCAGTTGACAGTTCGGGTCGAGATTCATACTTAAATGCATTTAAATGTAAATTGTATTGTATTATTTTGATAATGATAAGATTATTGGTAAAGTTTTTATATGGATTAATAATACTTTCAGAAAAGTCAGGGGGCTACTTTGATTTGGGTCCATAAAATACAGACTGAGTCAATATCTAACTCAGTATACTTGAAGTGGTTAACGAGAATACTAATAATATACTAATATTGTAAATTCTGAAAATATAATACAAGTTTTTTTCATTACCAAGTATTAAAATAACTTGTTATATTATTACTATTTACAGATTTGTTGGAAAAATTTGATGATTGACTCCAAAAAAAAAATTATATTTTTTAGATTCGATTTGTAACTAGAAGCATTGACTTGTAAGCATGAACTCACTGACAAACACGGATGGGACAGAGAGTATAACTATAAAATGTCTGTACACACATTGGCTGTACATACTTATGAATTCAAACCGATAAGTATGAACAAATTTGTAAATATATTCTAATAACAAGCTACTTCAGTAATTACAGTTATTTTTATAAACTGGTATTACAATAATTAGTTATTGCTATAAAAAGTGCTTTTTACAAACCGTTATTACAATAACAATTATTTTGATAACTGTTATACCAATAACTAGAAATTACTGCAACCAATTATTTTTATAAAAGGTTATTACAATAACCAATTATTTCTATAACCAGTTATTTTTATAAACCGTTATTACAATAAATAGCTATTGCAATAACTAGTTATATCAATAATCAATTATTTCTATGACTAGTTATTCAACAACTATATATCAATAACCAGTTTTATAACCAGTTTCACGCCAGAAGATCTAACTTTTAAGATTATATTCACACCAACTAACACATATAACCACACTGAACAAGAGGAGTCTTCAATAGCACAAATCCACAAGGAAACGAGTCAAACATCACAACAATGGCACATCACTAGTAGCGTCCGATCGCGGCTCCGATGGCACATCACATGTACAAGGGCGCGGGTTCGAGTCCCGTGCAGTGCGCTTGCTACAGCAACGCACGCCGGCACTCGTCCCTATACGCACCCATTGTGCCCCTATTTCATGTTTGCCATCTGGAAAGTAAAAAAAAAAACTGATAAATCGATGTGTCGTCGCGTAGGGATCCCCCAACAAGACAACGCTTGAATCAGTCATGAAAATACAACCAAATAAGTCCATAGGCCACGGTGACCGCTTGCTATCAGGCGGGCCGTGTGCTTGACTGCCATCATCTAAGTGGTATAACCATAACTAACAGAGACATTTAATTAAGCATTTTTATATACATATATGATTAGGCAACTTATATGTTTTTTTTGCCTTTCCAGTTTATTTTTACGATTCACACGACAGGTACATTCTAAAGCCGCTGTCAAAAGTTAAATAAAAGTTAAATAAACAGTTTCATAAAAATCAAAAAATGGTTTATAGCCGTTTGGCAGTGTAATCCTTTACCTCGTCTCCTGCAGCTAACCCTCGAGGTGGATAGCCTGGGAGCCCGAGGATACGTTACCTGGCCTTCTGCAGCTCTATCTGCCCCTCGAGGGTCTTGGCGAGGTAGATGACGAACAGTTGGGACAGCGCCACGGCGAGGGCAGCGGACGCGATGGTATACAGGTTCCGTTCCGCCCACGAACGAACGATCTCGATACAGCCTGATGTCCATACGCGTTTGCTAGCCTCTGCTACCTGGAGGAAGGGGATATGGGATAGTGTGAGAACTTTAATATCGCGATTCAGGAACAGTAGTTTTGTAGAAGTTCTGCTAGATTTCGCTAGAGGGGGCTGATCCGGCCGAGGCGAGAGCCCTCTAGAGGGCTGCTCCGAGGCTCTTCACGTGTCCCTCTGACTAGCATAGGGCACAGTGGGGAGCGGGTGGAGGGTATATGCCGGGAACTCCACGCAGTGCACCCGGGTAACGTAGGTGAGCAGCGCCTCCCACTTCAACCCATGAGAACCTAGCGTCTACAATATGGGGTTCTTCAAAAAGAGCATTAGAAGGTTTTTACAGGGTTGGCAGCACGTGGGTGACGCCCTTGGTGTTGCACACGTCCATAGGCCACAGTGACCGCTGCCCATCAGGTGGGCCGTGCGCTTGTCTGCCACCTAAGTGGTATAAAAAAGAACTATTGCAGTGATATTATAGCCTATGTGTTATTCCAGATTATAATCTATCCCTGTAGCAAATTTCAGCCAGATCTGTTCAGCGTGATTGAATTACAAACATATTCACAAATTTTTCCATGGGTAATGTTGCATTACATACATATGCTCACGCCTTTTTCCCTCCGGGGTAGGCAGAGACAACAGACCGCCATCTGCCTCTGTCCTGACATACTTCACGCGCTTCCTCTACTGTTCATTAAGCCTTTCATGCAAGCCCGCCGGTTTCGATTGCTTTTGACCTGCCCTTTTTCCAACAACTCCCCAATTTGGTCAGTGTATACTCTGCGTGGTCGACCCGGCCTGCCTGCCCACTTACATATGACCTACATATTTGGTGTGTCATTCGTTCTACGTGCCCAAACCACCTTAATAATAAGTAAAGGGTATAAAATAATATTGGTAGGATCAAAAATGATAATAAAACACTTACAGGATAGTTCTGGACGCCATACCCGCACATGATATTAACGAGTCCAGACGATATGTCCGTGGCGTTGATACAACACGAGAACGGAACCCCACACCGCTCGACGGACGGCGAGGTGCAGTTGAAGTATTCGTTCTTTGACCAGTCCATATAACCATCAGATGTTAGGCCGCAGCAATGGAACTGAAAATATAAACGTTAATATTAAATCCTCACTTTTTTATATCGGTCACGTCAATATGTGAAGTCACATTGAAGTACGTTGCCTGATGGTAAGCTAAAGGTAAAGTCTATGGAAGGAAGCCTACCCCTTCGTGGATATAGGCGTGAGTTTATGTATGTAAAAGTTTAAGGAAGGCGGTCCCCATCTAAGGAAATTGTTGTAAATAGACCAAAAAAACAGCCCGCTGAGTTTCTTGCCGGAGTCTTCTCAGGTCTGAGCCGCGTTTCGAGCCGGTGGTCCATTTGCTTCTAGTTTTAAATAACTTTGATTTTGACGTTTTGTAAGTGCCGCTTAAAATGGTCTATACAGATTAAATGATTTTTGACTCGATATTTTATTTCAAAATTATAAATAATATACATTAAATAAAGTCAAAATGACAGTCCAAAAAAGTCTAATCTATTAACCCACCCCTCATCGTACCTGGTGCAAAGGTGCCCTGCTATTTTGACTTGACTTGAATTACATACACCGACAGTGCCATAATGATGGTATTAAATTATGATGGTTTTAATAACCGATGTTCGCGGTTCCGTCGGTTTTCGCATTTTTTTTACTATATCTCCGGTTCTGCTCAACGGATTGTGATCAAACATGCGTAAGATTTAAGGCCGACAAATACCTTTCGACCAAAAAACCGCATCAAATCCGTTCTGTAGTTTTTACGTCCATCGCGAACAAACGGACAATAATGTCAAGAAAAATATTTTAGTATAAGGCCGCCCACTGTACATTACATACATGAATTGTTTATTTACAATCAATTACTTATATGGACTACAATAAAATTTATTTTATCTTTTATCTTTATCTTATCATTGACATAACCCAAGTTTTATTTTCAAATATCTCCAATGTATAGACACAATTACTTTACAATTTTATAATAGTACTAGCGAACTTGACAGACGTTGTACTGTATACCGACTGCAGCGCCATCTGCCGGGCCGATTTGTGAATCTAAACCATCCAGGGCGCCACCCAAACGCATACAAAAAAAACATTTAAATCGGTCTGGCCGTTTAGGATTAGTGACATACACAAACACACGTACAATAGAATTATATATATAAAGATAGATTGACACTGATCCCGACGTTTCGATTGCTTTTCAACAGCCATGGTCACAGGGAGACTTTTTTTTTATACTACGTAGGTGGCAGACAAGCACACGGCCCACGGCCCACCTTATGAGAAGCGGTCACCGTGGCTTATGGACGTGTGCAACACTAAGGATGTCACACACGCGCTGCCTACCCTGAATGGAAGGGGAGAGGGTTAGGAAGGGGTGGGGAGGCTAGGAAGGGGTAGGAGGAGGAGGGAGACTTTTTTTATACCACTTAGGTGGCAGACAAGCACACGGCCCACCTGATGGAAAGCGGTTACCGTGGCCTATGGCCTGGACTTGGTAAATATTAGTTTTATTTCACATTATTATTTTTCATAGTTCAGAAATCTTACATCACTCTGTGCGAAGTCAATAAAGTTCTGCAGATCAGGGTCATCCCTGTAGGCGTGTACCACTCGCTCCGTGAAGCTCAGCTCGAGGATGCCGTGCAGCGAGCGAGGGAACACGAAGCCGCACACCGCCCCTCCCATCTCCACCAGGAACAGAATCAGGAGGCAGAGAGAGTACTGTGGAGATAGAGATCGATAAAAGATTAATCATCATCATTCTCTGAACCTTTTTCCCAACTCAGTTGGGGTCGGCTTTCCAGTCTAACTGTGATGCGGCTGAACTTCGATATTTTCCGTGGAGCGACTGCCATCTGACCTCCACAACCAATGGTCATTATGACCAATGGCGATATCGAAGTTCCAAGTTAGACTGGTTGGACTTTTGTGGGCTCCAACTATCCGTAACGACTGCCATAGATGTTTATGGCAACCGGGACCGACGGCTTAACGTGCTCTCCGAGGCACTACTAAATCTGAGATAAATACACAAATAATTTAAATACACACACATCAAAAGATTAATATCAACAAATAATCTATACTATTAGGAAGCTAAGAAAAAAAAATCTGGGAAGTGGGAATGGGAATTGTATTCCCATTCCCACTTCCCATACCTAATCCAGGAATAAAAAGTAGTCTATGTACCAAAATTTCAGCCAGATCCGTTCAGCCGTTAGAGGTTGATTTAGTAATAAAAATTTTCTCCAACTTTCACTTTCTCACTTTGTTCAATATAAAGTAGAATAATTAACAGCAAAGTTTTAATATATAATTTAATATAATGGATGTGTGAATCGATATGCCAACAAGTACTTTTTGGTAGAAAAATAAACCTATTTCAAAAGTATATCGGTGCCTAACTGACGGACATAGAATCGAATTTACAGTATACATCTGCGAGCCCAATTAGTGCGTAGGTACAGGCGTGATGATATGTTATGAAATTGCATAAATAATGCCTTAATATACTATAGCAGCAATCGCGGATGATTTAATGGCATTTAGATATTCAGTCCGTCTGTCAGTCTGTCTCCGAAACTCCCCAGCCTCCCCGCCCCTTCCCACCCCTCCCCACTTCCCTTCAGGGTAGGCAGCGCGTGTGTGACACCCTTAGTGTTGCACACGTTCATAGGCCACGGGGACAGCTTCCCATCAGGTGGGCCGTACCTAAGTAGTATAAAAAAAAACTTATCATGAGATTTTTACTAAATTTAAATGGGACCATTTCGGATATATGACTATCTAACAAAAAAAATGCAAATCCGCCTATATATGACAGAGTTATGCTTGAACATACATAAAAAATAAACATTCTAATTGAGTACCTCCTCTTTTTTCGAAGTCGGTTAAAAAACCACATTAAACTTCGATAACTATACCACAAAGTGATCCATCCAGTGTGCGTCAGCCTCTTATCAGTAGAATAAGAACAACTGCCTTATCACTACATAGCTACGACCCAGTGCTGCACAAAACTACACAATAGTATTTAACATCAAATATTATGAATAGGTAGGTATATTGTTATATATGCAATCATGTTTTGACGCCAATAAGTTCGTCCCACTTCGAACCGGGGGCTTTGTAGGGTCATGGGGCCCTAGCAAGACCTCCTGGGTAATTTTTTTGTTCAGACAGGACCAAACTTCAATGAGAAGGTGGCACTCCGAAAAGAAGTTAATTACTTCATATGAAATTGAAGCTGAGTGTATTTTACAATCCCTCCCCCTCCCAAGATTCAATACAACCTTACCTGCAAGCCGGTACACTTTCTAATTAACAGGCGAAACCCAGACGCAGGCTTTCCTCTCGGACTTGGGGGTCAGATGGCAGTCGCTCCCATAAGCCTCATAAGAGTTACTTTCGCATAAAATATTAGTATGTATTAATTAAACTTTGAGTTCAATGGGGTGTAAATTGAATCTGCGGGGTTTCCTAAATGAGGCAGATATGCGATGTGAGCGGGAATCATTCCACAGACCATGGCCCACTTACTGTGTGCATGCCCAAACTCGTGTACACCGGAGAAACTTATGAACAGTTCTGAGAACGCAATTGTCCGTCCGAATCGAGTCCGTACGGGGTCCTCTCTGCCTGCAGTGAAAACGTGGCTTAAGGGATTTGCTAAAATACTTACAAACTTCAGCAGGCATGTGTTCTCTCTTAAAGCACCGACACATCCAGCGAAGCTGACGATGAAGACGACTCCTCCTAGCATGGCGATCAGCAGACTTATGTTCAGCATCAAGTCGTATACTGTATCCAGCTGGAAGGTAATTTAAATATGAATTTAATTTATACTATTATATAACTTGCAAATGAGCTGGATGATATTGGAGATATTTAAAATAAATTATGAAAAATATTTTTAATTTATTTTAAACTTGAAAAATAGTTTAGTTCTAAATTGTAATGTCATCAGAACTAAAGACTTCTGCCAAATATCAGACAAATTAGACAACTGAAAGGGGTTCAAATTTCAATTACTAGATTTGACCCAAACAAACAGGTCGAGCTAAATAAAACTATTTAAAAATGCTTGGATCGTGTTAAATGGAAGATTTTGAACACAATTTTTTTTCGTGCATTCTTGTGAGTTTTTCGGATTATCTGTATGTTCGTGATGGACGCAGAAATAACTGCTCCCTTAGGCAAGTGCCACAAGCGAAAATCGTAAACGAAAGGAATAGAATAGGTCGACCAATCACATCCAAGCTCGTCACGCGTAAGACGCGACGCGCGCGCCGCGGCGGGTTCACGAGCTTGTGTGTGATTGTTCGAAATATTCTATTGCGATTTACGCTTGTGGCACTTGTCTAAAGGGGGTTTGATGCGGTTTTCTTCATTATAAAAGTCTTGGTCAGACTTAAAATCTGCCGTATGTTTGATTTAATTGGCTAATTAGAACCGGAGATATGACCAAAAGATGCGATAACCGACATTCACGCGGGCGAAGTCGCGGGCATCTACTCAATCCTATCAATTCTACAAGAAGTTTTATCGCCTCAATTGTGCCAATGTCCTACTCTTCCGACAATCCCAGGAATTTCTCGAATTAAACGATCCTGGGAATTCTAAAACTGGAAATTCTGTTAAAATGTCCCAGTGGCGACAGTATAAAGTATTCAGGGTCACCAGTTGCATCGAATTATCACATTTACAGCACATTAAACGATGTTGTAGTAACTGTAGCACGTTTAGACGCGGTTAGTTAACTCTAACAAGCCTAGAATCACGCTTAGTGACGTAATCTAGGTTTCATATTATAAAGCTGAAGAGTTTGTTTGCTTAAACGCGCTAAACTTAGGAATTAGTGATTCGAATTGAAAAAATATTTTTGAGTTCGGTAGTTCATTTATCGAGGAATGTGTGTGTAGTCTGAGTAGGTATATACAGGGTGAATTTTTCAAAAGGGCTTGGATGGCCAAATCCGAAACTATAAGGAATAGCGAAAAATGCTCAAAGGAGTTACGAGCCCGATTTTGATGAAACTTAAAACCTCATCATTAGATTTTTGAAAAACCAATTATCCTAGCTAGGAATCAAACCTGTTGATTTTGAAAAAAAAAACACACCCTATATTATTACACCATACGATAGTGTTGCTATTAAGGATCTTTTTCTGGGAAGTAATGACATACCGCAAACTAAAGGAAAGAGCTCATTTTTAACAAAATACATTTTATTTTTCTTACATTAACTGATTATTTGTTCAAAATGTAGACTATTGTTTTCAATACATAGCTGGATTTGAAACCTCAAGGATCGTACTGCATTTAATATTAGAATGTTATTGATTCCGTTTAGAATATTCTCCAAAGAACGTTTCAAGTCATCAACTGTATCTCTGTATCATAAATATGGGTCTTGGTAAATTTCGTTTTTGACATACCTACCCCCAGAGAAAGTAATCTAAGGGGGTAAAATCCAGGGATCTCGCTGGCCAAGGCACAGGACCATGCCTTGCAATAAAATTGTCGTCAAACTGCTGAATCAAAATCTGTTTTATGGCTATTATGGGCTGGAGCTCCATCTTGTTTAAATTAAAACATCAATTATTATAATCATTCTGAGTATAATTTAAAACACGGAATAGTTACGATCTTTTCTGGGATTTCGAACGATACAAATTGGTACATAAACATGAAATTTATTAAATTCTAAATATTCCTTAAATTTGCCGTATATCATTACTTCGCAGAATTCGTTCCTTAACAGCGACACTATCGTATGGTGTAATAATAAAGGGTGTTTTTTTTTTTTCAAAATCAACGGGTTCGATTCTCAGCTAGGTTTATTGGTTTTTCAAAAATCTAATGATGAGGTTTCAAGTTTCATCAAAATCGGGCTCGTGACTCCTTTGACCATTTTTCGCTATTCCTTATAGTTTCGGATTTGGCCATCCAATCCCTTTTGAAAAATTCACCCTGTATATACTATATCATCACGCTAATGCCCAGGTGAGCGGAGCGGGGTGCTTCGGGGATCACTTGTGTCTGATTCGGAAGGAGCCAACGCCCGAGTGCCATCACTGCGATGCGGGCGAGGACTCAGGGCTGCACACGCTGGCCGAGTGTCCGGCGTGCGAGGTGCCGAGACAGGCCCTCCTGGCAGCCCTCGGGGTGGGAGTCCTCACACTGCCGGTGCGATGGTGCAGAGTGCGGACGCGTGGTCGGCCGCCGCCTCCTTCTGCGAGCAAGTGATGCTCGAGAAGGAGGCGGCGGAAAGGGTTCGGGAGAGGCTGCACAGAGCTCTCCCGAACGGCGGTGGGCGCGGACGCCTAAGGCGTCGGAGGTCTAACGACCTCCGTCCTCCATGAGCGCTGGCCTGGGGGTGACGGGGGGAGCCGCCTGTCACCCTAGCAGAAGCAGGCCGAGGCGGCGGCGCGCCACAGCGCGCCCCCCCCTATTCCGGGGTATGACGGGAACCACGCGGTTCCCAAACCCGAGGGGGCCATCTTGAATCCGGAGATGGCCCGGGTCAAGCCGGGGTGCGAGGGAAATGCTCTTTGGGCCACCTTACACCCTGGCGTCAGAAGACCCTAGACGGCGTGCGGTTTTAGTCGGTAAGAGTCCGACATAACCTGCCCCGCTGGCCGCGGGGTGGGTATCCATGAGGATTTCCGCACGAAAAAAAAAAAAAAAAAAAAAAAAGGTGAGCGGAGCAAAATTATAAACGTCAACAAATCGGACATATTTCCATACGGGCATGTGCCTATGGAATAAATGGGTGTCACGGGGACACTGAGATCTTTCCTCAACTTTGCAGTAGGTATGTTAATACTTCACAGAATTCGTTATTAGCAGGCACTATCGAATGGTGCAATAATACAGAATGTGTTTTTTTTACAAAATCAATAAGTTCGATTCGTGGCTATCAATATTGATTTTTTTTTAAATCCAATAATACAGTTTTAGTTTTCATCAAAATAGGCCCCGAGATGTGAGACTGCTTTAAGTATTTTTCGGTATTCCTCATAGTTTCGGACTTGACTATCCACGCCGGTTGAAAAGTTCATCCTGTATATTTCTCAAAGTGTAAATGCTAAGAAGCTGTTACTAAGGAGACTGAACCCGTGCACTTGTATAAAGTGACGTAATTTTAATTAAAACAAACTATTCAGTCTGGGGCTTTTACACATACACAATAGCACAATGCATCGAACAAGTTTGCAATCAATTATTTATGTAATGTGCTTGACTTGGGTGTGGCTAAGAGGACGAAGTATAAGGAAATAGGTATCATAAACTTATAAAGTAGTAGGTAAACATTGGAGATAGGTATTAAAAAAAAACTTGGATTATATGAAAAATATTTTTTTCTTTTGAAATTCTTGTCTGTTTGTTTGTGATGGACGCAAAAACTACTGAACGGATTTCGATGCCGTTTTTTTTTGTTTGAAAGCTCTTTTACAGACTTAAATTTTTCCGATTGTTTGATTACCATTGGTTAAGTAGAACCAGTGGTATGGCAAAAAACGATAACCGACCTCCGCGCGGATCCACCCGCGGGCATGAACTAGTACAACAAATAAACCTAATAAGGTAAATATTGTTCTGTATTCCAGTAATTGTCTGAAGGTATTTGTTTAACTTTTTCCTTAAAATAAAATTAACTAAATTGATTTGTGTGTAATTTTGTTACCATTTGATTTGAGGAAAATTATTATTTATATTCACGCCGGTTTGCTCTTTAACAAGATAATCGTAAGATTTAGGTAGTTTGACCAGAATTCATGTACCATCCATCCATCCATCCATTCATCTACATCTATCATCACGCTACTACCCAGGGGAGCAGAACAGTAATCATAATCGCGCAAAAACTTTTGCAGTAGGTAACTGCAAAACTAATTACGGGCATGTAATTTTTTTTAGTATGGGTTAAAATAGGTGCGCGTGAACTTAGTACCTATGTCACGTACCAGTACTTCCTACTTATATTATAAACGTGAAAGTTTGTAAGAATGTTTGGATGTCTGGATGTCTGAATAAAGTTTGGTTGAAATTTGGTGTAGAGATAGATTATAGTCTGGAATAACACATTATACCTTGTCTAATTTAGGATGATAATTTTGACAGCTCCAAGTAGGGTACCCCATATAGTATAATCGAAAATGAATCTTTCGATTTTCGATTATCGTTCCCATAGAATATGGAATCGATACTTACAAAAATACAAAAGCATTTAGTTTTTTATTATTTTACGTAACTTACTTCAGGATGACAAAAGAGAAGTTTTATAGTATAGTACTTATGTTTTGTGTTATACTTAGTTAATTAGATTATAAAAAAATGTAGTAGATAAGTACTTAATAATTTCAATAAATTAATTTAATTTCGATTCATTCGATTCATTTGTCTACAGTCAATTGTGCTGATTTCTTGCAAGTCGCTTTACTACGGCAAGTGGGCGGTACCTGTCTATGTGCTACGATAATTTTTGAGGTATCATCTCGTTGATAAAAATATGATACTTCATAGACGTGAACTGTCAAAATTATCATCCTAAATTAGACAAGGTATAGCTACTATTTGTCCCAGGAGTGGGTTCCCTACAGAAAAAAAGGTTATGGTTACAGACTTAAGTGTGATTTGGCCCAATAGCTAGTAAAGCAGTCATGCTTTTATAAAATTAAATAACTACTCAGCAGGTACCAATGATTCACACAGGGTGAGATCATTGTTGCATGGTGAATCATTCTTATATCGATGGTTTAACATGTAGCTAAAATAATATAACACGGGTCTTACAATATTTATATTTTTGTGAGGATTTTGCATATGAGTGGAATGACTAGAGGCAGAAGAGTCATGTGAAATACAACATAATAATTATATAAAATAGGTACCTAGTGTAAAGCATTTATTTCATTATTGACTAGCTTATACCTGCGGTTTTGACCGCGTGGACGTCGGTTTTTGCGTTTTTTGACTATATTCACGATTCTATTCAACCTGTTGCGATTGAATATTTTTTTACATAGAATCCAAATTTTTTTTCCAAAATCAAAGTAGCCAAGTTACTCTTTAAATCAGCTATCTGCCAGTGAAGTCAATATCGGTTCAGCCATTGCAAAGATTAATCGGAGCAAACAGACAGACAGATGGACAGAAATTGTGAAAAAATATTTTGGTATTAGGTATATACCGTGTATACATCTAAACACACTTAGTCAAATGTGGCTATTTTTTACAAACAGACACTCCAATTTTATTTATTTGTTGTATGTACATACATTCATATATACAAATCACGCCTTTTTCCCATGGGGGTAGGCAGAGACAACATCTTTCCCCTTGCTACGATCTTGGCATACTCCTTTCGCTTCTTCAACTTTCATAATTGTTTTCATGTTGTAATGTATAGATACATAATCTCTAATAGAATTCCACATCACATACCTTTATGAGTCCAGTAGCTTGCCATTTGTCAATAAATGCATACAGCCCAACAGCAATTGTCAATCCACCGAATAACTGAAATTGGAATGTAATGCTTAATTCAATGGTTTTGAAGTTCCTTATTCACAAAATCATGTATAGGAATGCAAATTGTGAGTATTTCGTGAGGTTCCTTTATTTTCTTCTGTACTGCTAAAGTGGCAAAAAGAGCCTTAACTGTCATTGTATTTATTTCATCAAAATTTGCATTTGCTTATGGTTAGTAAGGCTTGATAGTGGACGCTTGATATTTTTGTTTAAATTGTTACTTAAAATTGGCAACTTTTCAGTTGAGCAAATAAATTGTTTCATTTTTATCAAACAGCTGTGTCAAGTTTGTAGAGTAAATTTAGGAATTGTTTCTTGAACATACTTGGTAGGTTGGTTAGCCGGCTGGACATGTAATTTTTGTCACAAAAATGTTTTCATATATTTTTTAAGACATGTTAGTAAGGTTTGTTGAAATTTAGCTTCTGTCGTGTAAGAACTAAGTAGCAATATGTATATTAGTTCGTACAAATGTGTAGCAAAATTGCTGATAGATATACAGTGCATGGAGTTATTAAAATATTGAAAGAAAAATTTCACTGATTACATTTTTATTTTAAATTGAAATGTTTAATTTTTTAAATTCAGTATTATTCTATTTTTAAATTAACGTGCAGTTCACAAGATTTGTACATATGTCCAAGTACAGGTCAGCTGTTAAATAAATGATACTAAAATTTTATGAAGGATTATATTATTTTGATTTAAGTAAGTACATAGATTTTTTCTCTTTATAAAGCTGTATGAATGAAGCATTAAAGAATATAAATAAATCCTGTAAACATAGATTTTTAAATCATGGTATAGTTGTTAGAAATAAATGATTGCTGCCATCGAATATAATAATATAAATCTCAAATAAGAATAACTTAGTAAGCTGACACAGGTTCATTGTTACCCAATTATAATATTTAATTAAATAAATTATGAACAATAGCGCACAGATATCGCACCATAGCGCTACAAAACCTAAACAATGGAAGACGGATGTGGTCAGACAACAAAACTAAACTGTGTGGGATTCTGATACTCCGAACAGATGATAGAAAACAATGATTCACACACTAACAATGATGAATGAAATTTCAAAAATTCACCACTTTCCTGTCTTAATATGCGAAAATTTCAACTTTCTAGACATTACTACATATATATTTTCAGTCAAAACAAATAAATCAAAACATAACTTACCCAAAATACAAAATTTAGCACAAAAATCATATATTTCACAAATCCGCTCACATAAGTGAAGTTTGGTCCTCTACGACGGTGCATTTTTTCACTTATTGTAGTACGAAACAATGTACAGAATATTATATTTTGTATTTTTAATTAATGTTTATTCTTAGATATATAATAAAGACTAAAATATTGAATTATTCAATTCACGTCCATAATATCCGATTGTTCTGCTGAACTGACAGCTACACTCTGAGCATAGACTATAACTGCAATTTTTAGTCCAATAGTGCACTGTCCTCTTTGGTAGTCTTTCTTTTTGGAAGGACTCTTTGGTCGCACATCAGTCGGATTCGGATGCGTTCATAAAACTGTGTTCTGTACTGTAAACTATTTTGTGACTGTGAAAGTGTTTGAGTATTTATATTACCTACTGCATAAATATTATCATGAATAAATAAATACTACCTACACTTAAGACGTGTCAGCGTGTGCATGTTATTGCAGCTTTGGAAGTAAGCAAGAGAAATTGGCGTTCGTATGCTGATGATTCGGCGCCTTTAAGAAACATTACTGCAACATCAGTTTAAGATCTCAACCACCATTGGGATTAAACTTCAGGCGCTATTGCTATTGTAAAATAATAAAAATATACTTAATAATATTTATTGTCGCAAATTGTAGACGTGTAAGTACGAACTCGTGATTAAATGGTCAGCCGTCGTCGGTCGGGTGAAATAGAAAATTTTTTGTGGCATTCATTCGGCGTTAGACTGCTAAGTAAAGTCAGAGATCGCGGGTTCGATTACGGCTCAGTGCCAATATTTGTTTGCATTGTCCGGTTGTTCTTATGTATCTTACTTATGTACGAATTTACAAAAAAAATCTCTGTCGGTACCTACCTACAGGTGGTAGATAAATGGTAGATATGCCTCAGTTTGAGAACATAGGGATTTTTTAAGCTGGGGTAGGCAGAGGTGTAGTGAAAGCACATCAAAAGTTTGTTTCTAGCCACAGACACGAAATAATTCGCTTTGGTTGAATTCAACTGCTTTTGGAACTTATTTATGTGCCAAGCACCTTGTTAAGGCTCATGCAAACGCGTACCACGTATCTATATAATAATCATTTTAAGTCAATACAAAGAGGTCAGTGCGGTATCGCCTTATGTGTCGACCGTTGATTTGGAGGACCCATGGGAGGACCCTGCGCGCATGCGTACGCCCAGAGATTTACCTAGTAAAATCACAGTAACAAGTTATCTCTAACATTACACGAAATAGTATACCATAACCCGATTTTTTTAGACATTCCCAAAGTACAGACAGACAGCTAATTTACCATTTTATAATAGTATAGATGCAAATACTTCGATAATGATCTGTACTTATAAAACGATAACCATCAGTGCACATTTGAAAGAATTTTAGGGTTCCGTTACCCCAAAAAGAAAAGACAGACGAAATTATGAGATCACTTCGAGGTCCGGCTGTCAGTTTGTCTGGGCAGCCCATTTGTAGTTACGCCACTTATAATTGCTTAAAATCAAAGAATGCTATTAAAAATAAATTAATATTATACCTTATTAGATAGTATGCACTGCTGTTATTTCAAATCCTGGCATTTCGGGCTGAAATATAAATTCCTAGTTATTGTCCAGAATGCCAGGGCATACACTTAATGAATTAGGTGGGTTTGTGCGCTGGCATTTGGGGCGCTCAATTGATGCTCAAAATGCCAGGGCATATAAATCCATCACTGAGCTATCCCATTATCTATTATTTAATGTGCTTATTCGGCGAGCTATATTAGTAACCACAATAACGGTTAGTTTGTCCTACAATCGATTTGTGTACGGAACCCTCAATGCATGAGTCCGAGTAGCATTACACCGTTTTCTACATTATTTCATTACTATGCATAATATGAATTTTAACGTCTTTATTTATACTCCGTTAAGTAAAGTATAATGTTATTGTTTTGAAGGGCCTCGTCAGTAGTATTGCTAGTGATATTTTTCAATTTAAAACAATAGGTGACAAGTTATTTTCGCCAGCGTCAATGTGTGTGTGTTACCTACTGTTTTCATTTTTTTTTACGTTTTTTTTTGTACTCAGATCTATTTGTTTAATCGAAAAGTAGCAAATGAATTACCTAATACTTCTTTATTTATTTAACAGTGGTGTGCCTCGGATTTCAGAATAAGGTAAATTCATGCTAACATTAGCGCTTTGACTATACATTAAGTTATATAAGTATACTTCTGGAAGGAAAAATGGAGAAGAACGGAAACTAGCCTCCTTACCTACTAACCAGATCCTAGACTAACTTTTCCTAATAGTTTGAAACAAGAGAAGTCGAAATCCAAGATCGAACCTGTATCATTTCCTTTCTAAAGGCAGATCCTGACCAACCGAGCTACTTGGACATGTCCTGAATACTTGAAATTGTTCTATACATACATTTTATGGCCACTTGGGCCAGGAGGGACCTGGAACTATTTTATATTCTGTTGTAGGTTGACTAAGAAAATGATATAATTGAACCCTTTGAGAAGAGCACTTCAGTACCGTGTCAGAAGTACCTATATGTCTCGTATGCCTATTTACGAATAGGTGCATAGAGGCTAAAGTACCCAGTATGAAGGTTTTGATGCTAATAAGGTACCTACTTATTTTTATTAACACGCTTTGTAAAAATAAAATAAAATGACGTAAAACAATTTCTAGATAGAAACACTTTGTGAAAATTCCGATCAACAAGCAATACCGAACACTCCAACCGACTTAACCCCACTGGAAGCAACTAGGAATTCATTGGAAAAAAATCCCAATTATCCCCACAGGGTGAGACAGGGAACTTCATAAAAAAGTTTACCCAACTTGATGTTGCTATAAACTATTCCCCACTGTTGCTAGAAATGATAAATAATAAAATGAAATTTTAAGCAATTGCATGCTAACAATTTACAATGATTTTCTGATCGGAAAAATGATCATCCAGGACGGGACTTGAACCCGCGACCAATCCCTTACAAGGGGAATACTCTGACCAATATTGCAATTGTTTTTAAACATTATTTTTAGATTCTCCGCCCGATTAATTGAATGAAATTTTAAGCAATTGCATGCTAACAATTTACAATGATTTTCTGATCGGAAAAATTGCAATATTGTTCATTGTTACCGTAGTTCGAACGAATTACGGTAGATGGCACCACCGGCGCCCTAAGCCGTAGAATATATCGGAAAATTTCGAGCATCTAGAACGGGTCCAGGTAGCTCAGTTGGTCAGAGTATTTCCCCTGTAAGGGACTGGTCGCGGGTTCAAGTCCCGTCCTGGATGATCATTTTTCCGATCAGAAAATCATGATAAATAATAGCATTAAATGTGTCGAAACTTTGATCCCGTACTTAATATTAGTGATTATACTAGGTGGTACAGTTTGATGGCACAAATTTGCCTCAAATTGGGCCGGGTAGGTACCACCGTGCACCCTGCGAAAAACCCTCCATAGTAACCCAACCTCGGTTGGGTTGCGTTCAGGGTTCAGCAGGTGCATAGCCGGGGCTTGAGGTGATGGTTGTTGCAGCACTAGTGGGACCAGTGGGTATTGGTGTAGTCTATGGCGTGGGGCTTCATGGCGTGGGTCGACCCGCCGGACAGGGAGACCCGTAGAAACGGTGGTGCCGCTGGCCGCCCGCGGCATAGTACAGGGGCCCAACTGGGGCTAACCACCTCGGAAGGCTGCCCCACCAGGTCGCGCATAATCCCGATATGGTTCGTCGTGCCGGTTGGTGACCGGAGTGGGAACCCGGCGACCATATTCGGGAGGGTACGGGGGCCCTTCCGTCCGGCGGGTCGGTCTCCGCCGTGCCTCATTTCCATGGACGAAACCAATCTCCACGCTTTGTCACGCGGTGCTGCGACAACAATCACCTCCCTTTTCACGCCTTCTCTTCCCTTTTATTCATGGCAGCGCAAAATAGAGAAAATGGCTATACAGCGGCTCGACTTTTTCCCACCAAAGCACTTTTTGAGGTGGAGTCCACGAACATCTGTGGACTCCATACAAACCTCAACGCCGTCCACCACCACCTTGAGACGGCGCAGCCAGCCATGCTCTTTCTGACGGAGACGCAAATACGCCGCCCTGACGACACGACCTACTTGCTTTACCCCGGCTACGTTATTGAGGAAAGTTTCCGGGCGAAGGCCGGGGTGTGCGTGTTTGTTAGGGCGGATGTTTGCTGTCGCCGTCTGCGCTGCCTAGAGGACCCCTCCTTCTCCGTCCTATGGGTACACGTAGATCATGGCTCTTCAAGCCAGATTTATGTGTGCCTATACCGCTCCCACACAGGAGATGCCGAGACAACTCGACTCTTTGAATATCTGAGTCAGGCGGCAGATGATGCGCAGGAGCGGTTTCCGAACGCGGAATTGGTAGTTTTGGGGGATTTTAACGCCCACCATGAGACCTGGTTGGGCTCCGCCAAAACAGACCATGCGGGAAGAGCCGCCCACGCATTCGCTCTCACGCATGACCTGACCCAATTGGTGCACCAGGTCACCAGGATACCAAGAATATCAGGTCAAGCGCCCTCTTTGCTAGACCTTCTGCTGACGAGTCACCCAGACCAGTACAGTGTGTCGGTGCATGCCGCTTTAGGTAACTCCGACCACTGTATGGTCTGTTCCAAGGTGCCCATCGTAGCGCCCCCACGAACTGCGCAGGGGAAGCGACGGCTTTGGCACTACTCGTCAGCAGACTGGGATGGACTCCGTGATTACTATGCGTCCATCCCATGGGCTGATCGCTGCTTTAAACATAGGACTCTATCGGAAAGTGCTACTGCGGTCACCGGTGAGATCAGTTTGGGTATGGAATATTATATCCCATACACTGATGTCACCGGTACCCGCAAGGCGCGTCCCTGGTTTGGGCGCGAGTGCGCTGAGGCTGTTCACCAGAAGCAGCTGGCGTACCGCGCCTGGACCAGAGCAGCCGCGCAGCGCGATCCTGGCGTAGGCCGGTTTAAGGCAGCGTACAACAAAGCCACAAAGGTATGCAAGAGGGCTTACATCAGAGCGGATGCCCAGCGCATTGCACGGCTTGGGCAGGACCTTGTGGCGCACCCCACGGGCAGCCGTGGCTACTGGCGTCTGGCCAAGGCCGTGCAATCAAACTTCTGCCAGCCTTCGCTGCCCCCGTTGCGGAACCCCGATGGATCGCTGGCTCATGAGCCGCAGGAGAAAGCTGACTTGCTAGCTAATCTCTTTGCGGCTAATTCCCGAATTGATGATTGCGGTATGCAGCCTCCGACACTTCCTAACTGTGACCACGCAATGCCTGATATTTTTATCAGGCAACGCCATGTTCGTGCAGTGCTGCAATCACTCGATGTCCGGAAGGCCAGTGGTCCCGATGGAATTCCAGCGGTGGTTCTACGAAAATGCGCAGCGGAGTTGTCTCCCATGCTTACGCGACTGTACCGCATCTCATACACCTCGGGTACAGTGCCGCCAGCTTGGAAGGAAGCGAATGTGCAGCCGATCCCCAAGAAAGGGGATCGGTCAGACCCGGGCAATTATCGACCCATAGCCGTCACCTCAGTGCTGTGCAAGGTGTTTGAACACATCATCAACGCACAGCTCATGCATCACCTAGAGGATCACTCCCTAATTAATGACCGGCAATATGGCTTCAGGCCGAAACGGTCAACGGGTGATCTTCTGGCGTACGTCACCCATCTATGGGGTGAGGCTATGGACAAGCATGGCGAGTCATTGGCTATCAGTCTTGACATCGCCAAAGCTTTCGATAGAGTCTGGCACAAGTCACTTCTTTCCAAGCTGCCTGCTTTTGGTCTACCTCCCCTATTATGCAGCTGGGTTAAGAACTTCCTGCAGGAGCGCCGCATCCGAGTGCTCTGTGATGGGCGGGCATCGGCTTTCTTGCAGATCAATGCAGGTGTACCGCAGGGGTCCGTTTTATCGCCTACTCTGTTTCTTCTGCATATCAATGACATGTTGTCAGCAGGCAGCATTCATTGTTATGCAGATGATAGCACCTTGCACGGACGATATCACGGTCAAGCTGCGGACAAGCAGGCTGACGTAGGGGAAAAAAGACAGCTTCTTGTCACTGAGCTTGATCGGGTCTTGAATCTCATTTCGCAGTGGGGCTCTGAGAACCTGGTCGAGTTCAATGCCAAGAAGACGCAGGCTTGTGCGTTTACAGCAAAGGTATCTCCTTTCCTTCCACTTCCTACTCTTCAGGACACTCCACTGCCACTTCGGGATAACCTAGATATACTTGGCATGGATGTTCGCTGCAAACTGAATAATAAAAACTACATCGAGAGCATCATCAAAACGGCCTCGCGGAAACTCGGAGTCCTGAACAAGGTGAGACGGTTTTTCACGCCGGAGCAACGGTGTCTTCTGTACAAGGCATAAATCCGTTCCGGCGTGGAATACTGTTCTCATCTCTGGGATGGCTCTGCTCAGTACTTGTTAGATGCTCTCGACAGGTTGCAGCGACGCGCGGCCCGTATTATTGGGAGTCCCGAAGTTACCAATACTCTCGAGCCCCTGCAATTGCGCAGAGATATAGCATCTTTGGCAGCTTTTTACCGCATATACCATGGGGAGTGTTCCGATGAGCTCTACCAACTAGTCCCACCCTCTCCATTCCTATACAGAACAACACGTGCAAGGCTGAGATACCACCCTCATATGGTGCAAACAATCCCATCAAGAACCAAGCGGTTCGGTGCCTCTTTCCTTTGCCGCACCATCAAAACCTGGAATTCTTTACCAGCTCACGTGTTTCCTTCCTCATACAGTCCCGGGTCCTTTAAGCGGGGCGTGAAAAAGCATTTGATGAGGCCGTCAAGCTGAGAGCCACCATTTTGGCACTGTCGGTGTTTGCAATGGTGACTCCCATTATAGAGACTTTGCCTCAGCTTACCATCAGGCGAGGTGAAGTCATGTTGACGTGACCGACATAAAAAAAAAAAAAAAATATATAGCATTAAGACTGGTTAGCAGCGCATAATTTGTTTGATTGCAAATATAAACGTAAATTTTACCGTAACGCATGGAAAACCTCTCAAAAGGCCGGGTAAAAAACGTTGCAACATCGAATGCCAATGTTAAGTAATTCCTTGTGCATGAAGCAAAACAGCTTCGCGGTCACATACACCGGCGGTCATTCACTAATTTACTGTTGCATGTTTATTAAATAATTTATATAATACATTATGTATAATATATTATAAAAAAAATATTATTACAGTAAAACGCGCTTCTTACCGGATGCAAGAATTAGTTAATACCTTTTTATCGTGTGAATACACATTGTTGTGCAATTTACGGTGAAATACCTATCCCACCAAAAACATAAATGTAAAAAAGGAGAGCCAAGTTCAATATCAAAAGTATGCTTGGCTATGGGTTCCGCCGCAAAAATAATGGAGATCTAAATGAGTGCCAAGTTCTATGCAAAATTGAAATATGTATTTATAGGAACAAAATAACACTATGAACAAGTATTAAACTCTATTTTTCTTTGCTTTATTGGAACCTATTATAACAATTGCTGTTATTTAAAAATGTGAGATCTTAAAGTAGGCTAGACTTGACTTGGCCAGTTTCCATTACATCAGTCATTTTTATAAAGTTATTCAAGATATAATAATATATAAGTATATTTTAATTCTGATAAAAACTATACTCTCGGATGTTTATAGGTACCGGTAACTAGACACTTTATCATCAGGTTTAGTAGAAGTAGGTACCTACACACATTTATTATTTTATAGTAACTAGTTTGAACCAGAATACTTTATGTTATCAGTTTCATGGCCCTTGCCCGTCAAGGCCTGTCCACCAAGGCACAGAGAAGTTTCCCTCCAGATTTTCTGTTCGGCAGTTCGTCTTCTGCTTATCAGGTCGAGGGTGCATGGAATGAGGATGGTAAGTCAGCACAAATTACTTTACTGAACTTTCAGTTTTAATTGTTACATATAATGGTCTATTTTTGATCAGGAAAAGGCGAAAGTATTTGCGACTTCATGGTTCACAACAGACCAGAGTCAGTAAAAGACTTCAGTAATGGTGACATCGCCGCTGACTCCTACCACAACTACAAGCGTGATGTTGAGATCATGAGGGAGTTGGGCCTCGATATCTACCGGTTTTCTCTATCATGGACCAGAATCCTACCGACTGGCTTCAGCAACGTGATCAACTATGCTGGCATCGATTACTACAATAACCTCATTGATGAGATGTTGAAATACAACATTATTCCCATGATTTCGCTCTATCATTTTGATCTTCCACAGAAACTCCAAGAACTGGGAGGTTTTACAAATCCTTTGATTGTGACTTGGTTTGAAGACTACGCTAAAATTGCGTTTGAAAACTTTGGAGACAGAGTGAAGTTCTGGGTGACCTTCAATGAACCTGGTAGCACCTGTTACAATGGTTATGGCTCGGATCAGCTTCCTCCTATGTTGAATTCAACTGCTTTAGGAACGTATTTGTGTGCCAAGCACCTTATTCTGGCTCATGCAAATGCGTACCACCTATATAATCATCATTTTAAACCGATACAACGAGGTCAGTGTGGTATCTCCGTATATATCGACGTGAAGCAACCTCTCACGGATTCTTTTGAAGATAAGTTCGCTACTGAAATCAAGAACCAGGGGGATGTGAGGAAAATATAACTGCTCTTTAAAATTACTTCCATGTAACTACTGGCTGTACAGATGATATTTTTATTTTATTTCAGTGGGCCCTGTACACAGAGCCTCTTTTTTCTGCTCATGGTGGCTTTCTTAGGGAGTTAACATAACGAGTTGCTAAGAAAAGCTTCCAGCAAGGTTACTTAAGATCACGTCTGCCGGAATTAACTAAAAAAGAGAGGAATTGGGTTCGTGGAGCTGTAGACTTTTTGGGCGTGAACCATTATACCTCTAATCTGGTCTCTGCTAAGAAATTCACAAATTTTGCAGTTGAGCCTTCTTTAGATGATGATCTAGGTGTTGACCTTCATACACCTAATGACTGGCCTGCATCAGCGTCTACTTGGTTGACGGTATGTTATGAAGTTTCATAATTGAGATCAACCATTCAAATCTACCAGCTAACATTACTAACCTGTTCATTTTATTGTAAGTGTTCTTTGCTGCACTATAAACACTTGGATTTCTTGCCACACTCTTCTCACAGGAAGTATTCATCAATCAATAAATTAGCCTATTTCAGTCCACAGCTAGACATAGGCCTCTCCCAATGTACACCATAGCACCCGATCCGCCGCCTTGCGCATTCAGTCTATCCCAGCTACCTTTTGACGGTCATCCGTCCATCGTGCTGGGGGGCGTCCTACTTTCTGCTTTCCAATTCCAAGTACCTATCCATCATAAAGTATCATCTTCTCATCAAACTGAAGACCTAAAGTTTCATCCTTTCTGTGATTCCACCCACGGCTTATCGTCAAGTTATATTGACGTGACGTATATTTAAAAAATTGTTTGTATAATTCACTATAAATGGTTGTTTTGTCCAGAGAGCTCCAAGAAGTACTTATAATACATTAATTGAACTCAAAAGAAGATATAACAATCCAGTTATTTATATCACTGAAAGTGGCTGGTCTACCGCTCCAGAAAATGGCCTGATCGATGACGACCGGATCGCGTACTACAGGGAAGTATTGGAAGATGTACTGGATGCCTTGGCTTGTGGTGTTAACGTCAAAGGATTCATGGCATGGAGTTTGCTAGACAGCTTTGAATGGTCGAAAGGATACACGTAAGTTTTATTTTTGGGCTCACGACGTTTTGCACCGGGGCGATGTGATTATTTGGTTCGCTGTCAACCTAATGACTGGTTACCCTCTTGGCAAGGTACGCAAAAAAAAGTTTTACAAGTCTCTATGGTGGGAGTGCGGGGTGACACAGTCGATACGTGCCAATTAACCAATTATAATAGGTATTTTAAACTAATCGTAGATTCACAGCGCTCACGCCATTGGTTAATCAGTATTTTTGATGTTCAAGATGTTTTCCAGCACTCATGCCATCTTTTGTTCGCAGAGAGCGTTTCGGTCTGTACCAGGTTGATTTCGAGGACCCAGCGCGCACGCGTACGCCCAGAAAATCAGCGTTCGTGTATAAGCACATCATTAGGACCCACTGCATTGATCACAACTACGAGCCTGAGTCCTTGACCATGACTATTGATGAGGCCCCTTCGTACAATACACTACCTGACTTAAATAATTATTTATATACATTAAAATACTAATATGAGTACCTACCTACAGTTTAAAGTAAATACATATATTATGTACGATACATTCTTATAGCAAAAAAGAAACATTTTTAAAATTATTATTATGAAATGTCTAGACTAGACTAACTGTTGCCAAAAAATTATGCGTCATGTGTGAGTAAGCTGATGTACGTGTTGTCTTTAAACTGACAGTGGCTTCAAATATTTTCCCCTACTCCATTAGAAGTCGTGAAGTACGTGTCGTAAAAAATATATAAAGTATTGTCTATCATACCTCTAATCTGATAATAAAATAACATGAACAGTAAAATAAAACAAATAAGAAATCAGAGTGTTTTATTTAATTTCATTTAGTTAGTTTTTAGTATTATGAACACACTGTGTGAGAAAGCCAGGATTAACCATGGAATAGGAAAGCGGCTCTTAGGCATCAAAGCGCAAGCTTGCAACCAGAATTGTTGACGTTCGTATGATGATGAGTCTGATGCCTTATGCCTTAAGAAATATTGCCGCAATCATAAGTATACCTATGTGATAAAGAAAAATATCAGGCGCTTTTGCTATCCATCCATATACTTCTATACTAATATTATAAAGAGGAAAGATTTGTTTTTTTGTTTTTTTGTTTTTTGTTTGTAACGAATAGGCTCCGAAACTACTGGACCGATTTCAATAATTCTTTCACCAATAGAAAGCCACATTATCTGTGAGTAACATAGGCTATAATTTATCCCCGAAAAATTTAGGGATCCTTACTAAAACTTCAATAATGTAACCCAAGGTGTAAAAAAATGACCTAAACAAATTACTTACATCGCGTGCGCTGCGAAAACTATTGAAGATAGAACAAAATAATGTACTGTGGAAATGTACAACTTAAAAAGGTCTACATAAAAGTCCGCGATAGCATATGTCTACCTAATAAGGGTAGCCCACAGTAACCATTTTTATCTTTACAAATTACAAAAAAATTAATGTGTCATTTTCGAAGCTAATTTTAACAATACAGTATTATTTCTTATCCAATTAAATACGTTAGATACGTTGTACGTTTAATGTAGATCAAAATTGCCATTTACACTATATAATTACCATAAATAGTTTAAGAGCTATCGCAATATGAAAAATAATGCGCGGCGAAATAAATGCAAGTTGAAATGCGGACGTAAATCAAACCAATATACTTCGGGACATTATAGGTACGTAGATAGGTATCTAAACTGTGCTCAAAGTATTATGCTCTATACACGCAGCCCTCGGGGTGGGAGTCCTCACACTGCCGGTGCTGATCGCGGCGATGGTGCAGAGTGCGGACGCGTGGTTGGCCGCCGCCTCCTTCTGCGAGCAAGTGATACTCGAGAAAGAGGCGGCGGAAAAGGTTCGGGAGAGAAGCAGGCCGAGGCGGCGGCGCGCGAAGGCGCCCCCCCCCCCCCCCCCTCCTATTCCGGGTCATGACGGGAACCACGTGGTTCTCAAACCCGAGGGGGCCATCTCGAATCCGGAGATGGCCCGGGTCAAGCCGGGGTGCGAGGGAAATGCTCTTTGGGCCACCTTACACCCTGGCGTCTGAAGACCCTAGATGGCGTGCGGTTTTAGTCGGTAAGAGTCCGACATAGCCTGCCCCGCTGGCCGCGGGGTGGGTTTCTATGAGGATTTCCGCACGGAAAAAAAAAGGTATATCTTTGTATTCCCATCCAAATAAATTATATCTTAATCAAGACTTTCAATAATATTGTGTAAAAATTATTTAAAGACTGTTTGAGTTATTGAAATCGGACGTCAGAGGAGGGGATTGGGGAGATAGGGAGGGGGGTTGTGAGCTCTGGCTACCCTTCTTACCGGCGGCGGTAACACAACACAATGTCTATTATGGCTGCGGTCTTCTGTACCCCCTGTCACCCCATCTCCTCTTTTCCGGGGTTCGGAAAAGAGGTAAGGACATCATGCTTTTTTTATACCATTTAAGTGGCAGACGAGCTCACGGCCCACCTATGTGACCTATGCACCTATGGACGTGCACAACATCAGGGGCGTCACACTCGCGCTGCCGACCCTGCAAAATCCTTCTAATGCCCTTCTTGAAGAACCCCATATTATAGCCGCCAGGGAAAACCACTGCAGGGAGATCGTTCCACAGCCTAAGCGTGCGTGAAATGAAATTTTTTTCATACCTTACAGTACGCACTGCAGACGGATGCAACGTGTGGGGATGAATTCCCTGCCTGTGGCAAGCAGTGCGATGATAGAAAGTGGCTGTAGGCATCATAAATCAAACAATTCCCATCCCAGGGTCAACTGGGTAGCGCGGGATATGCTCTAAGTAATCTTACACCCCGGCAACTGAAGACTTGAGACGGCGGCGTGCGGTTTTTTGGCAAAAAGGCATTTGAAACAGAATTCGCAATCCACGCGGGCGGAGCCGCGGGCAACAGCTAGTACTATATATACCTAATATTATAAATGCCAAAGTAACTCTGTCTGTCTGTCTGTTACACTTTCACGCCTGTACCGCTGAACTGATTTTGATGAAATTTGGTATAGGGGTAGATTAGATTAGACCTCGAGACATGGGCTATGTTTAGTCGCGATAACCGACATCCACGCGGGCGAAGCCGCGGGCTAAAGCTACATTAGGAGGAAGTAGGATTTTATAGAAAAACACTCATAGCATCAAATTAATACATTTATTCACAAATATAATGTTTACAATATACGTAGACATAGTACCTATCATGGGTACCTGTTTACCCATAGGATATCCGGTAGATTACCAAGGTATTCTACAACTACTTTTAATAAAGTTTCTGTAATAGCTATTAATTTACATACCTATTAAACAAAATTTCAATAAGTTATATTATTCAGATGTCAGTTCAATCTAACGTCAGGAAGTGGTTCTATTCTAATAGGCTACCACGATTAAAAATAGTAGGCCACAAAGTTTGAAAATGAAATGGATTTGGTACGAATAGATGCATAATAAAATACGAAAAAAAAAACAAATACTACTTATAAAACGTTTAGGCCACTACACACAACAAAAAGTTATTCAGTCACAACAAAAGGTTACCAGGGGTTAAGGTTAGGGGGTAGGGGGTAGGGGTAAAGGTTACACAGGGGGTGTACGGGGAACCGCTAGTGGATGAAGCCAGTGGGTTATTGGATCGTGCCCACCTGAAACTTATTCTCACTACTTTTCACACAGCCTCTTCTGATGACGAAATTCTTTGAATTTTTGAAAATAGAGAAAATTCACAAAGTTTTACCTAACTTAGTTATTTGATTTTATTTATAATACAAATAATTATTTAAGTAAGGTAGTGTAGTGTACGAAGGGGACTCATCGATAGTCATGGTCAAGGACTCAGGTTCGTAGTCGTGATCAATGCAGCGGGTCTTGATGATGTGTTTGTACACGAACGCTGATTTTCTGGGCGTACGCGTGCGTGCCGGGTCCTCGAAATCAACCTGGTACAGACCGAAACGCTCTCTGCGAACAAAAGATAGTATGAGTACCCAAAACATCTAATCAACTAATGACAGGAGTCCTTCGAATCTCTGATTAATTAATTGGTGAACCGCAGCCGTCGCGGCCTGCACTTCCACCAAAGAGACCTGAAAAACGCTTTCTGCGCAGTTAGAATTTGATGGCATTTTTTTTAATACTACTTAGGTGGCAGACAAGCACACGGCCCACCTGACGGGAAGCGGTCACCGTGGCCTATGAACGTGTGCAACACTAAGGGTGTCACACACGCGCTGCCTACCCTGAAGGGAAGTGGGGATGGGTGGGAAGGGGCGGGGAGGCTAGGAAGGGATGGAAGGAGAAGGGGTACAGTGAGCTCTGGCTACCCTATTTACCGGGCGGGAACACAACACGATGGTTATTACGGCCGCGGTGTTCTGTAGGGCGGAGGTACTACCCCAGTCGGACAGCTCATTTTGGACGGGAGATACCGTCGTGTCCTACCTCCTACATGCATGGCATGTACAAGATACAAGGCAGTTGATAGTAAGCAAAACAATTAATCGTCCCAGGGCAAAACGTTGTGAAGTTCAGAATTGAAACTTACGTATATCCCTCCAACCATTCAAAGTTGTCTAGCAAGCTCCATGCTATAAATCCTTTGACGTTTACACCACAAGCTAAGGCATCCAGCACATCTTCCAATACTTCCCTGTAGTACGCGATCCGGTCGTCATCGATAAGGCCACTTTCTGGAGTGGTAGACCAGCCACTTTCAGTGATATAAATAACTGGGTTGTTATATCTTCTCTTGAGTTCAACTAACGTATTATAGGCACTTCTTGGGGCTTTCTGGAGAAAATAAAACAATATAATGAATTACACAAACTATTTTTTTCTTTTTTTACTTTTCTTATTGGATAATATGACGTCACATCTTGCCTCATAGTACTTAAGGCAAGAGGGCGAAATCTTGGAAATAATGAAATAAATAGGTATTTGGTTTTTACTTTGATGACCATGATAGATTTTTGAAAAGAATTTCAAGTCATTATAGTGCAAAAAGAACACTCGGAACATAAATTAATAGATTAATAAGTAACTGAATAAATAGATTAACTAGTTAAATGGTTGAAGCTTACTTCTTCAAAATTAGTGACTTTGATCTACTGGGCTGCCTTAAAAAATTACATTACAAGTAGAAATTGCCTAGAAAAGCCTGAAATATAGGTTTACATAAACCTAGATCAGGCAGGTCTCAATAAATACATGAAAATCGTAATAAAAATAAAAAATAATAATAATTATAAAACTTCTTAACACACCGTCAACCAAGAAGACGCTGCTGCAGGCCAGTCATAAGGCGTATAAAGGTCAACACCTAGATCATCTTCAAAAGAAGGCTCAGCTGCATAATTTTTATTTTTTTTCGGAGCGACTAGATTAGAGGTGTAATGGTTCACGCCCAAAAAGTCTACAGCACCACGAGCCCAGATCCTCTCTTTTTTCGTGAATTCTGGCAGGCGTGACCTTGAGTAGCCTTGCAGAAAGCTTTTCTTAGCTACTCTCTCTGTTAGCTCCCTAGGAAATCCACCATGAGCTGAAAACAAAGGCTCGGTGTACAAGCCCCACTAAAATAAAAAAGATCAGTTGTGGTGCAACATGCGCAATGATTTAATTTGAAAAAAAAAAAACTTTCTACGCATACCTACATTTAAAGTCTAAAATTAAATGAGGGGAGTTCATTAGAACACATTTTCGTTCATGCTTTATTTTTGGCATGGCATTCGAAATGCAATTTTTTGTTCAATCTAACACACAATAGCAGAGTTAATATTAATATTAATATTGCTGGTCAATTGGTTCCGTGCATCCAGTGCAATAGTCACATGGAAATAATTTGTAAAACAGTTATTATTTTACTTACATCTCCCTGATTCTTGATTTCAGTAGCGAATTTATCTTCAAAAGAATTCGTGAGAGGTTGCTTGAGATTGATATTTACGGCGATACCGCACTGACCTCGTTGTATCGGCTTAAAATGATAATTATACAGGTGGTATGCATTGGCGTGAGCCAGAACAAGGTTCTTGGCACACAAATAAGTTCCAAAAGCTGTTGAATTCAACATAGGAGCAAGCTGATCCGAGCCATAACCACTGTTACAGATGCTGTCAGGTTCATTGAAGGTCAACCAGAGCTTCACTCTGTCTCCAAAGTTTTCGAACGCAATTTTGGCGAAGTCTTCAAACCAGGTCACCATCAAAGGATTTGTAAAGCCACCCAGTTCTTGGATTTTCTGTGGCAGATCCCAATGGTATAGTGTAATCATGGGAATAATGTTGTATTTCAACATCTCGTCAATGAGGTTATTGTAGTAATCGATGCCAGCATAGTTGATCACGTTGCTGAAGCCAGTCGGCAGGATTCTGGTCCATGATAGAGAAAACCGGTAGATATCGAGGCCCAACTCCCTCATGATCTCAACATCACGCTTGTAGTTGTGGTAGGAGTCAGCGGCGATGTCACCATTGCTGAAGTCTTTTACTGACTCTGGTTTATTGTGGGTCGTGAAGTCCCAAATGCTTTCGCCTTTACCTGATCAAAAATAGACCATTATGTGTATCATTTAAGACTGAAAGTTGAATAAAGTAATTTATGCTGACTTACCGTCCTCATTCCATGCACCCTCAATCTGATAAGCAGCCGATGCACAGCCGAATAGAAAATCTGGTGGGAAACTTCTCTGCGTCCTGGTGGACAGGCCTTGACAGGCAACGAAGAAACTGATGAAATAAATTATTCAGGTTCAAACTAGTTTACTGCCGTGAATGGACATTATAGTAAGTACTTATAGACATGTTGATATTAATGTTATATCAAAAAGGTTCAAATTATGAGTGTAGAGGACTTTAAGAGCACTGGCTGCCACAGGGTCAATCTCCGGCTTCGAGATGGCCCCCTTGGGAACCACGGTGTCCCCGCATTATCCCCGGAAAAAAGGGGGGGGCGAACATCGCACCGATGTGTCTGGTTGGGTGCCAGAGTGACAGGTGGCAGTCCTGTCCACCCTCTCCCCCTGCGGACCTGCCCGAGGACTTCCGCATTGGCTGTAATTAGCCGCCGGTGGCAGCATCTCCCTTGTGTGTGGGAGGTGCTGCCGTGCCGTTCCGTTTTTCGGGTGCACTGCGTGAAGGATCCAACCCATGCATCCAGGAACGCAGCCCTGCATTCTGTAATTTTCTTAGCATTTTTTTTGTCACTATAATAGTAGTAAGTAAGTAGTGGTTCAGTGTATTATGTAGACGATAATTATGTATTACATAATGAATGCGATAATAAATTAGCGACTGACCGACGGTTTATTTGACTACAAGGTGGTTTCGCTTCGTGCACAAGGAATTAACATTGGCATTCGATGTTGCAACGTATGTACTCCGCCTTTTGTGAATTTTGCCATGCGTTACGGATACCTACTAAAGTATTGGTATTCAATGGTAACTATAAAGCCGCGGTAGCCTAGTGGTCTGGGTAATGGACTGCTGAGACGAGGTCTTGGGTTCGATCCCAGGTTCACCATGGCACACACCAATGACTTTTCGATGCTTTTCGAAGTTATGTTTGTATTTATCGCAGGTTTATAAGTGCCCGGTTAATGGCAATAGGCTCGCCACCTGTTACATTGGGACCTAAACATAAACTGGCTAAATGTGGGTGCTAGCACCTCGGCCTACCCCTTCGGGGATATAGGCGTGAGTTTACGTTATGTTATGTAACTACAAAGACCATGGCAATGATAACTAGAATAAAATGTGATAAGCAGTACTGTACGCCTTGGCAGGCCTTATGCACCCTATGTACCTACTTGCCCGTAAGCATCTCTTGCCGTCGACCGTCTTAAGGATTTTTCTTTGTTCTATGCGTCGACCCCACAGGCTCTCTCCAATACTTTATTCAGTCGGGTTGTCAACTCTTGTCTGTTTATTGCGATAGACGCAAAAACAACTGAATCGATTTTGATGCAGCTTTTTTTGTTTGAAAAGTCATGGTCTTACTTAAAATCTAACGCATGTTTAATCACAACGTGCTTGCCGAATTGTATGTATCAGTGAACTGGCTGATTCTAGTATCGTCAGTTGATTCTTCGATGCGTTGCGTCCGTGGGTTTTATGCATCCATGAAGGAGGATCAACGTCAGGCAGGCGAGGCGGCTGGTTATAAAGCTATGCTAAAACTTAGCGTGTTAAACAGGATAAGTACGTACCTTAATAGCACCAAGACTTTCATATTGGGTAGATACTTTAGCCTTCTATGCACCTATTCGTGAATAGGCATACGAGACACGTACTTCTGTTCTTCTACTGTAGCTCTTCTCAAAGGGTCCAATTATATATCATCTTCTTACTCAGGCCTACAATATAAGACGCTAAACTTATATTTTTCTATTCAATGCTAACTGTTGCAGGCAGCTTCACAAGCGTAAGCTTCTGTTCCCGTTTCTGGTTTTTATGGAAACCTATTCCAGGAAAAAATGTGCCTATATGATATTCCGGACTATACAATCTATCACTGTACCAAATTTTAGCCAGATCCGTTTAATCCTATCCAGAGACTTTGCCTCAGCTTACCATCAGGCGAGGTGAAGTCACGTTGACGTGACCGACATAAAAAAATCGTTAGAGCGTGATCGAGTGAATTTGACACGAAGGAAGGTATGATAATAAATTATTATAGCACCTGCAAGCTAGGACACAGCGCAGGCTTTTCTTTCGGAGCGCCTCAGAAGGCAGTCGCTTCTGCAAAAGACAAGATAAGCCAAAACAAGAGGAGAATCAAAAGAAAAATGTACCTTATTCTGAAATCTTTGGCACACCACTGTTATAAATTAGGTTGCATTCGATATTCCATAATAAAAATATGCTAGGTACTTTATTCGATTACAAAAATAGCTATGAGTACAAAAAAAGTAAAAAAAAAAACGAAAACATTAACACACTACACATTAACGCTTGCGAGTTAGAATAACTTATTTTTTTTACTTAAAAAACACCAGCAATACCACAGACGAGGCCTTTCAAAAACAATAGCATTATACTTTACCTGAAGAATTATATATAAGGCATTAAATTTCATGTGATGATGCAACAATATGTACAAAATAGACGGTCAAGTACGAGTCAGAGTTGCACCCTAAGGGTTCCGTACACAACTGGATTACGGCATAAACTTACCGATGCTGTTGTTACCAATAACTCGCCGAATAAGCACACTGAATGACTGAATGGATTATGGGCTGGCCGGGTTGGCCACGCAAACAAGTTCTAAAGTGGAGACCGCGAATCGATAAATGCTTGGTGAAGCGCCCTCAGCCAGATGAACCGAGTGCCTATACTGAGTTGCACAAAATTTTTTGACAGAAGTTGTCACTGAGTTATGTGAATCAGAGTGTCACGTGGAGCTAATTTGCTCACCGAAAAATGATTCCCACGTTTGCCACAAGGCGATGCTAATCCAATCCCATACAAGTTTGCGTTTACGCACTCACTACCGAGTGTGAAATGGCAAACGCAAAAACTTAGTATAGGCACTCTGATGACCCGAAAAAAGTAGCTTTGATACACGCTGGGTTGTAAACTGTTACTGATTAGCTAGCTGGCCTCTGGAGGCGTAGCGGTAGTGCATGAAACTGCTACGACAAGGGGCACGGGTTCGATGCCCGCTCAGTGCAAATGTTTGCATTGGTCAACGTGTTTCTATGTATAATAATATGTATGTATTCACAAAAAAAGTATATAAGTAGGTATGTATATCCTTACCCATAACACAAGTTAGTTGACTATGCTTACCATGGTTCTAGAGAGCGCTGTGTAAAATGTCGTAGAACATATTCATTATTATTATTATTTAATTAATTAAAAAACCCACCATACGTTCATGAGAAAAATTATTAGACAGACAGACTGACAGGCGAACCACGAAGTGATCTAATAAGTTCAAGTTTTCCTTCTGAGCTAACGGAACCCTAAAATCATTTGCATGTAGATCGAGGGTTATCGCTTATTATACATATCGTTATCGAAGTATTAATCGCATTGTTAATTTGTTAACTTTTAAATTATTTAATTATCCACTGCGGATAAAAATGATGTTAATTAATTTATGTCTGTAGCTAGAAACAACATATTTACTGCTGAATCTCTGCCTACCCCAGTTTGAGAAACCTCTAGGTCTAGAGAAGACCAGGGTTTCTCAATCTGGAGCAAATATGCTGCCCTGGACATCTAAAATGTCATTTCTTAGTATCATAATTCTATCATAAATCTAAGAATATGACAACACCACAAAATAGATAATCCAATAATATTCAGCGATGGCCCACACACGCTACAAACTTGACCCCCGCTTGCTGCGCCGCGCCACCACGCCCTTCAGTGTTGCCATATTAATTTCCTCATTTACCGAAATTTTACAGCCAACAAATTTTAAGAGAATTAAATAAATTGGATATACCTAATATTAATACCTATATTCTACTTTCGTAACTTTCACAGATCGGACACTAGTTTTGTGACATATTGAATAATTACAATTTAAAATACCTACTTCATTAAAACCTAATTTACAACATTATTATTTTTATCAAACAGTTTGACATGATCATATCGGTTAGAGGTAAATATAGCGACATGTCCGTTTGCATTTATCAGATGATGCACGCAACTTGTATAGGTGATATTATAGCATGGTCGTAAGCCCGAGTCATTATGCGTGTAATGTTGATGGAGTGATGATTCCTGTACTGCTATTATACTTTTTACAACTATGCGTTTGCAAGGAGGTAAGTAGTTTCAAGATTATATGTATATTTTTTTAGAAAATTTTACTTACAACACCTTTGGAATACTACTTACTAAGACTTTCAGGGACAAGTCAACTTCTTCCGCAAGAATCTGGAGCCATTCCCGGCTTCGAGACCCACGGGTTTAGGAACCACCGTGTCCCCGTTTTGCCTCCAGAAAAATGGAGAGAGTGGGGAGGGGGGGAGGGAGGATGAGCTGTGTATAGTTTTTTAAATAAACTTTCTATGTTCATAGGCTGTATACGTGGTAAATTTTGACTCACAAGTGGAGCTCTGCGATGCGGAGAGCGAGTCTTTTATTGATGTTTCGAACCTTCACGTAGACAGATACAATGAAACTACCGCTTTCTTGGACGGATACTTGGAATTTTTCAAAGAATTTGGTCAGAATACTATGGTAAGGCATCTTGTCTATTTTCTAAGCAGCTTCTTCTTATTAAGTCGCGAATATTATCTAGTATCCCTAGAGTTATTATGCAGTACTGTGTAAGTATATTATTTGGTTGTATCTTCAGAGCTCAAGCTTACCTGAACTGTTAGCTTTTCTGCCTAAATCTCGGGTAGCCTCTTTTCTCGGGGTTAGGCAAAAGCCGAGATAATAGATCAAAACAAAGGATAGAAGAGTGGACAAAGGGCACAAAGGCACTAAAGTGCAAGTTTCGAATGCAGGGCTAACGCTGTGATCTATTCAATAACAAAATCTATGCTCACATTTGTATGTTGAACGCATTTGCACTGATGAAATCCACCTTTAGTGATTTAATCCGAAGAATTGTTACCTGCATTATTTTTGCACAAATGAAAAGGGAATGAGTACCTTTCAACGCGCGTGTTTACAAAAGCATCTCCTTAAAAGCTTGTTTACCCAACATGATGGTGAGTGTTATGTTGAAGATGGATACGGTGCTCATTTGCACAATTCGTCTCAGCAACAGCTTCTTCAGCCCAAGATGGTGCGCGTATTGGGCTAAAGAAAGATAAGTGGATCGATTCCACAATTTTTCTGATCGAAAGCTTCATTAGCTCAACACTATGCAAGTTTACCTACTTGCTACACGCCTACACACGGCCCTAGTGGCAATATCGTTTTTTTTATTAAATTTGTTTCCAGGTAGAAATTATATTAGAGAGGGAAACTTCTGGAAAGTATGAAATAACGTTTACGCACGAGATTTTTGACTTCTGTGATGAAGTTGCATTAGGCAGTGAGAGCACCTACTACAGCCACTTCAAGGACGTGGACATACCTACACAGTGTCCTTTTGAACCGGTTAGTATAAGTACCTTTTTATATACCTATCAATATATGGGAGTAAATACACCCACAACATGACCAACCATTTCCTCATAATATTTTTGGTTAGTACAATATTAACTACTGGTTAGAAAAAAATATCTAGTAGGTAGATACATAATGATGCTTACAGATTATTATTCATATACTAGCCTGCATCTTTGACTCCACCCGCGTGATTCATAGCATGTCAAAAAACCCAAATTTTTTGACATGCTATGATTTTAAGTCTGACCATGATCTTTCAAACAAAAATACCGTATCAAAATCGCGGAAAAACAGACAAGAATTATAAAAAAGCGGAATGGTTCATATAACATAACCCAAGTACCTATTTTTTATATCTCTAGTGTAGAAATATAGCTGCTTTTACAATTTTATAATAGTTTAGATTCAAATTCCTTAACATATTTTAAATTCTTTTACAGGGCAAGTACAAAATCAAAGAGAAGGTGATAAAGACGGAGGATTTACCAGTGAATAGCGGTTCATGCGGCAGGTATCGGGTCTATCTCAGCCTCTTTGACCTTCCAGATAAAGAACGCAAGGCAGAAAAGGAATTGATGTTCTGCCTTCTTCTCAAAGTGATTATAGAAATGGAATGATGACTATTATGTATAGACCTAGCTAAAATTACATACTTTGTCGTTGTCAAATGTTTTTGTTATTTTTATTATTCTGTTTGTAATCTCAGTCTTAAGGTGAGAAGTCGGTGGATTTCAATTGGGTAACATAAAAGAAAGAACTGGTGTAAACTAAACCAACTTAAATGTGTCGGCTAATAAGAACGCGTGTAAGGTACCGTACCGTTGTACCGTAAAGTTAAGGTTGTTTTTTTTTATTACTATTTGGCTTTCAAAGGTCGTAAAGCGATGTTTAAATTTAATAGTCTATTATCTTCCCTGAGATATGGGCTAAATGTATATAATTAAGATTTTTTCAAATAACACTGGTAGTTCGCGAGTTCAAACCTCCGTATAAATTCTTCAGCTTTCTTATTTGCTTTTAGATTGCTAGATTTACATAGATTTGAGAAAACAAGCCAAAGTATTCACTATAGGCACTTAAATAAACACAATATTACATTAGAAATTGATTGTAATAAAACGCAATAAAAAAGGTAAGTATATGATTTATTGCAGCAAAAATATGAGACTAAGTATCTATTCAGCATCAGGATTATTAACAGCCTCGTCACTACTCGACTCGTAAGAGACGGGGTCTTTGGCTTTCACTGTAGTCTTCTCAACCTCGACTTCTTCCGAATTTACCTTAGATTTCTTTGACTTTCCCTCTGCTTTAGCTTTATGTTTCTTAGATTTGTGTTTCTTGTGCTTCTTCAAAACACTTTTTTCTGTGTCTGCTTGCGTTGCTTCTTCTGTGGGCTCAGGTGTCGTAGTTGTTGTTACAATAACTTCTTCACTACTTGATGAACTAGAGTCTTCTTTTTCTTCCTTCTCTTCATTTTCCTCCTCTTCTTTTTCTTCTTTTTCTTCTTTTTCTTCTTTCTCTTCCTTTTTAGCTTTCTTAGACTTCTTTTCTGCCTTTGGCGGCGTTTCCTCATTCCTAGAATTTGTAAAGACATTACATATTGTTATAACGGGTCACTGTACGGTAGTATGCTATAGTATACGTCACGACAGGGAGACTGGATAGAGTTTGATTTGCTATGACGAGAGTTTTGAATTCAATCTCGTCTTGAATAAATTACTCAGAGGATATTGAAACTAATTCGTCACTGGACTGTGCCCGGTAGTGGACAGTTTATTAACAGCGCCGATATTATTAATATAAAGTATTCGTATTATTAGCACAAACGTGTAAACTTACCCAACCCTAAGCGCGTCCTTGTCGCTCGAATCGTTATCTCCACTGCTACAAAGTTAAAAGAATGTTAGTTTTTTTTATACTACGTAGGTGGCAGACAAGCACACGGCCCACCTGATGGGAAGCGGTCACCTTGGCTTATGGACGTGTGCAACACTAAAGGTGTCACACCCGCGCTGCCTACCCTGAAGAGAAGGGAGGAGAGCTGGGAAGGGGGGGGAGGCTAGGAAGCGGAGGGAGAGGAGGGGTACAGTGAGCTCTGGCTACCCTATTTACCGGCGGGAACACAACACGATGGTTATTATGGCCGCGGTCTTCTATAGGGCGGAGGTACTTCCCCAGTCGGACAGCTCATTTCTACATTTAGGTATTAATGGCTTCAGGGAGGCCACCTGCTCGATTCAGAAAGGAGCCAACGTCTAAGTGCCATCACTGCGACGGGGACGAGGACTCAGAGTGCCTGGCGTGTAAGATGGTGAGGCATGCCCTCGTAGTGGCAATTGGGGTGGGAGTCCTTTCACTCAGAACCATGATTACGGCCATGGTGCGGAGTGCTAGTGCTATGCGTTTTCTGTTGCTCTACGTGTTTTTGATACAAGCAACGGAACAACATGCACTCACATGCTACGCTGCATAATGCGGGGCAGTGTGCTAACCGCCTAATATAGGTCATTAATTAAAAAAAACCACTGAAATTACCTGTCGTCTGATTTGTTGGTCAAGTCAGCCTTGTTACTGCTGGAAATGAAGATTATTATCATTAAGTAACGCAAATAAGGTTTGTTTGGTATTTGGGTAGATATCTTCCAAAAGGGTTTAAAAAATTTAAACAGGTTTTTAGGTGTGACTAATGACCTATATGTTTCTACTTACCCTTCGTTATCAGATTCCCTGAAAATTAAAATAGTGTCATTTAGTTAAAATAGGCATAACTGTTTTTGGGTCCCTATCAATGTATTCGCTGTCCATGTTAACCCCACCAGCAAGTCGATATGCTTGCTGCTTGACGGACAAGGCTCTGGCGTAGACTTCCCAGTCCTACCAGAATTAGCGGGTCCTAACCGGTTCCATACTCTACTACCTAGTTCATTTAGGTATACCACAGTGGAACTACATAGGTCGATCAACTGTGTTTTTTTTTCTTCGCTCACAAATGTGCATGTCCTGTTGCCCTCGTATTTGAGTCAAGTGAGTTGAATTAACCTAGATCTGATAGTTATTATACACCAGTGCCGTATCTATAGTCTATAGGGATCGTGCGTAGTGAAGTAGGCAAAATCGAAAATCAGAGCCTCCTCTGCTTCTGCTTCGGATGTAAACGCAAGTCAACGCTTAGATGATGATGAATGCCGTATCTATAATAGGCGCGGGAGTTGATTGCAGTCAAGGGTGAAAATTTTACTTTTCTACCTCTGCATTAACTCGCGCGAGGACTGTACGTAGTGAAGGTACATCTTAGTAATAAATCCTTTGACTAAGGCAATAAAAGGCAAGTAATAGTCAGGCAAAATCAAAATTAACTTACTCCACGTCATCCCAGTTAACAGACCATTCCTCGTGGGTTATGCCGGAGCGGAAAACTCTCCTGCAGTTTGATCTGAAATAAAAAAGTCAATACTTTCATATTTTTCACGTTCATCAATAGAAATATCGTTTGATTTAAACAAGATCAGAATATAAAGTTTTCTGCATATTCATAACGAAAGTAGATAAGTACATACGGGTACATACGGGGTGTGCCACAAAAAAAAACGCCACACCATATTCAAACCTGCGTGTAAATTCATTTGTAATACGATCAAATCTCGCTCAATACTCATAAATCTAATAGATGATGAATAGAACCAATAGATGATCATGTTTTTATTTTTACTATCTTTGTACGAAACAAATTGATTATGATTATGATTATTATGATTGACTAATTTTGTCAATCAAAAGTAACTTTGAGTAAAAATCTCTTTGGTTTGGAACGTAACATTTATAATCCGATAGATAATATGGCCCAATTTCCATGTATTTATTCTTCTTTAGACAGTCGATTCCCGATCGATATTCTTTTAGCAGACTCTGTATCACTTTGCATAGTTAATAACCCTTCTTGGCAGTCGGGTAAAAATGCGTACAAAACATCTGCAAATACTAAATAAACATTACAAAAGATCTTACTCGACATCCTTGTGTATAGCGCACGAAATGAATTGGCGATTCCTATAAATTGAAGTGTATAGGAAGGGTCCATGGCAACTGTGGCTTTTCGGGTCAATTTTACAAGCAGATATCACACCAATGACTGTCTCCTTGCCCTTATGTCTCACAATCAGGGGACCGCCATGATCATTCTAAAAACAAAAAAATTAAAGGTATCTTAGATGGTAAGCTAAGGGTAGTCTGGTATGAGTTTCACCATTACAGACAGATGTTTTTCGACACTCGCTTAAAGTAAGTATGTACATACTACAACTCTCTTGTAATATCTTTGATTCCCAGGGTGATTACCTAGCCTCTGTAGGCAAACGTCCCTCTTTAGGTGATAAATGTATACAAACTTATTAAATGTGTTGCAAGCATATGCCACGATAATTTACTTACCAGAAGGCTGTATACTTAGTACTATATTAACTGACCTCACAAAAGCCTCCCTGCATCGAAGATCTCCTCGCAGTATAATCATTAGGGTCCCTCAAATGTCTTCCAAGATCTATGTTGATCGAGTTGCTAGCTAATTCAGAATCGTCGCTTTTGTGACGTCTGGTTTCCACGTCCGTGCAATTAGCGTATCTTTTCTATGCAATCAGAAATATTCAAAAATATATTAATATATTCAAAAATTGCTTAAAAAAACTGGTATGTTCTCTCTAGTGCCAGTTAAATTAAGCCTAAGTACTAGTTAAATTTATCCTATGGAACTAGTGAGCGGTTAAAAATATTACACTCTTTCAAAATCACGACATTCAGTAAAAAATATTGGCGTACTAAAGTTACTTATTTACAAGAAAATATGATCCATTGCCATACTTTGCTAAATTTTAGCATACTTCACTTTATCGCCAAAGTGGTATTGGGAACAAAATTAATAAAGCCAGATACTATAACCAAGAAAACGTTTTATAGAAGCATAACTTATCTTTCACACATTCCTGCTATCAAAGTGAACAACTACAGTCGCACTATGTCGATCACAGTCTTGCAGCTTTTACCACAAAATTAAATATTAGCAGAAAATTAATCGCATCCATAATTTCAGAGAAAATTGCCAGTGCTATGGTGGCAATATAGAGATACTTACGTCACAGACTTCACTAAGCCTCTTCATCACGTCTTTAGTACAAATCATATATTGTGTGATAATCTCTCTGAATCTTTGGGCCCATTTCTTAGCACACTGTTCATTATCCATTATGCACACCTTTGCTTCTTGCAGGCATCTAGCATTCTTAGGTATATGCACTTCTTTTTGACGACGATATACACCCTAAGTTACAAAACAAAATTGGTTAATGTTAGGACGATTGATAGTTAGTTCAAGTTCAACCTAGCGTTAATATCAGTCGTATCCAAAGCTTTCACCTCGGAGTCTGGGGTACGCTTAATTACCAGTCTTAACTGCGGATTTGGCTGAACCTCGATAATTTCCGTGAAGCGACTGCCATCTAACCTTCACAACCCAATGGTGACATTAGGCGATATCGAAGCATTGCAGCTAGACCGTAATTGTTGTTGGACTTTTTAGGGCTCCAACTACCCGTAACGACGAATGACAGTTAATCATTCTAAAATTTGAATTATTACCTCTCTGAAGTTATTGCCACTACCCCATCCAGCTATCCATCCTTTAGTGCCAGGCTTTTCTAATTCTCTACTGATATTGTTATAGACAATAGGACAAACGGCGAATTCACATCCATTCTCCTTAACGCCAAACTTGAATGCCTTGTCAACCTTGATTATTGCGATGTCGTTAGATGACCATTTGATGCTATCTTGGAAATCGAACTTGTAGTCTATGCAATAGAAAACGAAGAGTTATGACAAGTAAAACAAATGTTCAGTAATCAAAGTAAACTTTAAGTATCTAAGTGTGCATAATTAAATTATCTCGTTGACTAAAATAAATGAAAGGAAATGATGGTCCTAATGCCTCTGGTTATCTTACCAATCACTACAAATTTTTTTAGCGATAAGATCTCCGTTTACATTATAATCAAATGTTTGTTTAATATTGAAGTCCTTGATGTACAAAAATATTGTATTAGGTATAATGCGTCACGTTACCTAATTCAATAAAAACTATGGAAAAAAACAGATTTCGGGCTCTTTACTGCAAGCTTTAGATACAACTAGATGAAGAAGAATATGTTAATGAATTAAATTAGCCTTATAAGATAAACATGAAAACTTACTTTTAGGTATACATTTCCAAACAACTCGGCGTCGATGCTTGCATACACATTCGTCATTCTTATAATCGAAGCTGTCGACAAACTTGGTGGTACCAGAGACAATGTAGAATCTATCAGCGTCTTCGACACAGGCAGCCGAAGTGAGCACGTAGTGGGGATCGACCACGACTCCACCGCATAACCAACCTCTGTATTTGTGGGCTTTAGCTGATTCTTTTGTTAGTTGGAGATATACCTGTATCATTGTCACACGTTTAAGTTCCATATTTACTAATAACGTACTTTATTTTTGTATTTTATTTTTCTCTCGTCTTCTTTTATATCAAACAAGATATGCTTTAAAATATTGTTTGATAGTGTAAATGTTTTTTTCGAGTAAATTATTTTCAAAAAACTTATCTATAATATTTAAACATCTACTGACGTTAATGAAAAAATATAAGAAGTAGTAAATCGTGAGTTGTTGACTTGTAAATGAAGTTGCAGTTGGCACCAGTGGAGACAAAGTCAGTGGGGACAAGTGGGAATAAGACCTTTGCAAAGAGTAAAGTTGTACGGCGAACTTTTACGATTTCTAAAACTATTTCGAAAGGTATAAATACTTAACGACGTGTCAGATCTGCACATAGAAATAACTACATCAGGCTTACGTCCAGCAACAATGGTTTCGGGGAGCGTCTAAAAACAGTAACTCAACATATACTAACCATATATGGTCGTTGCCCTTTTGGAGTCCTCTTACTGAACAGAATTCGTCTAGTATCTACAGCTGTTGTATTTTCGAAATCCCAACCTGCGTCGGGTATCTCGTCTGGCTCTCGGACAGCTTTTTTTTCATGCTTTTTATGTTTTTTCTCATGATGAGTCTTATCCTTATGATCAGATTTATCTTTATGTTTTTTGGAGTGAGATGCTGTAACTAAACCTGTAATAAAGTTCATGAAAAATTTCTCATTTAGCACTTATTTTTTGTGTGAGAAATTTCATACGAAATTCATCATCAACCTAATGATTGCCCAGTTGCTTCCAAAGTTTACACTTTGAAGCCTGAAGTCTGCTCATTATTTTTTCATTGTTGGTTTTTATGATAGCGGTTGCCTGTGTCCTCTCAATCTTGAGAGGAAAGCCTGCACCAGAGCTTCATCCGCTGTTTAGCGGGTTCACCAACTAACAGGTGAGATTGACTTAGGTTTCGAAATAGTTGGTAGAGCCACAAGGCTCTACAAATGAAATTGAGTAAACAAGTACTCAATATCATTTGTAATTATCACAGGTATTAAAAAGCACAAAATAATGTTGAAATAGAAATAAATAAAAAAATCTTACCTATTAAAAGTAGAAGTGTCACCAGAAGTGGAGTAAGCCTCGTCATTTTTATGCAAAGGACGATCCCAGAAGGATTATGGAAATTAATTTAATCTTATAATGTAATGTAAAAGTAATTAATTTCTCAATTTCTGGACAGATATGCTTCGTTGAAGCCAATTATTTTGTATCCGGTAGATATCTTACGCACGAAATATGTTCAAGTTAATTAAAACAATATAGCGATGACGTAATCGTTGAGGTTTTGGACTTGCAATTATGAGGCTGCCGATTAATCCCACCTAGTAACTATGCCATCGTGGTCAACCCACTCCTTACACAAGCAGTTAAGCTTATCTAGAAACACTTAAAAAGGAAGTCTGCAAAAAAACTTATGAATAAAATATTATTTTATAACACGTTGTATCATTTATGTTGTACACCAGCAACATCAATTGGTAATACACTACATAATATAACTACATAAACAATAATTAGCACTTTATAGACTGAACTAATTTATTCAAATACAGTTTATAATAATGTTTACATTCTTTATTTGTATGGATATTATAATCTATCTGCGTCTGATTTTATAATGAATTGTGATATAGGTATTTTTTGCATTGATTTTGCCAAACACTTGAGAAAATGTTAGATCATACTTAGTCATTTTCAAATTTGAGTGTCGACGAAAGAACTTATAACAACATTACAATGACGATTATACGATAGCTTAGACGTTAGGCCAAAATAATGATATTAAAATACAAACCAACCCCATGTACCTGTCTTTGCGTAGTTATAAAGTGATTTGATATACAGACTTATCTACGGACTAATTCATCACCCGCCAATTTGAAATTTAGGCAGTTGATTCCCGTGATGTTGTAGGCATAACTATCATCACCATCTGCTAAAATTTGTGAATTTCACCACAAAGAGGATACACGATCCGTCTTTTTAAAATGGAAGGTAAGGCGAAAACTTCGAAAGTTATCGATACGTAGTCAGCGATTTTGCAATCCTCAGAGGTCAAGATTTATTTTTATACCTATACCTATTAGCTTACATTTAACTTGCTCTGTTGTTTGTTAGTTAATATAAGTCAAAACTTGGAAACCCAATTAGAACTAAAAACTTCCTGATACGATATAGGCAGTCATCATTCTCTGAACCTTTTTCCCAACTCAGTTGGGGTCGGCTTTCCAGCCTAACTGTGATGCGGCTGAACTTCGATATTTTCCGTGGAGCGACTGCCATCTGACCATCATAACCAATGGTCATTATGACCAATAGCGATATCGAAGTTCCAAGTTAGACTGGTTGGACTTTTGTGGGCTCCAACTACCCGTAACGACTGCCATAGATGTTTGTATGGCAACCGGCTGATAGGTACAGGTTTTTCCCATCGCAACCAGTTGTCAGCTAAATAAAGATTGTAAACAAAACCATTGTAATTAGGTAGGAACTGACGACAAGGAAAGAGTGGCCGTGAGTTTTTATTGCAAGGTTTTTCTCATTGGTTTTACCTATCATATGGCCTGTTTGAAATCGAGTTTTAATCACAGTTCAAACGTGAGATGTCGATGGATTTCAATTGGTTAGCATAGACGAAGGAAACGGTGTAAAACTAAACCAACATGTATGTGTCAGTTAATACGAACATGCGTCATTACCACATGAATAGCTATGGTTATCTTTACTCATGTGTCATTACGGTATAGTTGGTCAATCGAATAATGAGTCTGGCTAGGAATTTAAATGTAGAAGCAATAATCTTGATGATAATAAGCCATTTTGTAGACAGCGGGGCGGGCCGGGCCGGTCAAATGCACGGCGAACGATAGCGCAAAAGGAATTCTATACAACCAGGAAAAAGACCGGGCCGCAGGTGCCCGTCGGGCACAAGCACGAGGTGGCGCGTTGTTTTTGCGGTGAGGGCAGTCGCGTGCAGACGCGGTCTTTATTACTTCGCGGTCAAAAAGACCGCCCCCACCCCCATCCTCGTCTGCATAACGCCTAAGTGTTACGTGTCTCAGCCGTAAGGAAAATAAAGAAACAAATAAGTTATTATTAACTTTATTAATTAAAATCTTTAAACATGTTTTGTTACATTTGCTTTGAGGACAGGTTTGGTGTCGTTATGAGCTCGGAGTATGAAGCCGCTCTCTGAAAACACTTTGTCGTCCTTTGACGTATCGGGCTTTGGCCCATCGTGCGCTCTGACGACAGGGCCAGCCACGGTTGTAACGGATACTGTCGTCGACTCATAGATGTTTGGCTTAGGTTTTTCACCCGGTCCCAACTCGTTCTTTGCTGGTCTGAAGATAGAAAATTACATATCAGTTGTTACGTCGAAAATCTGGCCATGTCGCCTCCACTGGGCTTCGGTAGGTCCAATGGTCCACTACCATGGAAGCTCAAGACCGGTACGGGTGCAGAGTGGAGGAGTAAAAGGTAGAAAGCGGATACGGACTTCCAGGTAGGAGCCTCTTATGCAACCTGGGCCTCGATTCTGCTAAAGGCAAAAAAAATGCTATTTAATTGTAGACTTTACCGTTATACAGTTAAAGTCTAAAATCAAATGAAAAGAATTAATTTAACTTTTTCATTCGCTCTACAAAAGATCATTTGACTTTAGACTTTAACTTGATAACAATAAAGTCTACAATTAAATGGCATTTTTTAGAGTGTCAGTGGTATTACAGTGGTTTGTCTTTAGCAGAATCGAGGCCCGGACTAATGTAAAGATGGTGATATTTTTGTTACGTGCGACTTTAATTCTTTCTTTTCTCTTTGAACTAGTTGGAAAGCAAAAATCCACACTAAAGTAAGCAGTTACTATGGCCATTGCAAGAGGTATTTCTCACACTACTATCTGCAGAGATCTATCTGCTATCTGCCCTCTCTTCTCCACTCTCACACACTTCCCAAGTGGAGAAGAGAGAGCAAAAGAGAGGAAATAAGGAAAATTTTACATTGCTTCTGACTTAAATATCATCATCACTTAGCGTTGCGAACCGACTGTATTCGAGCCCTTCACCTTGAAGTCCTGACGAAGATAATCATGTATATGAAGAACTTGCAGCCAAATTAAATGTGATAGTCGATTGTGATGACACACCTGGATTATGATAGTGGATTATTTAAAATGGTGTCTCTTATGCTATGCGTAATATTAGAAAAAAAAAAACTAACCCGTCTGGATGATTTTTCCATGAGAGTGTATGCTCTTCGTGTGTTACTCCGGATCTGAACTGTCGTCGACATTTTGGTCTGAGGAAATTAAAAATTAAATTAACTTTTGTCTGAGATGGAGGGCTGTTGTCTCAGCCTACCCCGGCAAGAAAAAGTCGTGAGCGTATATAATATATGTATGTAAAATAATACGTACTCAACTTCCTTAAAGATAGCACAAGAGATGAACTGCCTATTCTTGTAGACGCTGGTGTAGAGGAAGGGACCGTAGCACTTATTGGTTCTCTCTTTGACAAGACAGGCCGAGATGACGCCGATGACCATTGAGTTGACCCCGCTACCGTAGATCAATGGACCGCCATGGTCATTCTTTATAACATAAAAGAAATGGAGGAGTTAAATAAAGACATGCTTACTTATTTTTATTTAAAAAGTCAGATGGCAGAACGGTTTATCAACAACTGAGATGTTTTAGCTATGCAGGTAGTCCTTCTGCATAGCATTATTATTTTATACAACTAAAACGTTCTAAATGTAAATAATTTATTGCAACTGTAAACATATAAATTGAGTGACTTATTTGTCTTCTGACCATTTAGGGCAGAAATAATCACATGTATGGAAATAACTGAACCTAGATCGGTTTAATGAAAAAAATTCAGCCTAGATGGATAGACTGGTAGTTTTTTTATAGCACTTAGGTGGCATACAATCACCTACCTGATGGGAAGCGGTCATCATGGACTATGGATGTCTTAAAATCCTACGCATGTTTGATCACAATCGGTTGAGTAGAACCGGAGATTAAGTAGTAAAAAACGCGAAAATACGTAGATGGAACCACGGGCATAGGCTAGCAGCATTGAATAAAATACTACTAACTTCACAAAATCCACCACTGCCGACCGCGGCGTCCTTTCTTCTCGTGTATGATTCGTTGTGATAGGCCGAATGCATGTGAAGATTCGTTGGAATTCGTTCTGTCTTCTTAACCTTGGTTTTTGAATCTCTCCTGAGATCCTCATCATCGTCGTAACTTATATCTGAACAGTCTACATATTTTTCCTGACAAAATATGAAAATATTAAATAAAGATACAGATTTGTATGTATTCACCTCAATTATTTAGGTAGGACGTCCCCCAGCAAGATGGACAGTTTTAAACAAGTTCTGAGTAAAAGATAAAAGTTTCCAGGATATTTACATAGTGAAAACTAAAATTAATACGTTCACTTATTCCAAGTACACTAGGAATGCAAATTGCGTTGTAAATATACGCAGGCATGTTCAATAGAAATATCTATTGAACATGGAATGGTCCATGACCATTCCAAACCATTAAAGTAAGCCGCTGTCACCAATATTCTAAAAAAAATCCATTTAATTATAGACTTTGTTATTATGCAGTTAAAATCTCTCTTTGCCTATTATTTCCAAGATATAAAGAGAAGAAACAAAGTAGGGAAGAGTGATCCTTACGAACGCATGTGCCGAATAGTGATTTTGATAATGAATTAGTTATGTGTAATAAATAATCAGATCTAAGTAAATGACACAGAACAAAGAAAAATTCTTAGGACGTAAATGACTATGCCAATTCCACATACGTTACAAATTTCTGACATGCTCTGTCCGATGTCCTTGGTGCAGATCATGTAGTTATCGATGATGTTGTGGTAGCGGGACCCCCAGCGACGCTTGCATCTGTTCTTTGGGATGATCTCAACGTCTGCTTCTAACAAGTTGTGTTGGTTTTCTTTCCTCCTATTTATCCACTGAAATTAAAATACCTCAAATGACAGACAAAAACTCCTTTTTTTTTGAAGTTGGTTAAAAACCACACTAGAATGTGCTAAGTAAGGAAAAGCTTGCAATCGTGAACTATAAAGAATTTATGGGGAATAAGTTAACATTAGTGACTAAAGATTATAGGGCAAGATTTACGGCAGGAACATCTGTTGGAGATAAGGCCAGGTTCCAGGAATTGTGTGAAAGTTTCAGTTTATGCGGTTCTTTATGCCTTTTTCGTAATTATCTTTGAGACGTACCTAGGGTTTTCCGTTCTCAAATTGATTCACAGTAAATATGTAACTTAATTTACGAAAACATTACATTACAAGTTCTTAAATAGGACTAATTCATACTGACTGTAAAGAGTTGTTAAGAACGATCGCCGCTCTCCATTTTTTTATAGTTGGTAGGTCCGCGTTTGACCACTATCTCACCTGATGGTAAGTGACGATGTGGTCGACGATGGAGCACGCTTGCCTAGAAGCAACCTGTTCACTCTAGACTTAAAGACTCCTAGGTTATAGCTATCCGGAAACACCGACTCAGGCCGGGCATTCCACTTAGCTGTACGCATTATGAACGTATTGCTGAAGCGATTCGTGCGTATTAGCAGAATGTCCACCATATAACGAATAATCCATGATTCCTAGGAGAAAGTGATAGCTATTTGGTATGACAATACTGACCTCATTGTATCTAGATGTAGTTCCCCAACCAGCAATTGACACTATAGCACCAGGGTTCTCCAGCGTCTGACTCTGGTTATTATAACAGACCGGTTTTGGGATGAAGTCACAACCCCTGATCCGCCGAGTGAAGTCAAATCCATCTTCAATCTTTACGACGGCAATATCGTTGTTCATCCATCTTATGTTATCGTTTTCGTGGCCGTCAAATACGTAATCTAATAAAAATATTTTTGGTACGTGGATAATGTTCTCATACAAACTTAACCAATATACAAAATATTTTTTTTTTAATATTCAGTCCGTTAATAATTGACGTTACCCCGCTGGATGATTAGAAGCTAAGGTAAAGTCCAGAATATACGGGCCTACGGGAAGATACGAAGTATAAGGTTACCGTAAAATGCAAAATTGTAAATACTGTGAGATTGTAAACTATCGAGAGAGTGATAAAGTGGATACCACGTACTGATAGATATAGGTTAGGTTAGACGACTATCCAGGAAAGGAGTATAATTTTCGCACCATTAGGTTTTCTTGTGCCTACCTTACTTATATTTTTTTGTTGCATCTACCCGCAAAACTATTTTTACCAACAAAATATAACTAACAATTTCTTTGTAAGCAGTACCTATAACGCGTGCGCTATAAGTTGAGACCTGGGCGCCGAACGACTCGGCCAGAAGCTTGTTTACGATATTTTTTTGTGCGCTGTACAAACACGTGCCGGTGACGTCTAGCGGTCAGGTCTCAACTTATAGCGAACGTGTAGTAGTTGTCAAATTAATGTACCAGTTAGCAAGAACTTACTTTTGGGGACACATTTCCAAATGGCTTTCTTGGCACCATTTTTAATACAAGGATTATTGTATCTGTCATCTTCATCTGCATATCTGAAAATAGGTCACGTGGCTAATTGAAGTTTTAGACAGTCAATGGAAACACTAGATAATGGTGACATGAAAAAGTAATTATTTGGCTGTAGGTATTTAGAAATTTTCCTGTAAAAGTACAATGAATATAAAAACATTTAGCGAAGATCTTTCAGTAATGAGTTTTGTTCATTGACCACTCTCACTGTGTTTTAGGAAATTATCGGTTTATGAGATTTGGAATGTTAGGTATTCCATCTCAGTCTTGCATAACATTATTTCACCAGATATGCCAATCATGTAGATGGCGATGGATCCTAGTGGACTCAAAAAAATCTCTCGAGATGTATGTAACATTAAATATTATTATCAACTCGATAATAATATTTAATGTTACATACATCTCGTGAGATTTTTATTTGTCGGGAGAGAGAGGCATTACTTCCTCACGTCATGTATCAATAGTGCATTAGAATTCACTCACTTGTAAGTGCCGGACACAACATAGAAATGTGTAACATCTTCGATACAAGCAGCAGATGTTAAGATATACTCTTCGTGGATGATAGCGCCTCCACATAACCAGTTACGATACGACTGGTATTTCTTATTTGCGCTGGGTAGTTTCAGGTACACCTAGAGGAAACAATATTACTTCCAAAGATTACAGAGCCACGTAAAGGCTCATCATAGTACTAAATTTAGTAGTACCGTCTAAAGAAGCAAATAAGTAGATGATCAGATATATGGTGGTAAATATTGAAATCTTTTAAGAAACGCTGTCAGAATAGGTATATTAAAGCAAACTGTAATTCTTTAATCGGGAATACCATATTTATTGACTTTTTTATACTACTTAAGTGGCAGACAAGTGCACTGTCCACCTAATGGGAAACAGCCACATCAGAGATGCAACATCAGAGATGTCACAGTCGCGCTGCCGACCTTCGAGGGGAGGAGTTTTGAGGAGATGGGGGGTAGGGGAGTTGAAGAGATAGAGAAGGGGGATAGAGGAGGGTGGGTTGAGGAGATGGGGGGGGGGGGGGGTTGTGAGCTCTGGCTGCCCTACTTGCCGACATGAACACAACATGATGGTTATTATGGCTGCTGTCTTCTGTAGGGTGCAGGTACTACCCCAGTCGGACTGCTCAGTTCAGACGGGAGATACCGTCGTGTCCTACCTCCTACTAAACTTTACAAAAACTACAGGTATAGAAGATGAGTTCCTCTCATTATTTACCATATATGGCATACTATCTGTGACTTCCACTCCATTTATAATTCTTCTTGTTTCATTGCCAATATTCTTTAATATCGTAGTGACCTCTGGTGGTAGCGTTGTAGCCACTTCTATAGCTCGAACATCTAGAATAATTAAGTTTTGTATTGTCTTTGCAGACGCTCTGGGGTGCGAGGGGTCACCTTACACCCCAGCGCTGGAAGACCCCAGACGGCGTGCAGTTTTAGTCGGTTTGATTCCGACATAACCACCCCCGCTTGCCGCGAGGGTGGAAGGGATTTCCTTACGAAAAAAGGGGATAACGCTTAGTGGTATAGTGTTTACTTGAAAGCTATTTTAATGATAGAGTTCAATATCGCAATCGACGAAAACCATCACTATTAGAATGTTTAAGTGCTAATGTGTATATAGACACTTTATTAATAAAAAAAAAGATTATAAATAAATAGATTGTTAAGTAAAAGAAATTATTACCTTTATATATTAAATTTATAATCAATATACATAATATAAACTTCATCGTAGAGAGACACAATATAACAGCGCGCCTGCATTTACATAAAGGAATAAATAAGCAATTAATTGGACGGAAGAAATAAAAAATAAATTAAAAACGTGACTTTTAAAGCCGTATCCGTTCATGTGTATTTATAGTTATTTGTTTCTGACGCATATTTGAGTTAAATTTTAATTACAATATATCTGGAAGCCGTAGATGGCCCAGGGTTAGTCGGGGTGCGCGTACGAGGAAGACGCGTTATAAGCCACCTTGTCTACCTTACCTCGGCGCTTATAGACCCAAGACGGTAAACAGTTTTAGTCGATCCAAGTACGACTTTACCTCTCCCACTAACCATCGGGAGGGGTAATATAGGTATCCGTGGGTACAATAGGTATGAGAAGATCGATAAAAGTACAATGCAAAAACCCTGGTTACGTAATTTGATTACCACTTTATAAAAGCGGAGGAAAGCAAATCCAGGGTCCTAGCGGGATGTGAAAAAGCACCTGATAAGGCCGTTAAACTAAGAGATACCATTATTGTAGCATTCTTTGTATCTGCATTGGTGACCCTCATGACTTCCCCTTTAGCAAAATCTAGTTTGAGTTACAGGTGTAGTGAGCAAACTATTGATTAGGCTATCTTTTTTCAATATGCTCTCAAACCTGCCATATTTTATTCCCAAAATATTTTTTTATTCGATGGTTTGTTTGTTTCCATTTCGCCTTTTACAACGCACCAAAATATGATTGACAGGATTTGGTGTTTCTACCTCACCAAAGATGTAAGGTTTTCATTCTCATTTTATTCTTGTTATAACAAAAACATCCGTCTTCTATACTATAGTACTAACTAATCCTACTAGTATTATTATATGTACTTATATGAAAATTTGTGAAGATATTTAGATATTTTGTTACACAATCACGCCCTAACGGCTGAAGGAATCTCGCTGAAGTTTAGTACTTTGATAAATTATAATCTGAAATAATATATAGGTTGTTTATTTCGCCACTTATCCTGGTAATAGGCCATGCTTATATTATTATGACTATTCCCATGGGTAACGGAAGCAAAATTTCACATTGGTAGAGCCGTGGGTAACTAGCATATTTATCTATTAAATAGTATCTTTATACCTATCAGCTTAGTTAGTTACCTAGTTAGTTTTTGTCATCTAAGTAACTTCAACTAACTATACTCAACCCATGTGTGAAATCTCTTTTTTTATTGTATTCTTGCCTAAATTGCCCGCGTCTGAAAACCAGCGCTATCCGCTTTCTGGTACTAAAACGCGGATAGCATTTGAGTTGAGAGGCGGCCGTTATTCTATGTACCTATGCATGTACCTATTTCAGTATTTTTGTACAGAATAAAAAACTTTTTCTTTCTTTCTTTCTCTTACAAAATTTAACTTGCTAAGTATGTTTGTATAATTACTCCATCACATACCAATCAACAATTTTATAGTGATACTTCTAGGTGCCTAGCATGACAAAATAGAAAAAGAGGTATTGCCATTAGTTAGTAATTTATTTAACTAGTTAATAGTTGTCCCTTTTAATTTAAAATACTTATGAAATTTAAAAAATGTCACAAACGAACTCTTTCGATGGCTTGTCTTTAAAATTTTTGTATGTTTGCTAGATAAGCCGTAAGCTCTTTTTAGTTAAGCCCTAGTAGGTAAATGGGATTAGAATTTCAAGCGAACGGAGCCGCAGAAAACATCTGCCATAATGACCCACAATTTTTATTTTATTTTTTTTCTCATTATCATCATCATTCTAATGTCGATTCCCATCGCATCCGAAATACTCACAGCTTTTCTTCTGATATGGTAACGGTTGACCACGAGCAAAACCTTTACACTAAACTTTGGGGTTTTATAAATGACACAACATTTTAATTGCTAAGTTTATTATTAACAATAGATTAATTACCACCCTTGGTAGTGGTCGTCTCGTTTGTCACATGTAGTGCTGTATCATTAAAGGATCTGAAAACTGCTCCACTGTGGTGTATGACCCTGTCATCTTTCAGCCCTGGTGACGTGGTCTTCTGGGTGGAATTGTCAAACTGCCTTCGTTTCTGCTCTCCTACTACTTTTTCCGTCTTTTTTTCTTCGTTCTGCGCTTCATTTTTTGGTGTTTTTGTTACTTTAGCGTCTTCATATTTATCTTTATCGTCGATCTTGGTACCCTTTTTGGCTAGCTCGCTTTTCGCAGGACTGTTAAAAGTACACGTCATGAATTAGTTATTGGAAACAGATAGCCTTTTTTGATATCGAAAATCCTACATAAGTATTTGTATACCTCACCTTGCATGGTGGTGAGATGGCCGTCTCGGAATCGAACTAATTCAAACCTTAACGGTGTACCCCCTTTAGCCCAAACTTTATCAAATCAAATCAAATCAAATCAAATTTATTAGTTTAAACATGTGTATACATCGCATTGAAACTTAAGCAGAGAGTTACCATTATACCTCTATAGGTGTTTAAAATGAAAATTCCTGAAATTTTACCTTCAGTTACCATCAGACGAGGTGAAGTCATATTGACGTGACTGATAAAAAAATATTTAAGTATCATATCATGTCATATCAATTAAGTAAATATCAAATACCCATCTGGATGATCAGCCCAGCTCATCTCTACCTCAGTGTGTGAGCCGCCGGCTCGGAACAATTTATCACATGCTCCACTGAAACATAAAAAAAACATTAAAATAAGCGCGGTAACCTAGTGGTCTTTTTGATGCTTTTCGAAGTTATGTGTGTATTTATCGCAGGTTTATAAGTGCCCGGTTAATGGCAATAGGCTCGCCACCTGTTACATTGGGACTTAAACATAAACTGGCGAAATGTGGGTGCTAGCACCTCTGCCTACCCCTTCGGGGATATAGGCGTGAGTTTATGTTATGTTATGTTATGTGAAGTTTCGCGATTAGTAGGTGTTGTTGAGGTGGTGTTGATTGAATTTTGGAAGCTAAAACTGTTGTTCTACATTTTAAAATTGGTATATGTCAATATCCAGGACAAACACTCGTTACCGTCCCTTTCCAGGAGAGTACTCTGCCCTGGGTGTGAATATCTGTGGTCCAAATTAATCTCGCTGCTAACTGGGGACTTATTCTGTTTGACATCGAATTGCAATTGGGATCATCGCTAATATGCACCTGTATAAGTGAACCACACGAACATTGCTCGAAGAGAACACTGTGTAACTATGTCATTCATTCACACATCTTTTCAACCAGCGCAAGTGGTTTTCCGCTAGTTAGACTATTGAGATGATTCGTCCACGTGTCGACCCGAAGCCACAATCGGGGTGAGATAAGGGTAAGGTGCAAATCAAAATTCAATCCGCCCCCCAACCACCTCAAACCCCCTCCAAAGCCCATCAGGTGAGTCGTGTGCTTGTCTGACAGCTAAGTAGAATAAAAAATCAAACCCTTGATCAACTCCAGAGAGTAAACCAGTACCAGTCAGGAAATTGACACTATATTACAAAATGTTAAAGCAAACTTACTTAACGTCTTTATAAATAGCACAATTAATAAGGACTCGGTTCTTCCAGACGCTGGTGTAGAGGAATGGTCCGTAGCATTTGTTGGTGCCTTCCTTGACTAGACACGCCGATATTATTCCAATGACGACTGAGTTCAAGCCTGTACCGTAGACCAAAGGTCCACCGTGGTCGTTCTGTAATATTTTTTTATTATTATTTATGCCTACCACCACTCTGGAGTGGTGCCTGTTTTGCTCTAAGCAATTAAAAGACTATTCTAAAACTAATATCTTTCGTCTTAGATTATATTCTAGCGTTCTTTAATATTGTATCTATCTAATAATACTACGAGTATGATAAAATTGTAAAGTGGCTGTGTCTGTACATTGGAGATAGTTAAAAAGAATTCTTACTATTCTTAGGTTATGTTATATGGACAATTCTGAATAAAAAAATATACTTATAGGTGGAATTCTTTTCTGTTTGTCGGTTTCGGGAATAAAAGAGTTTCTATGCTGAAAACGCAGAATTTGGTCTCCCCGCTGATAGCACAGAATCCCTCCAGTGAGCTCTGGCTACCCTACTTACCGCCGGGAACAAAACACTGGTTATTATAGCCGCGGTGTTCTGTAGGGCGGAGGTACTACCCCAGTCGGACTGCTCATTTCGGACGGGAGATACCGTCGGGTCCTACCTCCATTAAATAATACATTTACCTCACAAAACCCTCCACTGCCGAACTTGCTGTCTCTCCTCATAGGCCCGTGATAACCTGTATGTACTAGACTCTTTTCGGGATCAAAAGACCTGCGTTCATCATCATCGTCGTACTCAATATCAGTACAGTCTACGTATTTTTCCTGTAAATATAACGAAGCATGTGATCAGTTAAAAATGACTAATGAGATTGCCTATTCAAATGTGTAGTAACCTGAATAAACATTTATTATCTGTACTACATAAAAAAAATCTAAATTAGTCTATATACATTGATAAAATTGATTATGTAAAATTGAATTCTTGTCTGTTTGTACGCGATGACCGCAAAAACTAGTGAATGGATTTTGATGTGGTTTTTTGTTCTATTAGAAAAGTTTTCGTCAGACTTAAAATCTCTCTCTCTCTCTCTGATTACAATTAGTTAAGTAGAACCTAAAATATACCAAAATACGGGGTGAAGTCCTGGGCATCAGCTACTTTACGACAGCGACAGCTCGGCGTCTCGAAGCGATGACAGGCTGGGTGCCGAAAATTTCATTTATTTTGTTCTAAGGTTTCGCCCGTGGCCTGTCGTCGCGTTGAGACGCCGAGTTATCGCTGTCGCTTGTCGCTAAGTATGCGCCTAGGGTTAATATAATATTTATTAAAACCAGCAAACTTACTGCACATATTTCAGTTAGATCCGGCACAGTGTCTCTAGTGCATATCATATAATTTTCAATAATCTGATGATACCGCTTTCCCCACCGTTTTTTACAAGTATTTTTTGATATAATCACTGCTGGTGCCTCTAATAGAGTATGCTTCATGTTATGTGAGCTTGCAGGCTGAAATCAATTATTTTTGATTTAATTTCTTTGACTATCTCTGTGGCTGCGCGGGTACAACGTTCGAATTCATATATTTATATGCATTGTCTCCATCGTGTTATTATAGCTAAATGAAACCGGTCGTTGACCCTTATACCGCGGGGGGGTCAACGACCAACGACCTCGTCGTACGGATATTCGTACTTTAGCTTATATTTTTACTGTAGTAACGTAGTGTATTTTTTAAGAAACTATCATTATCTCGTAGTTGTTTAACTATATTTTTTTATTTCACAAATTTCTCATTCACGCTCCACAGTGAATAATGCTAATAGAAATTTCTGAAAATGAAAAAAAAACAATTAAAACCGATTGAAAAAATATGTCTCAAAATTTATTTTATCTTCAGTACTATCACCTGTCTACGTTTTCACGAGCGTTCCCCAAACACCCTGTATAAAGTAGCAGTTACTAAATATAAGAAGTACCTCATTGTACCTCCCCGTGCTGCCCCAGCCGGCTATCGACGCCATAGTGTCTGGCTCCTCGAGTTTCTGCGTTTGGTTGTTGTAGCAAATCGGTCGAGGTACATATTCACACCCTCGAACTCGCCGCGTGAAATCAAACTCATCCTCTGTCTTCACGATGGCAATGTCATTATTCATCCATCTGATGTTGTCGTTTTCATGACCGTCGAATACGTAGTCTGAGAGCAGATACGAGTATGATAGGTTATGTTTAGAAAATCCAGATAAATATGTAGGTACAGTCAGCATCAAAAGTAGATGATCATTATCAGATGTTCAAGATTGGTTTTTGAGCAAATTATCTCTTAATGATAATGCTGTTTATCTATTCACTGGCCTATATGTTTTTTTTTAATTTTTTTTTTTTTTTTAAATATACGTGTATATTGATAAAATTTTGACACAGTCTGTTCGTATTTTTTACGTACTCATAGGAAACGTCAGGTACGTAGGCATATTCCCCCAAGTGATCGCTATGTCTCAGGAATGCCATGTAACCGTGTATAATAATTTAGAGTTAAATACTTACTTCGAGGCACACATTTCCATACAGCTTTTTTGGCTCCATTTTTGATACATGGATTGTTGTAGCGATCAGCTCCTTCATCATGTCTGAAGAAAAGAAAAATCATCAATACTTAGACAGCACAAACTGGTCCCTAGAAGCTGGACTTTAGAAAATCATGTTAATAATCTTAATAATATTATTTATTAGTCTACTAGCTGTACGACTTCGCTGGTATGGATTTAGATATTTTGAAGTTTTAATTTTTTTGCGCGGATCTCTAATTATTTTCTATAACTAAAGGCGTAACATTAACTATCTACGAGCAAAAGTCCCGTACAAATCGGCCCAGCCATTCCAGAGATATTACCTCTTGAGAGGGGAGGAAATTGGAGAAGGTTGTTGGGTTGAGAGAGTTTTTGTGCTGACAACGCAGGAGACTAGTCTCCCCAATTACAGCTCAGAATCCTTCTAGTAGACTCTGACTATCGTACTTACCGCTGGGAACACAACACGATGGTTATTATGACCGCGGTCGCCTAAAGCAGAGGTACAACCCCAGTCGGACTGCTCAATTCAGATCAACCCATAAAAAAACATGGTCAAAGTAAGTTTTTTTATACCACTTAGGTGGCAGACAAGGACACGGCCCACCTGATGGGAAGCAGTCACCGTGGCCTATGGACGTGTGTAGGAAAGGGTGGGGAGGCTAGGAAGGGGCGGGGAGGAGGAGGGGTACAGTGAGCTCCGGCTACCCTTCTTACTGGCGGGAACACAACACGATGGTTATTATGGCCACGGTGTTCTGTAAGGTGGAGGTACTACCCTAATCGAACAGCTCATTTCGGACGGGACATACCGTCGTGTCCTACCTCCAACAGCTATTATAATTATTAGCTATGATGTTGATGGTACCTACAAGTATGTTCCGGAAACTATGTAAAAGTGTTTGGCGTCTTCGATGCAAGCCGCTGATGTGAGAATGTATTCCTCGTGGATGATGACGCCTCCGCACAACCACTGCCTATAGTCTTGGTATTTTGGGTTGTTTGACGGTAACTTCAAATAGACCTGAGGAAAATGCGAACTTATGTGAGGCACGCCTGTTAGAGATAAAGAAAAAAGATGGGAAACATGATAACATGATTTCACCTCACCTGATGGTAAACTAAAGGTAAAGTCTCAGGACTGAAGGTCATCATTACATACATCGATAATACTACAATAGTGGCCCTCAGCTTACTCAAGAGGAGGTTCTCAATTCGACTGTAGTTTTGTTAATGTTTGTTTCCCGTGAACTTTCGACTGGGTGATGATTCTTTTTTTTCCCATTTTAATTTGGTCCGTTGAAATCCGTTTTTTCTTTGAAAACTTTTTTGTTATATAAAAAATCTCGCGTACATTAGTAATGTTTAACCAACGTTATACTTACCATATACGGCCTATTTTCCAAGGATTCTGAACCGATAATAATCCTCCTCGAATTGTTCAGAAAGTTCATTACTTCGGACCCATTTACATGATGCAATATGTTTCCTACTTTCTTAGGTATCACAGTGGCTACTGGTATGGCATATATTCCTGGAATATAATTATTATTGAGTAAATGGAGACCCATAGGACAGTATAATGTTAAGGGTCGCTAGAGTTTCTTGGCTACATAGTCAAGATAGAAGACAACAATCTTTTGGTATTATAAGCGTTTTATGAGCGGTTCCGGCCCGCACCCCCAGCTTGCCACATACCTAAGCAAATTACGTTAGGATGCGATAAATCTAAAGACCTAACCCAGAAATCAGTCAGTTTTGTTTTTGATGTGAGTTCCCTAAAAATAAAAAAAGTATAATACCTAATTAACAATGAACTTAATATTTTTCAAATCTTCAGTTTATTTATTTATTAATGTCATAACATTATACATTTAAGGTCAAGGTCTAATGTATATTTAATTAACCCGCTCCTCACTGTACTCGGAGCAAAGGTGCCCATTACGCTGGCTGCATTGCCCCGTTGAATAGTGATAGCTTGCATTGCCCCGTTTAATAGTGATGTCAAAATGTAATAATTAACACTTACCTACAAAATGACATAATAAACTGATAATGGAGACAAGATTTCTAGAAAATATTGTTATCATCTTGATTCAAATCATTTGAAAGAAGGTATTCAGTGACATAAAATATACACAGGAAATGTAAAAATTACTACCATGCAATTTCACGGTGAGGAAACTCAATGATTGGTTACATTTTAATTTGTGGATTTTTCTATAGACTTCCAGCTAAGTGTCGTCAAATCATAGAAACATCGATAACAAAGGATTAAAGTTTATTTCTTTCATGAAATATACCTATGTAATTTTATCTCTCTAAGAAATCAATTAAAAACTGTGTAATCTTAATACAGTTCCTTACGATTTATTGAGTTATTTTTTTTTAAAAAGTAGAGGCTGCTGTTATTTCTTCGAATTTTGGGTAGGTTCGATTATGTACCATTCGGCCGGTTCAATTCCAATACCGACAACGTTTAGCAAGTAGGTACTGTTAACTTATGCGTACGAGTATTATGAAAAGAATCGTCATGACTGTCATGACTACTTGGTAAGTGCAGGCGGCAGCGCCTTGCACTCGTTGTCGCCCTGTATAGGGCTGCACGGAGGCTTTCGGCGTGCCCCTATGGCTAGCAGAAGGCACAGTCACCGTGGCCTATGGACGTTTAAAACACCAGTGGCGTCACTCTCGCGCTATAAAAAAACTTCTAATACCCACTCTACTTAAAGAGCCCTATATTATTGTAGTCGCTGGGAAAACCACAGCAGGGAGATCATTCTACAGCCTCTCGTACCTAACAGTACGCACCGATTTCGGATGTAATGTGTGTGGATGAAATCCCTGCCTGTGGCGAGCGGTGCGATGGTAAAACCTGTCACTCTAGCAGGTGGCAGCGCGATGCTCGCCTTTCCTTTTTCCGGGGGTAAGACCGTAGGGCCATCTCGAAGCCAGAAATGGCTCTAGGTCAGCAAAAAAGCAAGGAAAATGCCTTTTAGGTCATCTTACACCCCGACATCTGAAGACCCAAGATGGCGTGCGGCTTTAATCAGTCCGAGACCGACATCACTATCCCCGGTGGCCAACGGGGGTAGTATCTGGACTTAGGTGGCATCTCATCCGTGGGAATTTTCGCACGATAAAAAATATCATGTCTACTACTAGTGCATAGTGGGCGCATAGTGGGTTAGGAAATAAACGAATGGTTTACACATGTTAAAATCTATTATTCTAATTAAAATTTTATTACAGTAGAATTTGTTGTTTTTGTTGTTTTCGCTGGCGCTCGAAAATGGAGTTGTGAACTATGTGCTGCATTTAGTTTTCTTACTTTTTGAGAATTTGGTTGCCTGGAAAAATAAAATAAAAGAGTTAAAAGTTATCACATTAATTTGCGAATCAGAGGATTAGGTGCTATGGTGTACAGTCACCCTCATAAGTTGCTTAGCACTAATCAAGTTAACAAACGATTATGTTATTAAAAAAAAAACATTAAACAACATTCCTTAAAACTATTTTTTTTCACAAGACAAAGGAAAAATTTACATTTTAAATATTTATTCATTTTTATAAGAAGAGTTTGTGTAATGTCATGCAAGAAGTAATGTTTTAGCACTAAAGATGCTATGCTCTACCTGGCTCTCGGAATTGCAACTACAAGATAAAATTATTAAGTGTTAAGTTAAGTATTACACTATAAGTATTAATAATACGACGAGTGTCAAAAAATAGGATGATTTATCCCACCAATTTAAATAAAGTTTATACCCGTCTGGATGTTTGGACCAGTCGTATAAAGTCTCAATCATTGATGTTCTTGAGGATCTCAGCAGCCTTCTGCACGTAGAACTGAAAGGAAAATAGGATTCTGTAATGAGCCTGTGTTACGCTAATGATATCTATCTATCTATACTATTTAGAAAATTGTCAACGAGTTGCATCTATACTTTGCAGATATTTAAATGACTACTGCACTTGACTTAGAACCTGCCATAATTATGCTTGATTGCAATTGGTTGGTATACGAACAAAAGTTGCAATAACCAACATTCACAATGGATTAGTCGGTTACTCTATTACTTATATCATTAGCTTCTATGGTTCGTTTTAGCTTTTATATACCTACACTCAATCAGCTATTCAATGTAAACACCATATATCAAAAAATTGTTTTTTAAAAACGAGTGTTCATGCGTTATTCGACGTCACAGACCACCCTCCACGTAACATGATAGCAAAAACCATAAGTGTATGGTATCACTAGCCATCACGTTCAGGAAAGTACGATTAGTTTTAAAACGGCACGCAGTCAAAGATACAGAATCGATTTCGGCTCACTGGTAAAATTTTATTTTATGCAGATACTGGGTTTTGATATTACACAGCTGCAATGTTATTTTCTCTCTCCCTCTCTCTCTTTCCTTTTCTCTTTCTCTTGTTCTTTCAAAGTTTATTATGTCTTTAGTACTTACTCGAGTGTCTTATCAATAGCGCAGCTGATGAGATTCCGGTATTTGTATACGCTGGTGAACAGGTACGGTCCATAGCACTTATGAGTGATCTCCCTGGTGAGGCACGCCGACATGATCCCTATGACCACTGAACTCAAACCTTGTCCCACTAGAAGAGGCCCTCCGTGGTCATTCTTGAAAGAGAATCGAGAAACATGTTAGAAATGCGTCAGAAAAAAAATTTGTTCAGCCGTTTAAACGGGAATGAGTAGCAAACATGCCAACAACCTCACAAACTTTCATATCTGTAGTGTTAGTAGAATATTTATAGTGATAGATAAAATTTATAAGTTACTAGCTTATGCGCACCCGCGCAGACGTCGGTTTTTTGTCTATATCTCTGGTTCTACTCAATCTATTGTAATCAATCAAGTGTAAGATTCAAAGTCTGACCAAGACCTTTCAAACAAACGAAAATCTCCACATATAAATCCGTTCAGCCTCCGTAGACAAGTGTCACAGCGTGAATCGCTAAGGAATCAAATAGACGACCAATCACATCCAAACTCGGAGCCAAGGCGGGATCACGAGCTGGAGAGTGATTGGTTGACCTAATCTATTCTATTCCTTAGCGATTTAGACTTGTGACACTTGTCTACGGGCCCAGTAGTTTTTGCGTCCATCAGACATGAATTCCAAAAAAAATATTTTCATATTCAGAATACAACATAACCCAAGATTTTTTTTTAAATATCTCCAATGTACAGGCACAGCTACTTCACAATTTTATAATAGTAATAGACCTCGCAGAATCCACCCGATGCTATCCTGTGTCCCTTCTTTCTGGCGTCGAGATGAGCGGCCGTATCCACCTCCAGCTCATTAGGCTCCACTATCATTCGCCGTAGATCTTCATCATCGTCGTCAGGGTTCTCACGGGAATACACCAGTTCTTTACAATTCACCTCGCGTTCCTGCAATTGTTTTTAATTCTATTTTAATGAAAAACAGCTTCTTTATTTATCGTTAAACTGGTGGTTAACTAGTTAAAGAGTGTAATGCCCTGCCTAAGTCTGAATTTCCAGCAAGCTACAACCTGGGAGTCTTCAAGTCTAGAGTGAAAAGGTTACTTCTAGGTAAGAGTGCTCCACTGTTGACCATATCATCACTTTTCAACAGGTGAGATTGTGGTCTAACGCAAGCCTAATTACCAAAAAAAAATTAAGTGATTTAGATTTTTTGTGCGTTTTGGTAAGTTCTATTCTGATGGCATTTTTTAGAGTGTCAGTGGCATGATACTGGATTGCTTTAACAGAATTGAGGTCCAGAACAGAGATTGCATTACTTCGGCCGAAATGTGTCCGAAGTCTATATAAGAACTTCCACTTAGTTCAAGCTATATTCTTGACCAAGGCGGTGACGTGCGAAAGTGTCTACCTCCCTCCCCCCTGTTGCCTTTGCCGGGGCGAACTTGCTCCAGACCCTCGTCCGACAATCGGCAGGTGCACCGAAGAACTTGAATGGGTCTCAGAAAGAGCCATCAGTTGATAAGTACCTACATGTTAGTTTGTTGAACGTACTAACCGCACAAAGAGCACTCATAAGTTCTTGATCATCGTTGTCCCTGGTACAGATCATATGGTCTTTGATGATAAAGTGGTATCTGGAGTCCCAACTCTTCATGCAGGCCTTCTTACCATACAATAAAGTGTCTGTCTCGAGTAACTCTCTAGAATTGTTTGCTTTCGCTTTAAACATCTGCAAAGGTTTGTGGGAAAATCAAAGTTAAGCAGTGTAAATAATTATAACTACGTTTAAAAAACCGACTTCACAAACTAATATTTTACCTTTTAGTGTACAGAAATAGAAAAGCACCTATTTATGAGGTTTATTATGTACAAAGGTATAAATGACGATTATTTATTACGTGTAAATTTGACGATTTCCCCTCGTTTATCCCAAGATCCCAGCATCAGATCCTGATACCCTGGTTATGGGACCACCTCAGAAGTAGCCTCTATCAAACAAAAAAAAAAAAACAAAATCCATCCATAATTGGCGCCTCTATCGCGTAACATACCTACAATACAAAAAAGCGTACGAGTTGAGAACCTCATTTTTTGAAGTCAGTTAAAAAATAGGTAAAAATGAAGAATAAAACTCAAAGTAAATGTTACTCAGTAGCCAGTCACGTAAGGTTGAAAATCTTCACAGCATTATGGCACGCAAGTGATAACTGCAGGGCACTACCAATTGATTTTATACTTTACTAGCTGATGCCCGCGAGTTCACCCGACAAACCTACGGTAGGTTTTAAATCTGACCAAGCGCTTTCCAATACAAAAAAACCGTATCAAAATCCGTCCAGTGGTTTTGCAACCATTGCGAACAAACAGACAAGTACTTATTGCAAAAAATATTTTGGGTTCAGAATCTTTAATTTACCATAACCCAATTAAGTTTTTTTTAATATCTCCAATGTAGACACAGGCTAATTCTAAATTAGCCTGTGTCTACATTGGAGATATTTTGTAATTGAATACATGAAAAATAACGTTACATCAATATACTTTTCCGTAGCACCCCATCCAGCCATGGCGCCCATAGTACCGCTTTTCTCCAGTTCCTCTGATTGGTTATTGAAGAGAACCTTCTTGGGTATGTAGTCACATCCTCTGATCTTCCGTTCGAAATTGAAAGGATCTTCCACCTTTACCACAGCAATGTCGCCCACCATCCATCGAATATTATCGAACTCGTCACCATCGTAATAGTATGCTAATTAAAGAAAACAGTATTAATAACTATATACCTACATCTACACTAATATTATAAAGAGGAAAAATTTGTTTTTTTGTTTGTTTGTTTGTAACGAATAGGCTCCGAAACTACTGGACCGATTTCAATAATTCTTTCACCTATAGAAAGCTACAATATCTGGGAGTAACATAGGCTATAATTTGTTTTCAAAAAATTAAGGAATTCGAAATCCACGCGGGCGGAGCCGCGGGCAACAGCTAGTGCCTAATAAGCAAACATAACATACAGACTCGGAGAGCACGTCAAGCCGTCCGTCCGTAAAGATGTGAAGTATAATTTCTATACCTTTTGGCACACATTTCCATACAGCTTTTTTTGCACCGTTATTTATGCATTCATTTTCTTTTTCTGAGAAAGGAATCCATCTGAAAAGATTTCTTTAATATAAAACTAGGATTCAAGGAAAGTAAGATAAATATCTTTTCCTTCATGGTGTGCAGACGGTTGAGGTATTCAATTGAATCAAACTTCTTTACTTTTAACCACTAGTTGAAAATGGACCTCTGTGGCGTAGCGGTTGAGCGTTCGACTGCTAAGTCAGAGGTTCGGAAATCGATTACCGTGTCGGGTAAAAGTTTGCTTTGAGTCTAGATAGCGCTGTGTAAAATATTTTTATCTTACTTGTGTGTTCCAGAGACCACGTAGAAGTTCTTTACATCTTCAATACAAGCTGCCGACGTGAGAATGTAACGTTCGTGGATAATGACACCTCCACATAGCCAGTCGGTTTCTGTTATTTTTGAATCAGCACTAGCAGCTGCCCTGAGGTACACCTGGAATGGAACAAAATCCACGGCATACTTTCATAACGCGGCCCCGAGCTGAGAAAATCCCAGCAAAAAATCTTTGTTGGACACACCCACACTCCCTTGCTACCTACCACTCTCTTAACAACTGCGTAATGCACTAATGCGTAATAATAACAAACTAACCGATAGTGTTGATCGAGAAAAGTTTTACGTCGTAATGTGTCGTTTAATACGAATTAATACGATGGATAAATTCCATAAATCAAAATATCATACGGGCGTATCTTGTGCCACAGGGGATCTAAGCTCCTTGCGTACAACCGTGCCACAATACATGGATTAAGATTCTGGTGAGATATTATACGCTCAAGGTGCAAATAAAGAATTTTAAAATTAGCTTTAAAATTACCATATAAGGTCTAGTGTCACCGGCCGGATGTCCATTCAATATTCGTCTCAAGACTCTATGTGTATCATTAGCATGTTTTTGGAATGGCGTCGTTTGCGTTGTTTCATTTGCTTCTGAAATTAAGAGTAACAGTAAATAAATATAATGTTTACCATATATTATACTTTCATGGCATTAATGATAAAAAAGTTGGTAGCATAGACGGAGATAGTTGAGAGGAATGTATTTTCAATAACAAGAATTGATTCAATAATACCTCGAGACTGAGTGATGTTGGGTAGGGAGTTGACAGATGTTATTGTTGCTGCTGCAGCTGTAATTGTAAGATAATATTAGTAAACCTATCATAGGTAAAGACGGCACGTGGCACTTGGTTCATACTAAACGCTACCGAAAGAAATTTGACGTAACTGCATGGCACATCTTAAATAGCATATACGTCTTTTGTACAGACCTGAAATACTGTCCAAAGCCTGAAGGACCTTAACCATGATTTGGACGCAACTAGAATAACAGTTTAAGGAGAAACCCTGACTAATTGACAACAAGTCACCATTCATAAATGGTGACTTGTTTTCAATTAGTTAGGGTAATGGTCAAATCACTTAAATCTTGCATCGTTTTTTAATTTATTTTTTATTTATTTAATCATTGTGGCTATTTACAGGGTAATTAGGTAAAATGAATGATATCATTGGATGAATTTAATCTGGATTGTCATACCTGAAACTGATTTCTCCTTTGATAATAATTTCAAAAAACGCATATAGGTATATAATTTAAACTCACCCGCTTTAGCTAAAACGAAGCATACTAAAATAGTATTTACAATATACATAACAATTTCAAAACTTAATTATAGTTTTCTTAGTGCCTAGAAAGCAAAAGACTTGCAATTTGATACACTGAAACCGATTTGTAATAACATGCTTGGATGACTTTACGAGGAGTTCTATATTGACTATTACGTGGGGACGACAATCAGCATTGTTTGTCTAAATCTCTAAATACAGCTATTAAAATAGTTTGTACTGGATAATACATTGTGAAATTTTATGATGATGGTGCCAATTCGGTTATTCATCAGGCTAAACTGAACTAACTATCCCTAATTTTTTTGTTAGAAATTCAAAACTTCATTTTGTTTGCATTAAAATTCTAAGTGATTTAACGTCTGGTGTACAGAGGTTTCTGATTGCAGAATCGGCACCATTATAGACCATTTATTACTAATTATCTGGGTACTACTAAGTTTTATGGCGAGAATTAAGATTAAGTTTATATAATAAAATAAATATGTAACATTGCGTTTGTGGTTCCACTAAAATGAAATCCTTTGATTTGGTATTCGTACTTTTTATTTTAACAACAATTGGTGGTAAGTAAGCCAATTTTATTTATATATTTTAATTTATATCATCTATAAGAAATCGAATAATGGTTAATACTTTTGGGTCCTATGATAGATAGGTATATAGATTTTCCTATGAGAGATTTGAAAGGAGAGATGGTAGAGACTCATAAAAAAGTAAGGGTATATAAAAAGCAAGAGAATTAGTAACCGGACGTCGGACTCCGAGGTGAAAGCCTCCAATGCAACCAGAAACAATATCAAAATAAGGATGAAGATACATGCCTATCAAAAATGATTTGCTTAATTTACAGAAGCCATAAATAAAACTGATCGAAATGATGACTTACCTCTCAATGATGACCTCCCTATTAATAATGATTTCCCGCCTCGCGAGAACTTACCCACACGAAGAATATTAAGCGGTCATCAGGTTGGTGACACTAGACCGTATATGGTAAGTGAATTTACATAATAAACATGTATCAGACATAGTTTGTGTATGGAACATAGAACTACTTATAAGTATAGAAACTTACCATATCAATAATTATGTGTTTGTTGTTATTGAAGCTATATGTGTCTATAAGTAAATATACAAAGTAATTGAGAAAAGAAATGAGTTATTGGAGGAAAAGGAGTAAGTACTTTTTAGACATTCAGTAGGTTTAATACAAAGTATGGCAAAACAGGCTTCATTGTAGGGAAAGCCCTTCATATGGCTATTACATATTGTTGAAATTTTATTTCACCGAGAGAATCTCTAACCATTTTCAAAGCAAACGAAACAAAAGCAGGAATGCCTCAAGGTTCAATTTCAGGACCTGTATTCTACATTTTAATAGGCCTTTGATAGAATGAATCTTAACATTTTCATTTTACTAGGTATATTTGAGACCAGTTGCAGACGAGAAAAACCGGCTGTTGTATGAGAGTTTTTGGCTTTGTGGGGGTGTCATTCTAAATAATCGTTATATTCTCACATCAGCCGCTTGCATCGAAGACGCTGGCAATTTCTATGTTATATCTGGTACCCACAGGTAAATATTGCTTCATCATCTGTTTTCTACTATATAGGTTAATGTACGTTTCGAAATCCTACTGATATTATCAAAAGTTCCAGCGCTTGACCTTGGAGCTCGGTCAGCTCTTCTACTTCTCCTTATAATTTGATTCATTTTGGTTTTAATGGGAACGATTGGTTTCTGGCCCCAAGAGGAATACCTACGCCAGAGCTTCGTTTGCCAATCGGCAGGTATACCAGTTTGCTGGTAAGGTTGGCTTATGCCCTGATTTCTTGGAGTACACTATGAAATTTTAGAACTACATTTTTATACTAACCCTTTAGGTTATAAACTATACCTGTACCAAACTTTAACACATTGGTTTAGAGGCTTGGACATAACAAAAACAGAGTTATAGATTTATAGGTACTATTGAATAAAGATTAATTGATCATTATAATTATTTACAGTTTTGTGCCTCCACATGTGCTTGACAATGAATGCGTTATTAACGGTGCTAAAAAAGCCATATGGAAATGTATTCCTAAGTGTAAGTATGTAGCTATTTTCATATAAAACATAGTATAAAGTAACCAAATTTAACATCATATTAATCCCTTTTTCTATATTGATCACCATATCGTACTATAATCATACTCGAACGTTCTCTTCCCATCACGTTCATCAACTGACCTTTACAATAATTGTTTCACTTTTCAATAAGCTTATTTCTTTGATGGAGACGCCTTCGATAATATTCGTTGGATGGTGGGCGATATTGCTATCGTAAAAGTAGAGGATAACTTCAACTTTATGAGAAGGATCAAGGGCTGTGACTTCGTTCCAAAGCCAATCGCCTACAACAACCGCTCCAGATCTTTAGAGAGAAGTGGTACAATTGCCTCCATCGCTGGTTGGGGAACTGGAGAAAGATTTACAGATGTAAGTATAATATTTTCTGGATATAAACCTGTTTATATACTAGTATACAGTAGTTACAGAATAATAAGGACATCATAGGCGATATTGCAATCCACTAAGATGATACCAAGCAGATTTGAAACTCTTTGAAGTTTTGGTTACGAGTAAAAAAAGGCATATAATATTAGGATCATAGCAGGAGCAGGTTGGGAAAGGAAGGAAAGATTCGATAGGAAAGATAGGTGATTTGGTTTCTTCATATCACACTCTCCTTCAACAACAATGAAAGAAATCGTACATGAAACTCGAGCAACCTTAGAGCTAAGACTAATGAATAAATTCAATACTATTGTAATAACTATAAAAAAATTAACAAATAAAACTATGACTATAGGTAGATGCTGTTCCACTCAGGAATGGTACCAGACCTGCCCAGAATTCGCCTGAACTGCTTGAAGCTGACGTAGTTTTAATATCAAAGAAGGGCTGCAAGAAGCACTGGGACCAACGATATCACTTTATAATCAATGAAGAAATGATTTGCTCCAAGGACAACACCGATTACGAACCCATGGCAGATGACTGTCTGGTAATATTCTAACTATTATAAAACTATTACCGTTTCGCTATCACTTTCCTGGGGCATTATTCTGTTTGACATTGATTTCTAATCACAGTCGAAACGTGAGAAGTCAGTCGATTTCAATAGGTTAACATAGAGGAAAGAAGTGGTGTAAAACTAAACCAACCTAAATGTGTTGGCTAATACGAACGTGGATGTTACGGTATGATTTGTCAAACAGAATAAGGGCCCTGAAATCAAAAGTTACTGTAGTTTTAATTTGCGAAAAATTGAATTTTCAAAATCCAATTAGTCTTTAAAACTACTTTAGCAGTTAATTATTTAACAAATCCTTTTGACAAATGCAATAAAACGCAGGAACACGGTATCAATTGCAAAGAGGTAGCCCATTCAGATGAGGATTATTATTATGTTGATGAAAAGGAGCCGTCAAGACGAACGATAAACCGGGATAACCTGATAATACATACTGCAGCTCACCAGATTCCGACAAGGAGATCGAGGGTGCCATCTGGAGGATTTTGCGAGGTATTTGTAGATCCCATTGGGGTAGGCAGAGACAACATCTTTCCACTTGCTACGATCTTGGCATACTCCTTTCGCTTCATCAACATTCATAATTGTTTTCATACATTGCACGCCGCGCCGGTTCCGGGTGCTCTTGACCTGGCCTTTCTCCAAAACGTCCTGGATTTGATTAGAATATGTAGATACGCCTAGGTCCGCGTCTCTACCTACCCCAATGGGGAAAGGCGTGATTTGTTTGTATGTATGTATTTGTAGATATACCATCGAACGTACAACGAAGTATGCCACTACCAAAACAACATAAATTACTTGCTGCTAATTCTTTCATCCAAGCCCGCCTACAACAGAAGGAACGTTAACATATACCTATTATTGTGGAGGAACGGGATGTGACGTGCCTCCAACACTAAGGGTGGATCCTCCGACCAGGCAAGGTGATCACGCCTGGTGGGCCGCGGCCCAACGGTTATCGTTGGCATCTTGCTATATCAGCTATACCAGCGCGCGAACTTTACTTTCGCGATTTAGGATTGTAGTGACGTAGTTGTAGTATCGAAGTAATTCGTCGTGCTGTCGCTAGATGGCGCTGGGTATATGTGGTATCGCCACATTATGTATGTATGTATACTTAAAACTAAAAACTTTCAAGTCTCATACAAATTTTGGATTATGAGGCAGTCAATTGTAGGGGATCTTACCAAGATTTTCGCGGTCCAAGCCAACCACACCTGCAAGACGGTAAACCTGCTGATTGATGGACAGGGTTTTAATGCAGAATTTCCTCTCTTGGGGGGAGGAGAAAGGGGTTAAACGGTATGGAAATGAAGAGAAAGAGTAGGATAGCGGTCCCGGGGCTCCATAATGTAAGCTTTGGATGTAACCGCGTTGTAAATAATGTCAATCATCTCCACATTCTCTACAACACTGCTATACACTCTTAATTCTTCTGACGGCCTCTGTGGCGTAGCGGTAGTACATGCGACTGCTACGCAGGGGCGCGGGTTCGATTCCCGCTCAGTGCAAATATTTATATGCATGAATATGTCTATTTGCATTGGTCTGGGTGTTTCTATGTATAATAAGTATGTATTTAAAAAAAAAGTATTTAAGTAGGTATGTTTATCAACATTCTAGAACTCATAACTCAAGCTAGTTAAACTAAGCTTACCTTGGGTCTGGGGAGCGATATATAATGTAGAATGTTAAAAAAAATCTATAGGTATTTGGTGTTTAACTTAATATTCTTTTTAGAACGACCACGGTGGACCGTTGATTATAGGTCAAGGCAAGAGCGCAGTGGTTATCGGGATCATGTCGGCGTGCCTCACCAAGGATATAAGCCACAAATGCTATGGACCTTTCCTATTTACCAGTGTATTTAAGTACAGGCACCTAATCTCTTGTGCTATCGAGAAGAGTACACAGTAAGTTGGAAAACACTCAATATGTTTATGTAACATCAAGGTATATTTTATTTATTCCCTGCCGTGGTTTTCCCTAGCGACTACAATTTGGGGTTCTTCAAGAAGGGCATTAGAAGGTTTTTGCGGGGTCGGCAGCGCGAGTGTGACGCCTCTGGTTTTGCACACGTCCTAGGCCACGTGACTGCTTCCCATCAGGTGGGCCATGTGCTTGTCTCCCGCCTAAGTGGTATTAAAAAAATTACTAGCTGTACTTGCGGCTTCGTCCACGTGGTTTTAGATTTTTAAGGTTTCAATTTTTTACTCGGGACCCTTATAATTTTCCAATTAAAGTAGCCTAAGTTACCTACTCCTTGTTCAAAATCGGTCCCGTCATTTTTGAAACTATTTCTTTTATCAATTTATAGGTAGTTGAATGTTATCTGCCCAATCGATTACTATATTGTTATTATAATTACAGGGCAGAATGCCGCACTATACTAAGATCTACAAACACCCAATTGAAAAAAACAATATTTGATTGGAGTGGGCAACCCGTGGTCCATGGGTACGTTTTTTTCAACAATAACAAAGAAAAGCTTGTGATAAATATTATAATAATACCCGCAAACCCTACCACGTGCTACAGCTCTATTCCTGATCTCTTAAGCCACCTAGGGTATAAAAAAGGTCTACGACCTATTCTCAGAATGATCTGCATAGGCATTCACAAAAAAATCATAAGAATCGGTCAAGCAGTTTCGGAGGTATCCGTTTTCGAGTTCTTAGTTTATAAGTACAATGTTTGATTTTCAGTGATAAGAAGAAGCCTGATGAATCGAGGTTACGTTGGTATCCGCAACGTAAGAACTACGTGTTACCGGCTCAAGATGAACCCCCAAATGCACTAAGAAGTGGTACAAATAACATTAGTACTAACCTTCAAAATGAAACCCTAAATGCTCAACGAAGCAGTCAAAATAACATTAATACTAACCCTCAAAATAACACCCTAATTGCACTACGAAGCGGTAAAAATGACATTAGTACTAACCTACCTAGCAAGCCGTCAGACACGACGCCAGACTTCCTGGGAGGCATTAAAAATGTCATTATGAGAAGATTTTATAATTAAATATTAATGAGAATTTCATAACTACCTTTTTAACGGACTTATTCCATTACTCCTGTACACCGGGATCAACAGTAGTGATCCATAAAACGAGTAAATGACACTTGGAAAAGGAAGTTAGCCTTAGAAACTGCAACAAAATTTATTAAAATGTAATTGGAGGCGTTTTTTATATTCATTTGTTTAGTTTTGAAAACATATTTGAAATTATATTTCGTTTAGTGACCTCTAGCGTGCTTATTTAAAACTACTTGGTAATAGAGAAACGGTTCTTTTGGAGTATGTAAACTGTATGATGAAGTAGGTAATAAAATACACTTCCCATGGTAATATTGAAAATGGAACGAAAAAATATATGCAAAAATGTTGGATATCATTAGGTATTTTGTAAGTAAACTTTACTTACAAAAATATTTAATGGCGTCAAAGCTGTCAAGGCTTAACTACATGTACAGAGCAATTTGCCGCTACTCGACGCTAGATGGCGATGTAATGACAAACTAGATACTCGTAGAAATTTAAATACAGGAATTATTTTCTTTAGGAGTTATAATAATGATTTCCATAAATACCCGAGTGCGAGACAAGACTTATTGACAAAGGTTTTATCCATTTTGAGTTGCAAAGGTCAAGTTCAAGGAGTCTCTAGATCGCGCCAGACTGTGTGGCCACCCAGGCTGGTAGGGCTGGCAAGTGACAAAACACCGGTTTTACTCCGTTCGAATACGATTACCGGAGCTATTATATATACCTACCTATAGTAGGTATATAAGTACATAACAGCCCCGGAGCCTGGGGCTATGAGTCTTACGATCTACTAATGGTTTTTAAATTCCACGTAATTATATGAAGAGTATCATATCATTAACTGTTTGCAACTGATGTAAAATATAAAGACGATAATTATAACACGCTGGCTGTGCCCGCGACTTTGTCTATGTGTTTAAGATTTTCAAGGTTTTATTTTTTTTACGCAGAACCCTAATTCTTTTTCCAAAATTAAAGTAGCCAAGTTAGATACACCTTGTTACACCAGCGCATATACCTACCTACCAAAATCGTTGTTTTGGTAGGTATTATGTACCATGTATACTTACATCCAAATGCACTTAGTAAAAAGTGGTTATTTTAATATTGCAAACAAACACTGCAATTCTATTTACTTAAACTATCTATAGGTATAGATGTAATGTATTGTATAGATATAGTATTATGTCAATATTAATTAACTTTCATAGTTTGAATCGGACTATCGCTGTCGACGGATACAAGTGTTATAATGGTCTAGCATTCTCTTACTTTTAGGGTTGTATGTTGTGGATATATTTATTTAATTAAATTTTTTAGTAGATTACAAGACACAGAACACTTATAAGTAGGTATAATACCGGACGACGACGTTTGACCGAGTTCGATTCACACTATGAAAGTTAAGTCAAATTAAAAAACTTCTGCTTTAAGGGTTTGTGGTAAGGCCCCTGGAGAAGGTATAAATAATACTTAACCGACGTCAAAAAGGTGGTTAGTCGGTTCTATGTTTTTAAATAATTTTTTTAAGCTAAAACAGACTGTTTGCAACAGCTAGACTAGCATTGAAACTAATTCATAAATTTTTTAACATTACATGAAAGACAGCTTGTTTTACAAAGCTGAAACTACAGCAGGGTTACCAGTCCTAAGATTTTACCTTTAGCTTACCATCGGGCGAGGTGAACTCATATTGACGTGACCGATATAAAAAAGGGTGCCGAAAGATTATCTCGCTCTATAACTGATCAAAGGTTAACTCTTATGCTGTGTTCTTTATTTGAATCGCAGAGTGAGATTCTCGAAGAATCTCGATCAGGAATTGAACTCCGGTTAAACAAAGTGTCTTTTAGTCAAATTTCCAATTCTATCAAAGTATAGTATCTTCTTCAACCTAGCGTTAGTTTCCAATCACATCCAAAACTTTCACCTCGGAGTCTGGGGTCCGCTTTGCCAGTCTTAACTGTGGATTTGGCTGAACCTCGATATTTTCCGTAAAGTGACTGCCATCTGTCCTTCACGTCAGTGGCGGATTTACCAGTAGGCTGAGTAGGCTGGAGCCTAGGGCGGCAGATTTTAGGGGGCGGCAATTTTGACCCAATTTGTTTTTTTTTTACATAAATAAGTCTCCTTTCATTCCCAAACGAGTATGGGGAGTGTTCTTTGGAGAGGCATAATATATCTTAACCCACTAATTAGTACGCGCCGCTGTTTTTAGCTCAATAGTAGGTATACTCTTCACAAGGGCACGTCACAATTACGCGTGGTCGGCCGCCGCCTCCTTCTGCGAGGAAGTGATGCTCGAGAAGGAGGCGGCGGAAAGGGTCCGGGAGAGGCTACACAGGGCTCTCCCGGACGACGCGCGGCGGCGGGCGCAGACGCCGCAGGCGTCGGAGGCCTCACGACCTCCGTCCTCTATGAGCGCAGGCCTGGGGGTGACAAGTGGAGCCGCCTGTCACCTGCAGAAGCAGACCGAGGCGGCGCGTGAAAGCGCCCCCTCCCCCCTCCCTATTCCGGGGGCATGACGGGAACACCGTGGTTCCTAAACCCGAGGGGGCCATCTCGAATCCGGAGATGGCCCGGTTCAAGCCGGGGTGCGAGAGAAAAGCTCTATCCCGGTATCCACCGGTGCTGATCGCAGCGATGGTGCAGAATGCGGACGAGGGGTCGGCTGCCGCCTCCTTCTGTGAGCAAGTAATGCTCGAGAAGGAGGCGGCGGAAAAGGATCGAGAGAGGCTGAACAGAGCTCTCCCGGACGGGTGGAGCCGCCTTTCACCCAAGCAGAAACAGGCCGAGACGGCGGCGCGCGAAAGCGAAATGATAATGGGAAACAGGAAGAGGAAACTGAGTTAGGGCTCTATCTAATCCGGGGTGTGAGGGAACTGATTTTTGGGTCACCTCACGTCCCAGCGTTTGAAGAGCCGGACGTTGTGCGGTTTTAGTCGGCTCGAGTCGGACATAACTATATACATACCTATACACATGTACATGCGGGGATAAACGTGAGGAGTAAAGAGAAGTCTTACTAAAAAGAAAAAATATTCGTTGAATTTCTTTCTATAACTCATTTGCAAAATTTTTAAATACGTGCCTATCTAAATAATGTTCATATTTAGGTATACCAAGTAGGTACCACCTATACCTATAATAATAGCGAATTTCTATTAATATAAAGTACCTAATATTTGTACTCAAAGCCAACCATTGGTGTGTACAACAAAGTAATATACCTTAAGTATTTCTTGAAAGCACATAATTCAATTTCTCAAACATTAATAGATGTAATTGGATATACTTAATATAATCTAATAACAGCGTGCCTCTGCGACGTAAAGTCGACATCCACCGGCAAGTACGCACAACTCCTAAATTAACCAAATTGCGTATTCCCATTCAACTCAATTACGTCATTCCATTTATGATTGAGCATTACAGTAAAAGGAACGATCGTTCCCATATCACATAAAACCATAATCTAACACCCTTTACCACTCCAACTGTCGGATACAATACTATAAAGTAGCTATCTTCAGCAATACATTATCCTTACTTATCTATGGCCATAACATGAAACTTGGGATCTATTTTATTATAAAGTGCATTGTCTACTAGAGAGGTCGGTCGACCGCCGAACGTAAATAATTTAACTGTCTTAAAAGATTCAAAAATAGTTTCCTAACATTGCCCCCCTTAATATGTACACCATTTGTCAGGCCATAACTGGATTTAAACGACGCGTTACAAGAAAAGGGACACGCCTTTTGACTGATATACGGTCATCTCTCTCAAACACAAGAAAGCCTAATGGCACTGGTTGTATCTATCTCTGTTTTACAAATGTTCATAGTCATGTTTACCTTGTTACAAGACCGCTAAAAATGTGCCAAACACCAACGCATGTTGTATGATTTTGGGCTTTATAGGAGAAGAAATAGGACTCGATATAGTTTGTTAATGGTGTTAAGGGGGGACTCAATTGAAGCGAGACGAGCCACGAAAGGGACGCAGCGAATCGTTCTGTTTAAGTTAGTGAGTCCAAACGAGTTTTTATGTTTGGAAATCGTATTAAGCTTTTGTTGGAAACTGTTCCACTCAACGGGCATAGTTGAGGCGTTTGTGCGGTCAAACTATCGCGTTTGAATTTCGAAAAGCGGTGGGGATACTGCTGATTGGCTCGTTTTGGCCGATACACTGTGCAACGATTCGGTCGCGTGCGGTCGAGCGTAGCGCGCCAACTCAGACTTTTGAAATAAGAAACACGAATCCGTATGTTCCATTCTCATTTTAACTTTCAAATTGCGTTGATCCAAATTTAAATTAGTGTTCTTTAAAATGTTACACGGCCAAATTTGTCAGTGAAGAAAAATTTGTGTTAGTGCTTTGATAAACTGTTATTGAAACTTAGTAAAAATGTCTTCAGTGCATTCTGATGATGACCAAGAGGAGATTAATGTGGACTCTGATAGTAGGCTGTCGGGTCAGTGCGATAGAAGCATAGCGTCAGAGGATCGTGACTCTGAGCACAGTTACCATGACAGGTATCATGATTCACCGAACGAACATATGACTAACACGCAACAGAGGGTGAGCCTCCCTTTCAGCATATCCCGACTATTAGGGAAACAATTTGAGGATATAGACAAGCGTCGAAATTCCGGAGAGAGTGATGACAGGAGTGATCAGGACACTGAATCGGAAAGTGCTAAAGATGAGGGGAAAGACAATTCCGGTTTGCCTTTGAACTTTTCACATACGCCTGGTTTATATCCAAATTCTGGATTATTGTTAAGACCGGGACTAGGGATCGGTGCGGGTTATGGGTTTTCAAGTAATCCAGGGGTTGTTAGAGTACCTGCTCATAGGGCTCTGGGTGCTTTGGGCGCGTGGGGTGTCACCATGGATCCAATGCGGCAGGCGGCGGCAGCGGCTTTCGCACACCAAATTGTTAAGGACAGATTAAATGGTAAGTCGCATGTCGATAAATATGCCTTCATAATTTTATTTCACTGACATTTTATCATTAATCGTTTATTTGAATCTTAGGTATATGAATCTAATAAGAATATAATAATTATTTTCTTATTAGATTCGTATAAGTAAAAACTAATGTTTGGTAAGTACCTACTAAATTTTACCATTGCAACAAATACTATTCCAAATTAGACGTTTCTATGTCATCCAATCAAATCTGTCTATGACTATTCTTAGTTATCAAATAATAAAATAGCAACATCAGATACTAACTAAAGAGATTTCTTCGGGAACTTCTAGGGTCATTGGCACTCAAAAGAGATATAAGTAAGTATTTTTAAAAAAGCGACTCTAATAATTTTATAGATACGGCAAACTTGACAAAACCCACCACATGTTTGCGAAGTTTATCAGAAAATAGCACGATTTTGTAGCAATTTGTCTTATTTATATCAAAACAGAATTTGCATACGTGATATCGACCTGTGATATCAACTTGTATCTAATAAAACATACCTACCATGTCTAAGCAGAAAGTAAAACATTGTATATTTTGTTATATTTTTTTCAATCGTTTCGTCACACCAATATAACACATTTTCGCCTCACCAAATAAATGTCGGAAACCAAAAAACCGACATATAAAAAACATTTTTCCTCCTTTGTTTATAAAAAAGGGACGAAATCGGGTGCCAATATCCTCTGGCCCAATTACCCTCGCGTGCGATCCGATGACATAGCTAGGGAACTATTTCTTTTTGTCCTTTTTTTGGTTCCTCCGAGGCGAGATTGCAGGCGCCCGTTCTGTAATTTGTCGCCCGCCGGTCAAGCCGGGGACAGCTTTTTTGTAGTTACTTACTCATCGTGACAGAAAATTACTTGTTAAGTTCCACATCTTTGGTGTAACGTAATTTGTGGTTTTGAGTTTTTTATTTTATTTGTAGTTATTTTTGTCGTTCTTTATTTGTTTCGGAAAGTTTTGATACGTAAATAAAAATAGTATTGAAGTTATAAAATTGATATCACATTTAAAAAAAATCCTCCTAGTACTGGTACTCTTTATCTATAAATTACTAACGAATGATTCGTTGGTAATTTATAGATAAAGAAGTACTGCCAGTGTACTAGGAGGATTTTTTTTTATCAGAGGTCTTTTTCAGCACTTACAGGTCAATACGGGGTTTTGAACGTTGTTCCACTGTACTTAATATATAATGTTTAATAATTATGAGGTCTTTTACAAATAAAGTAAAGCGTGTTTAGCAGAGACAGCAGAATGAGCAGAAATATAATACATTATGAACCTACTTATAGAATATAATCGATCGAATCAATACTTACGACTTGAAAAGTGATTGCAAAGTAAAGTAATCACTGAAAGCAATTAAGGAAATGTCAATTTTAATTCATAACATAATTAGGTTGTAAACCGGTGAATGTAAAGTAACAACCTCGTATGCAAGGATGACGAATTAGGTTGTAAAGTTTTATTACCTAATTAGCTTTTAACATACTAGTATTTTGAATAAAAGAATCACTTTACAAAAAATGTTTTGACTCGTTTATTTGTACAAGGGTAGTGACCCTCACATTTTTTTCACACCCACTTTGTCAATTGGCACCAAATGAATCACCAAAACCCAACGCGTGCAGGAACCCATTTTTTGCGACCACCGGCAAAGAGGAAGCGGTAAACAGCCTATAATTGAGACAATAGCTACCCGGAATCAGACAAACCGTCCGTGCATCGGAAATACTTAAGTCTTAAAAAAAGTAAAAGTATTAAAATCTTTGGCGCCAATGACCAACGTCAGTAGTTTTTTTTTTCATAGTTCTTATAGATTAGATTGTGTAAAGCTCTTCAATTGTAATAGGATTTTCGATTGAGATGGTCATTTAAATTACAACGTATCAATTAAAAAACAATAAAACCATTCATGTGTATGATCTTGCTTCCAATAAATTAGATTTTTTTAAAGTTGTGATGACATTTTTTTGGGTAAATTTGTTTCTAGCAAGTTATACATTTTTTAATGGATTAATAGAATGATTTATTAACCATCCATGTCCAATTTAATGATAAATCGTGTAGGTAAATGAGGTATGATTCAATTATTTTAGTTAATTATAAAACTGAATCAAATTTAAATGGAACTCCAATCAAATTTATTATAAGAATTATGGTGCGATTCATAACATGTTTTTTTATATTTATCATTTATACTATCGGTACAAATTGAGTAAGTATTGGCTCATGTAGGCCTAACATAATCCAAAGTTCAAGCATAATTGATTATAAGAACGCCGGTGTATACCCGAAGGCCCTGGGTCCCCACCAAGATCTTCAGAACCCGAACTAACCTCGCCTGTTGGATTGAAACACCTACTGATATAAGATGAGTCTCTGGCGAAGACTTTCCCACGAGGTTCAGGAATTAGATGGCTTCTAGTCTTATAAAACACAACCAAACTAAATTTTGAAAAGGGTATAAAGAACAGATCGCAGGGTCCAAAATGCAAGCTTTAGATGCAACCGGTATTGACGTTCATACAAAGAGAATGTTATTTCATAATGAACCGTAGGCTATATATAGATGAGTGACAGGCTACATAAAGTCTCGCTCTTCGTGTCGCCCGGAGAACACTAAATACTGTCGCCGTTGCCGTCGGTCGCGTGTGTCATGTATTTCAGTGACATTGACAGCTAATACAATCAAATAACCATAAGAACATAACTCAAAACTTGAAATATGGTTATTCCTTTATTTTGCGGCGATCCGATGGTAGTTGTACCTGGAATTGCTAGTAGATGTCTTCACACACCTCTAGCAATTCCAAATAAAAAAAATTGTAACAGATTTTCTTCAAATTTAAATACTTTTATTATTATTATCCCGCTTAATGGATAATCTTACAACAATAACTGAGACGTTACGAACTTATTTAGTAACCAACAGGGTTATATAACCGCGTGAACTGAGGCATGTCATCTTAGTAGTTCGTTATTGGTAAAATCAGTTTGCAATTTCTATAAATTTGCGGTTATCGCACTTTGTATCTTGGTACCGACGGACGGCAGGACGCGGTAGACAGATATTTGCAATGCTAGCCGTGCGCTTGTTTTAAAAAAAAATTAAATAAAAAGAATGTAGATATTTAATCTGCCTTTGTATGTGTAAAATTAATAAATTAAAATTTCATCACAATTGGTTAAATGGTTTAGGAGCGCATAAAGAATAAATAAGCAAAGAAACAAAAATTTATATCATCGAATCAATGTCTATGGCTTTTTGCATTTAAAAATAAATGTGTTGATTAATGTTGTCTATGGACTACAAAACCTGGAACTTGAAAATTTTTTGTTACCTAAGTACTGAAAATACTTTTAAGTTCGATAACGATTGGAACTACAGATTTAATTTGTTTGTGAAGCCGGGGTTGTTCACTAGTGCCTAATAGCCTATACTATAGTAATATTTTAATATTCACCATCTATAGAGTCAATGCAGTGATTTAACAACAATTTAAATGATGATGATGTGAATGATTTTTTTATAGTGTAGTGTAGTAGTGACCCCGGTCCTGAGACTTTACCTTTACCATCAGGCGACGTGAAGTCATTTTGACGTGTCCTATATAAAAAAATAAGTTTAATACTGACGATTTACTAATCACCAAATTGTATGCAATCGGAGTTGACGCACGGACAAAGAAAAAGGTTGCAAGTTAACTAAATAAAATTGGCTATCTGCGTCATCCTTCACAGAGCTCAATTAAGCACAGTTAGTTAACGGCTCAATCCACTAAACTGCGCACTGCGGTTCATTACAAAAACAAACCACCACTATTGATAGTCTAAACATTTAGAAAGTACTAACAAAAACAGCGATCACTTTACGAAATCTATAGAAAATGCAATGGCGCTTGTAATGGGCTTTTTTCTAGTAATGGTGCTTACCATTTCCGCTTTACCCCTCATTATTTACACCGCAAAACCTTTCACAATGGGCCTTTTTGTATCTATTAGTGGCTATCGGACTGCTTTATTATGGCAACTGTAGATTGTTGGATCTATTTAAGGATGACATTACAGCATTTTTTATATAATATGCAAACATTAGCTGTCGACAGTGGCTTCAGCCGCGTGAAGTTATGATCCAGTTTTCGCAGCTGATAGGGTACTATCAGGCCAGGTAAAGTGAAGTTGACGTGGCTAACATAAAAAAAAAACTAACTATTCCAGAGATAAACAACCTATGTGTTGAATGAAAGTTAAGCAATTGTATACTAACTATTCCCAATGATTTTCTGATCGGCAAAATGATCATCCAGGACGGGACTTGAACCCGTGACCAGTCCCTTACAGGGGGAATACACTGACCAACTGAGCTACCTTGACCCATCTTAGATGCTCGAAATTTTCCGATATATTCTACGGCTTAGAGCATTCCCCCTGTAAGGGATTGGTCACGGGTTCAAGTCCCGTCCTGGATGATCATTTTTTCCGATCAGAAAATCATTGGAAATCAATGTGTTATTCCAAACTATATAATCCGACCCTGTACCAAATTGCAGCTAGAATCGTTCAGCCGTTAAAGCGTGGTTGATTAACTAACATCTTAATACCAAAAAAAAAATCAAAATCTTTCACTTGTTATATTAGTGGGAAATAGGATCATCTTGATGGTGATGGTATTCGAAGTGGAAACCTCAGTGCTAGCAACTTAATTGTTGGTTTTAACTCCTTCTAAATACGACGTGAAGCTCCTACTTTTTGGGGTACTACCCATCTTACTTGGCGAAGGCACTATGGTCAAACATTTGTTACCCACATAGCCTAGGGTAGGCGAAACTCCTACATATTATCCGCGTTGTCGGGGAATGTAGGCTGACGTGGAACCGGGAGTTCCTTACGCGATTATTACGACTTCTGATTATTACGGATACGGAAGCAAATAGCACTTGTTTTAATAATCAAAATCCTAACTTCAAAAGGAAATCCTGCGCCAGAGTCTCGTCTATTGATTCGCAAGTGTTTGGGATTGTTATGGAGATCACAAATTTCGCCTGCTTCGAAAAAACATGCTCAAATTTTTAATCAACAACCAAATTACAATATTAGCGCCATTATTTTTTATACTATGAATACCATAGGACCACTGCCGAGATTGGCAATGCCATAAAGATAGTGCAAAAAATAGTTTAAATGAGTATTTAATATTACGATCTAAATCCTGTTATTAATATTGATAAATTATACAGTAATTTGTAATAATCTTTTATTAGTAAGAACAAGTTAGAACATCCGATATCTTCGAACACATCGTGTAATGGTTACGTTGAGTAGACCAGGCAGAGCAAGTATATATCTTATCTTTTATAGGTAACGACATACTCGTATCTTAAAGCTTGATTTTAAAAATCGATGATCTAGGCATCTACTTGATAATATTATATTGTAATATGTTGTTGCGAATTATTAGCAGATCCTTTGCTTCGGTATTTTTGTATAATTTTTATATTGCAACTTACAAATGTTAATAGATCTATTTGTATAATAATAAACACGGACTATACGTAATTTATGTAAGTAGATGAAGTTTATTTTAACCTGACTAAGTTTATGTAGTAAAATGAAAAAAAAAATTTAGTAGGTAGTAAATAATTTGAAAAAAAAACATAATTTTATTTAGGAGAAAGAAGAAAATCAAAATCAAAATATACTCAAAATGAGAATGTGTCACCATTCTCATTTTGAGTATTTGATATCGATTTTCTTACCTTTCTTTCCTTTTATACCGATTATTAGAAATAAAATATTTGAGTAACAGATAACAACACAGTTACAGAAGGAAATAGAAACGTAGCGTATTAACGACATCAACGCGCACCGAAACTTTGTAATTTTTAATGTTTACTCCTAGTTTGATTATATGCTTTACATGTTTACATACATGTAAAGCACGTTCAACAAGTACAGTCAGCGACAAAAGTTGATTAACACTGAAATATTTACAAATCTTTTTTTACATTGGAATACATACTTAGGTCAGTCATTAATTTATATATGTAGTTTTATAATTTCCAGAGGACAAAGCTTATGTTTTATATATCTTGTTTATTGTTATAATAAAGGTCTTAGAGCTAAGGTGATCAATAAATTAAAATTTGTTAACCAACCTTTGGCGCTGACTGTACATTTAGAGGTTTGTGAATCTTTTCAACTCACATGAAGATAAGAAAATGTAAGGAGTATTTAGGGGATTAAATTAAGCGTATACGCCCACAATACTGAAATTATATAACGATACATTTCAGTCTAAGTATTTGACACTTTTAACAAAAAGGACTGCATGCTGTCTGACTCTATTTCTAGTAGTAACCTAACCTAACTATATCTGTAGACATGACTAAATTTCAGCTCGATAAAATCTAGAATATTATTTATTTTTTGCCATTGACACAAAGAAGAAGAAAGGAGTGGAATACCTTGCTTGAGTCTGTGTTTCCGGAAAGCTGAAAGTCTGTAAGTAATGAGTCAATAAGTTGCTCTAGGCAAACGTGTTACTTGGCTACTAGGTAAGGTGAGCTAGTGGTCAAACGTAACGGCCTACGTTACGTTTGACCACTAGCTCACCGACTGTATCGACTGTAAAAAAATCCAATTGTTTAGCGGTAGGCTTTGTGAACACCTTCTCAAAAAATGCGCCCTTTTAATCACGGGATTATCTTAGCTGGAGCTTGTTTAAAGACCAGCCGACCGCATTCACATGACCTTGAAAAATAACAACTTATTCTAATTCTTCACGATCCGCCAGTCGGCACGAGTTTACTTTACTTCATTATTTAGTTTTAAGTTTTGTTAAATCAGGCCAAGGAGCCAAAAGTGAACGCCTCCGTGATGGGGCTAATCATTCGTAATTTATTTTATAACTTTATGTAAGAAACTGAGGGGTTTGTACCGTGAGAACTTGAGGTTATATTTTAATAATTGACGGTTGGTTAAAGCTAGCTGTACTAAGTATATTTGACTCAACTGAAACGCTTGCCAAGCACCTCATCAGCTTTATTTAGCATCGCCTAAGTTTAATATAACGTATGTATTTACAAGATGTAAGTGTTTAAGTAAGAAAATGGTACAAGGAGAGATTATTCTGGTATAAGTCATAGGCTTTTTATCCTCGAAATAGGTACCCATGGGAAGTGGGGAGGGGAACAGAATTCCATACGAGTAGAGCCGCGGACAACAGCTGGTATGTAATAATATAAAAAATAAAAATATATTTTTGGAAACATAAAAACGTTGCATCGAGACAGATATTACCGTACTGGTATGTTTTCTCCATACATTTTATATCAATCTCATTCAGTTTTACACTACAAGCCTATTTACGAACTATTTTCATCTCTTAAGTGTACTTTCCATTATGTTTTATATTATTATATTAAGTGTATTTATAACTAATACGCCAGACTGCTGTTTGTATTGAAACTACTCAGAAATGAAAATGTCCGTCGGTGTTTTCCCCCACGGCATTACCAATACAACTTTTTAGCATTGACTTTTTCAGAAGTTTTCTTTCTAACATATTCCTGCCGTCCAAAATCTATATTTGTTGATGCAGAATCGAATCTAACTACTAATAAGTATATGACGTAATGATGTTGTTGTAAGCCCCTCACGCTTTTTAAACATTGAAATAAATGTTATATTATTCACTCGTTTTTATATTTAATAAAATATAAAAAGTTATTAATTACTTGAATTCATAGTAGAGTAAACCGTTTATTTCCAAGTATTTTTGTCGTGTGACTAAAGGTATTCCAAATTAGATAGTCTTCCTCTGGGTAGGCTGGATAGATAATTATCACAAACAGTCTGTTATTTGCTTCTAGGCTATTCATTGCCTATTAGTCATAAATAAATATAAATAAAATAGCAATTATTTATTTAGGGGAGACCATTCATGCTGGCGCCAACACTGAGAACTTCGTATTTTTGCACGAAATTCACACTACAATATCTGCACGAAACATTTAGTCGCATGCGTGCACATGCATGAGGCAGCAAATGGCTTTACACACTATCCGAGCTTCATTAAACCTTTCATTAAAGTCCGCCAATTACGGATACTTTAAGCTTGCTTTATTTCAATTATACCTATGTATATTTATCTTAATGTGATACAAATACAACAACAAGAAATACACACCTACGACAATAAAACAGAATACGATATATTAAACGGTTTTAAAATATTTAGAGACTTAATGACATGGTTGTACAGTCGCATATAAAATTGGTTTGACACATGCCAAGTTACTGTCAGGAAAAAGTAAAATGTATGAAATATATGAAAATTCTCTTCTCTTCTATTCTCTTAAAGGTGTATGATCCCTCATACATCCTACATGAATTACATCATTAGTATTATCTATCATTTGTGGTCTACGGAGCCCCTACAAGATCTACAGGGCCCAAGTTGACCATATCTGCTACCCGGTACACTTACTGATTGACACACGAGGCTCTGATTCAGCCTTTCCTCTTGGAGCTGGGATATCAGACGGCAATCGCTGCCAAAAAAGTCATAAGCCATCATTTTAGTTACTTAAGTAACCTTCAAACCCCAGGGTTATCACACCCTCGTCATTGAAGTAAGCCGAGATGGAAGCCTTAGAATAAATGTAACCGGGATCACGCTATGAAGATGATATACTCAAATCAAGCTGAGTGCCACCATTGTGGCACTATCGGTATTTGCAATGGTGATTCCCAGTCCAGAGACTTTGCCTGTAGCTTACCATCAGGCGAGGTGAAGTCATGTTGACGTGACCGACATAAAAAAATCTTTCTGATTCTCCCCTGGGGTAGTCTCAATATAAACATTTTTACAGTTCAGGAATTTTTGTGTACGACTGTACCTACTTGGTAAAGTAATAAAAATACAATAAAATACTGGAGATAACACTTGAGACCGCGTTTTAAAACTATGTAACAATATTCTCGTTTTTATAGCTGGAATAACAACTTCATCTAAATCGTAAAGTGAGTGGGACAATCAAAAGTGTATGTAAACATTTATTTAAATCATGTTTGAACCTAATAATATAAACTAACATAACCAAATATCACCGTTGTCATTATCATTATAGATAAGGAGTAGGTATGTTTGCAAATCTAGGAAATCTACCTGGTACTGCCTGGTAAAACTGAAATTTGTGGGACTTAAGAACTATTTTGTTTTCACCTTTTTCTTTGTGGCCAAGTAATAATTGTTAATGATACAACTTCAGCTGTCTCTAGTCATTTGGATGTTACTAACTGTCTAATCTACTCAATGATTTAAAAATATCTATATAAAAAATTTACATAAAAAAAATTGAAATTTATGACTATACAATTAAATACCTATGAATAATTCTCAAGGTCTTATTGTTCTTTAAAGATATCGTAGGAGATTTCAAGAAAAAGCAACGGAAACTCACAATATTATTGCATTATGGTTTTTAAAAAAATGCTGTCTCCGTTAAAATCATATTAATATGACGATTAACGACATACTTTTATTAAGTTTCATTAATACGGAAATTTAACAATAAAATTCAGTAATGTAACCCCTAATTGATTTTTTATCGATATTTTATTTCAAATTAATTCAAAATAAATATAATAATAACCGATCAGAAGCAGTAGTATACTTTTATTACCATTTCACAGCGTCATAAACACAAGAAACACTTAACAAAATTCAATAATATTGATGGCGCCCGTCAATAGAAATTTTATTTGCTCTTTACTCCACCCGCAACTTGCCGCACCTTTCTTTTATCTGCACACAAAATGTGCCACAAAATCATCGATACACTAATACACATGTCTAATATCAGCCTCCCTTCGAAGCCTTTTCGCCCCATTTCCCGCGGGGAGCAAGAGCTTGCGTTATGAAAATTTGACGGCAACCAATATGCGATGATATGTTGGGGGTTGGTTTGCGTATATTATTTTGCAAGTATTACTCTCCCCTTGTACCGGAAGGGTATATTCTTAATCGTTGGAATATTAAACTACAGTTAACGCTGTGGTCTGAATGGCTTTCTATAAGCCTTTTAGTATGAATATCATGATTAACTAGGCTATTTACGTTGAAGCGGCATACGGCAGAAAATTCAGTAAAAGGTCTAACTAAGAAATTGGAAAAGCCTTTTGCGAATTCGATGTTCTCCGCCTGAATATCATTTGTTATTTTAATGTTTTACGGGTACAAATAGATGTGTAGTATATTTCTGTATAAATATTCGTTTATACACTATATTAGGCATATATAGTTATATTTTTACACACAGAGTTAACACAAAAACAACTGCAATATCCAACGTACTTACCAATTTTTATGCAACTTCAGAGATTTTCTTTCAACATTTTTGTGTCCGTCAGAATAGCTGGTTTTAGACATTAACTTAAATAAAGAATCTTTGACAGAAAAACATATCTACTTAACACAAAACCCTTTCTATCTTAATCCGTAACATATCTATATGGTAAGTAATCCACAAGTTGATATGTTTTATCGCCAATCCATAACGCGCTAGCCTATAAAAGGAGCCATATTTCAAATGTGTAAATATATGTGAGCGAACACTCCCCCCGAGACGTGGACGAGGTACATAAAATATTATATTGCAATTTATGTCTCGCTCTAGAAAGATTAGAAGAATCCCCGTACATGTTAAGTGGTATTACTTCTAAGACTACGTGGTTGAGGGACTTTAGACGACGTTGCATGAGATTTCTCAGTGTCACTCAATTTTTTAGTCGTAATTTGTGTTGAGAACTGTTCGGCGATGGTATTCTTCAAGAAGGTATTCAAGATTGGCAGCGCGAGTGTGACGCTCTTGTTGTTGCACATGTCTATAGGCCATGATGACCCATCAGGTGGACCGTGTGTTTGTCTGCCACTTAAGTGGTATAAAATAGGAGCAATGAAATCCCGGGACAAAAATGCGCAGCAAACTAAACCCACAGTAAAACCCTGCAATATTCGTATTTCGTTCAGTCTATGTCGCACTTGCTCTTTTACCCAGACTGTACACTTCCACCTATACCATCGAAGCCTTAAGCGGTGCAACGGACGACGCTTTGCCCTTAACCAAATATGGACTGAAAAAACCTAAATTGGAAGAAGTAAATCATTAGCCATTGATTCCATGATGAAGAAGAAGATTAGCCTATACGGGATCAGTATTTCACGCGGAATGCCTGGGCCGGAGCCATTGCCTGACAACAGCTAATAAAATCTAATCTCACAGTAGGCAATCAATGTGAAAAGTGGCCGGATGTATTAATATAGTTTTGACAGAATTTAGTTTCTCAGCTGTAGGTGGTTCTTAGCTGGAGGTAAGGTGATCTTTATTACCATCGAACAAATATATAGGTATAGAAATATCATCGAACAAATTATTCTAAATCATGTTTTTATCTTTTACTTTATAACTAACTTTGATAAGAGAGATTTATATTTTTCAATTGGTTATATATAAGCTAACATATAGGTGGTTTCAAGAATGTAAATTAATTATTGGAAAAAATTCTGTTCTGACAACGTAGGAGACTTTGGTCTACCGATGTAAGTGTAATCCTATGAACTCTGGCTTCCCTACTCACCGGCGGGGGAATACAACACGATGGTTACTATGGCTGTGGTATTCTGTAGGGCGGAGGTACTACCCCAGTCGGACTGCTCAATTTTGACGGGAGGTACCCTCGTGTCCTACCTGTCCGCACGATAAAAAAGACCATCTATAACTTACGCCGCAAAGTGTCTCCTTACCTAATCCTAATTTAAGTGAATCTCAAACAAAGAAATACATGTAATTTCAAACAGAAAATAATATTAGGTTAATAAGTATGAGATATTTATTTATCGTTATTAATATAAATAAAAACAGCTAATGTATATTACCAGTAGAAATTATTTAGGCAACTACTTCTTCATGCAACGAAAATGATATGACTAGGTTATTCGCAATTAGTAGCCGCGTATCCCCAGTGGGCTCAGTGTCGACAGACCGGACAAAATTTTAATGAGCAAAATGAGCGAGCGTGCGTGTAATCATACTGTCTCACGAACGTGGGAGTTTGTAGATGTTTTCTGTTCGAAGTTTAAAATAGACTTTTGACAAAAAATAAATGTAATTTTAGTCAACTCAATTGACATGCATACCTTCTGGATGGTTATATCAATTTTTTATAACTGTAAAACTCATCATTGTACTATTTAAAGACTATGTAAAAACAAGTTAACTGTTATACCTATCTGCGTTTGATAATACTCTAGCTAGGTACTCTAAGTAAAAAAAAAAATAACAAGAAGAGAAACAATGTATTATGGCAATATAGCGTTAAATAAATGAATATGTACTAAACCTGTTGCCTGTGAATATTATTAAGAGACAAACAAAAATAAATTTAAGACAGTCATATACCTACACGAGAGTAAAAGAGTGCTAGGTTCACTAAATCATACTGCGTGTAGTAATAATAATCCCACGGGCACATTTGCCACCGAAAAAATTGTAAGATCTCAGGTAAAACCAAGCTATTTATTGTAGCTAATATCATTGTGAGGAAGCACTTATTCAACAACTTGTTATTGATCGATTCCTAATGAGTTACCAATCAATATTTATAGCGACCGTATCAATATTCAGCATCTTTATAATGCTATCTATAATAAATATAATGAGTTAGCAATCACACGGCAACGTAATTACATCTACCTTATATTAACGAGTCGAGCGCTTTATTATGTACTTGTTTACATATTGCATAAATCAGGCGTAAGTACACTTAATTAGGAGAATTTTAAATATTAGATTATTATTTTATGTAATTCTCCTTATCTGTAAAGATGATTCCTATAGATATATATCTGATTACTATATGCGTATATGATTAGATTATTTTGGTGTGCTAATGGATTCTGAACGATTTGTATTAATTTAAAAGCAATATTCTCACACTTTAAATGTTCTTAGAAATTCAATAAGTTACATGATATTTTCGAACTGATTAATATTTTAATGTAATTGTTTTGACTATTAATTACACAATTATAAGTAAATAGTTACAAGAATATTATATTATATTTTTTTTATTCTCGTTTATTTTCGATTTTATATCTATTTATGGTGTAAATATATATAATATAGTTGTATAATAATAAACAAATATTACTTTTGTCGATTATTAAGCGGTTGTTATACAAAATGCATTATTAGCTAGCCTATTCCTGTCAAAATACTTTTTTCATTTCTATCAGAACACGTAAGATTAAAATTCTGCAAATCTAACTAAACCATTCTAAATCCAAATACTAGAATCCACAACATGAGACGAGACACAAAACAGAATGTACGAATGTTCGAACAAATCGAAACAAAAGGTATTGACCAGGGTAATGTTAAAAAACAAACACATTGAAAGCTCGACGTCATAAAACGGGCTTTTGTTCACCCGAGTGCAGTGTTTGAAAATGCAGCCTAAGCTCCAACCCGATTGCATTTCAACCGTTGAATTTTCCATGAAGCAAACGTATCCCCGATTCCCATTCGCTTGCTAGTAACTAGTGGGAATTGGTATTCGCTTGTTGCGTACAATATGTATGAGATTTTGTCCGTTTATTTTTTCGTATCGCACCACTGTCCAGTGTAATTGAAAAATGTTTACTCTCTGCTCCGTTAGTATGTTCGGTGCAGGTAATTGCATATTTATGATGACTGTGGAAATTGATTTGTGAAAAGAACCAAATTTTTCACACTTAAAATCAGGTTGAAATCGTACTGCCGAATTTGGAGTTTATAAGGGTAGTACCTTATTCATAGTCTACTCTTTTGGGTGTGCCATATTCGTAGGCGCGGACAAATGTGACTGTGGAGAGTGATGGAGTGGCTCCGAGTAATCCCAGGTGACGTGGAGGGCCAATTAGACGTCAAGCATTCGTCTTCCCGTCCTTACTTTTTCACTTGGGGGCGGATTTCGTACGAAAATATGAGCTCAAATTCGTCTCGTTTAAGTGAAAGTTATAGCGAGTATGGCTTCGTATATATCACGACGTCATTTTTTTCAAAATAAAAGTTTAATGTAAGAACATAAACATAATAATATTACGCGCCAAATACACTTAAATAATGTAAAGTATGGTGTTTCAAGTGAAATTTTGAATTAACACCTACAATGAGGCAAAACATGACTGGACTATAATCAAATGTTTACACTTACCTATTGCATGCTTTTTGTATGTACACACATGTTTTAGACAAATAAAGCGATTCTATTCTATTCAATTCTAAAATGAGAAAGTTAATGATAATAATTTAATTAATATTCTGGAACAAACTAGACATTGTTAAAAAGTAACTGTAAAACTCAGTGATAAGTTAATATCAATACACGAAAAGAACCTACATAATATAACCTTAACCGGGTCAAAGTGTTAGTCATGCAATGAAATGGAGACAGCAGTGAAATGAGCAGTCTTGGCTCATCTTGAAAGTTTTTGGGAAACAATATCCAAAAACCAGTAGTAAAATATTACAAAACAGATATAAACAGATAGATATATAGATAGATAACTCTTTATTCTAACACCAACATGCGTTATCAAGATAATATAGCTTCGATCATAGTAATTTCATATTACATGTGGCACAATGGGCCTTATCGCTAAATGCGATCTCTTCCAGGCAAAATGAAATGAAAAATAAATAATTAAAGAAGTACGTTATAGTGTGGAAACTGTCATAATCAAATAAACAAAAATTAAAAAACTAACCAAACGAAGTAGATTTATGAAAACACGTATTAAGACTAAAATAGCAAGGTTTCAATACAATACAAAAGTTAGAATACAATACAAAGTTCCAAATTTAATTTTCTGTTCTCCGTATAAACGTTGGGTATAATAAAGTGATATAAATAAAGCAGATTCGAAATGAGTGGGCGAGCCCAAGGGTGTAGGGAAAGGTAATATCATAAAGGGTTACCCCGAGTTACCCCAGACGGTTAAACCTTTCAATGTTAATTTGTTTGTTAATTTTTCTCCGCCATTTTCACTGACGTAATCAGAGGTTTCATTTTAAAATTAGAAGGAATGATTTTTTATTATTTTTCTTAATTTTATGATGAAGGGAACGATGTTTAAAGCTTAGGGGGAAAAGAAAATTTTAACTGTTTGTGATTCAGACCAACGGATTATTTTTAGGACCTAAGTCTGTTAGTCTAATTTATGTCTATACTTATATACAGCTTAACTTTTTACGCTGATTTTTAAGCTATATAAAATAAATAGCTTAATAACTAGTATGTTCATTAAGTAGGTCATATTATATCTAAAATATTAAGCTGGATTCCAGGGCGGAACTTGATTGATGATATGTAGTTCGTTAGGTAAGGTCAATTTATTGTTTATATCATATTTTTAATTTTGATTGATTAATTCTACCAGTGACAAATGATCTGTCATTAAACCTTTCATTCATGCCTGCAATTTCGAGTGTTTCTAACTGGTCATTTATCAAAATATCATCATTTTGATCAGTATTTGTTCTACGAGGTCAACCCCGGCTACGCTTCGCAGTTACATGGTGCTTTATTTAATAACCGACTTCAAAAGAGGAGGTATCCAATTCAACTGTATTTTTTATGTTTGTTACCTCAGAACTTTCGACGGGATGAACCAATTTGGAGGATTCTTTTTTTATTTAAAAGCTGGTACTTCCTGTAGGGTCACATTTCAATTTGGTTAGTTGAAGTCTTTTTTTGTAAGAATTATTTTTATCATAAATATTAATAAAATCTTCATAAAAACATTTTACATAGTCTCTTTAAAAAAAACAACACAATAATGTTTTCTAAACACATTTTTGTGCATAAACAGCCATGTATACGTAAAAGCCCCTCGGTAAACAAACCACTATGCCACGGGAAGGTTCGCATGAATCATACCGGGCCTAAACGGATTAGGGCCGCGGAATCAAGTTACGACACCCTTTTCCTCCCTGCCCTGATACGGAGCGACGTAACATGTGTATCTTACTGTACCTAATCGTTATTTTATATGGTTCTTTCTTTTAAGGCTGAATTTGTGATGAGATGGTATTTAAAAATGAATAAAAATGTGTTAAGGTTAAGACTTAATAGTTGAAGACAAAATAAAAATCAACAAATCGGAAATCAAAAAATGAAAATCAATATCAATATGAAAATTTAAAAACAAAACCGACAAAATGAAAATGATAAATAACAAATAATTGTTGCTGCCCAAAGCCAAACTTCAAAATCGATTATGTATCGATTGTGTGTAAGTTTTATCACATTCATTTTTAATGAATTTTATTTTTTACAATGGTTTTCTAAAAATAAATTTTTCGTAGCTCATACTGTTTCAGACTAAAAAGATAGTAGAAGGGCAGATAGCAAGGATACGGATGGTCTCAGTCCAGTTTGCCAGGCGGATGTTGATGACAAACCATTTTGACCTCTACGACCATGAGCTCGGAGCGGTGAAAATACTAAGATGAAATCTGTGGATACAAAATATCTAATTAATATTGACGTATTGTCTGTCTGTTATAACACATTTTTACCCCGGGAATAGTTAAATAGGGAAGCAGGAACAGGATCAGGGAATATTCCACACGGGCGTAGCCGCTGGCAACAGCAAGGAATATTATAAAACCTACTTTATGTTTAAAATGAAGAGAATGTAAATATATAAATGAACTTTTAACACAGTAATAAAAAAAATAAAAGTAAAAGTAATGAAAACAAACCTTACTTCAAAATTCAATAGACAGGCAGATGTACCAACTTCGTGCGGTCGGAAATGAATAATCCGAAAGCTTTACTGGCTTTACCTACCTTTAAAGTTAAATTGCGAGGGGAACAAAAGTCACTAACAATCTTAAACTACGAAGTTACGTACTCCCCAGCAATTGCTACATAATTTGCGGTCACGTGAGGCGGCCATTAAGCTTGTCGGTCGACCAATGAGAACGCGCCGTTTAATACGATTCCATATTTGAAAAAGAAAAACAGTTGTTATTTTTTTTAATAAGCCGTCATCGTGTGTTTAGTTGTCTGCTTCTTGCCAAGTAATAGGTTGAGTTATTTAATTTCAAAAAGTTGTTTATGTACCTATGGCGGTAGTACCCGACTTTAGATTTGGCAAGATTTTGATAGAGCTTGAGTTGGGGTAAAATAGAGTTCTCTTAATTATTGTAATACAATTTGGTAACTATTGGTTAAAACCTATTGTTCATGTGTTTATAAAATAGCTTATGCCCGCGGCTCCATCCGCGTGAATGTTGGTTATCGAGATATTTACTTATATATCTCCAATGTACTGACACAGCTCATTTACAATTTTATAGTAGAAACCTAATAGATTACACTTTAGTCTCGGTTTTATCTACTCTAAATATATAATTATGAAGAGCTATGCAATAGAGAAAACGTTCTTCAAAACCTAGGTCTCACAAAATTGTTGTAAATTACAACTATAAAGAGAATCAGTCCAAGCACGCATGTATTGTTATGTTTAGTTCAATGTCAAAGGATGTCAGATCAAAACTAAATTTATTTTTTGTATTCGTAATACAGCAATTACTATTTACGGTCCAGTAAATATTCGGATAATTTTTTTATAAAATTGTCCAAGTAAATGGACATAAATACGTTATTAAGTTGATTGTGGAATAATGTGGAGTTATGGACATGGCATTGAGAACAATATAGTTATAAACGACATGATCTCATCTCACGGATCATTTAATGCAAATCGATCTATTACGGAAAACGTTGGCCATTACTGGCCGCTCGGCCAATCACAAAGCGTCATTTAAATAGTAATTTATTGAGTTTCAAATTTTAAAAACGTGATTACGCGCGCCATCTTGAATGTAATTTTGAAAAGAGAACGTGCAACAGCTACTTTGAAATGATTCGGAACGATTGCTACTTCCTTTTTTAAAAAGCAAAATATCTTGCGGTTTGTGTATGGCCAGCTTTTATGTCGAGTTTCCACGAATGGTCATCAACATGTAATTTAACATTTATTATAGACGGAAAACTTTGATTACCATGTAATAACAGGGCTTCATAATACATAGGGGCATAATAATGAGTAATATGAGCGCATATTTTAATGAGATTGTTATTTATTCATAGGTTTTGAGTAATTTTTCAAAAGTCTTATTGTTCTTGGCGATTAAATCTTGGTTTCAATTACAAAGATAAGATTTAAATATGCGTTTAAGAGTCGTAACATTAGAAATAACGTAATGGATTCAATTGATATAACATTGCTTAGAATAAAATTCTAATAATTTTTCTGGGGCTGCATTATCGTAGTATTATGATCTAAAAATATTAAGATTCAAAATAAATCAAAATTATAACCAAATTTTGTTTTGGAATACAGACATTTAGAAATAAGTGAGGGCGAGAATTTCAGTAGTACCAATGACCTCTACGTAAACTAGACAAGCTGAACAGAATAAATATTGTGTCACTGTTCCTGGACGAGGTGGGAATGAATTTTGAATATGGAACGGGACTCAAAACGAGCTTCTGAGTCCCATTCCATATTCAAAATTAGTGGTTTCGTGATTCTTGTAGTAGTATCGTTCTCACCCTTACTTACCTATAGATTCTATAGTCAGAGACTTTGTAATATCATCTATAATTAATTATACAAGAATTCGTGCATTTTTGGTTTACATTATTGATATTTTATACAGTATCAAATTTTATCAAGGTATCAGTTTTCATCAAAATCGGGCCCGAGACTCATATTTTTTCGATATTCTTCTGTATTTCGTTGGCCATCCACGCCCAGTTAAAATATTCGCCCTGTATATAATTTGATTTTTTTTTTCATTTTTCCAGCATCATTCCCCATTACGAGGCGGATCGGGCATCCGTACCAAAACCGAACGCCTCCGAAACGTAAGAAGCCCCGCACTTCCTTCACGAGGCTTCAGATCGCAGAGCTAGAGAAAAGGTTTCATAAACAGAAGTATTTGGCATCGGCAGAGAGAGCGTCGCTAGCGAAGACTTTGAAGATGACTGATGCTCAAGTCAAAACGTGGTTTCAGAATCGACGGACAAAATGGAGGTCAGTTTTGGATTATTTGGATTAATTGGATTAATCTCCATAGTTCCTTTAGAATTTTCAGTGAAGGAATTACCTACCGATAATTTTATGTATTAAAATTGCACATTTTAAAAATGTAATTTTAATCAGACTCAAGTTGGGGATAAGTTGGGACAGATAGTTTATGGTATGTAAACTACTTTGAAAATGTGAATGCCACCCGTGCGTGGGATTTCCATTTTAAAATCTCTTAATTCTATAAAAATACATGTATATATTAATAATATCTATTAAACCAAGAAACTCCTAAAGTACTAAAACTAAGTAGGTATTTAAACGTAATTATTTATATATTTACATGATGGCGTCAACATTCCTTTTACTCTTTTACCCATACTTTAGATAACCAAAAATTTCGGTACTCACCATAAAAGTAGATCTGTGTTTATAAACATTCTAAATGGCATGGTGGTTTCAGATAAAATGGTCAACCTTCATCACTAATAGAACCCTTTCAAAATGCATTTTGAATACATCTAGAGGTCTTCATATAATAGTTATGTTAAATCCCTAATAGTATAATGTTAAAAACTTAAGTAGAGAAGTTGTTTAACGATATACTAAGTACAATATTACTTTTAATTACAATTTGTAAGAGTTTTAAAAGGTTGTTGAACACAGAACCGTATTTTAAATGTAAATTAAGAGTTATATTCATAAAACAGGTAGTTTAACTATTAAATACGTAGTAAAAAATTAAAACTGAACAAAATTACTAAAATTCATGCCAGATCTATACCTACACTTAAATCTAATAATGCTTCCAATATGTATTTATATAGACACTAGCGACCCGGGACCCGGATTCGCCCGGGTGTAAATTCCAGTTTTCCAATAAAATATATAGCCTATGACACTCAGTAATAATGTGGCTTTCTATTGGTGAAAGAATTTTTAAAATCGGTTCAGTAGATCCCGAAATTACCCCTTACAATTTAACAAATATACAAACACACAAACTTTACTTCTTTATAATATTAATATAGATATAGATTTAAAAATTTCGTCTAGCGAGTGGTCCTCCTCAAGTGACATTGAAGTTTTACTTTGGAGCCCGGGGTCCGGTTTTGGTTTTGCTAGGACAATTTTTACATCGGCTTATCCGAAAGTTATTGTCGTCTATGGCTCTACGGTGAGGTGACACTGACGTTTCTCGTTAGCGTCACCGTAAATAATTTGAATGGAATTTTTGTAGGGAGTTTTGGCGCCAACGCGGAAAAAGTCACATCGGGGCATTGTATCATTTTCTAAAATTAGTGTAAAATGTAGTTATTATGTGTAAAAACGGTGGATTTTTAAACATAACATCTTCGACAACGTGCACAAGTTTGAGAAAGTGGTATATTACCGTGAAATTGTGCTTTTCAACGTTGATTCCAAAACTCCATAGAAGCCTCTAGTAAAGTCTCCACCATTTTACTGGGGCAAGACTATGAAGGAAGAATGACTTGACTATTGACTATGAAGACCGTGACTTGACCTAGACTGTGACTAAATAACGAAAACGCTGCATAATACATTTTATGCAAATTATAACACTTGTTTGTGGCAAATTGCAAAGCAAAGAAGCCATTAAAAAAAAAATTGTACAGTGCCCCTAGCGGTCACGGAGAGAATTAAACTTTGTACTACGAGCACTATAGATTTCGATTGTCACTAGTGTGTCATTTTGTGGTGTAAACTCATGGTAGAGCTACTGACCTCCTAATACCGAGAGTAAAAGCCTTTTCCAGAGCCTAATCAGTTGTTTAGCAGGTGCGTCGACTAACAGGTGTGGTTGACTTGGGCCTCAAGGATCTTGGTAGGGTCAATAAACCTACAAATCCTTCGAATATAAGTACATATCTTGTCTAATTTTTGACTAGACGAGTGTTTTACTTTGATAAGGATTTTTAGAATTACTATTAATATTTTAATTTTAAAATTACTAGCGGTCCCTTCCCGGAACTGAGGTGCTAGCACCCACATTTCGCCAGTTTATGTTTAGGTCCCAATGTAATAGGTGGCGAGCCTATTGCCATTAACCGGACACTTATAAACCCCTTCGGGAATATAGGCGTGAGTTTATGTTATGTTATGAAATATTTGACTGACAGTTTGATATCTTTATAAAGTAGCTAAAACTGTTTGGCTTCATAAGATATAGGTTTAGTTTAACAACTTATATTAAGCTGTAGACATGCGTAGTGCAATAGAGAGAACGCTCGACTCTACAAAATCAGATCTTAGCTAGTGTTTTCTTCTATTTTTCTTCTTCCCAACGTGCGAATCAAAAACCGCGTACTTTTTTATTTTTAAAGGATCTACATACCTACTATTACACAAATAAAAATAAATTTTGTCAGTCAATGTACGACTACCTACATGAAGAGATAAAAACAGTGCTCTATTTATTCTGTGGTGTTCTGTGGTATAACTGCGCCAAAACGCTGTTCTGTAAATGGTGCGGGTCATATTATATGACACCTGTGACGTCACACGAAAGTAAACCAAGTATAGTTACGAATTTATTATAAAAAACAAGGCAGCTGTATGTCACAGATAATACATAAAAACAAAAAATTTTTCACAAGAAGGATACATAATTAAGTTTAAAATTAAGTGAAATAATATGTTTTTTACGCTAATAATTGATACGAGGACCACAAGTTGTAAAATATTTCCGATATTGTCATTATAGCCTATTACTTAAACCTCGTAAGAAGGTACAATTTTAAATGGCTATTTAAATCAATATACGTTGAATAAATATGCAAAGGAGTAGTAAAACTCTATAAATTAGATTTAAAACATCGATTAACATAAATTAATTTGAATCGTTCAATCAATTGAACTACACGTGTTTACTAAGTGTTCTTAACTTTCAACACCGTGACTTTTAATGTATGGTAACATTAGTGCAATCATAAATTTAAATGTCTTTCGGGCACGTTCTACCGTTAACTTTTTAAATTATCACTGAGAATACTAGTTTTCTTGTCTATGATATATATATTGGTTTTAGTTTATTACGACTGTGGAGGGTTGATGATTTAAAAATCATGTTTTTTGATCCCTTGTAATGAGAGGTGAGCCTATTACCATCAACCGGCTACTTTTTATGGGCTGAATATTTGCTATCAAGTGGAGAACAGGCCTATTCCATAGTTTCCTTCTACGATACACGAAAATAGATAAGATTCCAATTTCTTCTTCGCAGTTCGTTCTTTTTTTTAGACCTATTGTCTATACTTTTATAATAATTTCACGACATTCACCTAATTTTTTTATTTAAGACGTTAATCTACAAACAATACATACTAAGCAGGTAGGTACTATGCCATTTACTTCTGCATAAAATTAATCTATGTAACTTATAAAACGTAATGTAAGTTTGTTCGTATTTCAAACGCAGCGGCACTGATATTTCGATTGGGATTTGCGATCAAACTTTTATCAACTTATTGCTTACTACACTCGTGCTAAGGTCATTGACCCCGATTGGTGGCGTTGCAATCGAGTTAAAATAAAAAATAAATCATGACATTTTAGCGTGCGGTATCAGGATTGGTCAGATTGGTGTACCTACTTATAAGAAAATATCACCTAAATCTAGATTAAGTAATAAATGTACACTATCATCACTTTGTCACCGAAGCAACTACTAGTATTCCTGTTTGGGATGAACGGGAATGTTTAGTAGTTGCAGTCAAGCTAATATAAGCTAGTGTAATATACAGGATTTGAATCCGAAACCCCCGATCGTAAGGCTGACTTCTTATTTTAAGTTATAATTTTTTTGAACTTAATAAAACAATTGAAGTGTAACATTATTTTTACCACAAACAGACACACTCAACGCTTATATAAGACATAGACAATAATCCATGTATTGATTCACGGTCAACCACAACACGTAACCGATATCATAGAGAATGGTCAGGTAGGCCAATTCGATCGGAGATGTAGTAGGTATTTTATCATTTTAAATAGAAATATTGATACGGCTTATGACATTCTGTCAGCGAAAAGATAGTCTCACCCATAGAAAAACAACATTCAGAGTCCAAAAAATGTCCAACGGTGTCAAAATGTCCAAATCACAAATGTCCAAATGTCAATGTAAACAATAACAATTAATTTATTATTGTTAAAAACAATAATTATTGTTTATGGATTCGTAGGTATTTTCCTTGTATTATTTTCCATTTCACAAGTTCCAACCACTGACGGGGACGAACTGGACTGGACGGAAGGTGCCTATGATAGGATTCTTTGCCCTATCTACGTCTTAACTTACCCCAGTTATTGTCACATTCCTATCGGCGCCTAATACTGACCCAGTATCAAAATATGTCCAAAACCTTACAATAAATCGAAGATGGTGTATCGTAATCTTATAAATGAGTCTTTTATTTTAAATGTCCTTTCTGAAATGGAAAGTGTGGCTGAGCCCAAAATTCCTTTGCCCAGTTAACAACGTATTAATGTGTTGATATTTTAAAAGGATGTTAAATAGGTTCTCTTTTTATGTCAAAAAAATAGTGGATGTCAATAAAAATGTAAAACATAGCGAGCAAAAGTTAGAATGCATGTCCACCAGGTCATGTTATTTGTTTCAGTAGATACCTACTACACGTGCGCTATAAGTTGAGACCTGACCGCTATGGCGCGTCATAGCGGTCAGGTCTCAACTTATAGCGCACGTGTAGTACTTGTAATTTTGACCGTCTTTATTATGAATTTCATTCAAAACTATAATATATAAATAACGAATTCGACGAAGATCTTTTGTAGCCTGCCTCAAGGTGGAAATTTGAAAAAAAAAAACTGCTAAACTCTAAAAAACTACCTCCGTTCAATAATAGTTTACTTGTCATTATTAACTTTATGACTAAATTTACTATGTAGGTATAGATAAGAAAACTTAGCTTTGTGGAGTCAAATTTGAAAAACCTGCGGGTTTTTTTTTAATAACTTTTATCCGAAAATTATCTATTCCATATTCATTATGTTCAATCTAACGAAACCTGTCGGTCTACCACCTGTCTGCCAACCAAGTGCTATAAAAAACCCTGTGTAAGTATATTGGCTATGTATGTATGTGTGTGTGCGTGTTTTATTCATTAGAAGCACTAATTCGTTTTCATTTATTGTTTCATCATGTTTCTTGTTTTCTGCTCAGATATCCAATCCTTACTCTGTGATCCTACTTTTACATTCCATGCGTCTATAACGGTCATATTTCAAACTCCCTTTTTATCTCACAACAACGTAATTACTTCTATTTTAAAAGTTGTTCAAATCCTTTACGTACTCCATCAGAAACATTAGCCAGTAAATTAATCAAGTTAAACTCAAATCCTATCAACATTGCGTTCTAGACGTCGTCCCTCGTTAGGAGATAACCCGACTTTTAATAATACACAAGAGAACAAAAACAAGGAGCTTGAGATAAGCGCCCATTAACATGGCCGGTTAATACAAAGAGACGTCGGATAAATCGACCGAATCTGAATGCTAATGTCTTTTGTACGCGACACGTTTTAAAATAGGAATAGCGAAGATGTTTAGTCCGTTATGTTGCCAGGCTGAAAATGAATCGGATCATTTCGCATTAAGTGCTCTGGCATTATTTTCCTTACCAAATTATAGGCCAGATAGCCAAGAAGTCCTATTTTTGGTTTTAATGGGATTTGGTTTCAGAGACCTAGTAGGTAATGATTATAATAAGCTATACTACACCGAAAACATTTACGAGTACAACGGTAGAGATTAAAACAGATCTATGCTCGATCTATACAATTAAGCTTTTACTCAGTTTCAATCCAAAATGACCGTGGGTACCGCTGCGTAATAAGAGTAGGTACGGAGTTTCCATCAGGAAATAAAATTAATAGACACACAACTTTTCATGAATTGTAAAAAATTGTAAACAATAATGAATGTCAAAACAATCAATTTCATTATCATTATAAAATCTTCAAAACTGTAGTAGCCAATAAGAGAAATAAAAATTACAAACTAACATAAGTAGTGCAAAGGTGAAATAAAATTCAATATCAAACAGTAGATCACGAACAACGCCCGTGAGTGCTTGGCCAATCTCCTTTTTTAGTTTTATTTATTTTATTATAATAAAATCAGTGGCATGGCGCCGCGCGTATCGAGCAAGCGTTATCAGTTTCGAACACAAACACCGCTTGTCCATTAGAACGTAATCGGTTGTGATGCCACCAACACACGACTTTGGAACGCACCTCTTGCATTATCTCGCAGTTTTGAATTTGGAATCTTTATTTTGACTTAAATAAAAAAAACATATCGCACCGAATCTAAAAACTTTGTAAACTGTGGTTGCTTTGTAATCTGTCAGTAAAAAAAAGATGTTCTAATCCTCCATTAAAATATCTTATTCGGTCTTATGTCTATTCTAGCTATCCCGTATCAGGTTGTCTTTCGAAGTATTCTTCATCCACTGTACAACCTTTTTAACTTTCCAGGCTTAGTTTAACCAACCAATGCGAATGATAAAATGTGATTCATTCATTCATTCACACAAGTCATTCATGTAATGGATGCCAAGAAGTAGATCATTCTACATATTCCTAAATATTATGGAAGAAAGAAAGAAGAAAAGAATGACTGTATTCGTACACACACATATTAAAAAACATGATTGTTTAAATTTTTTGCTTGATGTAAAATGTTTATACAAGGATAAATAAAAAGAATAATTATAGGTAGGTACTAGATTAATTTAAAGAGGCTTATTAGAAGAAAAAAATGTATTAAATGAATATTTATGACATTACTTATAATTTGGCGGCACATGTAAGAGTTCTATTTATACTTAGATCTCTATAACAGACTCGGTAGCCATAAATTAAATGAAGTGACATTTTATCTATGACAAATGAGTTTATATTATCGGTGTTCTCAACGAAGGATGTTGCCTACTAAAAATATTGATCTACTGTGCATCATTAATCCATGATCATTAATTTTAATTTGACGTTAACAGTGTCATAAAGTTCTTAATTATTATCTCGCAAGACGAACATCTTTATATTGAATGCAATGTTGATAAATTTATAAATACCTACTATAGTCTATACCCGTGGTTTCGCTCTCGTGGAATACTGCTCCTTTTTAGCCTTTCCATGATTCACAAAGAGTATAGGTATTCGGGATAAAAATATCCTACGTCCATCCTCGATCGTAAATATACCATGTTTGTGTGCAAAATGTCAGCCAAATCCTTCCAACCATTTTGGAAAAATGTTGACAAACAAATTCACTAGGATAAAATTCACATTAAGCTACGAGTCAAGTCATTTTCGATAGATAGTACTGTTAAGTTAGTTCAGTCATACTTACTAATTTCACATGTTTTCTCAAGGTGGTTTTCAATAGAAATTCAAAGCATGATTCAAGAGTTATTTAAGGAGTCCTTTATAGACAAAACGTCTCAACCATGATTCAATAGGCATTCTTGAGCTAGACCCTTATTCTAATGTATGCTATTACCCAAATACATATTATACCTACATGTAATCAATGATAATTTATCTGTCAACAATGAAAACAATACATTCTAATAATACACAATAAATTACACGTCTCACGTAATTAATCGTTTAAATTCATTCGTTCATTCACCATAAACAATGGCTTCATACATTATGATCTGTGCCTTCATTGATTATCTGTGTACTCAGATAAAGATGTGACAAACTAATAAATTAAACTATCGATATTATTGTCAGTAGATTTCTATTTTGAAAATTAAATGTAACTTATGTCAATGCGAGCTGGTCTTTCTATCATATGAATAATGTATTGATTTGAATTATTCACTGAATAGATCTTGTACGTAATTTGTCATTAGAAAAACAGGATACGAGTTAGAAAGTGGTTAATGGAATAATATAAATGGTTTTTAATATACTGCATGACATTAGCAAGTAACGTGGTGACAACTGTGGTAGTTTCCAGTAGTTATTTATTACAGGTATTGTACATACGTTATGTTCTATTCACGCCTACACACGGGGTAGTCAGAGACAATAACCCGCAGACCAAAACAAATATTCCTAATATAAAAATACTTGCACTAAGCGGGAATAGAATTCGTTACTACTAACATAGCATTCGAATACCACCACTCTATTATACATGTCGCAAAACAACCTGCAAAGTGATTAATATAAATCACACTAAAATCAAACGTCATAAATTACTACGCTACCAATACATTCCGGCGTACAACCAATCCATTCGTTCCCTAAAGCAACCAAATTGGTATAACAAAGGTTAGAGAGAGGCAGTTAAGTGGACGTACTATTTATACATGTACTATGTACAAAACATCAAGCAGGCGGTAACATGGGGTAGCTAGGGAGATAAATATTGTATGAGGAACACAACTCGGCAGTTTGAGGCATCAATTATTAACTGCGGTGGAAAAGACGTACACTCTACTTTTTACATGTATTGTACACCCGTTTGTTCATTTTATAGCCTATTTTTGTGACTTTTACGTTCCCTTTAACGTTATTTTTATGCGCATCTCGTCTTGGATAAACGTAGGCTACTAGTTATTTCACAATTAATGATGTGGTGGATTTTTAATCAATATTCATGTTTACTTTTAGCCGATTTTATGTTATCGAATTGCTGTTTCGTTTGCGACGGCCACTAAATGCATCAGTTGTTTAAAAATACAGCTGACTTCTGTTTTAAGAGCGGAAATGAAATTTGCATATTGCAGTTCATAAATATGAATGTAATTGAACAACACATCGCTATTAATAAATGACAATATATAATTAACTTTTTTTTCCTCATGGTTCTTTTCTTAGAAGTTAAATACGATTTATACCACGTCTTTTCGATACTTAGCTTAATAATGTGATTTTTTTCTTAGTAAGCCCTTATTAAAAACTGCCAATCTAGGTATATAGCTGGTATTTGATCGATTCGTGATAGTATAGCCACAGCTGTATTAGTGTTATTCAGAATTTTAACATGGAAGCTTATGCCGTGATAAATCTAAATTAGTTATTTGCCAATATGATTGGAATTTTAATAGATTTATTGTCAACAACCATACCATACAATACCATACGATACCAATTTTATTATACCATATACCTACCTTCTAAGCCTTCTAAGCTTCTAAGTCAAGATTGCTGGCAACTAATTTTTCAACAAATAAATTTCTACTTCGATCTAGATTTGTATCAATGTCTGGATTTATCTTTTTTAAAATATTCCCTTCAATAACATTGATTCCCGCAATACAGAAATACTAAAAATGTAATAAAACCTCGTTACTCGACTTTTATAGAAACGCAAGTATCGTAAACCAATTTCCTCAAACTATTTACACATTCTAAAGGTCGATAGTCATTTCCATGGAATCGTGTTTGACTATCGGCAATCGACAAATCGAATTGGAATCGTAGCACGATCTCACACGTAATGTTATCCACGTACAACATGGCTGCCTAAGGCGTCTAGTTCCCTTTATTTATTTACTCACCCTGTTTCATTTTCTTCCTGTAATTCTTTTCCCGTGTATAAGTGAATATTAAAACTCCCCGAATTAGGGTGTTTAGATCTATTGCAGAAAAGTAATTCTTATGTCTACCACAAAGAACGTAATTCCGTTTGTTGTTCCCTTTTGCGATTTAATTTCGCAAATACATTATTTGCAGAGGATAATGAGGTGTATTTTTCTTGGAATAAAGCTGTTTATTGCTTGTTTTTGTGGATGTTAGAGTATTTTGGACCTGTGTGTCGGTTGTCTCTTGTATAATTGTTCCTTGTAGGCTGTCTCCTTAAGAATTAGGAAACAAATCCGTTTCCCGATTGATCAGAGGGATCTAAGAGGGGAATGTATTTCAGGGTGGATGGTAGTTAATTTTTGTTACACATTGTTTTCTCTAGTAAATCTTCAGGGACAACGAAAGATAATGCTGAATTGTTCAGCTCGTACGTAGTATCACCTTTTAATAAATATTTATAAATTTTGTCGTTAAAGGTGCTAATTCAAGTCTGCAATACGATTTATCAATGCTGCTGCCATACTTGGTAATCAAACCGATATCCCTCTTTAACCCTTCTTAGTAATAAATCAGAACCATATTATCTAAGTAAAGTAACCAAGAAACACATTTTGCTGTATCAACTACTTATTATACAGGATAAAGTTTAAAAAGCCTATTTCTGTCGCGTCAGTTTATGGTCAGATTATAAAAACTCTCTTCTGGATTTTTTTTTATTCTAGAATAACTACTAAAGATGGAATTGAAAGAATAACTATTTGAAAAGATTTTCATAGATAAAGAAATATTTTCAATTGGTTCAATTCATCTACAGCTAGTAACTTACTGATTCAATGACATTAAAGGATTTCAATTCTCTTCTGTCGTGATCTTACGAATATTAAAGGAAAGAAAATGAAGTCAGCCCCGCATCAATTATGCAATGAGTTTTTATGAGAACAACATCTTGAACTTTTAAAACCTCTGTTGGATTTATTTGACTGTTTTGATAACTGCTAAGGGAGGGCCGTAAAGTTTTATCGTTAGAACATTTTTATTTACATTTTGTTTGATGGTTCTAGAATCCTTAATATGATGTATTTTAATCTCGTAGTCATCTGTGGCAACAATGGCTTATGAACGATAATATAAAATATTATTTTTATATTTGAAAACGAATTCATATGTAATAATATCTACCGTCTCAAGGTTTCATAAAACCGATTCGAAATATAGATACAAGATAATCGATTTGATTACATTGTGTCTATATTTTGAGTTCAGTTTAAATTTTATTATAATTAGAATACCTATGCGCATTGTAATCGCGGAGGCCTAAACTGGCTTTATTAGCCGATATAATTATAGTATCTACAGTCTGTAGGTATATTCTAAATGTAGATTAAGTATAATGAAAAATATAAATGTATAAAGTTTAAAAAATACTAGATGACACCAAATCTCCTTCTTTTTATTTAATTTATAGCCTCTAAACCGATTATTAGACGATTTTGCAGGTGAAAAAAAGAGAAACTGTAGAGAGTTGCTCAAAGTAATTAATAAAGCAGATCTTAATTAGGGAGCATAAATTTATTAGAAGCAACCGCGCAACGGGAGGAGCTAACACAGATGTTGAGTTATCTAGATGAGGTAAAGTTGAAAATTGAGAGAAAAAGTTGTTATCTGAAACTTTTTGTTCTATTACATCTTTATTATTATTAGCTTTTACATCAAGGAAAGTAAATGAAATAATTTCGTCTAAAATCTGTAGGCGTACCTAACGTAACTTATAATTACTAAAATATAATCTAACACGGTCTGGTTTCTTAATTTGATGTTAGGTATATGAAATATTCCAACTTTTGCATTATTAGTGCATTTTCAAATGCCTTGAATTGATGAATGAATTTTCTTTGGCGCACCATTAAAACCTTGAATCAAAAGCTTTCGTGTTTCCTTCCTCCTACAGTCCCGGGTCCTTTAAGCGGGGTGTAAAAAAGCATTTGATGAGGCCGTCAAGCTGAGAGCCACCACTATAGGACTGTCGGTGTTAGTAGTGGTGACTCCCATCCCAGAGACTTTACCTTTAGCTGAGCATCAGGCATTGTGATGTCAAATTGACGTGACCGACATAAAAAAATAAAAGATGTTAGATTACGAATACTTAATTTAATTGAATAAAAACTTTTTGTTACCTTATAAAGTTAAATACATATTTTTCTGAACCAGAAAGCAGCCAAATCTGCTGCTCTCTGGCTCGGCAGCAGCACCTCCCACGTGCGCGTGGCAGTGGCAGATGCCCTGGATCTAACAAGGTGCGAATCTTTAAAAAATATGTAGATATACAAATTCTACCTAGTTATCCAATTCCTCTCCTTCAATATCACTTCAATACGATGTGTAAATGAATATTAATAACAAAAATAATGTTCACGAATAATGAAAAATAATGACTGAATAAGACAAGAGACTGACTAATTGTAAGTCATTTTAATTTCATTTCACAATGTTTTGTTTTCTTATTAAGTTTAATTACCTATTAGTGATTGCGGCAAATATCCGTAGGTACTTGACTAGATATGAAAGTATTTATGTTATACATTCCTGTATAATTTTTATGTCCATTTTACATCACTATAAGCCAGTTCCGTTAACACCGCAGTGCCTTATCCAGTGATCGTTTAACTTTGAATGCTCGCGACTTATAAAATAATCAGCCTGAAAATACTAATTGCCACCCTCCACGTTTGGCTTATTTAAGGGAAGTTTAATTGTTCCCCACTTTATCTAATTATAAGAACGTGGACTCAACTCACAGTTTAGTGCGGAGCTTTGTCGATAATTTTCTGTCTTGAAGTTTGTCGATACTGCTTTCAAGGATTTTCTTCATATGTATTATGTTCGAGTTTGGAATATTATATATTGATAGTTATCAGAAGAATTAATAGAATCTTCTAATTAAGCGACAGTATACCTACTCGTATTTAAGTTTTCTTTTATCTTTACACTCGTAACCAAATAATGTTTAAATAAACAATAAAATATGTTTTGAAACATTTTACTTGATGAAAATTCGGTACTAAGTAATTCTGAGCAAAAAAAAATCATACAATAACTAAGAGAACACTAATCTGCCAAAATTTGTAGATCTCCTAGAGCCTGGCTTGTTAAATTAAATCATTATAAATTAAAACATTATAGATTCATGAAGATCAGAAGTGTATAAATAATGTTACGCTAAGGAGCTGCTCCCCAAGATACTTACAAATAATAAAAAATATCGATACATTTTCAATATATACCTGTACATCTCTATACATACCACGCCTTGTACATTAACCGTTCTAATAAAGTTCTTGCAACGTTATAATAGACTTAACGCTTCGTTCAATCATTCATTACCGTTCACGCAGACCATCGTAATTAGAATCCTCCAAACCTACTCGACCTCCCCTTTCTCATTAGAATCTTCATTAGCGAGAAGAGAGGAGGAGGTCTCATTAATTCGGTGGCTGAACCGCCTACTTCGGGGTGGCCATATATCAGTCTAAAGTTTGTATTCAACGAATGAATTAACTTTATATTCATTTGTTTGTCAGGTATAATGAAACGTGAATTATGGTGAAACTTTCTTCGTTTATAAGTTGATGGTTTCATGAGTCGTATGTTTTTGAGTATAAAGTTAATAAACAATTTTAGGTTAATAAGTTTGGTAGTCTACTAAATATAGGTAACTAATAGGCTATCGCCTTCTGATCAATGGGCAAGTTCTGGCGCTAGCATTCTTTTCGGGGTAGGAACATCAGACGGCAGCCATTCCAGCAAAGCAAAGAGATTTGGCTTCGAAAGTATATAAGGTATTTAAATGCAAGGCATGGACGGCATTGTTCAAACCATGCCAAACCTAACTGGATACTGCTTTTCTTTTTTTATATTACGTAGGTGGCAGACAAGCACACGGTCCACCTGATGGGAAGCGGTCTTCGTGGCCTATGGACGTGTGCAATAGTGTCACACAAGCGCTGCCTACCCTGATGGGAAGTGGCTGCTGCTGTTGAAACCTTTTTCAAACTATCCAGGTGCCTTGCAAGTGAAGTCGGCTTGGGCCTAAATAATCTTAGCGGGCCTAATACATCCAGGCAATCCCATTATGCCTCAAAATAAAAGTCTTTGATCAGTGCACCATGTCTATTATAACTTACAGTGGTAAGAAGTATGTCTTAACAATGAGTTCGCCATGGAAAATAAAATTTATGACCCCTACCTATCTGAAATAAATCTAGTATTGATTTTGTTACCACCAAGAGCCTAACCCTGAATATAAATTTATTAGTATCTAGTACATATAAATTTAAAGCCTACAACGAATATCTCTCAAGAAGCATCTACTTGTATCACTAATTAAGATACTTCGACCGAACCCAGCATCAATTTGCGCAAAAACAAACCACGTTACAAATTCACCTTAATCTAACTTTATATTGAAGCACATAAAGGACATTTTCCTTTAAATAATGTTTGAGGTAAATTTTATAGACGAATAAAGCTTTTAAGCTAAGTACACACGATATCGCAAAGATTGTTAAGTCACTCAATTATGTAAGGGCATAATCGCAATTGAATTTTTTTGTTCCGATAATCTTGTCTCCGTACTCGATTCCGATTGGGTTTTAAGTGTTCATTAGTGTGTGCACAGCTTAATATTTTGCTCGAATGGTTAGTCGTGTGGTTGAAATTAAAGTAATAGTGATTTAATTGCGATAACTCTTTTCTAACTTATATGCGTTGACCGACCGACGTGTGTAACAAATGTTTGACCATACCGCCTCCATTGCGTTCAAAAGAAGGGTTAGACATAAGATGCACTTGGCCTAATGTCGTAGAAGATGACATGCGTACCAATAGTTTCTCTACCATATTCATGAGAAGTGACTGAGGCTAACGGGAAAGTGACTACAGCATGACTTAGTAACACAGTCCCGTAAAAGCCAAAAGATAAAATTATGAAGAAGAAAAAAAAAAGAAACTTTACACAAAATAATAAAAAAATGTAATTAAATTCAGAGGACATTTAACATAAGTGTAAACTACGGTGGCCGGTAACTTGGTTAAGCTAATACCGATGGCGACTGTAGCTACTCTAATACCACACACAGTCATTATCTTTGTACCTGTTTAAAACTGTCAAATACCAAGTTCAAAAAGTTCCATACTTAAGTATATTAATATTTTAAAAGCAAAATATCGTTTACCCCAAAGTGTGTTCACCCCTTTTAAGTAGAGGCCACTAAGAGTTAAGTTGTGACGGCATTATCTAAGTATCCTACTTAAAAACAGGGATATAGAATCACTAGATAATTTTAAAGCGTAGTTTGATGGTATAAACGAGCGTGGTTCGGCAGTCACTTTGAACATCTAATTAATTTAAATATTAAACAATGAAATACCTTGGACTTCACCTAAGTAGGTACCTACCTAGTAAAAAAACCCTACCATTATGAAGGATATTAGTACTACCAAAGTACATATCTGACTGCATCCTAAGTTTGCAATATTTTGTTCGGGCTCCACTTTTTGGTATTGGTATGACGGCTTTTCCAAGAGCGACTGCCACCTGACCTAGCAGCTCTCACATGAAACCTACGCCAAACCTCGTCTGCTATTTTACAAATGCACCGACTTGATGTCGCTCGCAACTGGCATTTGCCTACAGATATTTTTAGAGCCCTGTAGTATACAGTGTTGACCCTACGTGTTAACGCATCGAATTTTATTTACTAAACAATATGAAACTAAGAGAATGTTTATTATAAGACATCAAATTTAAAAGCTAGGACTTAGTAGAACATCACTAAAATAAATGTATTCACAGTAGTGAGAGTTACTAAGACAAACGATGGCCACTTCTAGAACTTCTACCTCCTCCTATAAGGATACTTGAAAATTACAGTCGCCCGATCAGTTGCAAAACTAGTCAGGTTTAGTTGTGGTTATGCCTCAGGCTGCGATGATATTTATATTGCGGGTCTTTCAAGGCGAGACGGTAAACGCACTCGGTGTTGTGACAATAAAGAAGTTATGTATATATGTATGTTAAAATACTTTTAGGTCTTTTTAAGTACGTAATAGTACTTACTATTAACAGAATAAAGTATTATACGTAAACGGGAATTAACGCGATACACCTGCCTCCCTCGTGGTCAGCCTGTGACCACGGCCGGTGTAACCTGGTCGAAACGTCAGGCATCCAAAGGTATGTATATACCTTTAACGTGTATCGCGTTAATTCCCGTTTACGTATAATAGTTATGGAACGCGAAAGTTTAAAAGTTAATATAGAATAAAGTATGTACCTACCTCAATTACCTTATCATATAAAAAGGACATAATTTGTATAGTCGTTAATGGTTGAATACCTAAGGGTAATTTCTTGTAATAAAAATAATATGTTCAAATTTCAGTCTCAGTCTAGTTCCGATCTCATATTGATCTCCTAAATATCAAAAAAGGTATTCTTTTGGTTATGGAGGTTATAAAACTTATATTTATTTTAAAAGGAAGTGGACTGTAATTTTGAATACCTAATTGTTTTACTAGGAGAAGCGTTAAAAATATTCAGAATTGGCATGCACTTATTTAGGTTGAAGGCCCTTGATGCAACAAACCGGGCCATTTACGAGAACTCAGTTAATTTAAAATTTTATAATAGTATAGATAAAAGATGTTTTTCAACAGAGAACAAGCCAACACGTTAATTAGTATCAAAAAATTTGAGCGAGTTTAACAATAAAATTAAAAAGCTAATCTATAAATTTATCATGTAGGTAGATAATGTTGATTCCATTCACAATTCGTTTCAATCTTACTCGCAAGATAAACTCGTAATTTGAATCTGTGAGCCGACTTCGAGATAGACTGATCTAGCGATGGGTTTACATATAAATTATGCAAACATTGCTCGTCGTGTTAAGAGGGTTGCTCCAAGTTACATCTCTACTTGACTTCGAAGTCAACTCGCTCGAAGTCTGGGTAAGGTGTAATGAAATTCTGTGAGTTGTAAAGATGTAGGATAAATTACAAAGATGAGTAGAGAGAGTACTTTATACTTTAATACATTTGCTTTTAAAATAAGTGGAGTATTTACTTCTTTAGGTCTTATGTATCTTACTAACTTTAACTCAAGGGTTTGCGTTGTCCTGCAATTTTTTTCTTATTATCTCATGGTATTAGTCTTTTTTCTTTTCGAGTATAGTTTTTATTAGAAGACTAGCTGTGCCCAGCGGCTTCGTCTGAGGGGTACTTCGCCCCCGTGGTACTAATTGTACCATATAATCCGTAATTTATTAGTTTGTCAATATGGTATGTACCGAAATTTACCCGATTTGTTGACATACCTATATGATGCCTGCTCCGTTCTTCTGGGTAATATTGTGATGATATACCCATATAACATAAGAATAATGTTTCAATTCGAGCCATAACTTCCCGAGATTAGCGCGTTAAACCAAACAAACAACCTTTTCAGTTTTATAATACTAGTAATAGATAGGTATCCGTATCTAAGTATATTATTCAGCCCTATTAACTATATTTCAAATTTTCCCTAATAAGATGCAAAACTGCCTAACTGAAATAAACTAAGGTATAATCAAAGTTAACACTTGACAAATTTAATGTAACTTAAGGCATCGTCAGAAACGCCCACAGCTGTCAGCACTCCTGTAAATATTACATGAGCTCTGACGAAGGTATGGTGATCAGCACCAATTAAATAGTAAGGAGTAATGTAGACGAGTAATTACTTCACTCATAAGGGTTACCTTAAACCATTTTGTACTTATCTAATCAAATATTTAACATGATGATAAGATTACTCAAACGCCGCAATGAAGATGAATTTAATCTCACTGTTATATAAATTCTATATATAAATGCGAAAGTTCATAGAGATATTTTGTCACACAATAACGTAAAAATTGCTTAATGGATTTACATGAAATTTTGCATAGAGATAGGTTAAAGTTTGGAATAGCATATAGCATTTTATCCCGGGAATAGGTTTTTGTGAGTAAAGGGAACATGGGATCAGAATTAAACTGATTTTAATCATATAGACTTTCAATACCTACGAATATCGAAGTTAGATCGTTTTGTAGTACCTATGATTTGTTTTGAAATTTGAGATTGAAAAGTCAATCCCAACTGAATTACGATAAGTTTGGGAGCTTGAAGATAGAAATTACATTCTTACAAACAACATTGTAGCATGGTAAGTGAAAAGGGTAATTTGGTTAACTTTTGAAAATGTTTCAAAAGTTAAAATACCTATAAAACTGATAAGTAATATTTAAGTAATTATTATTATTGTAGCGCTACATGCATATGTAGTTTCATAACTTCATGCCCTGTAGGTATGAGCACTAAAAATTTCTTATATTGTGCATAATTATATGAATCCAAGTGGAACAATATTTGAATGCCCTAACAGTTTCTTTAAGCCCTCGTCAACAAAGGCAGCATATTAAATTGATTACCGTTCCAATAATTAACCGGGAACAAATTTAAGTTGAGTGATGAGATTGGGGCGTATTTATCTATAATATATATATAATATATTATTATTATTTTAGGTTTTGCAACTTATTCTTTTGATATTAAATGAAAAGAAACTGATTTAACCTCATACCCGACTATCATTGGAATTTGAGAATATCATACCAGCAATGAAACACCGATCGTATAAACTTATATGTAACAGTATTGTACTACATACACATACATTATGTATCACAGCATTCACAGCCGAATTCGTATTGAATAATTAGAAGCGGCCATTAGTGCCCTGTCCGCTAGCTGGTCTGTTTACAAATGATACTACTTTAATTAAACATTTATTCATTGGTGATAGATTAAAAATACATGATTTAAGCCTGTGATTGAATAATTTAGCATTTTAAAAACAAGATAACGTCGAAAGTTCAGGCGAATATTACACGTTGAATTGTTAACAGATTTTACCGTGATGTATTTAGTGATAAACAATCCAATAAAAATAGTATTCTCTATACTAATATTATAAGAGGTAAAGTTTGTGTGTTTGTATATTTGTTAATTTGTAAGGGGTAATCTCGGGATCTACTGAACCAATTTAAAAAATTCTTTCACCAATAGAAAGCCACATCATTCGTGAGTGTCATAGGCTATATATTTTATTGGAAAACTAGAATATACACCCGGGTGAAGCCTGGTCCCAGGTCGCTAGTATTTAATAAATTGCTAAGCTAAGAAAAGGAATAGTTCGCACTGGGAAAAGATACTTTAAATAGGTAATAGTTATTATAAGGTAGTAGGTACTAGTATATCCTTAAGCGCTCTAAATACTTACCTCTGGAACACAATACAAAGTAGTTTGAGCTGCGGTCTGTACCTATATAGCCTCTAGACTTTCCTAAGAAATCACATTACATTAGTACAGGTAGAATCCTTTTCCTACTTCTAAATATTTAAAAGGACCACCACGTAAATGAGAGGGTTAGCTAATCGCTCGGGCTAAAAGTCTTGCAGCATGCTACGGCTCCATTGCCTTCAACTTGTAAACAACATTCTGAAAACATTATTTTTTTATTGCGGTGTCAATTCCGACAGAAAGGGTATTATGGCTGCTGCCCAGTGCGCTGAAAGGTAAAGAGAGTCTTGACCATTATAAATCCAACTCACCATTATAATATTTGTTACAGACGCCAAACAGCTGAAGAGCGAGAAGCGGAACGTCAAGCAGCCAACCGTCTCATGCTCTCCTTACAAGCTGAAGCGCTGTCGAAGGGTTACATACCTGAACCGCCACCAGGAAGCGCGCAGCTGTCTGCGTTACACTATCAGAATCCAGCAAACAATGCTCCAGCACCACCTTCAAATACAGCACTTAGTGCGCTGCAAAATCTTCAGCCGTGGGCTGGGAATCAAAACGGATTTATGAATCCGAACCCTACCACTGCTCCTCCATCACACCCCCCGCCTGTTGCGTCTCCTATATGTTGATCAGTAGTACATTAAAAAGCAATTAGTTGTAAGAAATGTTTATATCAACAGAAAAAAGACCCACTTCTCTGAAAATTCAATGTTGTATAGCGTCATAGGATGGTTAAAATGTTTATCACACAATGCACTTTTTCACTATATCCAAGCTTGAATACAGGGGTCTAATTTAAGCAACTACAGTCTTTTAGTATATATAGGTAACCTCCTCCTAAAATAAAACGGCGATATTCCAGAGGAGGTCTGCAATCCGTATCAATGGGCGACTTACTGTAATAATATTAATGCTTTCATACCCACGGTAAATACTTCACAAGAACGTGGGGGTGCCTCCTATCATTACTGCTATTTTTTTATAGTCAAATTATGCTCATTCTATAGATATGCGAAAATTTTACAATTGGACGTTATTTTCTTAATATGCTATAATTAAGTTATCGAACAAACGTAAAATTCATGTCCTTTAATTCGAAATGTTGATAAAAAAGTTGCAAATTATTATCAAGTCAGGTCAACATTTCGCCGTCGGTAAAATTCAAAGGCTTTTTAATTAAGATAAAGTTAAGCGTTGGTTAATAGACTCGTAATCAGAGCACGTTTAAAGCTCAAGAGTTAATTAAAAATCCGGATATGTATATTATTCCTTTTTTATTAACATTAATAGATCCTAAACATTTAAATGAACATTTAAAATATTGATAAATCTTCTATCGTCTAGTCCACAACACAGCAACAGGCCCGTAATATAAGGTAATATTAAATATGATTCAACTCATCTTTAGTAATGATAAGTATACATTTGTGTAAATAAAAATAATCAGTATTATAAAATAAACGTAGTTATTTAATTTGTTGGTAAACAAAAAATGTAATATCATGTTTATAATAAGTAGATATACCTACATTATTATCATTTACTATATTTATCAAATTTATATACAGAAATAAATGAAATTAAATACAATTTTAATGAAATCAAAAATATTGTATTTCTGCAATAATTACTGTGTTAATTCTAATATTGTTAAGTAAATAATAACTCTAACGCTATTTTTCTTTTTTTTAAGTTTATTTTACAAAAATATCGGTCAAAAGCCAGATATCCTTCTTATAAATACTTAAATATTATGTAAGAAATGTAATGTAATGCATGTAAATATATTTCGATAAGTTTTTCACTCTTTCGTTATTCAGATCTCAATTTTAACATAAATTATAATAATAAAATATCAATGTATTCATGAAAATTCTATTAAACAAAACCGTTTATTTATTTTCACTTGACGTCTTGACATATTTTAAATAAAAATTCATAAATTATAAATAAAATATTGCTTTATAATGTATGTAAGTTAAAATTGTGCATTCCCAGTAGAAATTTGTAAATATATTTTATTTAATAAGTATTAGTATGTAAAGTAGCTCAATTTATTGTGAAATCTAGGTATCATAATCACGTTACATAACATAATAGTGATGTAAATTATTGTATAATTGTCGAATTTCCATTGAGTTGGCTACATCCAAGAGGACGTTTTAATAAAATATTGAAATCCGCATAACCAGATCTTTTTTTTTTCCATCATCCAAATCCTAACTTTATAGTGCCGCCTCTCCTCTCATTGAATTATTCCATCAGAATGGACCTTCCACACCTTGGTTGCCGTGGCGGACAGGAGCTCTAGAGTCAAGAGGAGTCCTTAACTTACAATAAACATAACACAATTCTACCCAACACTGACTAGACCCAAAGTAAGCATAGTTTAATTAGCTTGTGTTATGGGTTCTAGAATGCGGATAAACATACTTATGTACTTTTTTTTGTAAATACATACATATTACACCCAGACCAATGCAAATAGACATATTCATGCATACAAATATTTGCACTGAGCGGGATTCGAACCCGCACCCCCGTCCGTCGTAGCAGTCGAATGCACTACCGCCTACGCTACAGAGACCGTCAAAATAAGGATAGACTATTTCTAACTCCTCCAATTCACTTCTGATTAATTTCGATGCGACATCCCGAGTCACTACTATTGGTCCTGGTTTACAGAAGTTATAGTAGTGGAAATGAGGGTGGAATTAGTCCCATAAAAAATATACTTAAACAGTATTTCCTACTATTATGTCTTTTTTATGTTCAGTCCGTCAATTGTCTTTACCCCGCTGGATGGTAAGAAGCTAGGGTAAAGTCCAGAGGGTATGAGCCGCCATTCTAGACACCATTCGTCCCAAAACGGCGGTCCCTACCTTGACGGCCTAGACAGATGCCTTTTCACGCCCCGAAAGTACCCGGGATTGTAGGAAGAATGAAAAACGTGTACAGGAAGTCCATTTCAGTTTTTAATTGTTACCTCTAAATATTCATTACTATTCTATTGCACTGGTTCACTACTCAACACAACAAACAATATTGACAGTTACAAAACTTCTTGAAGTTGCTTCAACAAGGTACCAATCAAATTAAGGTAGTATTTCGAATGAGTATAACTGCTGATCTATAAAGGTCTAAAAATGCTTAAAACTGTAGTAGACCAGTGCCGATAGCTATGAAAATGGTAAAAAGTAAAAGAAATTTATAGTAGGATGAAACCTGTTGTAAAAGGAAGAGAATATAATAAAAATGATAGGAAAAATAAATTACGGGCGATCTGAGCTCGGGAAGGGGAGAGGGGGGTGAGTTTTAAGGGTAAAAACGGTTTATCTCGATTTCCGGCAAAACTACAAGTCCTATGGAAAAAAGTTTAATGACAAAGTTGTAGGTAATAAAGAGACCTACAACTTTTGTATTTACACTTTTTTCACATAACCTCAAAAAGTATGTGAAAAATTCAAATAATCAAGTTTTTGGTTTTTTATTTTTATCTTAAGCAAAACAAATTTGTTTTCCACGAAATTTGGTGAAAACTTAGCTTTTTATGTCCCAAAGACACTGTAATTTTTTTGATTTGAAATACTCTTTTTTTCAGCTTATTTTGACTAAATATCGAAAAACCACCCCAATTTTCAATCGAAAAATCTCACGTCAAAATATCAGCTTTTTAAAAAAAGTCAAAAAGTTTTTTGTTCTTTGAAATCTCTTCTTTCTGATAATGTAAAAATATATATACATTGCTATGGTAAATGTCCTCAGAAAATGCAAAGAAGAAAAACTCGAATTCGAAATTAACATTTTTGTATTTAGTCATTTCCTCGTTGAGGTGGGATGAAAAGTTACATGTTGCACTATAACTTCATGGTTGCACTCGAGTGCAAAGATTTTTCACCTTGTGCACTTTTGATTCCCTCGCTAAAGCTCAGGGTTCTATTTTGTGATTATTGTATTTAATCATTTCCTCGCTGAGGTGGGATGAAAAGTTACGTGTTGCACTATAGCTTCATAGTTACACTCGAGTGCAAAGATTTTTCACCTTGCGCACTTTTGATTCCCTCGTTAAAGATCTGGGTTCAATTTTTAGAACCCTTAGCGTGCTCAGTTTTGATGACCGAGCAAGCGAAGGGTTCATAATTTGAATCACAAGCGCAGCGAGCGATTCACAAAATAGAACCCTGAGCTTTAGCGAGGGAATCAAAAGAGCACAAGGTGAAAAATCTTTCCACTCGAGTGCAACCATGAAGTTATAGTGCAACATGTAACTTTTCATCCCACCTCAACGAGGAATTGACTAAATATAAAAATGTTAATTTCGAATTCGAGTTTTTCTTCTTTGCATTTTCTGAGAACATTTACCATAACAATGTATATATATTTTTACATTATCAGAAAGAAGAAATTTCAAAGAACAAAAAACTCTTTGCCTTTTTCTAAAAAGCTGATATTTTGACGTGAGATTTTTCGATTGAAAATTGGGGTGGTTTTTCGATATTTAGTCAAAATAAGCTGAAAAAAAGAGTATTCCAAATCAAAAAAATTACAGTGTCTTTGGGACATAAAAAGCTAAGTTTTCACCAAATTTCGTGGAAAACAAATTTGTTTTGCTTAAGATAAAAATAAAAAACCAAAAACTTGATTTTTTGAATTTTTCACATACTTTTTGAGGTTATGTGAAAAAAGTGTAAATAGAAAAGTTGTAGGTCTCTTTATTACCTACAACTTTGTCATTAAACTTTTTTCCATAGGACTTGTAGTTTTGCCGGAAATCGAGATAAACCGTTTTTACCCTTAAAACTCACCCCCCTCCCCCCTTCCCGAGCTCAGATCGCCCGTAATTTATTTTTCCTATCATTTTTATTATATTCTCTTCCTTTTACAACAGGTTTCATCCTACTATAAATTTATTTTGTCTCAAAGTCTATTTGCACTGGTCTATAGAGAGAAAAGTTAGTAATACAATAAAAAAAGTTACTGCCTGCCTAAAAACTAAAAAGAAAAAAAAACACTAGATTCATGTCCAGTGGTCTAAAAACATTCCAACAGAACAGTCGGGATCCATTGAAAAATTTGATTGGCTGTCAAATAATGGATCCCGAAAAATCTCTTTTCTTCGGCAGTCGGGTAAAAACAATTGTGGTTAACACTGATGCAAGGCCAATAGAACATCGACGGAAGTTTGGTTAGTGTCCAGCAGTGGTGAAGTGTTGGAAATGCCCTGAACGAATGAATTTAGACTTGAGAGGTCCAAAGGTAATTTTAATATTAATTGACAAGGGTTACAGAACCAAGAAATCCGCAAGATACCAAGTGACAGGTAAGTTTTAGGTTAATTGACAGTAAATATATATTTTTTGACTGCTAAGTCAGAGTGCGCGGATTCGATGCCTGCTCAGTGCAAATATTTATATGCATGATTATGAATATTTGATTTGATCTGGGTATTTCTATATATAGTATGCATTTATTTCCAAAAAAAGTACTTATGTAAGTATACTTATCCGCACTCTGGATCCCTTATAAAAATTTCGCCTGACTGTCTGTCTTTCTGCCTGTTTAATTGAGGTAATCTCTGGAACGGCTGAGCCGATTTATACAGGATTTTACCGGCAGATAGGTAATATAAGGCGTTACAAGGCTATTTTAAGTTTGGAATAATAATTAGGGGCCCGTTTAAAAAAAATTAAAACCTTGAAAATATAAATTCATACGGGCATAGCAAGTACACAAGAAAATAAACCTTTAATATTTTTATTTGTTGTAGGGATTGCAAATTTTTTAGAGTGACATACAAAATATTACCTACTAGTGTGACAACAGAACACAAACATACCTGAATTAAACATATTACAGCTATCAAAATTTAAAGAAAAACCGAAGTAAGCAGTTCAACATAATACGGAAGGTAAAATTGACAATACAAAAAACACCAACATTCAAATTATACATCAGTAACAGAACACAATTGTCCACAAAACTACTTTAAGCGAAATCGATTTTGTACAAAAAATGCCCACGTTTCCGTTCTCAAACGACGATTTAGCAACAATTAGGTACCCCATTTAGAGACGAACTATAATACAATTTTAATATCAAGAAGGTTTTATATAATCTCACATTATTGTCGGACGTGACTCCTGTGCTGTTATTACTGTCTTTTGTTTTATGAAGCGAGAATCGAAAAAAATCAACCGAATGTTTTTGTTAACCCTAACATTTTCCTACTACAAAAATCATTGCTGTATGCTACCGAAATATTTATTTCAAATCCATTGCCGCACAGCAACGTTATATGTTCAATGTAGCTGAACAAATACAGCAATGGTTGGTGTACAATTTGTTTGTGACGCTTTTAGGTTTGGAGTAGAATGTTTGAGGTGTGTGTCAAGGTTATCCAAATGATATTTTAAAGGATGTCTCCAGGTAATCGATGTTTAGCTATGAAAACGATTTGATGGCGCCGTTTATAAGTCACCTTACAATGTCAATGTGTGTTATTAGGGGCTGGCAGGAAGTTAATTACTCCAATATCGACACGGCTCTCGTTAGTTGGAAAACCACGTAGGTAATGTTGCCGATTAGATGAGATTATCTTTTGCTGTAATATGATTTGATATTTGTACCTTTTTTCTGAATAGTGTGTCCTTTAATTCATAGGTTCAATAAAGTTAATGGGCATCAGTTCAATTATGTTATAAGTATACACTAGCCATGGTGGGCAGCAACCATAACCAAGGTAACCTGCTCAAGACGTCAAACAATAGGAAGGTGGTAAGATATATCGCAGACATAAATAGTTGACCCTTAAACTGAAGAGATGGTTGAAACTAAAGATGTTTGGAGCAGATTAAATATGTTGCGAACCGTTTGCGGCAAATACGTAGGTACTGTTATTTGCTCAAAATAATAGGGTCCCTGTGAGTGTGGTATGTGACGGTACATGGTTAAAAGAAAATATGAAAAATGTCGAAAATGTGCGGGTAGATGAACAACCAGTTACCTCACGGACTCGACGACGGAGGGCGTGCACAGCGGAGCCAGTCAGCCTGTGACCACGGCCCGTGTAACCTGGTCGAAACGTCAGGCATTCCAAAGGTATGTATATACCTATACCATGATCGCGTTAATTCCCGTTAATATAATATTTAGTGAAATATACAGATTGGACAATTGACAGCATGGTGTATGGCAACCGTAACAAATTATCATCAGGCGAACGTATGCGTGTCTGCTGCCTTAGTACTTAATTTAAAAATGACTAAGTTATCAACAAAATACAACCAATCAAGCGAAATAATGAAAACATCTAATTTACTAAAATGACAGTTTCCTTTTAAATCATACCAGTAGTTTAAAAAAATCAGCTCTAAACAGCAGCAAAATAAGTACAATTGTGTCCTCAAAAGTAAATTACTTCTAAATTTCCTCAAAATAGTCGTATTAAAATAATGGGCCCTCAAAAAAGTTTTTAAACTTTTTTCCGCATCGCGTGACGATTGTCTCAAATTAGTTTACAAAGTCGCAAGGGCACGTCCACGACCGGGAATTGAACTGGGAACAATGTTTAATCGGTGTAGCGTGCAAACTGCGTTATCAGAGAATATAGTCTTACCTTTTACATTGTCATAAATTTAAATTTTTCTATTCGGTTTTCAAAATTTGATTTATACAATCAAATAACAATTTCGTTTAATAATTTTGAGGTCTTTTATAACCTACGGTCAGCTTAAACTTCAACGCCTACATCTGTACTAAATATCTTATCTACCTACACCCTACACCCTAATTTATGTAAAACTAGCTGTTACCTGCGTCTACACCTGCATGAAATATATAGAATTGATGTGCTATTTTCCAAACCATAAACTATCTCAGTGCGAAGTCACATTCATCCATACACCCCCTGGGCCTGGACTTCAAAGAACGGTTATGTCAGACTTGAATTGACTAAAACCACACGCCGTCTCTGGTTTTCGAACGCCAAGTTGACCCAAAAAAGAGAAAACACTATCTGTTTATTTTGCTACCAGGCTTGAGGCTAAGATGACGATGATGATGATTTATGCTTTCACGTCCTAACGTGATTTTATTGGGTTTTTACTGAAGCGACATCAATTCTTCAAACCAATTCTCATCGATCCTACTGCCTTAAATAACATGACATAATTTGACATGCCCATATTTGTGACTAATTTCATAGTTCAACACGCCATCGTAATTTAACTAGTTGTCAAGATTGATAGCTCAACCAAATTAAACTTCAAATGAATAACAGAATATACCTTCATGAAAGACGGAAAGGATTCGTCGGTTTTCTCACAACCTCTCTTTAATACCGATGTTAGTGGAAAACCCATGTCCAATCTCTACGGATTTAAAAAATTTAAAGTGGCCAAACGCGAGCCTATCGACTATAAAAAAAAATTCAGGACGAGGCTTGAACTCATGTCCAGTCTCAATTTATAACTTGTTCACTTTGACCAACTGAGCAACCTGAACTGGTCACGGGTTCAAAGTTCAAATGCCGCATAGTACCTAAGCTTCTAGAAGGACTAGAAGAAGTTAGCATACTGTTAGTTTCAAAATTTCACACACGTTACAAAAGGCCGTCAAGCTGAGGGCCGCCACTGTAGCACTACCGGTGTATGTAGTGGTGACCCCAGTCCTGAGACTTTGCCTTTAGCTTACCATCAGGCGAGGTGAAGTCATTTTGACGTGTCCTATATAAAAGAAAAAAGTATATTATAACCATCAAATACACAATCTTCAAAAAAATTTATTACTTTTCGACCATTAAAACTCATTTATCATTAATCGGCGTTACCTCTTCAATAACAAAGCTGTTTGAGTTTATCGCTATTTAGCACACAATAACGCAAAGCAATTAACCGGTAAGTGAGACTGATTACGGCTGCATCAAATATAATCCGGTGCTGGCAGGCAATTTGAGGTCACCAAGGAGCTACGAAGCAACAGAGAAATATTGAAATGATACGTCACAAGTATATTATTTTAATTTTTGAATGTGAACTATTAAATTATCTTAGGTAATTACAGAATAAATTATTTACATTAAGAGAAAAGAGTAACTATGTACAAATAGAAGTTTAGGTGTCGAAAAATTCCTCCCCATCGATGTCGACTGGTAAGTCTGGTAACGTATCTACATTTTTGAATGTGCAATGAAGCTTTGAAATAGGCTTTCCTTTCATGATTGGGAGGTCAGACTGCAGTAACGCATAGAAAAACGAACATAGTAATATAAAACCAGAAGACCTCGAGCTCCAAACTGAAAACTTGATGATTATGGTTTAGAAGGCGTAACCGATACTCCTGGTATTTCGATAACAGAAGTATCAGTTGCGCCATTTATGAGAGCACATTATGAGCCATTTAATGTTCTACTCTTAGTCATCATATCAGATAAGAATGTGCATATTCCCTCCCTGTCTTTATCTAAAGTTTTTGAACTAAAAGTCGTATTAATTGGACAAAAATTTCACAAAAGTGGATCAAGTGGATGGAACTGTGTCATCGGGTCTGGCAATAATATGCCATCTCTATTTGGTGTAAGCTCTTGGTTTCCCAAATCGTTGACATGAATCTCATTAACGAGCTCGACTAGTCGAGCACACAGAATACAGGGCTCATTCAATCGCTCCTACCGCACAAACTATCAATTCACAAACACGACACATAGATGCTGGTAATGAGGTCATCCCTACACATTATATTCCTAATTTATTATTAGCATCTATTTACATAACTTAATCATTTGTTTTTTTTCTTTTTTATGTCTGCCATGTCAATTTATGACTTCACCTCGCCTGATGGTAAGCTAATGGTAACGTCTCTGGAATGAGAGTCACCATTACAAACACCGATAGTGCTATAATGCTGGCACTCAGCGTGATGGCCTCATCAAATGCTTTTTCACACCCCGCTTAAAGCATTCGGGACTGTAGGAGGAAGAAAACACGTGAGCTGGTAAAGAATTCCAGGTGTTGATGGTGCGGCAAAGAATAGAGGCACCGAACCGCTTGGTTCTTGATGGAATTGTTTACACTATATGAGGGTGATATCTCAGCATTTCACATTTTATTCTGTATAGGAAAGATGAGGGTGGGACTAGTTGGTAGAGCTCATCGGAACACTCACCATAGTAGAGGCGTTAAAATAGTGCCAAAGAAGCAATATCTCGACGCAATTGCAATTTTTGTGTCTTTTTATTGGGACTAATTTTACCCTCACGCTTCTTCAATTCTTAGCATCTCAGCGTAGAGTCTCGAACCGCGGGTCCACTTGCCGGCTTTTACACCTCCACTATCCTGTACTCCGAAATCGAAAAAAAATACGAAAAAAACTGGAAGGAGCACTCGGTGCCTTCAAAAATAAATTAAGCCATCTTTATTAAACATTTAAATCTACGTGGACGAGTTCGCGCGCACAGTTAGTATTGCTTAAATTGACAGATTCTCCTCTCTTCCCTTGGACGGCAGTATTTACTTATCGCAAGTAAGCATCAACTCACACAGAGTTAAGACCACAAGTATCCCAACTCTACGCCGTTGACATATCGTGAATATTTGAGTACCCAACACAAGGAGCTCACTGACGGGTCAGCCATGTCATCCGTCAAAGTCCAATTTAACTTTAAATTTACTCTTTATTTCATTTTTTTCTTTTAGGGGGAACATAAAAGCGTTATCGAGTTCAGGGTGTTGAAAATAATAGGGGGAATGAGAATTTTTAACATTGAAAAGTTGCTTCATCTAATATTTAACAGTGTTACCTTTTTATTGCACTGTGGCAGTCTAGATTTGGCTTTTACGTTGATTGACTTTTAGCTGTATTTATCCATTATAAGTACGGCATCTAGCTTTAAGTCTGTCTAAGATCGATTTGCTTCGGTTTTGTAGAGTTAGCGTACATCGGATTGTCAATTAGATACCTTTATAGAGTAGTTAAAACCGGACGGGCTTCCATGAAAGATTTAATGACTATAGAGGAAGCTCGTGAAGTATGTTAGGATTACAGCAGATGGTAAGGTCTCCCAGCCTACCCCAGAGGAAAATAGGGAAACCGTTTGTGTTTATAAAATATTGAAATAATAGTGTCGGTTTTAACTCCTTCAAGAATAAAAATCAAGCTTGACTTTTTACAAAATCGAAGTGCTTAGCCAATCTTAGCCAGATTCACTTTTCGTCCCGACGGACGACGCTTCAAATCAAAAACTTCAAAAATATAAAAAAAATACTTAAAAGACAATCAAAAATTCTATTCTACAGTCATTATTCGATTATCTGTTTATTGGTATGATTACTATTTATCAGAAACTACTGAAATATTACTGACAGGTACATAGTAATATTATAAACAAAGCATGACAAATGATCATTCTTTGAACCTTTTTCCCAACTCATTTGGGGTCGGCTTTCCAGTCTAACTGTGATGCGGCTGAACTTCGATATTTTCCGTGGAGCGACTGCCATCTGACCTCCACAACAAAGCATGACAAATATTACATGTGAACAAGAAAATAACTGCGAAACTAAGCAACTCATAGGCATACTTTCAGAAATACTCCCGACTAAATAATTTATCTTTCCCAAGATCACTATACCAACAAATAATCATCTAATCTTCATTGTACTATGGCACGTGTATAAAGTGCAAAGGGTCACTTTTATCACAGGATACAAATTATCAACTTCAATACATGTAGATGAAACGATATCAAATATAATTTACGCTACGCTCCCTACAAACATCTGAAAATTTCTCCCACTTGTTTGATGGCCTAATATCGAAAATGAGATACTCGTGTGAAATCAACTAGTCCAAATCACACGCCCAATATAAATCGACCCCCTCGATTAAACCCTTGTTAGTATTTACAAAAAGAGAGGTGTGGAAAACGGAGATCCGTGTATGCTGGTTAATGTTAGCCCCAAAGTGATGATATTCTCAAGAGACAAGTTATAAATGTTTGGAGATTGTCACACGAGTTTAATACACTCCCACGCTTGTGATACAGTTTATATGAATATCTGACTGTATGAAATGCGAAGAAACGTTATTGCTAAATCTAAGAATTACTGCGATATAAATATTTGTAATTGAGTTCATATTTATTTTTTTATACACAAGGTGGATATTTGTACCAAGATCTTCAGAGCCCAAGCCAAACTCATCATTCTGTTAATTGAGTCAATTGATAAATATTATTTACTTTATTTGTTACTTGTTAAATTTGAATGTACAGTGATGCATGATACAATTTTAGGGCTACAATTTTGAGTCCTAACGCTGCTAATGTGACTAATAGGTAGGTACTATATGATAACCACTTATGGCATAATAATATTTTGTAGCATATGGACTGATATAACCAAACCATGAATCTCAAATAGCAAAAAGTAATAGCAAGACAGGTATAGAAGTAAAAAAATGTCATAATATTGCTATTCTTTTGATTCTGATTGAATCGAAAACCATACCATACCAGATTTTTTAAAATTGTAAATGATAGATAACAATAATATACCAGTCAGCATCAATCGTGCAAAATAATTAAACAATGCAGTCGTCAATCAAAATAACATTAGAGACAAACAATCACAATCCACTGGCACCAATTTCCACCCACTTTTTATTAACACAAAACTCCCCTACCATACAAAACAATAACACGGTTTTTGTAATTCACTAACAAGTGCGCCTTCATAAACTTTCCATCTGTAGCCAAAGCTTTGGGGTTTGTTATACCCCCAGGGATTAGCCGTGTTAACTGCCTCTTGATATTGATGTTCAAATACATTTGAAAACAGACTCAATGCTTCTTTGTATAAAATCGAAAATTGGAATAACTGTATCCGTCACTTACTATGTTTCATATCTGGATGACGTAATTGTTGCTGCATGTTACGTAGCAGAACAAAATCCAACTTTAAAATTACTGGAATACGATATAAATTGGAATGCAGAAGCAACAAGGTCTAAGGATGTTTTAGAATGGACATCAAGGCGTGATTCCCATAATAGGTGACGCGTTTGTGCAGTAGTGAATTTTGCACTTGACTGTGGAATGAATGGGTAACATCTTGTTCATCGGATGAATTAGAAGGGGTTGGTGGGATGATGGAGATGGTCCCAAAGCGACAGGTCCATTGGATGGCTATATCATATTTGTGAATTTCTCACGCTCAATTTATTCTGTTACATTAAAAGATAATGTGTCGTGAAATTATTGAATTGTATTTGCCTCCAATTGGAAAGATATATTTGTATTTTATTTAGATATTTGCAATCAACCTGTCGATTTTGATATTAAATTTAATAATGATGATACAAATAGGTAGAATGCAAAAATCTGAAAATACAATACAAAATTATTTTAATTAATTATAATCTTGTGTGATTTCTCGATTATAAAACTACTTTGTTAAGATAGATCACTTTTAAAATGATATATTTAACTGATCTAAATCAATAAAAGATAAGTTGAAAAAGACTGATTCCATCACTGTTTATATTCTACATTTCTTAGATTTCATATTAATTTAAAAAGAAACTAGGATGGGTTTAAGATAATTCCGTAAGTTCGATTTCAGAAGTACCAAATTCTATTTTATTGTATTCGGAACAAAGGAAAAAGTAATAATACTTAACAACACAATACTCACGACACAGACTTATAAAGCACAACACAAAACAAACCAATCAATAACGCATAAATAATTAAATTCGCATAGAAGCCGCCATAACATCAGATGGTACGGCGCATGCATATCACCCTGCTATTATATAATGGGATAATTCGATAACGCCCCTCCGCATTTTTATTGTCCCGCACTGTGCTATGAGTGTTAAGGGTGATTGCAGGGTAGGGTTGTCACTGGAAGAAAATATAGATTTTTATTAGTGACTAGCGACCCGGGACCCGGATTCACCGGGTGTAAATTCCAGTTTTCCAATAATATATATAGCCTATGATACTCACGAATGATGTGGCTTTCTATTGGTGAAAGAATTTTTAAAATCGGTTCGGTAGATCCCGAGATTACCCCTTACAATTTAACAAATACACAAACTTTACCTCTTTATAGTATTAGTATAGATAGCATTGAATCAAGCCTAACCATTAGTTGGTTGTTGACCATCTCTTTGGTTCTTTAAAGAAATTGCATCCTATAATGTCAGCTTACAGTCTTTGGTGCGAACCCACTTCCATTCAATTGTAAGTCTGAAAGTTGATTCATGGGATTCATTCACCGGTTCTATATTTAAAAGAGGGTTCGTGTCATATCTTCACATAATTTTGAAAAGATTAGTAAGTATATAATAATAAAAAAAATGTAAATAATATTTACTACTACACTCACAAATATAATCGGTACAGATATTTAACTTCGTACATCAAAAAATATAAAATAAGAACAAGTGACAACCCTAACGCCACTTTTTTAATTCACCGTGATGCGAGACAGTTACAGTTGTTTGTATAGACAACAGATTGTTTTACAAGCGACTGATCCTTATATTTGTTGTTTCTGAGTCACTGGCTACAGATAACAATGCTTTAGTCCAATACACTAACAAATATAAGTCAAGTGGACTAAAAAATGATATTATCATTAACAATGTAACGTCTGCTATGATGTGTGACTTATTTGTCACATTCAGTATTTTGATAAATTGGATCTATCAAAATGTGTTTAGGTAAGTACCTACTTAAACACCAAACTTACATGACGAATCCTTCAGTGAGATGCTTTTTAAACCTCGCGTATGAACAAGCACCTAACTGTAGATCATCATTGTAGTATTGTTGGAATTGTGGCCTTCTTGAAATTTCCATCCTTACCGTTGGGTTGAAGAAAGTGAAGTCATACTGCCGTGCCTAAAGACGCAAAATTACTCCTACGCCCGTAATGTTATGACCAATTTTAATTACAGCAATCACTTAACAATAAACCACAACGATTGTTCCCAAAATTCTTATCAACAAAATCGATTATAATCCAATCATGAACAAATAAATTTCATTCCCTTTACCAGTTTATCTTGACCCTAAACACTTTTAAATTCTAAAAGAAGTGTAAGAGAATTATGGTTCTGGTTACAGTGGACACATTACTTAACCCTCAAAGGCGCGTTAAAGCTCAATAGCGCGGGATCTAACAGTGTCCGTCTATAAAATTGCTATTGTCTATAAATATAATGGAGTGTGCTGTAGGCAGAAAACTATTAGTTTACAGAAAGTTTTTTCTTTCATGATTTGGCTAAATTAAGGCTACGAATAGAACTGGGTGAAAAATTTGTTACGTTCTCTACGCACCATTAAACAAAACTACGTACCATTTAACTAAGCGCTGTATTAGAGTACTGAGATAATTAGAATACTTCTGAGATTGTGAATTCTAGTGAGGTTAAACTGATAAGACGGAGGATCTATCCATGTGTTGGATTAGTGCCCATAATAAAAAAGGCTATATTATACTTTATTGATAAGATAAACTTCTTCAAAGGATAAGAATAAATCATTGACCTGCTAAAAATAGACATCAAAGAATTATTATGCATTCTACCTGAATTCGTACAATATTGAATCGTACAGCTGAATATATAAACATGAGTCATAATATTAATGACAGAGAGTGCAAAATTGTATATATGTTACCGCTATGTGTTTTGTTCCAAAAATTTCGCAAGCATGCTGTACTAATTTGCGCTATTTGTAATGTGTTTTGTTTATCTTAAATAATACAGAAAATTATTATAATTCTAACAAAATAGAAGTATAATTACAATATAGTATGAATACATAATTACAACACAGTATGAATATGAATTTATATATGGGAGGTATGAGAGGAATTTTATTCTGCGCACGCTTAGGCTGTGAAATGATCTCCCTACTATGGTCTTCCCTATCGTCTGCCATATGAGGGTCTTCAAAAAGGGCATTAGAAGGTTTTAGGATCATATTAATATTTAAGGACGGCACGAAGGTAAACGAAGATAAAAATATAAGGACTGTCGCATCTATCTACAATAGTCTTAGTCTCTATTTAACCCTCAAATACTGCAATAAGTTAATTGTTGGGGCGAGGGCGGTGTTACTGTTATTGAGATATCGTTAGTTACGGTTTTGTTTTAGTGCCACACTTATTATGGTTATTGGTCATTGCGACCCGGCAGTTGCGGTATGGTTTATGGCGAAATGATTTTTGATGACTTTTATAACTATGAAAAATAGAAGCTGCAAATTAGTAGAGTAAACTTCCAACTGCCTTAAACCGCCAACTAGATCATTCCTTTTTTTCCGTGCGGAAATCCTAATAGATGCCTCTTACCGACAAAAACCGCACGGCGTCTAGGGTCTTCTGACGCCAGGGTGTAAGGTGGCCCATAGAACATTTCCCTCACACCCTGGCTAGACCCGGGCCATCTCCGGATTCGAGATGGCCCCCTCGGGTTTGGGGACCACGGTGTACCCGTCATGCCTCCGGAATAGGGAGGGGGGGGGGGGGGGGGGTTTAATAGCCTAATAGATCATTCCTATAACAGATTTGGTTGCAGCATCGTACGTTTCCAGATAGCATCATCGGGTTGAGCGATTAGCATGTATCAGATAGTGTTCCCCGCTCCGAAAGAAGAATCCAATGATGGTGAAGCCACCTGCCAGCTGTCACTTGTACCCTATCTGTTAATCAGAAGAACATGGTCTTCTCCCTTGGCAGAAGATTAGCTGAATGTAGCAATAAATGTTTAGCTTTTTTCTCTCATTTTCCCTTTTTTATTTCTTTCTAAGCAATACCTGTGTCCTTTGAACCCACTAATTCCATTCTTTTGAAAAAAGAAACCCGGATTTTGTGTATGAAGTTTGCGTGCTGAAGTTGAATAACATGTAAGTGTAGGTACATGTTAAAACTAAAATATTAAACGATATTGTAATCTTATATTTAAAAAAATATGTAAATTTGAATGAGGCAAAAAATTATAATAAAAACTGAAGAGTAGTCAACGGAGCATAAAAAACAAATTGGGTAAGGATTGTGTTATTAATATTTACATAGTAAGTACTTACTATAAGTTGAGACCTGACCGCTATAACGCGTCATAGCGGTCAGGTCTCAACTTATAGCGCACGTGTAGTAGGTGTTTTTGTGATTAATGTGGGTCAATGTATTCTTATCATTTTCATAATATAGTCTCAAAATGTAAATTATAATATTATTATTTAGTGTTGTTTACGTGAATATTTTAGATTGACTATTTTCAACGGACCGAAATAACTAGTAATGTTTCAATTATAAAAACATTATTTCCACATTGTCGACTCTATTCCTTTGTAGAGAGCTGTATCACCGATTACCTAATTAATAATAAATAGATTAATTAAATAGGTATTCTACTAGTACCTACCTAATGTTTCAATTATAACGCCATTATTTCTACATTGTCGACTCTATTACTGTAGAGCTGTATCACCGATTACCTAATTAATAATAATAAATAAATAAACAGGTATTCTACGACTTTCTACACAGCGCAATCTAGACCCAAAATAAGTTTAGCTTAACTATCTTGTGTTATGGGTTCCAGAATGCGGATATACATACTTAGATACATTTTTTTTGTAAATACACATATATGGTTGATGCTGATGCTTTTTGCCACCATAGTAGAAATTTTAAAAAATATAGCCAAGTAAAACACTTTCTATTTTTTTTAAGTCAGTTACTACATGTAGGTACAATAGGTTTGCTTTGCTAGCTATTTTATTCATAGTCAGGAATATTGCAATTCTACGTACAGGGTGAATTTAATTTATCCCCTGACCCTTGCGACATTGCGACAAAAAATCGCGCGGCGTTGAACAAGTAATCGAGTTAATACGAGGGGCTTATCACGGGCTGACTTATGTTTGACGAATTAAAAAGGGGATGGGTGTCTAGCCTGGGAGATTGGTCGCAGTCGCAGTGGACTGGCAAATGTTCAAATAAACGTCTGTGTAAAATTAAAACGACTTCAGCAAGTGATGAGTTAATTTTAGATTAATTAAAAAATGTCCTTACATTTTGTGAACATCCTTTATGTCCTCGAATATTCAAACTTAAATTGTTTCGAACAGGTATCTGGAAAGACGGACCTCACTACAAAAACCGATCAAAAAAAGTAAAAACATTAACAGCTGAATATAATACATACTTATATTCACGCATTTTTACCTCCGGGGTAGGCAGAGATAACAGTCCGCCATCTGTGTCCTTACATACTTCATGTGCTTACTCTACTGTCATTAAAACTTTCATACAAGCCCGCCAGTTTCGAGTAATAATATTAACTCATAATCATCATATTCGCGTTAGTCCGGTCACATTATAAGTCTTTCACCTCGGAGTCTGCTTTCCGGCTTTTACTCCTTCACTTCGCACGCTCTTGGGGGTCCGTGGTCCAGTGAAACTATTGGCACGTTATCTTCTAAGACGTCTCAAGCCAACGATTCTTGGATCCGGAACCCGAAAGAGGCGACATGGCCAGAGATTTGTTACCCACATAGCCTGGGGATCGCAGCACTACTGAAGACGACTCTCCTGCGCCTGAAATTTATCCACGATGTCACGGATATGAATAAAATTCGCCATTAATCTGTTCGCAGTTATACTGCTATTCAAAAAATAAACGGTACTTAAAAGAGAATAGAGCAACTTAAGCTAATAAATTTTCACGATGCTTTTGCCGATGCATCGATTAACAATTTGTTAAACAGTGTCGATACAAACGACTCGATACCAGCCTCACATAATGAAACTGACAACGTGTCGACAAGCTGAATCAGTCGTATTCACAGAATAATTAACATGACGTCATACTCGGTTTATTTCAATGATTCATATGTACGTGTTCAAAATTATTTGAGAAATTGAAATCATACGATATTTGAATCAATATTCGATAACATTTAGTTAACTCTTTAAGAGCTTACCTCAGAAGATGTGTAAGAAAAGAAAATATTTTGCAATATATGATGGGTACGGGACAAGGACCCCACCAAAATTTTCGGAAGTCTAATCAAACATCTCCTGCTAGCCGTTATAGGTACTTACTGATTAACAGCCGAGGCTCATACGGAGGTTTTCTTCTCGGGATCCCGACTGCCAATGCCTTTTGGGCCACCTTATACCCTAGCGCTAGAATACCCGAGACATAACCGCCCTTGTTGTCGACGGAGGTGGTAATTGTGGGGATATCCGCACGAAAAAAAAGGAGCCCGACTGCCGAATCACCACAGCAAGTCCTAGTTGCTTCCAAAGCTTGGACTTTAGAGCCCAGGGTCCACTCTTCAGCTCTTTTTCTTGATTTAGATTATCTTGACTTATTGGCAAATAACTGTTTTCTGATCCCAAAACACTAAGAAAAAGTTTGTGCTAGATAAGATCTTGGTAGGGTCCCAATACACCCCATATTATCTATTAATAATATAAAGAGGTAAAGTTTGTGAGTTTGTGAGGTTGTAGGGGGTAATCTTTGGATCTACTGAGCCAATTGTGAAAATTCTTTTACCAATAGAATGCCACGTTATCTGTGAGTGACATAGGCTATATATTTTAGTGTAAAAAATAGGGATCCCTACTAAAACTGCAATAATGTAAACATAGGTATGAAAAAACTTGCCATAATTTGACTTGGTGCTACACGCGAGCGAAGCTGTGGGCTGTATCACTTCTAGAATGCTTACAAATTTACTACTCAATGACAAAGTAATAAATCAATCAACGCGCAGGCTAGAGGCTCTTTAACAGCGTCTATTCATAGTCCTGCCAATACAACCACAAGCTAACTAATGGGAACTTTGTCTTGTACGACAGAACCGTTGATCTATTTGCAGCCAGAGGGTGACTCACAGGATTGGATTAACTGGATGTTCGAAACTAGTGATTGAATTACGTATTAGATTGTCACGTGATTGTGGGTCTGGAAAGGTACTACTGATCAACTCCTATAGAAAAACACTTAAATGAAGTTTTGATATTATGAAATAAAGTGAAAGTAAGCTCGCAACAAAATATGTCCAAAATTCTCATAAGTCGAATTTTACTAGTGGAAATAATTTCTGTTTTAAACAAGTTCAACTAAACTAGATTTCCACTCCATGATAACGCCGCCGTCTAGCTTGTCCTAATCGCAGAGAAAACCGACCTTATTGCACGTCTCACAGCAAGGAGGTCAGACGGCAGTCGCTTCCATAAAAATATATATCCCATAGAAATGAAATTATTTTATTTTATAAAAGCCGTACACCCAAACCAAGAGTAAAAGAATAAGTAAATGGACCCAGTGCTCCGAAATGTAAGCCTAGGATGCAACGCTAAGATGATGGGAGTTGATAAAAAATTCGATCTGTCTGTAACATCTGCGTCCAAGTCCCTCTCCACTAGACACAACTACGGCAGATCACCCTCTAAAGAAATCAATAGTTACTACACAAAATATAATTAAATTTCGAGTGACTGATATAAATTTGCGCGGCAGAGAGCGGGCACGCGCCAAATTGCGCGTTAATCGCTCCCGATCATCTGATGTTGTTGCTGGCTACAGTAGGTACTCGTAGAAGCTATAACTATACGACTTGAATATGGGGGCTGACGTTGTTTGACGGAATAGAATTTATTTATAATGTATCCATCTTTATATCCATAGCACAATCTATAAATAGTTGCTAAAGAGTTGAATGCCCTGTCTGAGTCTGTGTTTCCGAAAAGCTATAACCTGGGAGTCTTCAAGTCTAGAGTGAATAGGTTACTTCTAAGCAAGCGTGTTGCACCATCGACCATATCATCACTTACCAACAGGTGAGATTGTGATCAAACGCGAGCCTATTACTAATGAAAAAAAATCTTTGAGTGCAAGTCCCGTATGTTTTCTAATTATTCTTAAAATGAATAAAGAGAAAATTATCTCTAAATAAATTAATATGATAAATTTAAACGTTTGTGAAGATTTTTGGACGTTTAGATGTTTGGGTGTTTGTTACTCAATCACACTCTAATAGCTAAACATTTATGGCTGAAATTTGGTACAAGAATAACTAAATTATAGTCCAGAATATCACATAGGCTATTTATCCCTGGAATAGGTTCCCATGGAAAGCGGGAACGGGATTCAAATTTCGCGCAGGTGAAACCACGGGCAAAAGCTAGTACATTTATAATTGCAAATCGTCTGTATACGCTTTTACAAATCAACAACAAGAATACGCGCGTAGGCGTATCGCAGTCAAAGTGATTAAGTAATACGACTAAATTTAATACAGCTATTAATGAACCACTACAGTTAATCACTTTGCACCACATTATGGTATGCGCAGCCGATGAGGTGACGGCCCACTGGAGTTAATGCAGTTACTATATTAATCTAATATTTGATATGATGATATTACGTTATATGAATAATATTTCCATTTTCGTTCTACGAAAATGATATAGGTATTCTGTCTCAAACAGTTAAGTCTGTCATCATCATCATCATCATCTCAGCCGAAGGACGTCCACTGCTGGACAAAGGCCTCCCCCAATGATCTCCACAACGACCGGTTCTGCGCTTTTCGCATCCAGCGGTTTCCCGCGACCTTTACCAGGTCGTCGGTCAACCTTGACGGAGGCCTGCCCACACCACGTCTTCCGGTTCGTGGTCGCCACTCGAGAACCTTTTTGCCCCATCGGCCGTCGGCTCTACGAGCGATGTGCCTGTCTGTAAGTCTGTAAACAGACTTAACTGTTTGAAGAGGTCGTCATCCGAGTGCCGACCCCGGTTATTGCAACCTTGTGGTTTTTTTTATGTACACCAGTGCACAGGGTCCAACCATCACTAACTATTCTTAGACAATGGATTTTGGGGTTATTACTACTTGTCGCACCGATTTTGTCCCCACTGGTGACAACTGAGATTTCATAATGTAAAAATGTCCTAACTATCCCCACAGGGTGACAACTAGGAATTTAATTGTAAAACTGACCAGTTTTGATATTACTAGAATTATTCAACAAGTGCTGCTAGAACGCTAGAAGTAAGAATAACGGTAACGGTTTATATTATGTTCAATTTATCCTAAATATTTTTTTATATCGGTCACGACAATATGACTTCACCTCGCCTGATGGTAAGCTAAAGGTAAAGCCCTAAGGAATTACTAGTTTATTATATAACTACAACAACACTAAACAACGACGTAACCTTCAATAATACCCTCCATATTTCGATATTCGTGTCCAGAATAAATTTGTCTGATCGAATAAAATTTGAAGCAGTATCATTCCTTACTCCAAGTCGAGAGGGTCCAGAGCATAGTCATATAAAATCAGGGTATCGATAAAATGCTGGAAAGACCCCTCGGACCCCGGCACGTACAGAACCAATCGGAATCACTGCAGCAGTAAGTTCACATCAAACTTTCATAATGGTACTGCAACTGAATGTCAATGCGGCAATATCGGGATTCTTGGGCAATATCTGCAATAATCGAGTTAGAAATGTTAATTTTGTATGTAGCATGATAGAAGTGAAATAAATATTAAGACTGAAAATGAAAATGATTATATTTCGTATCCCCGTTTCAGTAGGAATGGCCAAATTATTGGCCATGTAAGCTAACATAATGCCTGTGTTTGGAAATTCCTCTTTAGCTGCCAAAATAGTTTTAATAATATAACAAAATACTACTTTTTCTTGTAAAATTTTGTTTGAATTTTATAAATATTTTTCATTCAAATAACACATAGTAATAATTTTCTACTTTTCCGTTTTCTTTTTTCGTTAGTAGAGTATGCTTTGTGATCGGTTGCCATTCCCTACTTTTGTGTGCTTTGTAAAACTTACAATATAACTTAGGTGATTGGAAAACAGTGACAGGCATTAAAATGTAAACTCTGAGCATCATAAGTGTCATAATTGTAACCCACATGAATGTTCTGGGGGTCAGATGAAAGTCGCTTCACGGAAAATATCGAAGTAAGTACAAATTTTATGAGCAATAGTCATGCTCATAAAATTTGTCACAATCATCATCATCCTCCCAACCTTTCGCCAACTCAGTTGGGGTCAGTTTTTTAGTCTAACGACAAAGCGGCTTACTTCGATATTTTCCGTGAAGTGACTTTCATCTGACCCCCAGAACATTCATGTGGGTTACAATTATGACACTTATGATGCTCAGAGTTTACATTTTAATGCCTGTCACTGTTTTCCAATCACCAAAATTATATTGTAACAAATTGTAACTTTAATTTTTTTTTTCTAAAAAAGCTATTAATATCCATTTGTCTGTAAAATAGCCCCAAGAAGGAATATCAGCGCTTGGCCAATTAATGTGCTCGGCAGCCCAATTTCTAGTCGTCGATCGTGGTCGTAGCTAAGGGTAAAGGAACAGTAAAGCTAACTCTTTACCAAAATATTTTTAAGCAAGTGTTATTTAGTGGCTCAAGTTAGAAATATTTCCACTATAAGCCTCTTCTTTATTTGACACCATAACAAATGTATATTCTACCCCAAATATCTTTGCAAGGAGCAATTCCTTCTTCCAAACAATACCTACGACATAAAACTCTTAAAGCCTCATTCAGAAAATTCAGTAGAACTCAATACACGATAAGGAATGGTTACCGCAGGGTCGTAAATGTCTCTGACGAATCACATAACAATAACAAAAGAGAGCACGATATACAGTCGTTTGTACTACGGTCACGTACAAGTTGCGTTTAGGACAGCCTGTATAAGGAACAGCTGGTTTTGATACTTGAATGGTCAAATAATGCCCTGTGACTGTATTCCACTTTGAAGCCACGTTATCATTATTATTCTCATAGCTATTTCTCAGTTGTGTCCAAAGTTTACTCTTCGAAGAGGTTCGCTCATGGTTTTCGTAGGGTATGAAGCGACTATTTGTTGCTTCTTGTTCTTAGTTTCTAGCTGAAGAAGGAGTAACTTATGACGTTAAGTTTGCATCCAGGACGCTGAAATATAAATTAGAAAATACATACATTATTAGGTATATGCCTACATAGAAACATCGAAATCAAAACAAACATAATGCATATAAGATAAAAAAATATTGTCCCTGAGTGAATATCAAACCAATGACCTCTTACGTAGCACTCCAGCGGTAGAGCCGCTACGCCACATTGGCCGTAATTTATCAGTTCTATTAAAGCAAACTAGGCAATGGAATAGGCAATATAAATTTAAAGTGTGTTATTAAATGAAATAGGTAGGTATAGGTATGAAGTAAAGTATCAAAATTGTAATTCCGTACTCAAACGCTACGCGAGCTCTCATAAAAATTATATCGAAGTGGGCATCGCGTTTAGATACGAGTGTCATATCGGTATTGAACAACACACTGCTAATTTAAGTATCTATTCTATCATAATATATCACACATAGGTAATATCTTATGTAGGTACCTTGCAAGGTACAATAATTATTATAAATTTATTTCTAGAGCAAAATCTTGATCTAAAATTAAATATCTGTTTAAGTAATCCACACTAATTTAACAAGTTTGAACGATAAATAAATATAAAAGTAGGTAATTCTGTCTCAACTTTTCACCACATTTTATTTGGAGTTGTCCTGAAGAAAAACATTTATAAGGATGGTAGGATTTTTTAATTGGAAAATCAACAATTTTCCGCTAGATTATATCTCAATACAAAAATCAGAAATTAAGTAACTTTGCCCACAAAATGGAACAGTGACTTCTAGGTATACGGAGCCCCATCAAAACCTTTGGGTCATAGCCATCCTTAGCTGCAGGCCATTGCACCTGCTAATTGACTGAGTTGGGAAAGGGATTCCTGTCTAAATAACCAAGAAATAGAGTCATAGACGAGTGGACTAAGAGCTCTAAAAGGCAAGTTTTGCTTACCATGGAGAGAAGTATCCGATGAAAATGACTTTAAAATTTTATTTATCTGAACCTATTTCCCAACTCAGTTGGGATCGGCTTTCCAGTCTAACTGTGATGCGGCTGAACTTCGATATTTTCCGTGGAGCGACTGCCATCTGACCTCCACAACCAATGGTCATTATGATCAATGGCTATATCGAAGTTCCAAGTTAAAATGACTTTAAAATTAAAAGGTTAAAAATATTTAAGATAGATATTGATAAGGGAATTTCCCTTTCAGAATAAAGAACTACAGAAGACTAGAATAAGTTGTGAGAAAAGTCATAAACCATTAACAAACTCTGAAATCATAAGGCTTACTTAACCGATCTAAGACAAGACAAAGATAACTCTTAATACGTCCAATTAATTACAAGTTTATAACGATTTTATCAAAGCACGTTTCGGACTTAAAAGGTTTTAAAACATTCAATATATGAAGCGTGGACTCACAAATCACTGGCATTTTGGAATGGATTAACACTTTGTATTGTGAGGATCGGGTTCCGCAGAATTATTAGAAACTATAAAGACTATACAATATACTAAGCAAACATAAGCAGTATTTCACAAAAGTTGTATCACAGTTCAGGGATTAGATGAGGGGTGTGGGTCGAAATTACTTATAAAAAAATTATAAATACACAAAAAAGTGAATTATTTATCGACCGAAATAAAATATATTATAAATTTTAAAAGTGATAACGCGACGCTTCGAAAATAATTTAGCAAAAAATCATTAATACGCTTTTCTTTAAAAATAAAGAGTTACACCAAATATTCAAAAAATGTATCCTATCTCTACGAAAAATAAATCAATGTCCACATTCCGATTTCTGTCACCCTTTTTACCCCAGTCATCGAAAATTCCCGCGCGTTTGCCAACCTTTTTTTCGGCACAGACCCCAAAAAGGGACAGAAAAAAGAAATAAAAGGCACAGATAAAGAGGCAGAAAGGTAAACATTGAACACGTATAGAGCTAAATATAAATGTCTCGGGAGGACATTAAGATAGTGGAAGGAATGTTAAAAGCTATTTAATATTATGTTCTGTTCAAACTTTATTATGGCTCCGGTTGTGGTGCTGAGGAAGTACGGGACGGTATTTAAACATGTCTCCTGAGGCGAAATTCTCGTAAAGAAATGTGTTTATTTATATATAGGACATGTCAATTTGACTTCACCTCGCCTGATGGTAGGCTGAAGGTAAAGTCTCAGGAAAGAGGGCCACAATTACATACACGTCAACATTCAGTCTCAGTCTAGTCTATAAAATTTAAAGCATGAAAGAAATTTCAACCCACGTACGCTTAGGCTGTGAAATAATCTCCCTGCTGTGGTTTTCCCTAGCAACTACAATATATGGGGTTCTTCAAGAAAGGCATTAGAAGGTTTTCACAGGACCGGCAGCGCGAGAGCGATGCCCCTGGTGTTGCACACGTCCATAGGCCTAGGTGTCCGCTTTCCATCAGGTGCTTGTCTGCCACCTAAGTGGTACGAAAAAAGTCAGCTCATGTCAATCTCCCAAATGTTAAAAAAATGTCAATAAAGGTAACAAAGCACCACATTTTACAAGCTTGTATTCAGTTTCACCTGTCCAGTTGTCTATAATCAAATCTTGCAAGCTATTTTTCGACCACTTCTGGTTGTCCGTTTGAGCTGAAATTTGGAATACCTACTTACGTAAGTCCCATGACAATGCAATATTGTAAATAATAAAAGCTTGTTTTTAAAAAGGTTTTTTTTAAACAGTAGCTTGTTTCACCTAGCCACAATTTCTAATTATAGAAATTATTACTTACTGCTTGTATAGTAATCTATAATATAAAAATGAATCGCAAAATGTGTTGGTAAGCGCATAACTCACCAACGGCTCTACCGATTTCACTAATTCTTTTTTTGTTGTGTTTGTTATTATCGGGAGAAGGTTCTTACGAAAAAAAATAATAAAACAGTTGTACAGAAAATTTCAGAAACTAACTTTTCTTTTTCTCATACAAACTTTTTCTATTATGTGAGAGAAGTTTATGTTTACGTTACGGGATTAGTATTTAGTAGTAGTAGGTAGTAGTAGGAATGGGAATGGGAATGAGAATAGGAATAGGAATGGGAATAGTAATGGGAATGGGAACGGGAACAGGAATGGGAACGGAATTGCACGCGGGTGGAAAATATGGCGGTACGAAGTTCGCCGAGACAGCTAGTCTACATATAAATCTTTGACTAAATGCATTTTTCGCTATGTGGTCATAGCAGTTTTGGAGTTGGAATATATATTTAAATATTTAGGCTATTATTTACTTCGCCTGCCGTACCATGAGTCGTCTCTTACAAGACGAAGGCATTTAAATGAAAGCGCGATAAAGTGGGCCCGTATTAATGAACGCGCTCAATACGCCACGCCTACACAGTACTTGCTGTTAGCTGTTAGGCAAAACTTGTAAGTGTTGAATAACTTATGTTGCCTATAAGTACTAACTATACTTCTACTGTATTACCACCCTCTGAGTCCTTTCTCAACTCAGTTGAGGACGGCTTTCTTTCGATATCTTCCGTGAAGCGACTGCCATCTGACCTCAACAACCCATTGACGTTATCTAAGTTCTGTAGTTAGGCCAGTTGTCAAAAGTACCAGTAGTCAAGTTGCAGAGTCAAACTCTAGAATAGAATAGAATAGAATAGAATAGAATCGCTTTATTTGTCTAAAACATGTGTGTACATACAAAAAGCATGCAATAGGTAAGTGTACCTAAACATTATAGTCCAGTCATGTTTTGCCTCATATAGTGGCGTACAAATATTAAATATTATGCGTAGTTACATAGTTCTACAGAAAGATATATCTAGGTAATATTATGATGTCAATACATTAAATTTAAAGATTTACCTAATGGTTATTACTATATAATTATCAAATATAAAATAGATAGTAATTAAAATGTCAATAATATACTTTCCGTCCATCAGGCGAGGTGGAGTCATTTTGACGTGTCCTATATAAAAAAAAAGAAAAAAAGAAGTCTGAAACACTATAGTATGATTTTTCTATGAAGAGGTTTTTAATTTCCTTTTAGAATTTAGCGATTTTAAGATCTTTCCAATGCCTCGGTAATTTATTAAATATGATTGGTGCCATTTGGTCTCTTTGAGAAAAAATTAGGTACCAAGTACATCTCTAGTGTATCAACTAGTCTAGCCACTTCACTAATTGCAATTTCAATCCGACTGTTATATTTTTACTAAAACAAAATCTATGACAGGTATCAGAATTGGCTCCGCTAATTGTATTTCAATGTTTCTAATAACGAATGCAGTTGAGGACTAAAAATATCGTACAGTATATTTTTCATGTTGTAATATCGATTGAAAAGATTGAAAATGAGTAGTCTAAAAATTTTATTTTATTTTATTTTATTTTATTTTATTTTATTTTATTTTATTTTATTTTATTTTATTTGGGGAGCTTACAGCTACATTCACATATACACAATATTTAGGTTAGTATACGCCAATTACAAGCTTCCACAATTATATCAACCAGTTATATAAAACAAAATTGTTAGCAGCTGAGCGCAAGAGTGAGATTGAACCAACAGAAATATCAGCATCTTATACATTTTCAACAAAACACTTTGTCAGACAAGACCTAGCAGAATGTTTACCGGTATCAAAAAGATCCAGGTTACAGTCAGCATTCAATTGGTTAAATTCATTAATAATTCTAGGCAGAAAGCTATTCACTCTAAAATTGGTGCGACACGGAGGCTTGCACAATAACATATTCCTACGTAATCTTTTAACTGGCACTCGTAGCTTAATTTCAGAGAGAAGCCCAGGACAGTCGATCCCACCCTGAGCAACACTGAGAAGAAGAGTTACATCAGAGATTCTTCTTCTTTCATGCAACGGTAGGACATGCAGTTTAACACAGCGCTGCTCATAGGTGAGGTCGGCTAGGTGGGACAGTTTGAATTTAAACCCTAAATAACGTATAAATTTTCTCTGAATCATCATGAAATACATGTATATTGACAGTGATGGACCAACTCGACGATCTCTAAGTACAATCGACTAAGTGATAGATACGTGATTTGCATGCTTTGTTATTACGACCTTCAAGATACCTTAAACTATCGTTTTGTAAAAATATTAGACTAAGTCAATACAACTCGTAAAAATAAAAAGTAAAAGGCCTTCTTCAATGTAAATTAGGATTTGCAGGAGGGGTGGAAAAATATTGTCTCTGCTTATAAATACATACAATAAAATACAAAAGACACGAATGTAAATATGAATATATTTTTTGCTTATCTAATTTTAAGCATACAAAGAATATATCTATCCACCTTTTGCGTAATAATAATAAAGAGCAAAGTAGGTACCAATAACCATTACAGACATACAACGCGCGCCTGAAACAAAAAGGTTTGAAATATAACGTTACAATTCTGGGTGAGTTTTGATTATTTTCTCAATTTATTTTACTTTGATAAGCATCGTGGTGAACTTGAACCTGAGTTAGGACATAGGATAGCTTGAATACAGACGTTGTATGGTTAGGTTTGGGGTACACTGAACACAAGGTGATGCGTTTTGGACAATAAGTAGCGTAAGTCCATAGAGCAGAAAAAAAACAAAAAATATAAATAGAAACGTTAGTTAGGTACAATAAATTTATGTTTCAACTTTAATTTTTATTCAGTTAACACTACTTCCTTCTCATTTTGGTTGTTTTTTTTCACGATGCTTTTACACGTACGATTTAATTACGTTTTTCTTACTAAGAAATTGAAATCTCGCATTTTGAAAACATGGCGTTACTGAATCAGGCCCCAGAGTGGAAAGAAAGGAAGTGACAATGACGTGTTGCACCGATTTCAAATAATTGGGTTAAGGTCAAGTCTTAACCTCATACTTATCCTTATACTCATCCTTAACCCAATTATTGATGATTAATTGAATAAAATGCGTGAACAAAATATAACTTTTGACATCAGAATTTTTAATATAAGATGAGTGTACCCCAGCCTTTAAGTCGAATACGCTCATATACCAGTCGCCCGTGGGCGCAGCGATACCGATACGGGATAGTGACGACTTTATTCTGCCAAGAGACGCGCGATTTATTCACGCAAGGATCCGCAAGACTGATAGCTAATCTGAATTGAACATGTAGGTGATTCGAAAGCAATGATTTTTAATATCTTCATGGAATTTTAACGTTGAGGTGCTTATACAATAATTCGATTGTGAAGTTTGTTGGTACTAAGTGAGTTACTTTTATGTTATCTGTACTCAATACTAATAAATAAAATTGAAGTGTTTGTTTGTAATGTTAAAAATAATATCTGACATGAATGTATGGATGAGACTGAAATGTTGCGCAGTGTGTTGAACTTTTTAGTAAATAACTATCCCAGAAAAAATAAAATAGGTATAAATGACATTAAAAAAGGCGCGCTATGCCCATAATGATAGGTGTTAAAATTCATAATCTTATTTATCTAGTCCGTAGACAGAGAATCTAGTCTGTGTCCCGTAGTAGGTACCCGTAGCGAATTCGAAATTCAAAATTTATGCCCGCAGTAACACAATTTTTGTTTTAAACAGCTTGTTAATTAAACAAAGCTTGTCGTTTCTACTAGATATTGGTTGAACTGTTACCTAATTTTGATAGATGATTAGGGCTACTTATGTTTTTTTACGTACGTAAGACGCCGCTCAAACACTCGCGGTATCGCAGATGACACTCATGAAACTTCGTGAGACAACTCTCTGAAGCATTTGACGAGTTATCGCCCAAGAGGGAGTTAGTAATAGCAATCTTTTGCTGGCACGCGGACCAAAGTATTATGAATTCAGTTTTTTTTATACTATTACTTATTTGACAGCCTCTGTGGCGTAGCGGTAGTGCATTCGATTGCTACGATAGACGGCGCGGGTTTGATTTCCGCTCAGTGCAAATATTATTTGTATGCATGAATATGTCTATGTATTGGTGTGGGTGTTTCTATGTATAATATGTATGTATTTACAAAATAAATATCTAAGTAGGTATGCTTACCCATAACTCAAGCTAGTTATAAGCTAAGCTAGTTTTGGGCATATATGGGTCTATCTCATGTTGGTACGTTGATAGACTATTTTCTAGGCCCTTACCTACCATGAGCTCTTAATAACAATTGAAATGCAATACAGTTCACTCTGGGAAAAAGATAGCGCTCTACACGGCGCACAGCTCCGTCTCTCTCTTCGTTAGTTAGATTGCATCGCATTTGAATTGCTATTAAAAACTCATGGTAGAGCTCCTAGATTAACATATAGAATGATTAGCTGTTGCCCGCGGCTCCGCCCGCGTGGATGTTGAAATCCGTTTCAAAAACTATCCTATCTCTCAAGTTGGATCGAACTGCACATGGTGTGCGAATTTTATTATAATCGGTTAAGTGGTTTAGGAGTCCATTGAGGACAAACATTGTGACACGAGATTTATATATATTAAGATTTTCATGCCATTCTACAAAGGTGGAGTTGGGAGCATCATCTAAGTAGGTAATATTTTAAAATTGAACATTTGAATAGGTACCTATGATACACAAATATAAATATAGGTCCTACTCATAAGATACAATGACGCGCAAAACTTTATTGGAAATTTTACAAATAAACTATCATAAAACTACCAACCTTAAGCAAGTTACGAGTAGTATAGAGAATAACGAAATGAAAATAAAATATATATAAGATACCTTTGCCTAATTGAAATAGATCTACTAAATAAAAACTTAAACATAACACTTAAATAAAAAGTGACAACACTGTATCTATAAATAAAAAAATACAGTAGCAGAGTGAATTTCAAAAATAACGCGTAAAATCAAAAGTCATTAATATCCAATAAGTTAAAAAGTTGAGCGACACAAATAATAAATCATTTTTTATTACATCTCTGTACCAATTTTTCCTAGTCTTTTTTCATCAATTTAACACGAACAAAAAGTGGCACTCAATTGTAAGGATATTTTTTTTTATTATGAGTAACCCGTTTAATATTTTCGACCAATCAGCGGGGGCGTTCAGCGGTCGCGCGCCGCCCTCCAAGCTCGTGATTGGTTGGTTGCGGTACAGATTGTTCGATGGCGGGAAACGGATTTAAGTCTATGGCATCTCATTCTTACAATCGACAGGGCCGTACCTTAAAGTAGATATCGATATCGGCATTTAATTAATTTACTGTTACCGACAATTCAAACATGTCCGTCAGTTAAATATAGATGTATTTTTATTGATTAAAGATTATACGGATTTTCTGAAGTTTTTTTGGTATAGACTATTTTTTTAATCATTTTTAGAGTACAAAATTTATTAATGTGCTAATAATAGCTAATACCAATAGGTAACTAATTTATGGCTATATTACGGACTGAAGCAGTTAAGCCTTAACTACTTCCCACTAAACTCTCCCTACTAAACTTCCCGTAAAATGTACCAATTTTAACAGACTCTCCTAGTGCCTAAATTGATTAAACTATTAAAGTAAGAGTAGGTTTTCGTATAATAATGACATAACTAAGAATCCTATAAAAAAAGTTTTACATTGTCACCGAAATTCGCTCTAAGAGTGTGATACAATGACTGAAAGTTTTGAAACTTAACTTTTTGATACCATGAAGAATAATAAAATACAACAATCTTTAAACAAACCGAATTATTTTTTTAACTTATGGTGAAACTTTTATCGACACTTACCCAACACTACGGCTTCTAATTGAACCCGCGCTGGAACTAAACGACTGAGTACGTCTTCATATAGAAGAGCAATTTCATCAGCAATATATTCTAGACGTCATTACCAGCTCGTTGTAATTTCATTTAAGATAACCACAGTTTCAAATACTGTATAGAAATGGAAACTATCGATACTCTAAATACCTACCTACTTAAGTATAATACCTATGTCTGAAAACTTTTTTTAATAAATAAATATTCTATGAAATTCTACACAACTCTATCTAGACTCCAATGTCTTGCATAGCTTAACTTTTCTTATATTATGGGTTCTAAAATGCGGATGAACATACTTGAATACGATTTTCTGGTTCATGCAATGAGTTTCATATATTATATACTAGGTTATAGAAAGGCTATGCCGAACAAAAAATTGATTTGCAATAACCATCAACTAAAAAACATAAACAAAAACATTACCCTCGTTGACACACTTGGGTAAAAAAAATCTTGTTTAATAGTAGGTAGGTATTAGATGGACGGATAGTTACTAAGAATAGCTAGTAACAAAACGTCCATCTAAATAATTGACGGCTGTGAATACGCTAAATGATCCATTTGATTGGGGATAAACTTGTGACGTCTCGGCACTTTGCGTAACACAGTTGAAATCACTTAGTTATTCTTAAATCTGTCATTGCAAATATTCCGAAATTATCCCTCGTTGCCAACCTTGGCTAGATAGAAAGCATGTACTTCTGTTTTACTTTTCACGATTATATTCAATGTATAGTACGAACTAGGTACTAGTTGATATTGTCTAACATTTAATATTTATCATGATTTATGTAGGTAACTTCATAACTTACAGTGTCCTATGGACATTTCTTTGTTTCGTCAGGGGAAATGTATATCAATCCATAACAACAGTCCTCGGACTACAAAATGCATACTTTGGGAAATAGCTTCATAGCTCATCATCCTTCACTACAAGAGAAATGATACCTAATAACCAAGGATTTTTAACATTAAAATTCATAAATACTTTAACCTAGCTAGGAATTTGTCTAAGGACGTCGCTAGCCTGTAAGTTGTGTAGTGGTTTACACACAACTTACAGGCTACGATAATCGCGCCGACTTATCGAGCCTTGCCCCTCACTAGTGAGAACTAAACGGCTCCGACTTCAGAGGACCAATTTCATCAAGTATACATTGTGGGCTGTACGAACTGTCATTACGAGGTAATCATGCGAGATATCGGTACGGTAATACGAACGTAATGACACTTAAATAGTTATATACTTAATGACTTGTGTACGAATGTGTAGGTACAAGTTCTTGTTTATTAGAAGTAACTATAAGTACTTACCTATGTTGTGAATTATCTCGATTTGTTTTATACAGGTCATGTTAATATTACTTTACCCCGCCTGGTGGTAAGCTAAACGTAATATCTCGGGAACGGGGAACACCATTTAGAAGGTAGGTACACTGATAGTATACAATGGTAGCCCTCAGTTTGATGGCCTCATCAAATGCTTTTACACGTAGCAAGGAAATGAATCTTTATAGAAAAATCTGCTTTATAATCTAAAGCTAATTATATAATTACCTACATACCTACCTCATCTAAAAGTGAATATAAAGTTATACTGGAAAAACCTAACCTACAATAAATAGGTATTTGTACACATCATCAACTTGATTATAAAGAATACATAGATACTATTAAGTCTAAAAGCATCAATCGATATAGGTACCAATTTGCTCCGAACAACACAATTACTTTTCAATCAACCACGTCCCCATATACCTACCTAATAACAGGCACTTAACGCACATGGAACAACCGCCATCCATCGACAATTTCGTACATCACTACAAGTTAATTCATTTTTAAATGGCCTGATAGCGCAACTAGTATAAACTACTGACCCCTAATGACGCTTGTTTCAAAATGATAGATGAACCTCAAATTAGATGGTAGAGCTACAAAAGAATTTGAACTTTATTGCGACGAGTTGGAGTAAATAATTCATAGAAAGAAGAGTCATTAAAGTATATGGGTGGGAACGATAAAAAATAGTTTTATTGTTTTGTGTGTAGTACCTATACGTACCTTTTTAGTACCGTTATGTACAACAAGCGACGCCATATCAAATATTTATGTAGGTCACAAAGAAATATTATCTACTTGAATAGGTAGTAGAATTAATTAAAAATAATAGAATAACACAGTGGAATCAATTTCACCAAAAACCAAGCGGTTCGATGCCTCTTTTATTTGCCACACTATAAATACTTGGAATTCTTTACAAGCGCATGTGTTTCCTTCCTCATATAGGGTACTGACACTAGTAGTCAGCCCCGCACCAGTACTCAGCCTTTTTCGGTTCAAAACCAATAGAAATAGCATTCTAATAGAAACTAACCTATAGAATTACTTTAAATTGGTTCTGTGACTCCTCATTAGTCGATTCAAATCCAAACATATTAGCTAAGTGGCTGCGAAGTATTTTAAATAATAGTTTTTTCGACGTCGTCTACTGACGAGGCGATACGCGGCGCGCGCGCCATTTTTTTGTTAGTGGAAGCGTTCGCAAAAACGTTATTATTTTTCCTTTTTTTGTCAGTTTTAAGGCACTTTGTATTAACATTTCCATTAATTAATAGTTTTGGCATCATAATCAATGAAAAAGTATCGTGTTCTTCTTAAGAATTAGTAATAATGAGGCGGCCGAATACTACCCAGTATTCGGCCGCCTCATTATTACTAATTCCCTTTTGTATATACATTATCTAGTACCCAGCCACCCTGGCTGAGTACTGGTTTTAACGCTGTTTTTTTATTTAGAGTTATATTTAGTATCATTTTAAAGTTCAGAGTTCATCCTTTAATCTAGTATACCCATACCATAACGGTTTTGTCAAAAACCCAATAGTCGGCCACTTAAACAGTTGAAGTTGGTTACATGGCTGAGTACTGGGGAAAGTATACCCAGTGCTCAGTCGTCCCTATATTTAAATTGTTTCCTTATGCAGTTTCTTTTTTAAGGCTATTTTAAACATACATACATACAAATCACGCCTTTTTCCCAGTGGACAGATGTTGGCTCTGGGAAATCATTGGACCAGACAACATCTGTCCACTTGCTACGATCTTGCATACTCCTTTCGCTTCTTCAACTTTTATAATTGTTTTCATACACGCACGCCGGTTGCTGGTACTCTTGACCTGACCTTTTTCCAAAACTTCCTGGATCTGATTAGAATATGTACGCCTAGGTCGACCTTTACCTGGTTGTCCATTCACCCTCACCTCATATATATGTTTCGTCAATCTTCTTCCATCCATGCCTTTCTCTGTCTTGGTCACTACATCTTCAACCATACCGCAACGTTCCCTTATCCCACTGTTACACATTCGGTCCATCAACTTTACTCCAACTATGCTTCTCAGACTTCTTATTTCCACAGCATTCAATCTACTTTCATGCTTCTTCTGCCATACCCAACATTCACTACCTTATATAAGTTTGGAAACGAGAACACCTCTATGTACAATGAGACGTGCCTTTTTAGACACGATCTGACTGCTCATAAAATTATGCAGCGCCCCATTCACTTGATTAACTGCTATTCAGGAAAGAAAGTTACAGAGGCCAAAAATTTTAAAGAAGTAAAAAAGAAAACAAAACAGCTCTAAATTATAAACTAGTAAAGTGAAAGAGACAACAAAGAAGAAAAATGATAATTCTAGTTAGAAATTGAGAGTAAAAGGTAAAAAGGAAAAAAAGAAACAAGGAAAAGGAAATTTGAAGATTTGAATGACATAACTGAAGAAGCAGAGAAGACTGGCCGTGATTTTGTGGAAATAAAATAAAATAAAATTAAAATTCTCAGAACATACTTTATCTCCTGAAACAGAAACCTGTAAGGAATTATCTTCCTTACTGGTTTCTGTTTCAGGAGCTCCTGCATACATACATACACCTACATTATGCTCAAGCTTCTGCGAAAAATTGTTAATCGCCGAGAAACCTTTAGAAGTGAAAAAAAAAACTTGAAAACTATTTAAACACTGAAACTTTTTAATTACTGAAGAATTTACAGATTGATTTAAGTAGGTATAAGTTATATATTTGATTGATCTCAAGAGAGGCTGACCACTGGTGGTAGTGTGGCTGATTACTGGATTTTGGCGGCTGAGCACTGGTGAAAAGTGCCTTATTTTGTTAAAACGTGCTTTTCATATTATTAAAGGATAATTTTGTAATTTTTGTTAATTTTGTAATAAAGTTTAATAAATGTGTAACGCAATTTATACAAAAGATTTCCAATTTAATCTTTCTAATATTTTCTTATACGAGTTTGAAGTCAGACTTTCCACTAAAAGGCTGACTACTGGTGCCAGTACCCTACCTAGTCCCGGGGCTTTTAAGCGGGGTGTAAAAAAGCATTTGATGAGGCCGTCAAGCTGAGGGCCGCCACTGTAGCACTACGACCGGTGTATGTATGTATCTAGTGGTGACCCCAGTCCTGAGACTTTACCTTTAGCTTACCATCAGACGAGGTGAAGTCATTCTAGCTACTATTCGAGTCATCCGTCCATCTAATTTTAGCCGGGAATGTCCAAAAACTGTGTTCGTTTGCGTAATACCTATTTCAAAACTCATGCAAAGGTTACCTACTTATTTATACCTACGACGTTCAATTTAGCCTGCACTAGCAACACACCCCGGTTTTGCTTGGTCGCAAATAGATTTCCGTTTTTCAAAATTGTGTATAGGGTGACACTGACTGCAGGGATGGTCTATACTCAAAATAATAAAAAAATAAAATTTATAATAATCCGTCAGTGAAAAATATCTAATTTTAGATTTATACGCATACGCAACGTATAAATATGAATTTTGGTACAGAGGTTTGGCTAGAATAACATATTAATAGGCTACTTTATCCCTGGAATTGGTTTTCGCATCATAACATAAACTCACGCCTATATCCCCGAAGGGATAACATATTAATAGGCTACTTTTTATGCTTGGAATAGGTTGAGAAGTGAGCACATGACTATTTGCTAATATTTCCACCTAACCCTCTCTAGCTAAGCTAAATTGTTTGTGTCAGAAGTTGACTCACGACGGTAGCGTAACTATCAGGAATCGAACCCGATATCTCTCGATAGGAAGACTGACCCTTTAGCCACTAAGCCACCGACGCGCCATGCATTGTATGTATAATATTGAGTTCGAACTGAAAATTAAAGTCCCCAGAGTTCTTTGGATATGGAGAAGTAAAATTTTAGATGCTGTTTCATGTTAATTTAAAGCAACGATGACCGCTTACCATACAGGCCCGGGTACCATGAATAAAAATCTAAGTACACGGTATCATTACATGTCATTAAAAAGCTACTGTCTATTCGTATGTCATGGGTTGTTACGCGCTTTTTAGGACACGCTTGAAATATAATCATTGTGGAATACTGACACTTATTTTGGACCACACACGTGGCTTGATGGTAATTACATACCTTGAAGCAGTCTTAAGTGCGTTCCCAGCTGCCTAAGTTATTTTAAATTTAGTCGATATCTATATTTAATGTACTGGGAGAAGTAAATCAAATGATATTATTAAGCCCTAAAATTCTTAAAATGTTTTTAGTAAACTGTAACTTACTGTTGCTGACCAACTTATGAAATGAAAATGGGAGATACTGCCCTCTAACGTTCAATAGTAAAACTAAAAGAGATGATATTTTGAGAAAACAGAGATAGTTATTTTGCTACTTGCCGGTAGATGGCACTATACTAAATTGTAAAAAATAACAGTATTAACTTAGTTACTTCTATTTTATAAGTACTTGTATAATAATGCATTTGATTTATAATATAAGTAGTGACATTTTATTTCATTTTTGCGCATTATTACCTGAATAAATAATATTATGTGAACAAATATTATATGAGAGCTACTACGAAAGTCCTAATAAAATTATAATTTACACAATATCTGTCTTTCTAAGGAGCTGGAGGTTTTTCATTTCAACCATAATAACAACCATTTTCTTGCTAACTTTGTCAGGTTTTCGATGAGGATAAAAACAGTTATCAAAACAAGAAATAATAGATGGCGCTTATTAAAATATATCATATTGTGACCATAAAATTGTAAAATCGCCATCTAATAAAGTATATGGTACTAACTATGTTTTTCTTTTTAATGAAACCTCTATGAAAGAACTTAATAATATTTAAAAACGTGCTACTTATCTGAAATCTTCTTAATGATTGGGAAGAGTATACAGTTTTAAGTAAAAATATAATAATCTATCTGTCTAAGAGATGTAGAGGGATATATACTTTTCTTCAGCAGTGATGCTTGTAGATAGAGACTCCTAGAACTAGAATCTACCTACCTTCTTTTCTTTTGCTTAAAGAAGTTATATCTTTTTCTTTTTACCATTCCCCTTAACATAATATTAGCTTTGTGCCCATTTGCAACCGATGCTTAAATCTCGGAGTCCACTTTTTTTTCTTTTTCATGTGGAAATCCCCACGGACACTCCCCTCTCCTCTCCCCTGTGACTCGAAGTACGAAGGATATGCCTTTACCTTACACTCCGGCGTTTGAGGACCGAGACGGCGGCATTCAGTTTTAGTCGGTTCAAGTCCGGCATCACCGCCCTTGCCGGCCGCAGGATTGTATCCGTGGGGATTTCAGAACGAAAAAAGGGTATCAAGTAGGTGCACCTATAGATGATAAAGGAAAATAGGTAGGTATTTTAGAAAGAACTTAGCCATGCCAAAATAATTCCTAGTTTTTATTTTCAATATAAGTTACAATACAATATTGTTGTCAACATTTTAACATTGTTACAATACGTTGTTAGTTTATACATATAATTTCAATTAAGTCGGTACTGCACCTCGAAATAGCACGAATTACATCCATATAAGTTATTAAGAAAATCGTAATAAGTATAATACGAAATATTGACTTAAAAATTGTAAATATGAATAATAATAATTTTGGGGCAAATTGAGGCGTAGGTACCTACCTACTAGGTACTTTTTTCAGTTTAAGTTTACTTATAGTTTACTGACTTCGTGTAAACGAAAATCGGAAAAATCCACATTCAGTAGGTCAGGTCTTAGTATCTAGAATCTATCTTCATTTCTTTTCCTCGACGAAGTACCTACTCGCGTTTTCCTTTTAACTATTCCCTTCCTTTCCCCCCTTTTTTTCCTTGCAATGCACGACTGATACCTACCTACCTCGGAAATCACAAGCTTCAATACAACATGGTATCAAGCAACTGGCAAACTGTTCCCCCAGAAAATAACCCATCCCGTCCTGTGTCTTGTTTTTTTCCCATTTAAATTTATCAAAAGTTTTCATTCGTTCATTTTATAATTAAGAATTTTCTGCATAGAATTGTTTGAGTAGGTATTTTTTTAAAAGTAAAGTAAAATTAAGACAAAAAAAAACATTTTCATGTCTAAGAGTAATGCAAAATCCAGCCATGATTGCATTACTTTAACAAATAAATAGTTACATTACAATTAATTAATTAACATTTCAATAATAAAATCTATCAAAATGGTCCATGTTACCTAACTATAATAATAAATATCCCGTATATTTCTTTGGCACAATAAAAATTAAACGGTATAACTTTCTCATTGGAAGGCGTCGAAGAGGGCGTCCTGGCTTCTGTCAGGGTTGTATCGTTTGCGAGAGTCATCTTCCTCCGCCACGTAGTCACAGGGGACGAGTAACTGTAGAGATATAAACAAATATTAATATAAATTCATCTTTATAAATACGCATGTATCGATGAATGATGTTGTTACTCAAACACTTATTAGAACGTCTGAGCCACAGAATAAATAAGTAGTTCTGTGGTCTGAACGGATCGTTCGCTCGGACCTTGGTGACCGCTTACGTCTTCGCCTTCTTTTTGTAGCTTAAATGGCTTTTATGGCACTTAAAACAACCCCGAAAGGAAAGCCTGCGCCAGGTGTGCATCCGTCAATAAACAGGTACACCGGCTTGCAGGTGAGGTTGGGCCCTAAATAATCATTTTCTTTTCATCTCATCATTTCCTCTTTCATCATCAACAGTCATCACAATAATTAATTTTATTATTATCTAGGCACTTTAAGGAGGTAGGACATAACGGTATCTCCCGTCTAACCTGAGCGGTTCGACTGGGGTAGTATCTCCGCCCTACAGAAGACACGGCCATAATAACTACCTATCGTGTTGTGTTCCCGGCGGTAAGTAGTCAGAGCTCATCCCTTCTCCCCTTCCTGGTTCCTAACCCCACCCCTTTTTAGCCCTCTTCCCTTTCAAGGTAAGCAGCGCGAGTGTGATGCCCCTGGTATTGCACACGTCCATAGGCCACGGTGACTGCTACCCATCAGGTGGGCCATGTGCTTGTCTGCCACCTAAGTAGTATAAAAAAAATGCAAAGTTTGAATGTATAAACTGATAGATCTTTATTAATCGATAAGAAACAAAAAGACGTGTTCTGATACCAACCCTCTCATTAAGCGGTTTCCCTTCCAGCACGTACTTCAGCTTGCTCAACTGACACGGGGACAGAATCTTCTCCAAGTTTAACGCCACATCTCTTGGATCCTCGACCTTTTTGTGTCCGTCGCGTTTGCCGTTCGTCCATCCTCTGGAGTATTGGAAGGTCTGAGCTGTGACGCAAGCCAACGTCAGGAATATCATGATGAAGGTAGTGTTGGTTACCATCGTGGCAACTGAAACAAAATAATTTAGCTTAGCTTTTATTGCGTTTGGGCAGAGACCAACACATATTCAATCATTACTTCCTAGAATATGATCCTTAAAAGCAACACTATCGCATGGGGTAATGATAATAATATGGGATGTGTATTTTTTTTTTTTTCAAAAAAGAACGTGTTCGATTCCTAGCTAGGATTATTGGTTTTTCAAAAATCTAATGATAAGGTTTTAAGTTTCGTCAAAATTGGGATCGTGACTCCTTTGAGCATTTTTCGCTATTCCTTATAGTTTCTGATTTGGCCATCCAAGCCCTTTTCAAAAATTCACCCTTTATAACAACAAAAGTTATATTTCAGATTAACCTCGACTACTAGCCGGAACACCTGCCGATTAAATGGACAAGGCTCTAGCATAGGCTTTCCTTTTACTTGGTTGAGGTGCTTAGACGGCAATTGCTCCCGTAAAAGTCTAGATAAACTATTTTTATATTGACCTCGTCAAAATGACTTCACCTCGCCTGAAGGTACGCTAAAGGTTGGTATATATCAGGAATGGGGGTCACCATTACATACCGCTTAAAGACTGGGACTGTAGGATGGGGAAAATACGTACGCTGGTAAAGAATTAAATAATATTGAAGTACACAATTACATAAAATGAATGTCCAGTTCAACACAGTAAGTAGTAAAACTTCTAAAGAAGTGTGAGACCAAGCCCCAACCAAACTACTATTTAACTATGAACTGATAAACAAAATTCTGCGCCCAAAGCTTATACCTGTGGGGGGAGCACGAATTTTCTTTCGTATCGAGTTCGTAACGTGTGCGGCAAAAACTGTATGAAATTTGTACAGCGCCCCTATCGTGCGTAAAAGGAACTGTGCAAATCACATATAATTTCTATCGCACACGTTACGAACTCGATTCGTAAGAAAATTCGTGCTCGCCCCACTGGATAAACAATTTTGTTCAACAATATTTTTCTTCACTTTTTCGCGCGTATAATATCAACACGTTGTTTTATGGGCTTTATGTCGTTGAAACAGGCTACAACAGCACGATGACACCTGATCAGATGAGTTTAAGTACATCTCAAGATATTTATAAGACTTGCTCATTAGTTGATGAATTTACGCTGTTTTTTTTATGCTACTTAGGTGGTAGACAAGACCACACGGCCCACCTGATGGGAAGCGGTCATTGTGACCTATGGATGTGTGCAACATGAGTGCTGCTGACCCTGGAGGGAGGGGAGTTTAGGGTGTTTGGTGGCGGGATTGAGGAGGTGGGGGTTTGTGAGCTTTGGCTACCCTACTTACCACCGGGAATACAACACGATGGTTATTATATACGTTATTAATCATTTAGGATTAAAGAGGAGGTAAAATATAGTTAATAATTTGCCTAATTAAAAGGTATTTTACTGCTACCCTACATTTCAAAAATTATTTTCGATTAATAAAATATTGCTCTCAAGACCAGGTAGGTACTTATTTCAGGAGGTGATAATAAAAGAAAAATGTAAGATGTAGACAGGGCTTTAATCGCTCTTACTTGCTTTATAAATTTAGTTTGCTCTCCCCCTTCTTTGTTAGCTATCAATTAGAAAATCTTGTTTAAATTTTGTTGTGTATTTATACTTAGTTGTAGTTAAGTACTAGCTTAAAACTATTTAGCATTACCCGCAATTCGAATCGAATTCGAACTAGCTAAGGTTTTTTACTAATACAAGTGTCAAGTTCATAACAGAAGACGTACCTAATTACAAAATGTTTCGCTATCTTTGACAGGGTATTAGGTTATTTCATAACTTCTTGCAATTAGACAAAAAAACAATTCTGAGAACTAATATAGAATCCAAGTGCTTAGTATCATCATTTTGATGTCACTATGTTTCTAATTTCAAACTCGTTAATAATTATTTTAGTCGTTAGAACATGTTTTTTAATTTATTTTATTTCAATACATCATTAATTCCATCAGTAATAATATGTCACAGCCAAATGGTTAAATTAGCCCGATAATTGGACGCCTAGGCAGTTCAATAAACTAAAAGAAGACTTGACAGAGTAATAGACATGCAGACGTACAGACAGATAAGCAGACAGACAGACAAACGGATAATCATGTGATCCTTTTCTCCTTTTGAGGTACGGAACCCTAATAATGGACATCCTAAGAAACTTCTTAATTATATTTCTGACTCCAACGCGTAAAAACACATGAGTAGGGATTAAAGAATTAAGAAGGTTTTTAATTTAGAATGCTATATTCGTTTGTTGAAAAATATTTCCTGCTCAAATTATAATAAATGGAGTTCAGGACCCCTGGAGAGTATTGTGATTAATGTTGAAACAGAATATTGTTATAAATCAAAAACTTTCACAATAGAATTTATTGGAACTGTTTTTTTTTGTATGCAACTTTTTAAACAGAAGTATTTTGTTCCCTATGGACTTACCTATGCATATGAAACTTAACCTTATTATTTTACTGCAACCCTGCGGAAAGCGGGCAAGTTGCTAAGTTGTTTTACTTGGTAGGTCAATTAGATTTATTCCTTTTGTCTTTTTTTTCAGAGTAGATAGAGGTTCAGAGTATATAGATTTTTATAAAAAGTGAATTAATTCAATATGTGTAGCAAGTTCCACCAAGCGCCATTAATCAACAGAATAAATAAAAAAATATAAAAATACCGTTTCAGATTAGACTTTCTAATAATCATCACTTACCATCAGGGAAAATATAAGTCGTGAAACCTGGGACTATCGACTATAAAAAAACTAATAGGTATGACACGAAAATTAGTTTTTTTTACAAGTGTGCAACGTATTATTTATATATTATTTTATACAAACAAAAACAAAGAATGTTATGATACATATATTGATTGTTAATATAAACAAAATAAATCATACTTATAAAAAAGACAAAAGACAAAGTTACGTGTCTGCTCTACCTACCTTGGAGCTTGGAAGTGTAGAGCTTACGTGAGACGAAGCTCATAAAAAACTCACAGGCCACTCTTTCGCGATAGTCTTTTTTATATTTACTAGTAAGCTACATTTTTTGCCAAAGATAAAATATTATAGAACCAGATCCCAGGGCCCCCAGACATAACTTATTTTGTCAGAAATATGTATGTGATAACGTAGTGTTATTAAGTATCTACATACTTGTAACTACTAGGTACTATGTGAGTGAATGCATCGCTGATGGTTTGGCCGGGGGACATTTTGTTAGCTATTTGATGCTAAAAGTAGGTAAAAGAGTATCAACTAACTTCCGTAAACTAATATAAAATTTTAAACTAGCTGTGTCGGATACCCTATGCTTACGAAGACTATGATTTAAATAGGGTAGGGTTAAAGGAGATAGGACACGATGGTATCTCCCGTCCGAAATGAGCCGTCCGACTGGGGTAATAGTAGTTACCTCCACTTTACAGAAGACCGCGGCCATAATAACCATCGTGTTGTGTTCCCGCTGGTAAGTAGGGTAGTCAGAGCTCACTGTATCCCTCCTCCCCCCAGGCCTTCCTAGCTTCCCCACCCTTTCCTAGCCCTCCTCCCTTCCCTTCAGGGTAAGCAGCGCGTGTGTGACACGCTTAGTGTTGCACACGTCTATAGGCCACGGTGACCGCTTCCCATCAGGTGGGCCGTGTGCTTGTCTGCCACCTACTTAGTATAAAAAAGCAAAAACACAAGTTTTTTTAGAGTAGGTATACTTAGGTAGCTAAAATAGTATCTATTGGTGGATGGAGTCTAGATGGTAGATTTTCCAGGCCCGAAAATGGTTTTCTCGTTACAATATAGTAGGTAATTACAATATAATAATAAGCTAAATAAATTAAGCTCGATGTTACATTCTACCCAAAATAAATAAAGGTATTGAAATTTGAATTTGCTACCGTTACAGTACAGTCATGATAATTTCAAACACAAACAATACATTTCCAATACGAGTTTGAATCTAAACTGAATATTGTAAAATGATTCCTCTTCTCATAGCTCGTAGGAATATTCATATCCAGTGATAGAATTATTGAAGATACCCCAGTAAAATTTGCCAGATATAATACCAAACTTATACTACCTTAAAGTATAATTCTCCCTAAAGTTGGGGAACTAAAGTTAAATCTCCCGTAAACTTTATCAGTACGTCACTTTATTGTCTGTGAAACTATGGACAATAATTTGGCATATTTTATCTCTATATAAGGGTCTCTTACTCAAGTGTTGATCCAATAAGAATGGATGCTTATAAAGCGAAATAAAATTTATATGTACCTATAAAACTATTAAATTAAATTAGTCTTGTCTGTACACTTCCGGTCTAAGCTCTTTTAAAAAAGTAATCAGTCGTTTCTATTTCAGTCAAATAGGCTTCTACAGTTTTCCTTGTTCTAAAAGACTAACTGAAAAATGTAAATTGGCTGAATTAAATGATTGAAGTTATTTTAAAGCCGTTTGATTCAAGACCATCTTTTCTACAGTATTTATATTGAATTGCGTATACCGATTCAAATCGAATATTTTCGTAAACCGATATTTAAAAAAACTGCCGACACTGAAAAACCTTCTAAGGCCATTCTTTGGTTTACTGGTTTTTTTTATATGTAGGAGATTGGCATAAGCCTTAGTAAAACTACTAAGCCCCTGTACGTCTGATGAAATGATAACATTCAATCAATCAATCAATTAGCCTGTCGACGTCCACTGCTGGACATAGGCCTCTCACAATGTATGTCGCAAATACATACATACATATATACATACTGTAGTGCTCCCTTTATCAGGGTGAACACAGTGTAGTAATCGGCTCGTTACGTCACCAGTAGCTGGGGTCAACACGTCCGCTCTCGCTGCGCGCTCTCGCGTGACTGTCTCCCCACTACCCGTGAACCCGAGACTAGGGGGTAGTTCGATAGGACAAACACTACATCCCTTCCTCATCACATTTTTATTTCTAAAGAAACAATTAACACATAGGTAATCAAATTCATAACTGATCGACTAACTACCATCAAGACTTTGATTCTTCATTTCCTTTTTGATTTAACCGTTCGCTTCCGTCAACCCCATTCCTCATTTTCCATTCGCCCCACTCTCTTTTTTTTTTCTTTAGCCTTTGACCATTTTCCTCATTATGATAACAATACTTACTAACTTTTTAACCTTTACGTTAATCCACCCTTTATGGAGCCAATAATTTCGTGAAAGGACGTCACCGAAATCCAAGTCTAACTACTCCACTTCTGCTCACATATCCGGCCCCACCAAATCGATTGCAATGAAACAAACGCAATACTTCAAGTCTGACCAAGACCCCCCAAACAAAACCGCATCGAAACCTGCCCAGCCGTTCCACCGTCCATCGCGGTCATACATTTCTGGTGCCAAAATCCGCCATTTTGATCTTCTAGAAATCCTAATACACCCGGCGTCACCCACATAATCATGACGAATCAAATGATACCTCGCATGCCGAAATCCGTCAAGCCGTTCAGGCTGCGGCCGTGGCAAAGAAATGGACACACATACATACACACAGTCGAAAAACATCACCCATAGAAATAGAAAATTCTGCCCTCGAAGGAACGCTTTACTATTAACGAAGTTAACTTTTTCAGTAACGGATTAGCGATTAACGAAGTTAACTATTAACGGTGCCCAGCTATGGATATCCCCCAGGACATGCATAGGAACCGTCAAATAAAATTCGCAACCTCGCCCCTGTCAGGGTTTAAATGAGATGGTTCAAAGAGGTTAAATGCAAAGCCTTATAATCAGACAAAGTATTGAACATGAATGCCAATGAAATAATGAACCACATCCGCAACGCATCTGAAAAGTAATAGATCTTTTCTTAGAATATTATTACTCGAATATAGTTATAGACACACAAGCATTTTATGAAACAAGCCATTTGATCGTCACCATAATTTTATGGTTAGGCACATATAGGCAAGTTAAGAATTATTAAAGTGACATTCCAAATTGCCAAATAAAGCCGGATCTTAATGCTTAGCACTTGAAGTGGATAATTGCTATAAACCACATAAAAGAATAAGCTCAAAAGTATCAACTTATAAGATCTATCCACTAAAAATGCTAGATGGATTGACCATTATCAAGTATCACGAACAAATTATTTGTACAGGAAGCAGGTAGAAGGCACAATAACGTGTATACGTATAGCGTTGTCATTAGCTAAATACAATTACCTACAATAATCCCCATCATTGAAAAATGGAGAACTTCAAGTACATACAGAAAGTGCTACACCGTTATGTGACGGATGATACAGAAGACACCAAAGTGCATTCTATTTGCCACGCACTATGCAAAACGATATGGTGATCCATGTCAAAACCAAATATGATACTATTGCAAAGAAACGAATCTTAATCACTTTCCTTTTTTTTTTCATAATTTCAGTCATCAACCAATTCATAAATACGCTATTAGGCACAGCATCTTATTAAATGGAGAAACAAGTACAACACCGAACCCCTGCACATAGCAACAACTTCAACCCTCATATGAGGTGTGAAGCCAACCACCCTGCTAGACACAGTGTAGACAGCGCAGCCCCGCCAGATACTACAGCAGCTGATTGCTCCGTCAGCCAATAATGCTGGAATGGTTGCCGAACTCCGACCACCACGAACTGCTGACACATGCGTCGGCATGACACCCGTCCCAATAGGCAAATAATATTATGCAAGGCACAAACCTCGCAGGAGTAGATCCAATCTGAAACACACACCTTTCCTAGCAATCACACAAAGCATTGCCTCAATAAACCATGGTTCCATTATATACTTGCCCACATAAATATAGGTTATACAGTACATACACACCGTCAGGACACATATAATGTGAATGACAACCATCAATATAACTTGAGGAACATCACAATATAATAAAACAGCAAATACACTGTCCATCATTTACTCAACCATAATCGAGCCATGAATTATTCAAGGATGGGTTAGGAGGGCATAATACAAGACATCAGTTCAAAGTGGACACTATCTGCCGGGAAAGAACTGACAAGAAACCAGCCCGTCTCCCCTAAGAAACACTACAAATACAACACCCGGCCTGTAGCCGAACACTGTAACATAAATACACACCGGTATCGCACCACTCATCAGGCCTGCAGCCCACGCCACGACACAGCAAGTAACACATACCATATGCCATACTAGCATCGAACCAGTCCTTTATACTCAACAGTATCACAAGACTGGTATAGCCACTATTATAATATGAATATCACATGAATTACAATACATATAGGTACCCCGCACCGGGACCGAACCAGCACTTATGAGTCTTATGACCATTGGCAACCCACTCGTATCGCCAATATAGTCGTCACTATCATAGAATACCTAAACTATCCCCGAGGCATGTAGCCAGCACCACCCAATACATCCCACTATTTATTACATTTACTGTAGTACCTTATTTATTTTATATAATCTGCAGGTAGTACTACATTAATACGTAATGAGTGGGATTACACTAAAACACTAAATATCTTACTATACCGTAATACATTAATAATGTAACAAAAGTATAACATACCCCCGTCTTTTAACATTATAAATAACTGTCTGCAAATATTACTACACAGGGTATCACTATAATAGCTCACTTATAACAAAACGGTTAGGTACAAGTAAATCACCGCACCATCGCAGATCGCACCCTGAAACCCTGGAACAACCGAGCTACTGACATTTATTTTATTCTATGGAACAAAAAGTACATTTTTTTTCATGAATTTGTACTACATGAAAATTATGATAATCATCCGGGGTCGTGCTAGGTAGAATCACACGTGCTCGCCCCCTACACCTTCGTGAGCGTCGATGGAGCACACGGCACCATCGCACGATACTTTCTCTACCCGCGCCAACGATCCGTTCGGATAAAATAATATTAAACTGATAACACTGCAAAATCAATGGTAAACACATACCGGACACACACCATGTCTATATCTCCTCTAATAGTAACAAGGCTCTCCTCTACGCCGAGCCTCCAGTTTCCGTCGCCTCCAGGAAGACACTCAACGACCCATTCCATTTTTCTAAACGCAAGGCAATGGTGGCGTTGTCGCTTTCAAGGTCAAGTTTCTCCGGCGGTGGAAGCAAACCTGTCATGTTTGGTACCCGGGGCCACCCGACCCCAAAAGCAACCAATGGACAACGCCATCCACACACGTATGGTTTACACTTAAAAGTGATGGCCCATACTGCCTGTACTATCTACTTAACCTTTACCGTATACCTTATTTACCTTATCGTACTTTTACTTTACATTACCGTACCTTTGTGTACGTACAGTTTACAATTATATGAAGGCCTGTACTGCCCACCACATATATACGCACAGTTTACAATTTCATGAAGGCCTGTACTGCCTGTAACTCAATGAAAAACGGTTTACAAATTCATGGAGGCCCGTACTGCCTACCACATATATACGCACAGTTTACAATTTCATGAAGGCCTGTACTGCCTGTAACTCAATGAAAAACGGTTTACAAATTCATGGAGGCCCGTACTGCCTACCACATATATACGCACAGTTTACAGTTTCATGAAGGCCTGTACTGCCTATAACTCAATGACGCACGGTTTACAATTTCATGAAGGCCCGTAGTGCCCACCACATATATACGCACAGTTTACAATTTCATGAAGGCCTGTACTGCCTGTAACTCAATGACGCACGGTTTACAATTTCATGAAGGCCCGTACTGCCCACCGCATATATACGCACAGTTTACAATTTCATGAAGGCCTGTACTGCCTGTAACTCAACGACGCACGGTTTACAATTTCATGAAGGCCCGTACTGCCCACCACATATATACGCACAGTTTACAATTTCATGAAGGCCTGTACTGCCTGCAACTCAATGACGCACGGTTTATAATTTCATGAAGGCCCGTACTGCCCACCACATATATACGCACAGTTTACAATTTCATGAAGGCCTGTACTGCCTGCAACTCAATGACGCACGGTTTACAATTCCATGAAGGCCCGTACTGCCCACTACATATATACGCACACTTTACAATTTCATGAAGGCCTGTACTGCCTGCAACTCAATGACGCACGGTTTACAATTTCATGAAGGCCCGTACTGCCCACCACATATATACGCACAGTTTACAATTTCATGAAGGCCTGTACTGCCTGTAACTCTATGACGCACGGTTTACAATTTCATGAAGGCGCGTACTGCACACAACTCCTGTACACACAGCTCACATTTTCGTGGTAGCCTGTACTACCAATTACGTAGGTATTTATAACAGTGTGCCTACATTACATTTCCTGACCCGGCATCGCCTATGCCTACAACTACGTGCATTGTTTATTTAAAACTTTGTCCCATAATATGAATAAACGCTAGGTAGGTATATTGTCCTTGTACCTCACTGCCTATATATTCATTACATATTATATCATTCTGACGTTCAATTCCTGTATCTAACTACGTAGGTCAATATTAATCTTTCAATGGAACGCTTAAAAAAAGTTGGCGGTCGTAAGTAGTGTGTTTTTCTCTATAGACATACGACCCTACGTAAACAGCCACTATCCCAGCTTAGGTTTTAAACAATAAAACTATAGACCGACGCTGCTCCTAATTTGTAGACGAGTGTAGCTTTGTTTACTTTAATATAACACTCGTAATGACTGAGATTAGGTACGGCTATTCTTTGTTCGTGATGTTACACAACACGACTCGATTTTGAATTTATAGATTGAACTTAATAATTTCATTTCATTTCATTCCATTCCATTCCATTTCATTTCATTTAAGCGATGTGTTACAGATTTTTATTATTTTAAGTACTGTTAACAAAATAAGCTGCATACCCTCTTTACTTTTTCCAAAATTATTAACATCATAAAGTACAAAATATTTCATTTTGCACTGACCTTTTTACTCGTCGCCACTTGTAGTGCTCCCTTTATCAGGGTGAACACAGTGTAGTAATCGGCTCGTTACGTCACCAGTAGCTGGGGTCAACACGTCCGCTCTCGCTGCGCGCTCTCGCGTGACTGTCTCCCCACTACCCGTGAACCCGAGACTAGGGGGTAGTTCGATAGGACAAACACTACACATACAAATCACGCCTTTTTCCCATTGGGGTAGGCAGAGACAACATCTTTCCACTAGCTACGATCTTGGCACACTCCTTTCGCTTCTTCAACTTTCATAATTGTTTTCATACACGCACGCCGGTTGCGGGTACTCTTGATCTGGCCTTTCTCCAAAACGTCCTGGATCTGACTAAAATATGTACGCCTAGGTCGGTCTTAACCGGGTTGCCCATTCACCCTCGCCTCATATATCTGTTTCAACAATCTTCTTTCATCCATCCTCTCTACATGTCCGAACCATCTAAGCATTCCTTTCTCTATCTTGGTTACTAAATGTATGACGCACATGATAACATTATCACGCCAAAATGCAAAATAATACAGGAATTTTCAAATTATGTCATACAAATACAAATTCATGAATACAAGTGATTCGGTGTATTCAAACTCATTCCCTATCTGTCACATCTTTCTTCAATTGTATTCACCCCTATTGTCTGTTTACCGTACGTAATAGGCTTAACCCTGTTTATCTTAAGTTTAATATTATGGAAGAAGAATGACAGTTTGACTAAGAGCGGATACTTCTAGGCTCTTCTAGCTTTTTCACGTCGATATAACTTCACTTCACGTGTTGGTTAAATTGCAAGTCTAAGGTATCAATTCCGCACACGCTACAAACAATTTCATAAAGAACCAACCGGTTCGGTGCCTCTTTTCTTTACCGCACCATAAAGACTTGAAATTCTCTACCTGAGCAGGTTTTCCTTCCTCCTACAGTCATGGGTAATTCAAGCGAGACGTCCGTTCTTATTTTATTGATTTTAATCATAATTTATTTCGTAATTTTTAATCGTGCATGTAATCACTAATAGTCAATTATTATGTAACAATAATTATAATAGCACGATATGACGTCACACCTCTTAGGTATGTTTCAAGCAAGTTTCCCTCTTATTGAAGAATATGTACGTATTCCTAACATAATCACAAATTATATTATTATTATATTATTATCCAGGTATAATAATGAACGACTATACTGTTGATTGATGGCGCTTGGTGGAACTTGCTACACATGCTTATTGAATTAAGGGTGAATCTTGAAATTTGGCGTATTCATTTACTATTTTCTGGCACCCACTATTTTTTTTAACAAATTATAGTTACTTATTACGTTAACACATAAATCAATACATTATTCTTATTTGTTAAAAAAAACTTCACACCCGTAGCGGTGTGAATCAACTGAAAATTTCTTTCAAGATTAAATAGCTTTTATTCCGCGATGTTGTTGATACCTGACCGATTTCACCTCATGGACAAGTAATTTCATTCAATTATGATCTTGACTTTTTAATAGTAACTAAACGAAATTACGAGTAGTGTTAGAAATTCAGTCAGGATTTGAACCCGGGACTTCACGATTAACCACTCTACTAACTTTCAACAAACATTAAGCGCGGGCCACACTGCCAGCTAACGGACGGAGCGGGCGCAGCGGACGACATCGTTTCACCTCTTTTCATACTTGGGTTCACACCATCAACTACGAGCTAAGTTGACTAACTAACTAACGCTCCGTTCGCTCCGTCCATCAGCTGGCAGTGTGGCCTGCGCTTAATAAATAACGTTAACACTCCTTGTTTACCTTATGTAACACATACGTTTACTCTCCAACCGCGTCCGACGGCATAATAATGTTGTAGTTTACTTTCTATCCTATGCATACTGTCTAAACTTATAAAGACTTCAACAAAATTTAAGTCAGTCAGTGTCATAAGTTTGGTGTCAAGATAACACCACAGTCACTCCCATAAAACCCACATTAGCTTAATTTAAATCTAGCTTAACTTTGCAATGTGTTAATCTCGAGTAGATTTACTTAGTCCATAACTAAGTTTGAATTTTTTTTATAGTCGATTGGCCTGTTTCTGACCAATATCTCACCTGATGGTAAGTAATGATGTGGTCGTCGATGAAGCACGCTTGCCTAGAAGCAACCTATTCACTCTTGACTTAAAGACTCCCAGTTGATAGCTTTCCGGAAACACAGACTCAGGCAGGGCATTCTACTCCTTAGCAGTACGCATAATTACGTTACGCAACTTATTTTTCCATATATTATTAGACACGTTAGTATGACTTCACCTCGCCTGATGGTAAGCCAAAGGTATAGTGTCAGGACTGGTAGTCACCACTACATACACCGATAGTGCTACACATGCGCTGGTAAAGAATTCCAAGTCTTGTCCAAGATGTCGCCCTTAAACTACTTAAGCAGTGGTTTATTTCTTACATTTTTATCCTTACATATCATAAGCGTCATATTGCCTTCTATAATGGTAGGAAGGAATTTAGATTTCACCGCACAATAGCCCGATTGGCGACGTTAGGCACAATAGGTTTACATAATATCATTGTAATATAATAATAATAATGTCCTTTTGTTCGTAGTTGTGTCATTATCATAAACAGCGTTAGTCCCGGGTGCATTTTAGGTTTGTAGGGACTTTGTCTCTGTATTTAGTTTATCTTGACTTTTGTGGGAGCGACTGTCGTCAGACCTAACAACCCAAGAGGAAACCATCGCTTGGTGGTACATCTAACACGTGTGGTATTTTTTTTAATTTTGATTTTACATCAATACAGTACAGTGGAATGCTTCCAAAACTAAGTTAATATGTGAATTTGAATTCAAATAAATAAAATTGATTGTAGGTACGGTATATGTACGATACCTACGTGCAAAAAAAATCATTTTTTTTTGTTTTCTATAAGGCTATTTTGTAATATAAAAAATTTAAAATATTTTATTTTGTAATTACCTAAGATAGTTTAATAATAATTCTGTATAAATTGATAATGCCCAAATTATAATAATTATATAGGCTATTTTAATTTTCGAAACAGAATTAGGGTTCCGCGTATAAAATTAAATTTTTAATGATCTAAATACACGCGGGCGAAAACGCGGGCACAGCTACGTGAAATGAAATTAAAACATATGAGAATTAAAACCTAAGTATCATCATTACTTATATAATTATATAGGTACTTATTATAATTTCTACTGCAAGAATACAAAGCTGAATTTAAAAAAATAATGTCAACAAACTTCGACAATGACCACAACTTTAAGCGTTCAATCACACATTTCGATAGGTACTCATCTATTTTTACTATTTTTTCTGATATCTGTCTTGAAAAATTTTTAAACAAGTCAATTATATAAATGAAAAACTATTTGAAATTCTGGAACCCATAACAGAATTAAGCTAATTAAGCCAAGGTTACCGATTTTGGGTCTAAATAGCGCCGTGTACAATGTCGTAGAATATTTATATATTTATTTAAATTTAAACACTATAAAACCTAAATGAATAACACTATTCATATTAGGTAAACTCTTCTTAGCTATCAATCACGACACTTCAATTTCTTTTAAAGTAAGCCTCTAAATTAATTTCATTCATCTATACGCAAATACTTCCTTCGAAAAACAAAATAAAACTCACCGTTTCAATTACAGGTGCCCAATCAAATATAGTGACGTCACAAACTTCACAGAATGGAATGTAATTTAAAAACAAACGAAGACTGAGTGTTCCAGATTCGTAGTTTGTTGTTCAGCGGTTACGTTTCAACCCTTGGAAGGTATGACTTGACTACGCTCACTACTCAATCGTCGTTGCCTTTTATATGAACGGGGCTGTTCTACCATGAACGCAAGACGGCGCATGGCGGTTATGATATTTATAATTTACCATTTTCTCAAGTTTTAGCGTTTCTATATTTGACAAATTGTATAATGTACAACACATACACAGGTACGCACAATGTAAAAGCTTGTGATTCGTTAATTTAAATTGTGTTATTAATAAATATAGTACCTGTAACCTATTAACTTGTGATTAAAGGCTACTCACCGGCTTACCCAGCGGCAGGAACACAAACTCAATCCCAGGGCGCCTTGTTTCAGAGAGGGTCAGGTATGGTACGGCTATGTGTGTGAGGGATAAGGGGACACTTCAAAGAAACACTCTATTCTTATTGCTTCCAAAATAATAATTTATATTAAAATAAATAAATTTACACAGAGAGTTGCTCAGGATTACAATAGTCTTCTTAAGATTATAACCGGAAGAGACTTCGTCCCAAGGTGGACAAAGTACTCCTTAAGTTACTGGTTGAACTTTTAGGGTTCAACACAAAATCAAATGAGGGTATATGCGAAAAGTCAAAATTAGTATCTATACGTGACCTAGGTGACCTGGATCGGTTGTCTGCCCACTCGGATGCCTTGCGAGATGACGGGAACACACACTCGCTGATACTTGGGCCGCCACCGCAGACCCGATGGTAAGTGGATTCACTTCGACCGCCAGACACAAGTAGTGCAGTTCTTTCCCCGAACTATGAGCCCTTCAGACAAAATTATACGATGAGAATCATCTTAACTAAACTAAGCAAAGACTATAGCGGTGCAGAAGAACATGAGCAAACTTACCAATAGTTGGGAAATGCACTGAATCTAACTTTAACTTATAACAAATACTTCTCGAACACAGAGAAAAAGTTTAGTAACAAAACAGCTTTTGTTTTTTTGGCCAGACTACACTAAAACATATTAGATACAATTCTAGGTAAGGGGTTCTACTGGATAAGTTATTTAAAACAAAATTCTTCCCCCATCTTGGCAAGAACAGCATAGCAACAAATTAGTCTTCTAACTTAATGATTCAAGTATGCAGATCGTTAGTTTTGTCATAACCGAAAGGTCTACCATTTTCACAGTAAGTAAGTAACGTCTACACGATTCAATCAACGTACCTAATTCAATATATCTCTGCTACGCCCCAAGATAGACTGGTAGTTAAAACCTTTGGCAATTAGTCTGCTCTATGTTAATTTTGTTGTAAATACTTACAAAGAGTCTAGTCTAAACGGTTAGAAAATCTCATCATAATCCAGTAAAAAAATATCGACAAGTTTCTCGCATTCCTGTCCTATTGCGCTCAGCTGATAACAATTTTGTTTTATATAACTGGTTGACATAATTGTGGAAGCTTGTAATTGGCATGTAATTACCTAAATATTGTGTACATGTGAATGTAGCTGTAAGCTCCCCAAATAAAAAAAATTAAAAAAAATAAATAAAATATTGTGACACCATTGTGGAACGGCCCGAACGTTCGCACTAGGTACGCGTCCCGCCAAAACGTGAAATAATAACGTGATTAACTTAACCCTTCAAAGGTATAGTTGGTAAGGTAGGAGTGGGTAGGAAAAGTAGTGTTTAGTTTCACACAGCAATTGCCCGGTCAAATTCAATTACAACCCAGTGATCCTTACCCGCAATGAAATACTAGTGGGCCAGTTTATTTTAAAGAGATTATTGAAGTGGTTTCTGAAAACATTTCATAAATGACGTAGTGGTGATAAATGGGACTGCTGTGTATAAATTGTTATTATTATTTGGCAATATGGACGGCCTCTGTGGCGTAGCGGTAGTGTATTCTACTGCTACGACAGGGGCGCGGGTTCGATTCCCGATCAATGCAAATATTTGTATGCATGAATATGTCTATTTGCATAAGTCTGGGTGTTTCTATGTATAATGCGTAATATGTATGTATTGAAAAAAATATATACGTATGTTTATCTGCATTATAGAACCCATAACGTAAGCTACTTAAACTATGCTTACTTTGGGTCTAGAGAGCGCAGTATAGAATGTCCAAAAATATTTATTTATTTATTACTAGCTGTTGCCCGCGGCTCCGCCCGCGTGGATGTCGAAATCCGTTTCAAAAACTATCCTATCTCTCAAGTTGGATCGAACTGCACATGGTGTGCGAATTTATTATAATCGGTTAAGTGGTTTAGGAGTCCATTGAGGACAAACATTGTGACACGCGATTTATATATATTAAGATATTTATTACTCTGAACTAAATGCATAGCTCGCAAAATGTTGGTAATTAATACACCTCTTCCCGATAAAATAGCGGATATTAATTAATTAACTATCTAACCAGCTGGAATCGGAGTCATCAAACACATCACTAGTGTAGGTACGGCCTTTTCATCTTCGTCACTTGACAGAGAGTCAAGTACCTTCTCACGTATAGAAGAAGGCCTTGAAGTAGTTGCATACACCCCTGTATGCAATCCTTACTACTACAGGGCCCAAGCCAGCTTCAACTGCTAGCCCAATACACATGAATGGTGACAAGTGCGTTGAATTACTCGAATGCTAGATACCTCAAGATATAAGATTATGATAACTTGCGTGTTCCAAAAAGGTCACAATCATGACTTAACCTTACCTCAGTCAATTACCTTAAGACGAAATAAATATTATTCATATTCCAGAGGTGAATAAAACCTCCCTTCAAACTCGAGAGTTCAATGAACAGGATTATCAAAGTATAGCAGTCCTTATAAGTTACATAGGTAATTTTCCGCAAATTAGCACCGTTTGATCTCAATTTCGACTAAACGCATCGCGCATAAAGTGACTGAACATTTAATAAAAAAGTAATTTAAATTCTACTCTAAGGTTGGATTTCACCGATGGAAAGTTTACCTCAATGACAGTCATTGAGAAAAATTTGATACCATGTTAAGTTTGATTCTGTCGTGGTCTCAGGGATTTTAAACTTAAACACGATACGATGTCACGTTGTGCTACGAAGGCACGCAGTGCTACGACGTCTCGTAGTGCTACGACTCATCGTGATACGAAACCGTGTCCTGCTACGACTTTTCGATGTGCTACGACGCGGTATTGTTTTACGTTGCAACACGAAGACGTTGCCGTCGCCGTCGTATTGTGTGAATCTACGAGCTACATAAAAATAACACAAAACATATTAATAATTATGAAACGACGCGACGTCGTATCGCGTTTAAGTGTATAATCCCTTAGACCACGACAGAAACGCGTCGTATTGTGTAAAAATTCTAAGACTGCGATAGACTCAAATTAATCTGGGTATCGCCTTATACTTGCCAATACCAAAAACTCTTGTCTGCCAACTTTTACATAATGACTGTGTTTTACCTGAATCATTAAAATTGGTTCAACCAGTTTCAATTCCCTACAAAACATACATACATGAATTGATTTTCATATTTATAGATAACTTGGGCAACTTTGCCGTGACACTAGCTTACGGTCCGGCGTGGGTAGCCAAACCCTTAAACCACGAACATGTTTATTTTTGGTATAAAGTTACTTAAGTCAACCCAAACAGTATTTATATATTGAACTACTTTATGCTGTAATATAATATTACGCATTCTGTTCTAAAAGCGAATTTCACCAGTGAAAGTAACCGCTGTTCATTCTTATAAAATTGGATTACCACGTTTTACGTAGAATGTACTGACTACTAACAAATTAACAAATCTTTTCCCTTTGCCATCAGAAGGGCGTGGGCCGTGTGCTTTTCTGCCACCTAGTAGTAGATTGAGGTAAGGTAAGTTAAATAAAAGTTTGTAAAAAACATAAGAACAATACGGATAACTTGACAATTATTACAAAGGAAACCGAATGAAACCTTTAAACAAGTTGCAGGTCGCCAACAAATTGTTATTTATCCTAGAGTATTCTCCAGGAACACCTACGCAGCCATATGTAATTCATTTCCATTCCTGGAAAGAAAATATAGTTGCGACAAAGTTTCACTAAATGAGTGGTCAGAGCGGTATGACTAAATATAATTTGAATTTACGTAGATTCTTTTTTAAATTCGGTCTGAGACGAAATGCATTAAATAAGTATACTGAATATGAATGAAACTAGTCGTATCTAAAGGCCAGGGCCCACTCTCTTACCTACTTTTCCTTTATGTATCGGTTTATCATGTTTCATGGAAGTCATTTCATATTTCATAGAAGTAGTCATGTATCATCGGTTTTCATAGAAGTGTCTAACCACTCCAGCTCGAGAGTAAAACTGAGAGTAAAAGCTTCGTCCGTCAATCAACAGGCCCTCGATTCTGTTAAAGCAAGCCACTGCCATTCCACCGACACTTTACCCACATACAATTAAAGTCTAAAATGATATGAAAAGAGTTCATAATACTTTTTTATTCACTCTACAAAATACCGTTTAATTTTAGACTTTATTCCTATGGTTTAAGGTTCGGTTCGGTTCGACTGAACCGAGATTATTGACAGACACGCCAAAAGAAATATTATAATATTTTGGGAGTGTATTGTATACAGGGTGAATTTTTCAAAAGGGCTTGGATGGCCAAATCCGAAACTATTAGGAATAGCGAAAAATACTCAAAGGAGTCACGAGCCCGATTTTGATGAAACTTAAAACCTCATCATTAGATTTTTGAAAAACCAATAATCCTAGCTAGGAGTCGAACCTGTTGATTTTGAAAAAAAAAACACACCCTATATTATTACACCATACTATAGTGTTGCTATTAAGGATCTTATTCTCGGAAGTAATGATATACCGCAAACTAAAGGAAAGAGCTCATCTTGAACAAAATACATTTTATTTTTCTTACATTAACTGATTAAAATTGTTCTAAATGTAGACCATTGTTTTCAATACATAGCAGGATTTGAGACCTCAAGGATCGTACTGCATTCAATATTAGAATGTTATTGATTCTGTTTAAAATATTCTCCAAAGAACATTTCAAGTCATCAACTGTATCTCTGTATCATACGTGTCTTTGTAAATTTCGTTTTTGACTTACCCCCAGAGAAGGTAATCTAAGGGATTAAGATCCAGGGATCTCGCTGGTTAAGGCACAGGACCATGCCTTGCAATAAAATTGTCGTCAAACTGCTGAATCAAAATCTCTTTTACGGCTATTATGGGCTGGAGCTCCATCTTGTTTAAAAAAACATCAATCATAGTAGAGTATAATTTAAAACACGGAATAGTTACGATTTTTTCTGGGATTTCGAACTAAACAAATAGGTACATGAAACATGAATTTTATTGAATTCCAAATTTTCCTTCAATTTGCCGTATGTCATTACTTCACAGAATTTGTTCCTTAACAGCGACACTATCGTATGGTGTAATAATAAACGGTGTGTTTTTTTTTTCAAAATCAACGGGTTCGATTCTCAGCTAGGTTTATTGGTTTTTCAAAAATCTAATGATGAGGTTTTAAGTTTCATCAAAATCGGGCTCGTGACTCCTTTGACCATTTTTCGCTATTCCTTATAGTTTCGGATTTGGCCATCCAATCCCTTTTGAAAAATTCACCCTGTATAGAAAGAAAAAAACAAACAGGCTTTATTCTAGAACACGCACATAGGGTGTGATGAAATAATCAAAAAGCGATTGCTCTAGATCACTTTATTAATATCTATAGGCCCAGCTCGGTTTTGCATCCAATCTAATCTTATTGGATGCTTGCAACATAGAGATATCAATTGACGAGATCTCAAGTGTGTATTATAAGCAGCTTAGGCTCTAAGTTTGGTTGATGAATCAGTCAGACCATTGTATAGATTTATATGTATTGCAAAGAAGAAAACGTAAAAATTAGTTGCTCAACAGTCGGTTCCTAATAACTCAAATATCGTTAAACTCTTTTTGTAATTAACTAATGACTTTTAAGAATTCTGCTTTTGTTGTAATGATAAGGGAAAAGAAACATTGTTAGTTAATTACGGTTAATTTGACTTATATTGACATGTTCCTTAATAGTTTGTAATAGATTTCTAATCGCTAAATCATTAGGGACTTGCATATAAATATGGAACTTTTTAGAGAGAGCTCAGACAGTGACTGCACTTATTGCCTGTTCCAACTTGTAATCAAATCTGTCAAAAGTTTTACTTTTAATTTGCATCGAAATGTCTGCTGCAACCATGGAAAACCAGCCCAAAGAAAATGTGATACTAACTGCCGGACTTCTAAAGGATTTACAATCAAAAATTTTTCTCGCCACGGATAATTACTTGCTGTTTCTGTCGGAAGTTGTATTAAATGATACTCCTTCACGAGATGATTGGATTGACACGGAAGAGGAGACAGATCTACGCATGCTTGGCTGCATAATGCTACAAAACATCGGGAACCTGCTCAATTTACCCAAACAAGCTGTGGCCATCGCTCAAATCTACATACAAACATTTTATTACCGCAAATCGTTCCTCCCATATCCTTTGGACACTATGGTTATGGCCAGTATCTACTTAGCAGCCAAACTCGAAGACAAACCTTGTGCCATAAGTGACATAATGAACAGTTTTAATTACATCAAGCAAGCAAGAGGCCAGAAGACAACCAATCCATTGGAACTCAAAAAGGAAGTTCTAAAAGCAGAAAGAAGTATTTTAAAAGCAATGGGGTTCCGCTTCCATGGCAAACGCTCCCACAAGTATATGGAAGGTTATTTGAAGCTATTGAAATATGTAAAGCATCGTCATCTCGCGCTCGCAGCTAAGAACTTCAAGGAATATATTACAAATGCAGATGGTTTCATGAAATTGTCTCCTGCAACAATCGCACTTGCGTGCAACTATTTCGCAACTCGCACTGTGGGTTTCTTTTTATCATGCAACCCACGTTGGAATTTATTATTAAAAATAACAGAAGATTGTATTTCAAGGCACGGCAGTCATTTTATGGATAATCTTGGAACAGCCCGCACTATCCAACGCCTGATATGACTGTGAACGAGAATACTCTAGTGAATGAAGCAAGAAACACCAATACCGTTTCAGCAATTTTGGTTGGAGCAAAGAAATTGGAGTATTCAAGTGCATTCGAGTGGACATTGTAGTGATGTGACAAAACATTATAGTTAGGCTTAAGTTATTTTGTAAATAATGTAGGTAATATTAGTCAATAAATGTATCAAGTGTTCTAAAAATACCTGAATTTTATTTGTCAACATTCTAGTATTCTTTTTATATGCTTTAGTATCAAAGCGCACGACAGTGCGCAGGACAAGTTCCAGCATCAGGCCGCGCGCATGCCGTGCACTATTTACACAAACCGTTTCGAGCCCCTTTTGACCCCCCTGTAGCTCAGTGCCTATTGCAAGTACAGAGATGAAATCTTACCTACGTAATTATATACTAGGACTAAAGCAGTATGCTTTACTTTTCAGAACTTGGCAGATTTTCGTGCTGTACGTAACACTTGATTAATTGTACAATTAAATTAACCTGCCAATTTAAAATTTAGAAGAAATTTAGATGATTATGATCGATTTTAAAGTGCATCTAAACTTGGCATTGGATTGGGTTTCAATCCTTTTTTAGGCGAACCTTTAGCCGATAGGAACTTGGCCCCCTTTTTAACAGGTATGTTTTTGGTGGGATTTACCCTACAAGATAAGAATAGAGGCACGTGCTTAACAATTCACCACAGTCAATTCTCCAATAACCTGATTATAGAATTGCCAAGAAGTACTTATATCTTGTAGTTAGATTTAAGTTAAATTATTTAATATTATACAGTTGCTAAATGCCAACTATTCCTAATACTGTCCCGTCAATGGGACAGTATTAGGAATATATATATATAGGATACATTTTTAAAAACTGGAGTGTACTTCCTGCACACGTGTTTCCTTCTTCCTACAATCCTGGGTTCTTTAAGCGGGGCGTGAAAAGCCATCTGTCTAGGCCGCCAAGGTAGGGACCGCCGTTTTGGGACGAATGGTGTCTGGAATGGCGGCCCGTACCCTGTGGACCTTATCTAGCTTCTTACCATCCAGCGCGCAACGGGGTAAAGTCAATTGTCCGACTGAATGTATAATTATATTAAAAAAATAAGTAGGTAGTAGGTAGGTAGGTACTCTTAACAATACTCTTGTCACTTTATTCCTTTATTGTATTCCTTCACCATCTAAGAATGGATTTTGATAAAATTTGACAACGGGATAGATTTACAGTCTAGAAAAACACACCGGCTATTTTCTTAGGGGGATATAATATTTCACTGTGGGTCGCAAGAAAGGGATTAGCGCGAGTGCCCGCTGGCTGGGTCGGCTTTTCGATTTAAATACGAAGCGCCCGAATTTCGACATTTACCATAAAACGACTGCCATCACTTCCACTGCTTCCACAACCCACTGGCGATATCGAAATTCTGTAGTTAAACCCTTTTTTGACCTTTTTAGGCCTCCTAAGTGTAGTTAACACCTAACGACTGCCACAGATTTCTTGTTCCTTCTATAGACTTCTTCAACCTAGCGTTAATCTCAGTCGCATCCAAAGCTTTCACCTCGGAGTCTGGGGTCCTTCTATAGACTATGAAACTATATTTAATTGATATTGTACTAAGTATTCATTTTTTCTTTATTTACATTATCCTACCAATTTATAAACGCGAAAGTTTGTAAGAATGTATGAATGTTTCAATGTAATGTGTGTTTATATTTGTTACTCTTTCACGCAAAAAAGGGTGAATGGATCTGGCTGAAATTTGGTACAGAGATAGATTATAGTCTGAAATAACACATAAGTTACTTTTTATCCCGGAAACATTGGTCGCGGTATCGGGAACGGTTACCTGGAAGACATTGCTTATAGCGATAAAGTCGTCATTGTATTATGTACCTATTTGTCTTTCCTGTAAACTTTAGTGTACAATAAAAAATGTATGAACAATGTATTTCGAATATCTAGTGTCCAGGTAGCTCAGTTGATTAAAGTATATCCCTCAGTCGCGGACTCAAATCCCGTCCTGGGTGTTCACTTTTCCTATCTAAATCATTGGGTACAATAAAGAGTTAGGTTCCTATTTATCTTCCTAGATAGGTACCTAGATATCTATATTTACTAATATTATAACGAAGTAAAGTTTGTGTGTTTGTATATTTGTTAAATTGTAAGGGGTAATCTCGGGATCTACTGAACCGATTTTAAAAATTATTTCACCAATAGAAAGCCACTTTATTGCTGAGTGTCATAGGCTATATATTTTTTTGGAACACTGGAATTTACAACCGGGCGAAGCCGGGTCCCGGGTCGCTAGTGTATATATAAATATATACCTACATATATGGTAATTAATTAACAGTTCTGTCCTAATTAATTTAAGTGTAGAATGTTACGTGTGAACATTAATTTATACACCCATTCCGACGTAGCTCCGGAACAATGTGCACTAATTATCGACTGGGGACCGAGTAGAACGCCACCGTTTTAGTACAATAACTAAATAAGTAGTTATATTCATGAGCACTTATAGTTGCTTCTATTTTTAACCGACTTACGAAAAGAGTAAGTTCTTAATTCGGTTGGTTTTGAAATGACCTTTAGTTTTAGCATTTTGTTATAAAAAAATTTCTTTAATTGGAAACATAACATAACATAAACTCACGCCTATATCCCCGAAAGGGTAGGCAGAGGTGCTAGCACCTACATTTCGCCAGTTTATGTTTAGGTCACAATGTAATAGGTGGCGAGCCTATTGCCTTTAACCGGGCACTTATAAACCTGCGATAAATACACACATAACTTCGAAAAGCATCGAAAAGTCATTGGTGTGTGCCATTAATTGGAAAGGATATGTAATAAATTTTCGTTGCTTGTTCTTTTTTTACATATATTTAACAAACATCACGTTGCTATTTCCCCGTGTAAGTGTTGAACTTGTGGGAATATCGGCTTTAAGTAATATGGAATAATTTATAGCATTCTAATGGCGAAGACTTTGAAATTGACGTTGTTACAGAGTTTATCGAATACAAATAAACAAATATATTATTGCCGCTTTACGATATGAGTGTAGATAAAATGAATGAGTGAAACAGAATGAAAAACGGTGACCGCTTTCTAGGTGGGCCGTGTGCTTATCTGCTACCTAAGTGGTGTACAAAAAAAATTGTTAATTTTTAGGTACTTATTAATACATTACTCAAAAATAATACAAGAAGCATAGTAATGATATTCAGTTTGTATCAACTTTCGTCGATAGATACAACTACTACTTGCCTAATGATTTTCAATTTCAAACGACTAAATAATTGACTTCGATGGCGTCATATCAAGTTTATAATTAGTTCTTCAATGCGTTGTAAATTAATATACGTCGACTACTTTACTCTCCCTTATAATTTATTCGTCAAATTGACAATTATACAGCTGTTATAACGTTTGCGCGTGTATATGAGGATGACGTAGATGTAAAAACACTAGAAATGACAATGCAAGTGTTTCTATTAAAGGTATCTTGTACCTACCCGACCAGCAACGTCTCGTCTCAAGTGGTTACACCCGTCGGCCATCAAGGGTGGTTAGGTATGTCGGGATCGAACCGACTATGACCGCACGCCGTCTCGGGTCTTAATTACCGGGGCGTAAGGTTACCTAATAGGCATATCCCTCGCACCCCAGCTAACCCTGGGCCATCTACGATTTTAATCTTCTGGCTCCCTCGACCCACCGAAAGGGGGGTGGGGCGAGCAACGCTCTACCTCGCTGACGGTTGGGTTAGGGTGACAGGCGGCCGTCCTGTCACCCAACCTGCTCCCCACTGTGCCCTCTGCTGGTCAGAGGGACACGTGGAGAGAGCAGACTCGGAGCAGACCCCTAGAGGGCCACTCCCACTCCGGCCGGATTTGCCGTAGGCAGCAGCGTCTCCCGTGGCGAGTATGAGGGGCTGCTCGCCTGCGTTGAGGTTCCGGCCCGCATCCAGTGGACCTGAGAAAAGCCTTGTTCAATGATCATCTTAGAATCTGATTTTATCGCCATCTCTCTGTAATAATTGTGAAGTTTGTAGAGAGTGACTAGCCATTTAGAATGCCTGTTCTAGCCTTATCTCTATATCAATATGAGGCGTACTTAATGATCTATGAGGATAGCTTCTAATCTTCTTATCATTCCATAGAGTATAATTTGTGACATTGTACGCGTTATATTAATTAATAACTGTGGAGTGGATAATAATTTAGAGAATACACTACAAACCACGAATTACACTATCAAATAATACTGGGAAATACGCAACACTAGGTATACTTACTAAACAAATATATGCTGTGACTTCGCTCACTTGGAAAAGATTAAAGGTGGGTCCACGCTAGGCGAGCCAAGCACGAGCCGAGCACGAGCGGAGCCGTTCTCGGCTTCGTCATTCGCGTATCGAGTGTGGACGTACAACGAATCTACAACGATCACTGTCCTCGAAATCCTTTGTGTTCGTCAAAAAACCGACAAAAGTCGGAACACGGCCGAGCACGAACGAAATGCTCGCAGCGCGCTCGTTCGAGGTTTGTAAGTCGGTTCACACTAGACGAATTGTGTTCGGCTCGTGCTCCGCTCGTGCTCGACTCGCCTAGTGTGGACCCACCTTAAGAACGTTGATTTAGTTTTACTTTTTACTACATGATCAACGGGGCTTCGCCCGTGGCATACTTCGTCCTCGTGGAACTTATAAGTTTTACAATAATGTATGGATTTTTTTCTTATTACGCGGTTTCCTAAAGGGTCATAGCGTGATGTTATATACCTAGCCTATGAACTTCCCCAAGAAATGGACTTTCAAATTTGCAAATCAAGCTGTGGCTTAATTATTATTACTCGGGCACAAGTAAGTAGGTACAATTAATCGTGCGTATTGCTAAAGAGTGGAATGCCCTGCCTGAGTCTGTATTTCCGGAAAGCTACAACCTTTTTTTTTTTTTTTTTTTTATCGTGCGGAAATCCCCATGGATACCACCCCCGTCGGCCATCGGGGGTGGTTATGTCGGGATCGAAACGACTAAAACTGCACGCCGTCTTGGGCCTTAGTAACCGGGGAGTAAGGTTACACAATGGGCATATCCCTCGCACCCCAGCTGACCCCGGGCCATCTACGGTTTTAAGATGGCCCCCTCGACCCCCCGAAAATGGGGGTGGGGCGAGCATCGCGCTACTTCGCCGACGGTGGGGTGTAGGGTGACAGGAGGCCGTCCTGTCACCCAACCGTCGGCGCGCAGACAATCAGCTCACCCCCCGCTCGCTCCCCACTGTGCCATCTGCTAGTCAGAGGGACACGTGGAGAGCCTCGGAGCAGCCCTCTAGAGGGCCACCCCCACCCCGGCCGGATTGGCCGCAGGCAGCAGCGTCTCCCGTGGCGAGTGGGAGGCGCTGTTCGCCTCCGTTGCCCAGGTGCACCACGTGGAGGTTCCGGCCCGCACCCGGAAAGCTACAACCTGGGAGTCTTCAAGTGTAGAGTGAATAGGTTTCTTCTAGGCAAGCGTGCTCCACCGTCGACCACATCATCATTTACCAACAGGTGAGATCCTATTACCTATTACCTATCACCAAGAAACGCGTGCCTATTACCAATATTAGAAAAAAAAAAAAAAATAGGTATTGAATTCGCCCGCATGAATCCGAACTTTTATCTATGCCAAAATTCAACTAAATCGATTCAGCAGTCTGAACCTGAAAAAATAATCAGATTAAGTAATGTAAGTAGATTCTTGCTACACATTGAACCATGACCTTTTTACTGAAAATTGTAACCATTGCTCAGACGTGAAGCTATTATTCGCCCACGTGAGATAAAAATTGAATCATAATATACGTTAAAAGAGAGCCAAGTTCTATGGAAGCTGAGAAGAAATGGATTATTATTAGGTACCTACCTACTAAAAACAGAATGTGTACAAGCCACGATGGATTTTAGCAGGGAGATCCTTTACATCACTCTGCTATCAGCGCAAAGCCTTCAGTCTTCACTAAAGCTAGATTTGGAAATCTAAGTATAAACACATTGAATTGATGTTACACGATAAAGTATAGTAAAGACACGTCATGTAGAAGCTCCATTTAAACCTAACTGGAATCAAATTTCATAGTCTACAAAAATTTGATGACTTTCATCATTTTTGCGCTAGCCCGGTCGCGTCCGATGCTCACACCTCGGAATCCGGGAAATGATTGCCTGTTTTAACTCTTCCATTTTATACGGTAATGCGACCATTGGCATACATTTTATCTTATACGATACCAAGCACTTCTTAAGTGTCTCCCTCTTACCGAGATTCGGCAGAGGCGGCATGGTTAGACAAGACAATGGTTAGACATAATTATGTTGTCTACGTTACCTCGTTGCAGCATACCGTGGTGGCACTTGCGAAGGCGACTCTATTGCATTTACTTAATGACATTTCCCAAAACTTGGTTCTAGCACTTCCGTGTCCATTATTTATTCTATATTCTATTGCGAATTATCACCTCAATTCGTCGATCAATTAACATTGAAATTCGGCTCGCTCCCGTAGCTGTTATTGTTATTTTAATCCTCTGGAGACAAGTCGTCACTTTGTAAGCCGTAAAGATCGATATCTTATTATTATTCATGATTATTCTTGGACCAATTGGCTTAATATCTTTTCATTCTCCCAATACCTTTCAAAGAATCTATATCGCACTATATCGAACTGTGGTTTTATTTAAATTACTCCGCATTTCTTGTTTCATTTATAATATAATTCTCCAATTTTTCCGTAATTTTTCGCAGTAATCGTAAATTAACTTTCGTGAGATGATGGACGCAAATACCTACTGAAAGTGAATCTACAACTTTTAGGCTGTTGACGGCCTCTGTGGCATAGCGGTAGTGCATTCGACTGCTACGTCTAGAGAGGTGGTTTCGGTTCCCGCTCAGCGCATGAATTTGTATATTTGCATTAGTCTGTGTGTTTCTATGTAAAATATGAATATCAATGCACTGTCATCAGCTGTCCCACAGTCTCACACAACCTCATCCGTCAGGTATCCATCGTTTTCCTCATGAGCGATCAGCAGGGTACACCTGCCTAGCTGAAATTTACTTGAGCCTCAAAGATTTTGGTGTTACCTGGAAACTCTTAAAAATGAAAGTATGGGTATATCGTATTTAAAACTATTAAACTAAACACTTAAACTACCCTTTCCAATTGCTCCATAAGCATATTAACCAAATACCATGATGCTAGTTATCATGGTCTTTGATATTAACACAATAGGTTATATTATATGAGTTCCAAAAGTATTATAAAAGAATAGGTAACATCGCATAGACAATAAAGCAAACGAGCAAAATAATATTTTCTATTTGAAACAGATACGCTTGTGCAGCTCAAAGGGAACAATTCCGTTCCCTAGACGTGCGACGCATAGGTGAATTTTTTTTGTTGTTATTTCGATATAATCCATTCACATCCACATAATAACTTACAGTAATAGTAGGTATCTGGTTACAGTAGAACATTGATGAGAAGATTGACATTGATATTCGTCATTTTTTCTATTCATCAGAATTGACATCAAATAGGTCTTGCGCTTCTTTTTCCAATCTACCCACTTACATATTTATTTTTATGATACCTATTAATACCTTCTCAGTTTTTTATAATTAATTCTATCAATATTATGATTTTGTTGCATAGCTAAAATATTAGGTATATCGTGCAGTTGGATAGGGACTAGTCGAAAAGTATCAGAATTTATAGCAAAGATCAAAGTACCTACCTAATACCTGCCATAGTCAAACAAAACATTTTGTAGGTAAGTATAGCGTGTATGGATAAGACTAGAAGGGTGTTAAAATTATAATACCTATATACCTACCTTTACGTTTGTTAACAAAACCTACAACAGAATAAAGGCGAAAACTGGTTCTTCTGTGAGAGGGTTATTTATTCCATTCATCACATTCGCATACATGGAGGGCAAAATCCAGTCACGACCTAGAAGGCTCCTATTTACAACTAACAATTCTCATTTTTCGCTCACATCACATAATCTAGACTACCTACATCCAAAGAAATTATAGGCTACTAGGTATATCGTTTTGACCCCGTTGATACCTATCAATGAACTAGATGCGAGACATGACTAGGAAAGGAGAGACTTAGGAAGGACTGTATCATGGAAAGAATGTTTTATTTATTTAATTATTCCCTTTAGGGTAGGCAGCGCGTGTGTGACACCCTTATTGTTGCACACGTTCATAGGCCACGGTGATCGCTTCCCATCAGATGGGCCGTGTGCTTGTCTGCCACCTACGTAGTATAAAAAAAATATTTGCCGACTCCATTTATTTGGGAGTGTGGGACCGTGGTGGGTGATAGGCAAAAGAGCATTAATATCTAAGTATTTATAGGTAAAATTAACCACAAAATATAAATTATTCAAATAACAGAAGCCAACAGAAGCGCTATCTTTAGCAGAAAAAAAACATAAATTATACCTACATAAAGATAATAAAAGAAAGAAAAGAATAATCGGTAAACGTAGAGGAAGAACTACAATGACCTCATATTTATTTTATTAGCGACATCTATTAAAAGTTCTCCTAAACTTGTTTTGGATTTAAAAGATGGCGTCGCGTCAGCGATAAAAAAAAGGCGCTCAAGGGGGTGGGTGTTAGATAAAAATAATCGTTGTTTCTTTTTCGCTATTTGGTACCTAATGTACTGATTTACGTGCAAATATTTAATGTATTTTTGGAAAAGCTCTTTAGGGCACAATACTCAATGTCAGTTTGCCTTTGGATTGGAAGCTACGATTGGAAGTGAAATTCTCTTCTCATAGATGGCGTTAGGTTGAAAGTTATTATAGCACAGATTACCTAGAAGTTTGTGTGAAGAAACTATTATCTATTTAATCTGTAGTGGTTTAAACATGGTTTAAACTACGCAAATAAAATGTTTCAAAATGTTTTTATTCCTTTATAATAAATATTGAACAAATTGTAATATTTATGTAGTGCTGTAAATGCAATTCTACTAAAATAATATTCCAATAATAATTATTTTTATACAACAACATTATTTCATTTCATTCATCAATATTTTAGTTCAATCATTCACTACGGAACCATATATAAAATAACAAACAATCCAGTGTTTTCACTTTTACGGATTTTACCCTATTTTAGGGTGTTACGGTTAATTTAATGTATATTCAATATTTCTAGCGATTTGAACTATTCTGAGGTAAAATCCAATAAAGTATTGCCTACACTTATTTATTGAAAGTTCATTTCTCTAACACGCTTGTCATCAAAATAACTACATACCGTTCAAAAGAAATTCCTTAAATTATTTTCTGCGCAACCGAGTGCTTACTAACTGGAACAGTTTACTTATACACATTACAGATTAACACAACACATTAACAGTGATGACATGTTCATGTCATCACTGTTAATGTGTTCAAGAACTGACATGACACTATCTTCAGTTCAGATGTTAGTGAATCAAAAATGCGCATGAGCTCAATAAAGCTGCTATACTCCGTTAAATATAGCATGATCTCTGTGACAGCTGTCAGTAAAATCATACCTATGAAGTCTTGAATTTTTCAACAGTGCTCGTGCTCACAGTAGCTGTCAATGTCATACTTAATGGGCATGCCGATCTAATTAATGATGGGCGATGAATCATCGTGACCACATACTATAAACTATCCATATTTGGAATAAAATTTAATTTATCATAATAATATAAACTAATTGTATACTTTGTATAGGTATTTTAATACCATAACAATATTTATATATGAATACACTTGATCCAAAATAATAGTGAGTAAATAAAATCCAACACTCCATCCATCTAGGAAGAAGACACGCCGCGTTTGGCTCAAGGGCTTATTACTAGATTTCACATTAAAGTATTTGTTTCATTTAGTAACGCTTTTAATCAAATTAAACCCCAATATATGTTACATTAGCATCGACAACAGTCCGTAACATCGATAATTACTATCGTCACTTTCCAACCCTAGAAATCACAGTTTGACATATGTCACAGAGATCATGCTATATTTAACGGAGTATAGTGTGGTTTTATAATAATTTGTATTTGCATCAAAAAATCACTGCACCTCTGCTGGCACCACTCTACCAATCTCGATCTCGACACACTCCCAAATTGTAATCGTGACACCTTGTTAGAAATGGGAATTCTAGTAGTTCTAGTCTTTTATTTTAAAGTAGGCATTGTATTACACCTTTTAAAAAGTGATCAAAATATAAGAGAGCGATGATGATTCCCCACCTTTAACGTTGATGAATTGGCATAGGACCATTAACTAAATATGGAATGATCAAAACAAAGATATTTCTAGGAATTTTCAAGATCTCTTCTATATTTTGGGAATTTTAGTGAATATCTAGGGTAAAACCGAAACCTGCTAGGGTAAATACTTGCAAACTAACTACAACACTCAACACGATCTCGAGTACTCTGTACTTACTCACATTATGTATCAGTTCTATTTCGTCATTCACTCCGTAACGTGAACGGAACGCGGTTATTAGAAACATGTCTGCCGTTTGTGTTATTTGATGTAAATATTGACGAAAAATCAACTTTCTGTTTTCTTTTACGTAGTGATTATCGGTGCTATTTCGTTTTATAATGTGTGTGGATGTGCAGTGATCTGTTCATATGAGGCTGCTATATAAAACTGGTCCAATGGAGTCACTAAGAAAGTGGTTCTACAAACCGAAGGTACGTCAACACTTTGTTTCAATATTATTCTCTTGGATGCATATGGTAAATAAATGGTGAGATTTTAATTTAAACTTTTATAATGGACGCGAAACTTTATATGCAACTATACGAAATCGTTTCGTAAGTGTAGTGTTACCAAATCGCGATCCACCAGTTGCCATTTGCCTTACAAATTCTTTGTTGGTTTGAATAGGTGTGATTCGGACGTTTCTGTCCGATTTTCCTACTACCTAACATTTTAAGAATTGTAAAAAGTAAACGAAATTATTTCCCATCACTACAGAAGACGAAATTACTAAATTACGATGTTTCTAGTTCCTTATGTCATAAGTTTAGTTAGTGTAAAAATTTGTATACGTTTATGTAAATGAGTGCCCAATACAAAATAATAGCGGAATCCACTAAACTGCGTAGGATATTGTGTAATTAATTAAACACTAATTTATTTAAATACCAAGTCTAAATATTGCCTGTTTTGTTTATAAGTTTGTTTACTACTGCAAAATTGATGACATTTCAAAATATTAAAGGCTTAACTTATACTATCAGCATTTTTGGTAACTACCATACCAATATCAAGGTACTTTTTCCTTGTTAACAGTAGAGGTTTCTAACTTATAGTGGAAAAATACAAATGATGTGAGTGATTCAAGGTTAATCACTACATAGTATAAAACAAAGTCGCCTTTTCTGTCCCTATATCCCTATGTGCGCTTAAATCTTTAAAACCACGCAACGGATTTTGATGCGGTTTTTTCCAATAGATAGAGTGATTCAAGAGGAAGGTTTATATGTATAATACATGCATCATATACTAAGGCTAATTTAGTATCAGCATTGCACCCGTGCGAAGCCGGGGAGGGTCGCTAGTAAATTATATATTGATGTTGCAATGAATATCTGTAATATCCAGTTTATCTGTGAAAACCACAATGTGACATTTTTATGACTGCGTTGGGGCAGTCTTTCGTAAGATTAATCAATTGAATTGCAGTATTTATGTTTTTAACACTTAATATTTACTATCAAGTCAGTATTAGGAGTGATCTATCCCTGTGCAGTTATTAAGAGTGAAGTTACATCCTATTAAGTAGATTAAAGCTTAGATTTCAGTTGCTCTCTGAAGATTCTATTCATAAAATATCTGTGAAGTGATAAACACAATTGAAACAGTAATGAAAATCTCATGTGAGTTACGTAAATACAAAAATATTGTTTTACCATGGATATTAGGTTTTGTTATTACATTGCCTACAAGGCACCTATTATTTTAACATGTTAAGCGCCAAGGCACCTCTGAGGCTAATGTTCTGGAAATGACAATTTTTTTTCAATGTGGTGAACTAAAATTTCTATTCTTTTCAATTCTTCAATGTTGTAGACTGGTTGTCAGACTCAATATTTTCCATTTAAAAAGCCCATTTACCACCCTATTTTAATGCCATGCTATAGTTACTGCAGAATAATTTGATGCGATTCAAAATAGGTGTAACTAAATGCAATGTGTCTTTACTAATTTGATGTATTGGTACAAAGGAAGTACCATTATGATTATTGTTTACAAATCAGATAAGTATATAATGAGGCTATGTCCTATTAATAATGTCAAACTATTGTTCATTTGTAAACACATTAATGTAGAGTAATAAGTACAAGATATTATGTACTGACTGATTGACGCTTGTGATGTAGTGTTACTTGTTTACATAACCTTGCTAGTAGTTAAAGTATCAATAGATAATTAACTATACAGTAAATAGTTATTAATAATATACTCCGAACTATTAGTCAGACTGAAGTTTATGTAAATGAATAATGTTAGGTATTTTATATTCTTCATTTTTAATTGAATTAACTTTCTATTTTTATAAATCTGGGTTATTAACTGTCCTAGTATACTGTGGCTCAGTGAAGGCATTTAAACTTTGTTTTTATTCTGTTAGATGTCTCCTTTTTACGTGGCACAACTCCCACAGGTACCACTGCACCAGGGTTGCCAATGAAGTGTGTATGTCGGAACCAAATTGATTATGATAAAAATTGTATACTCGTAATGTTCCATCATGGGTAGTTATTATGAGAGCACCCTAGATATACCCTAAGAAAGTAATATGCCAGTATTACTACTAGATACTAGGTATCTCATAAGAGAAAAGACCACACTTGTACTCACCATCAACTTGTAGCTGATTGTAGACTTGCTTACCTAGTATACAGTTTGTGATTACTGGAGACTTAAACTATTACTTGTTCCATGTCCATTCCATTCTTTCTTCATTTAACTTATTCTCTGCCTGATAATTAATAGTTCAATATGTAGGTGTGTACAGTAAATAGCTTTATTTGGTGAGATTAGTGAAATATATCAGTATCGGTTAATATTTCACTAGCTTAGTGTTTAAGGAATTCGACTTACGATCGAGAGATCCTGGATTCGAGTCCTAGAAATGGCTAGGACTCGGCTCAAAGGCTAGGCTGGTTGTCCCTGCTACCACCAGCAATTAAGCTTAGTTCAAGGAGTTAGTGAGAGTACCACTAGTAATTTAGCTACTTACTAAGTAGGTACTTAATATTCTTTTTGTAACAAAATCCAGTTGGATTTGTAATATTTATTCACTTAAGTAAACACGGTAAAATGTTACAAATCTGTTCGGCTCGTGTGGCAAGTATTTGTATTCATACGCTTAAGAATACCAAATACATTGACACATATTTTCGTACGAAACTGAAATCACGTGTCACGTCAGAAGGTCAAGTTGTGTAATGTAAGCTCGTGCCAGTCTTCATTTATAATGCGCTGAAAACGATGTCAGGTTCATCATAGCTTGCAGCTAAATGTTTCAATCAAATAAATAGGTCGCATTTCCTAGCCGCTGTTGGAACAAATGGCATAACTGGCCTTATTCTCTAAAGAAACTGAATTTGTGTTACGAAATGTTTGTATTGTAGTTGGCAGTAACGTAAAGGCCCCATAGGGTCATATACCATGACGAAGAAACTAACACGTATTCAAGTCACCTTGACCAAGCATGAAAATTGTATGAGTTATTATTGTGAGGGAGTATTGGAGCCTTATTCTGTAGTTAAACATTTACCTGTGAACCTGAGGTATCTTGACTGATGCCTCAAATGAGAACCACTGGAGCCCATATCTTGAAAAATTGATAGCCGTCTTTAATGATGGAAACATTCACTAAAGCGGGATTTTCGGGAATTCACCTTTGAGGGGGTAAAATACGAAACTTTACAGTGCGAAGTCGGGACAGGAAACACGTTTGCACGAAAAATATCGTGTTAGTGATGTAGGTATGACTTGGCACTCAGATGTCGATAAATATTCCACTAGTTTATTTCCTTATTAATTTTGCGTTTATTTTATCCATACTAATTATTATAATGCGAAAGTAACTCTGTCTGTCTGTCTGTTACGCTTTTACGCCTGAACTGCTGAACCGTTTTTGATGAAATTTGGTATAGGAGTAGATTAGACCTCGAGAATGAACATAGGCTATGTTTGGTCGCGATAACCGACATCCACGCGGGCGGAGCCGCGGGCAACAGCTTCAGGAATAATGCCTACAGAGCCCTTGACTGAAATCATAAACCATGACACATTGAACAAGAAACTAGCTCATTCTAAGCGACGTTAAAATTGATGAGGTGATTACACATGTTATATTAAGGTCGACGATAACGTATAAGGTCCCCAAGGACCTTTACTGTGAAACTCGTACGAAGTACCCATGACATGACATAAATTGATAGGCAATATGTAACTACCACGCATCTAATGTCAGGTATACACCAAGCAAATGAGTATAAATAAAGTGAACGCAAATCGACCAGTGCGAACACTCTGGCACCAGACGAAAACAAGCAAATGGGGGCAGACCAAGATCTTTGGGCACAAGTCGACCTAATTTCTCATTGACGGGTGTCTGGTGCAAGTTTCCCTCTCAGGTTAATAAAAATTTTGGTTGAAAAGCCAAAATAAACCAAAACATGAGATGGGTCCAGAAGTGCTAAGTTAAGATGCAACCGGGATCGACGCTCGAATGAAGAGCCTTCGTTCAGTCGGTCTGTACCCGGGTACAGACCGACTGAACGAAGCGAAGCGAAGCGTGTTTGGTCACGCTAACTCTACAATAGGGTTGCTTATACCGGTATAAGCAACCCTATTGTAGAGTTAGCGTGACCAAACACGCTTATAGTTACGATCAGCCATTAAGACTAAGGTTCACACTTGTAAGGTTGATCACCCGTCCGGTGACCGGCGTCCCTACAGTAAATAATAATAAGGTTCACACTTTTACAGGGTCCTTGACTTTGACAAGTTAGGTTGGATTTAACCAACGACGCAACAACAAAAATTACAATCATGTTGAAAGCGAAAATTAAGTAATAAACAGATTCAGTAAAATCCATCCTTACTGACCTATGAGATTTCAGTGTACGATTTGTTGTTTTTCTTCATACATTTCATGTAGATTATAGGAGATGCTACATGGGGAAAAACGATGACGTTTATCGTAGACGCATAACGAGACTTACAGTTACCTTTTCTCATCTTGACAAACACGGAATATATAGGTACAATAACATAATGTGGAATGGAATGGTGTAGGAAACTATGTCGCTAAATTAACACAAATATTACGTCCAATTACGTCACAAAAATAGTCAAATACCTAATTTTTTGAAAAAAACAGAGAACACGGCTAATTGTCATTTATTAGTGAATCAGGGGGGATGCAGTACTGGGTGCGGGCCGGTGCGGCCTCCACGTGGTGCACCTGGGCAACGGAGGCGAGCAGCGCCTCTCACACGCCACGGGAGACGCTGCTGCCTGCGGCCAATCCGGTCAGGACGGCCGCCTGTCACCCTACACCCCACCGTCGGTGAAGTGGCGCGATGCTCGCCCCACCCCCCTCTCGGGGGGTCGAGGGGGTCATCTTAAAACCGTAGATGGCCCGGGGTCAGCTGGGGTGCGAGGGATATGCCCATTGGGTAACCTTACGACCCGGTAACTAAGGCCCGAGACGGCGTGCGGTTTTAGTCGATTCGATCCCGACATAACCACCCCCGATGGCCGACGGGAGTGGTATCCATGGGGATTTCCGCACGATAAAAAAAAGCCCGGGGAATGCAGTAGTAGTAGTATTACGAGTATAAGCCTTCTCGAAGAGCGATACCTACTCATACTCGGGCTCTCCCCGTTAGTAGCAGTATTGCCGTGAAATCAATTACTATACCATTGAAATCAAGTTGAACATCTTCATCGTGTGCCACAGAGGCGATAGTTGGCTTGGATTTTTTATTATTTAGAGTTTGCACTCCACTGAGCTTCTTGTCGGAGTCTTCCTCAGAACGGGACCGCGTTTCGTTGACGTTTTTGTAGACGTTAAGTTCCGTTACAATGGTCTATTAATAATTTTTATCTTTGATTTCAAGAGGAAATGCCCCATTTTCGCTTAAATTTATATTGCGTGTAGAAAATCGTGTTTAAAGTATCCTAATATCTATTTGATCTGCTTCTAACTACATAATAAATAATTTTAGTACTTTAGAATATAATTTTATCTCTTCCTGATAAGTCTCGGCAATGATAAATAACACAATGACGTCATCAGTTAATTATCCATTCCATAACGACGATAAATGATGCTGATTTACTGACTATTTCTTTGTTTTCGATTGCAAATTTCCATGTGCCGATAATAACTGGTTTTGTGATGATGCGATGACGATGACTGATAGAATATCTACCTAATGATAAAACAATGAAATGTGTGTACTAATACGGATTCGTGTTCACACCAGATTGTCACAGCAATTTGGGTGAATTGTTATGAGAAATTGTAAAATTACCTTTTGCTTACCCATCATTATGATTTGCGAGCTGCTTACCCTGCTGCTGATTAGTCTGGAATTACTTAGGTAGGTACTAAAGAATTCTACAACATTATCTGGGCTAAGATGGATATTACAAGTAAAAAGTTTCCTCTATGTAAATTACAGTCTATAAAAACATAATCAACATTAAAAATAAACCCAAGTCTTATAAAAAACGTACTTATCCAATTTTTCTGAGAAAAATTAAATAATGACGACATTCGCTATGCCGTATTTGATAACCATTAATATAGACGGTGTTGTCGTCAACGAACGCAAATAAAACAGTCCTATTGATGTTTGTATAGGTCAGAAAACCTGTTTTTTGTAGGTTGTCTGTGGGTAACTGGTCATTCACTCTTATTAATATGCGATGTTTGCTAGTAGCAAAATAAGAGCAAAACAAAAATATCATGGGTAGGTAGGTAGAATGTACAAATAGAAAAGTCACTCATGCAGCATGCTAGACTTCGATTATTTCTGTTTTGTCTATGCACAGAAAAGCTTCTGTACAGATTTCTGGGTATTTAGCGACTCATTTCTGAACAAGATAAAACAATCGAATTTGGACTCATTAGTTTTATCGTGGTAAATACTCTTATTAACTTCTAAACTAAACAAGATAAACCACTAATTTTTGGTCTTATTTGATTTGTCTAGTTATGTAGGACTTCTTGAAAGTTGATTTCCTATCTAGGTACTAAAATTTTATTGTAATGTTTTGTTTTGTCCACAAAACAATTTCAGCTTTTCAGTGTCAAGTATTTATCTCGTCAGCATAATAAAATTATACAAGCGAAGCGTACATTATCGCAGATTCTTTATATTGACAAATTGATCTGTGCACTTCGACCAAGGCCTTTGTACCGTGGCTCAATTATCTTACAATTAGATGACGATTACAGATTAGTAGACTGATTCACACTCGTACTGTTCCGCCTTCTGTAATGTTTAACTCGTTAGACCTCACTTTAAGATAGTGATTGTCCTAACATTGTCTGGAATTTGAACTTCGACTTTTACACCCAGCATTTAAAAATAGATTCTCCTTTTGATCGATTTAAGTAGGTTGTCAAAATTCCCAAAACTAGTAACAATCATCATTAATTTTTTTCCATTTCATCAATCAAACATCTGTTCGATACTCTTTAGTGAAATTTGGAATAATTAGGCTAAATGCTTAATTTTTTGATAATTTAGCTAAACAAAGAAATGAATGACTGTCATCCACATCCCAGCGTTTATTCCGATTGCATCCAAAGTTCCCACTTTGGAGACAAAGAGCAGCTTATATTCTCGTCTACGTCATACGATCTTCGGCATCCCTGGTAGTTAGTGCATTGGAGAAAAGACTAAAGACTAGTAAGGTATGACAATAATAGACAATATTTCAGTTGATTTATCGACCAACACGTGAAACGACTTCGAATGACATCACTTCGATTAATCACTTTTACAATTCTCAATAAAATTGCAATAAATTATAATAATAATCCTTCGCACAAGTTATCGAAGCCTGACGTCACATATTCAGGCCAGCTGACGTTATTGTAATTCGATATATTGCGTCTCGCTCGCTCACTTTCACTTTTTTTCACCACTTTCCCAATAGCGAAACTCGGTCGTTTTTGCCTAATGTTTTGCGTCTGATGCCGTCTGGCCATTCAACGATAAAACTTGTGGGTGTCTTGACTCTTCAGCTTATTAAAGACGGATTTCTTTTTTCATTGTTTTGGTTTTTTATCTATTGTTCAGGTTTCGTAGCAACCGTTAACCGGGTGTTGGTAAACGGTTCATATTGGGGCAACTGTTTTACAGAGCGGCTTCTTTTCGCAGCCATTGTTTTTATTTTGAACTCTGATTTACATAATTACATTTCCTGCTATAATTACGTAAACTCGCCACAGTTATAACTGAATGTAACCCATATTGGTAATATTATTTCAACTGTCATGTAATCGCGTTCGACTGCTAGGTACTTTAGTGAACACGGTTTTGATTCCTAAGCAGTGCGAATAATAAGACATGAGTTTTGTATAGAATTTGCATCATATTTTGGGTGTCTGTATGTATGGTGCAAAAATAGTAATATTAGTATGTTTATTTGCATTCTAGAGTAAGTACAAACCATACTTCATTAGTCTACGTGGCAGTGTTTAATATGTCCAAGAATATTTATTTACATACTTTGTCATACATAACACATAATGATAGACAAACACGTGTCTCACACAGCTGTTATCAACGATTTGTTTGTCACTTCATTTTGTAACTGTCTTTGTTATCTTCATTTCATGACGCCAAGGTTTTTATAAACACGCGATATCAGCTGTTTGGGATTGTCACTAAGACTTGGTTACAATAATTTTCCAAGAGTTTTACCCACGACCGTGCGGTATTAGTAGATTGGATTACTTACCTAAAATTACGAAAAAATTAGCTGCCTTGTTTTTTTTCTTTGTAAGCAAATAATCGTATAACAAATGGTAACCCTTACTCATGAAAGTTCATATACCTAATCAAATATGTCACTCGCCCGCAAATACCTCCAATACTTGCTTTTCTGGTCGAAATGACCAAAATAACAGCTTTTCCGCCGTACACAATATAAAATACATCTAAAATAGTACGGCCATTAATCACCTCGATAGAAACTGATGATCAACCAAATCATAATGACTTCATGGTCTGTTTAGTATACTAGGGACATATGGTTAGAGCGGTTATCATTAAGAGATAATAAATTGACGTAAACACCACGCGTCGACCATTAAAACTCCAGTAACCCGGCGTGTGTTAGTAAACATTGCTGTATAAAAACGTGCACTATACATACCCTATGGCCTATATTGTATCGGTAAAAGTACAGTTTCACTTTGCAGGATCTGATCTTGGGTTATGTAGGTCGCATATTACGATTACGAACTCGAATTATTAATAAAGGCCGTTCATAAACACTTTCGAAAACAAGACAAGAGGAGTTTATCGTTTAACCTGATCAGGTTATTATTATTATTTGATTTCCTTGCGTTCACTTTGTCCACTTGATGAGTTCTCCCCTCGTGGAGGGTGTGGTCGATCCAGTACTCTCACGGCACCCAGTTTCTTAATTCCACGTCACATCAGTCATATATCTCTTCATACTAAATTGGAATACTCTCGTAACTTTATATCATTACCTACCCACACAGACACCCAAAATTGGAAAACTTATTTTTCTCTTTCCTAGTATTTTATAGATGCCCTAGATTTGATGGATACTTTGAATCTATTTTGTTGCCAATATAAAATATTTTAGATAATTCAGTTGTCAGCAATAAGCATTGATTTTTAATTTACGAACTGACTTTATTTAATTTAGAAATAAAATAATTACCTACCTACTTATGTAAACGAAAACAATATAATTTTAAATGTAAGTAGGTAAGTAGGTAGGTAGGTTCTGTGGTCTATATTAACAAACAAAACGTGACATTCACTTCTTTCTAACCATAAATTTCCGCTGTACCGATAACAATTATATCAGTAAAATACCTAAGAGAAGCCATGCTTTTGAAATAACCAAATAATATTAAGTAATTTTAAATATAATAGACACAGCTTAGAAGTAGACATTTCAAACTCGTGCGACTAAATTGAAGAGATTGTTACTCCTACAAGATTTGTGTATAAAACAATAATCTACTTAATTAAAATCTTATATTTACTTATCAAGGTTCTATGTTAAACTGATTAAGAATGTTGCAACACTTGCAACAATGCGAAATGCAGCGACTATGCCTTGAAAGGCGACGATCATTGAGCACGAGCTAATAATAAAAATAAACGAGATTTTTTTCCTTTTCAAGAACATTAGTAATTAAGTCATAAATCCATTGCACAGAATTATTAATAAAATATAAATGACCGATGTATCAATATAATTTGCACAAGACTTTGTGATATAGGCTCTGAGCTGCAGATGTTTGAACGATCAGTCATCTTGGCCATCAATTTTTATCAAGTCGTTTCTAATCATCTTTTTATCTTAACAATTTATTAGATTATATTTATCTTGATGATAAGAGGCATTTTTTTACCAATTGTTTATAATTTTATCAATACAAATGACAGATGTTCAGGAACAGTACTAGTGCAAATATATTTTATGTGCCTTTAGTCAACTTGTTATCATAACAACCAGTGTTAATTGTAATCACTGCGTTTCCTTACAGAAGCAAAATTAAAAAAAAAACCCAAGAATTTGATTGACCATTACTTCACTCTACGATGTATATTATCTCTTGAATGACGTAAATGACGTCCTTTAAATTGAAGTCTAAAGACGTAGCGCTCGCAATTACCGAGCAATATAATATCAAACCATAGAAACCTGTTTCTTAGATATTTTTCCATAGGATGACCATTTAAAATAGCACATTTTGCTACACCGTAAATAGAGGAATTTAGCAGGAAAAACGACTTGACCTTGCCCGTTATACAATGAAGCTTGCGTCAAGTCAATGGTCAGGGCCTCGACAAGTAACTGCGAAGCTTTGAAGGAGCATGCCGTTCTTTTCAATAAGTGTTTAGCGTAGTAACTGGAACACTCTATAGAGGGAAATACCTACACCACTATTAAACATAACGCAGTTTATTAACCTTATGAGGTACAAGGTACCGAAAGTTTTTAAGGACATTTAACATTCCCAAGGAGAATTTCTCGACTTCTACGGTGCTCTTGTAGCGACACTTTCATTTTTTGATCATGTATCGTTGCGGGAAAACCACTGTTTACCTGTAAGTCAAGTTTTTATCTCCGCAGACGTCTTTATAACTGCAATTTAGCTTAACAATTTAAATAATAACGTTTAATTTGATCTGCGTAGCTTTATGCATATGAGAAGCATTTCGATATGTATTATGTCGATTATGCAACACTTTATCATTCTTTATTGGGATCAAACTTGTTTACATTAAGTATTATTATTCTAAGGACGTATGGGTTATGCGTGCAAAAATTCTCAGAAAGATGACATAAGCAGCGTAAACAAAAGGTTAGTTTAGTACGCACTGTTTATATACTAGGATTTTAATATTTCTCATGTATTCACCTATTTGAAAATTTGTACACTACAAAAAAGGCGAGCTAATTGGAGTGCTAATTTGTGCATTTAATTTTAAAATTTGGACTTGCCCGAGGGCAAAAGAAATTGTTTGACTGCAATTTTGGGTGAAGCGGTGTAGCATTTTATACAAAATTGCAGGCATTCTTGTTTTTGTACACCTAATTGGTATTGCTCATGGAACTACTTAGGTGTAATCTTCTTAAAGTGAAGTTCAATAGGAACGGCAATGCTTTTAGTGTGCGTCGTGGTAGGGCCCCTGAATACATATTACATGAAAGGTTACATTACTGCACTGTAACCTTTTTTAGAATCGGTATATCTCAGAAACGGTGACTCCTAGGAAAAAAATTATTGATACGTTTTTATAGATAATTTTACAATCTACAATTTTTGTCTGAAGTACTTTAGTGAGAAAACTTACCGTTTTGCTGAAAATCGCGAAAAACTATTTTTTTGACCTTTGACCTTGAATTTTTTTTTTCCTTACACGGGAATGATGGGGAACTTTCAGGTATTGTTTATAATTATGTTTTGAACAATTTTACTCATTTTCAGCTTGTTGGGAATTTATGTACCTTCGAATGTCTAAATTGACCGGACTATCAGCATCACGTAAATAATACACTTCCAACATAATCTCACACTAACGTTTAACTTTAAATAGTACGTAGGTATAGATGTTCTATTTCACGAAGGCTGTCATTGTAGTAAAACATTATTATATACACATTGCTTTTAAAAATGAATTACTTGCAATACAATTACTGTTCTACTAACTGCTACATGAATTTCTTTTGACGTGACATGAACTTTCGCACACACATTTACGCGTATTTACAAGACACACATGTTTTACTATTTAATTGTTCACCCGCCTTCGTGAGATAGAATAGGTAATCTAACCTTGTTAAAATAGCAAATCAGGTAATGACCGAGCAGCGTGACTAGTAAGCTTTGGTATTTCCCAAGGCTCATTTTCTTTGTGCATTTATGTTTTAAAATTATCCGGTTGGTTTTGCGCCTTCCTCACAACATAATGATACTATTTTGGTTCACAATACTTTTGTTACAATTACAATACAGACAAATTAGTAAATTTGCAGCGGTTGTTACCTACCAGTTCCATTATTAATTTTATTCGAAAACTTTGTTTACTTACTAAATAAACCTAATAATATGAAATTCTAGTATTGCCACGGGGTTTCACGTCGTCAGTCCTGATCCCGTTTTTTGATAAAAAGTAGCCATGTGACTCAGGTATAAAGTAGAATTCTAATGGTGATAGCATTTTGGAAATCGTTTCAGGAGTTTCAGAGTTTATTGGACCAACAAATCTTTCCTCGTAGGTATGTGAAGACAAGGTTCAAGTCAGCAAATAAAATGTCTGTCGTTTGATAATGTCATTTCACCTTTTAAAAGTACCACGACTATTATCAGAAAATTTATTAACAAGTAGGTTATTATCTTACGCGTGAAGGTTTACTCTTTCAGATAGTAGGCAAAACATGTTGAAAATTTTCTGTATATTAAAATTAAAACACCATTATGCATGTAATAATAAAAATATATGGTACTTAATTATAACAGACCAATAAACCTCTTCCTCTCGGTATCTAAAATCTGCGTCGTAACCACTTCACAGAGCTACCGAAACGTGGGCACTACACTAAAACATGGATAATTTGGAAATTTTAAAGCTCATTAACTCATTTATAGCCTGCCATTAAAATGCTTCGTTTTCTTTATCATAAAGAAGTCGTACAGATAAATGTAGTACTTTATCGAAAGTATCCGTTGCACTGGACTGGATTCACTCGATGTCAACATCGGACTAACTTGATTATTGCGTTGCCTACATGTTTACAAAGTGCTTTGGCGCAATATTGCAGTGTGACGCTATGCGGTAAAATTTTCGACAATCTATATTCATACGTACGCGTACATGTGAAAAATAATGCATATGAATGAAAATTGCATAACATTCTATTCTATTCGCAGTCATTTAAAAATGTCATTTTACGGAGCGAAATTCTGGTTACGTCATTGTTTGTTAAGTAATCAGATTATTATACTGTTATTGTTCTTTATGTATGGTTGACGAGTCGCTTTAACAAACACGTTTCAACAGTTCACTTTCTGTAGATAATTCTTATATTGAATACTCAAGATCCAAAAGAACTAAACTTGTCTTCTGATCGTTTATTTAATTAATTCATTTTACGATAGTTTTAATATACTCAGCCCTGTATATCCTCTACTAAGGGATACGCAGAGATATATTAAATTCGCACCCCACATTTCGCAAACCATGTGTTCTATATCACAACCAAGTTTTTGTCTTGTTCTTTTTTTTGTACCACTTTTCTGTTCTGTGCTGCTGCTAAGAATTTGCAAGATACAAATAGTTACTTGCAAGTTTTGGTTCTGATTCGCACATAACGTCAAAATGGCATAGGTTCGCAAACCTTTTTATCATTACTTTCATATTTTGACAACTAACGAGACTTATCATCTTCCAAAAGGCTATTTAGGTCTTTTATTTGTTTATCAAATGACGATAAACAATTTAATTGATGCGCGTGCTATTCCGTTTCGAATGTTTTTCTTTTGTATGCGTTTAATTGACGAATTGTGTACTAAGTAATTGGCGGAAAATTCGGGCTCTTGTAAATATACTATTCCGGCGGCCAAATAATATCTGCCCACGTGCGACAAATGTTTGACCTTAATATTGCCCGTAACGAAGTCTTGTCTCGTCGTAGATATCTGATTAAAAAGAAAGACAATATCATCACATCATTAAAAACCAATTAAAAGCAGATTTGGAAGCGAAATTTACATTTTCATCTAATCAAACTGTACTATTATAAAATTGTAAGTGGTGCTATTTGGAAATGTGTAAAATTAGAGATTAGGTATATAATCAAATAAAAAAACGTGATTCATAATGTTCATATTACTGAAATTATAAACGCAAAAAGATTTATTGTTTTTTGGAATTTTTCATCTATTTGTCGCAACTCGCAAGGAACCAAAAACTACTGAACGGATTCGGATGTGGTTTTTTCTATTTGGTTTGAAAAGGTTTTCGTCAGACCTAAAATTTGCTGTAAGTAGGTATCTCAGCTACTTACTTAAAATAAATTTAAAGATTTCATTATATTCCACAAAATGAATAAATATTATTTATTTAACATGCAATACTTAAATGAATTATAAATATTTTTAGAAAATTACCAACTTGGTGAATATTTTATAAAGTTTAGTGTTATTACATACTCAACACCTTGAAACACGTTAACATACTTAAATTAAGTAATTGAAAAAAATATGACCAAACAAAAATGTTACATTTATATAAAAAATCCGCCATAATAACACTTAGTAAACCGTGCGACCTTACTAGCACACAATGAATGAACACAAAGCACACTCTGACTCAGAAACAACTCACCCGTGATAACTCAAATAATAGTCACATGCGGAAATCGAACCCACAACAACTCAACATGGTAATCTCTGAAACCATTGATCATTGATTAAACAAATTACGTAACTAGATCATTTCAATAGATTTAAAATGTTATTAGTTATTATCAGCTGACTTTTGTGGAATGTGTTCATCGGATGTGTAGGTAGTATAGGTACATAATAATATTGAAGGATAGTGAGTTCTGAGGTCACGAGTACTGTGAGACATTGTTTTATTTTTATGGGTAATTACGACCACGCAGAGTCTCTATGTAATCTGAAATTACCTATTAACCAGAATATAATAAGAGGAGATGATAGCGAAACGCCTCATAAAATTGTAGGTAAGCTAGAACAGTGGCACTAAAGAAGAAAGTTATATTTGATTTAGTGCCAAAATGAACACATACAACCCAAGCGCTCAATACACCAGCGTATTGCAAGATCGACTATCCCCAAACGTCAAGAAATTCTGGCAATGTTATTATTCTGTCTGTACTTCATACTACAAGTGGATCTAAATCTTTACATACTACATCCAAAAGGCAAGGGCAGGAGCTAACGGATCCAACTAAGTTGTGAAAAAAAAAGTTAATAAACCTTTTTCTTCACCTTCATCCTGATATTTCCACGGGCTCAGGACTTCCGCGGGTGAAACCGCGTAGTGTTGGTAGTATTGCAATAAAATGTAGTTGATGAATCAGAACTTAAGGAGGGTGACTCAAAAGTTTAAACGAAGTTCTATCCAGGAAATCCCTCGTTCTGAGCGCTGAATGCGTGGGCGTATTGTATTGGTAAAGTAATGAGTCGCACAGCCCGATGCTCCAATTTCAAATTCTCCTCCACTTGATGATGGAGTAGCAAAAATTCATCAGACTCAACCCAACTCAGTTGGGTCGGCTTTTCATACTAACTACATACGTAGCGACTGAACTTTTATTTTCCGTGAGGCGAAAGTTAGAACTAGGTACCGTATCCCAGTAGTTCCATTCTCTAGTTCCATTATGGAACTACTGGGATTTTTTTCTCCCAGTAGTTCCATGGAACTAGCATCCTGTTGCCGGCAAGATGAAATTAGTCCCATTAGTACCGGTACAGTCAATAATAAAATATATAAATATATTAAATGACCTCATTATTAGGATTAGATATTAACAAATACGTTGCTTAACTAAGAATTCTTTTATTTTTCTATGAGAATTGCGGACGATTCTTCTCTAAGAAATGTGGTAGAGTAACTTCTCCATTGAGAAGTGACATTTGAGAATTTTGTAAAAGCATGTCCATGTTCCATGACAATAAAATTAAAATCTCTTCTGGTGTCTTGATTTAAATTATTTTGTATTTTCTTTGTATGTAGTTACTGTATAAAACATAGCGTCATGTAATAAAACTTGCAATAGTTTATACACGAGTAGAGTTATTACAGTTTTCTTAAGCGACTTATTTAATCCGCCGTGCCTTGCCTCCACAAAATTTGCGTTTCGGGGTGGTGGTCCAACCACTTTGTTCAATCAGTTGGACCACGGGCCTCCAATAGGGGTGGTGGTCCAACGAAAAAAATAGTTGGACTATGACACCTTATTTTTGACCCGTGGTCCAACTGATTAAAATTTGACTGTTTAACGGTTACAATAATTAATAATGCCATTAAAGACAATTTCTTTAGATATATTTATGTACATACTCGTACCTACTTCAAAAGTGTCTAGGTATCAAATACCTTTTAGAGTAGGTATCGCAGAAAGTCCCGGTCAGAAAAAAAATATATATTCGGATAGCACATAAACACCAAACCTGTATGCCCCATGGTTATGTTGCTACTAGGTGGTTAAAGTACCATATAATGTTGCTTTATAGCATTAGCTAAAATTGCAATTGCAGTAAACAGGTCTAGAGAAATAAGACGGAAATGGATAATGATTATAATGATGATGATTATGATGATAATGATTACATTAGAGACATTCAGCTACAGGTGGTAACAGGAGAAATAGCTGTTGGGTATGCTCTCGACAAATTACGATAGCCTGTTTGTGCTCTATGCCTCATGGTAGTGCATCAGTAGAGCCTTAATAACGGGTCAGTCAACGTGAATAACTTTAGCAGAGCTTCTTAACATTTAATTATAGAATTGACATCATAAGTTTTTGTTATCAGTTTAAGGCCCTTCCCAATTTATCTGAGTTTCAGTAATAATCCTTGCTTCCGTACCGGGTTATGAAGTCATACACATATTTTTTTAAGCACTTCCGTCACGGGCGAATGGAAACACGATATATGATGATAATTTTTCAATAATGGCCATTTTATTATCTCCGTTCAATAGAAGCCATTTTCAACGTAATCGCTTACGACATTATTAACCGTTAAACAGTCAAATTTTAATCAGTTGGACCACGGGTCAAAGTTAAGGTGCCAGAGTCCAACTATTTTTTTCGTTGGACTACCACCCCTATTGGAGTCCCGTAGTCCAACTGATTGGACAAAGTAGTTGGACCACCACCCATGATAATAACACCCATGGCTTTCTGCTAGTGGGAACATATTCTTAAAGGCATCTATAGTTGGTTACTCAAAATCTGTTGCAAATTTATGGGGTGTCCAATCTGGTATTTGTGACTTAATTAACGAAAATAATTGAATATATATTCTTTTTGTCTTTCCTGATAGCAATGCATAAATATTATGTAATAATAATACTATGCCAGTAGTATGCAAATAGATAATTTTATATTCAACTGTACTTTTATTCATATATGGGAACTAATGGGATTAGATTGAAAAGATATTCTAGTTCCATGGAACTACTGGGAGAAAAAAATCCCAGTAGTTCCATAATGGAACTAGAGAATGGAACTACTGGGATACGGCGCGTGTAACGACATCCATGAAATCCATCATTTAATCCCTCCAAAGTAAGCATTTACATAAAATGTTATATTACCTAGTAGGTATAATTCGAGTTCATACACTTCCTACAAAGTGGCGTGCACCAAGTAGTTTTTAATTGATATCTAGATAGCTTAGCAATGTTATGGGCTATTCATAAAATACATAAACCGGGTTATCGCTTAGCGTGACAATGCTTACTTATTAAAATTAACTAGACTTGTCCATAAATATTGTGGAAATGTCTTTTATACAGAGGGATGTTTTTACTTGTGTGCTGTTATATTTGAGTGTTGCAAAAAGTGTGACGTAACGTGACAAGGTTCTAAGTACCTAAAAGCTATAATAGTTAAATGAATTGATGATAATGTTTGATACAAACCTGTATTCCGCATAGTTGGTAGAACTTTGTTTTCTGGAAATATTGTTATCTATAACATGCAATCCAAGTGAAGCTAATCTGTTGGAAATCTGATTATACTATAAATCTAAGGTAATAATTTCTGGTGATTGTTGATCACAAATGAAGCACATTAAAGTAAAATTTAGCGTGGGTACTTAATAAGATATTGTCACCGAAGATACGCAAGTACCTATACCAAAATGTAGTCTAATCTAACGTCAAGTAACTGGGTAAGTGACTTTGAATACTTTACTAACAAACGCCTGTGTACGCCTCTAGTGAAATTATATTATGAAATCTTGTTATCCTAAAAAGTATTTACATACCTAGTTCGTGTGTGACTTTGTAATTTACTTTAGTCTCCCAGAGATAAATGCAGTGTTAGTTCATTCCCAATTTTTCTACGGTAAAGGGTCAGTATGTTAGTAGGCAAGAGATAAAACCGATTGCTGACATTTCAAATACCGATTAACGTGCGTAAAGGCCGTAGAACCTTCATTGTATGATTTAACTGTTGCTAAGCATATTCAGTTGCCATAACTAACGAAATACCTACATAATTATGTATACCTACTCGTACAACTATGAATGCGATACGCAATACATAGGTACGTTATACGAATATATTTAAGTAACCTAGCAGGCTTTCGATTGTTATCGATGCTAAGGGTTTATTGAGCTGAAGTTCATGAAATTTACCTACCTTTAAAACAAGCAAATATATTTATTTTCAATTATAGTTTCAATCTACGATCTAAGGCTGAATTTCACCAGTGAAAATCTAACTCAACTGAGTTCTCGCTTATTCATCATCCATTTAACGTACGTTGCTCATAGGTAAAAGCCTGGGATGTTTACAGCAACAAGGCTAAGATGATGATGATGACAAATTGAAATATTTCTGTTCACAGTGAGCACTGTGTCCTCGATGGCATCTAATTAATTACACACTCAGTTTTAATTCTATTTACTTAATGCACATGCGGTATCTAACCTACTTCAAAGCTATTATGACAAGAATTCAAACGCCGAGAGCAACAACTTGGAAGCATTCATCATTAAAACAATTACTTCACATTAAATTTTTATTTTATGAATAAAAATGAGCTAACAGTAAGTTGCAATTGAGTAAAATTTTGTTGTAAAGTTCATTGGAACTGCTCCTCCGAAACCGACCATTTTATGTTGATATCAGAAATAGTCATCATCAAATCATTCAATCATTCTTTATCGCGATTTTTGTAAAAACAGTATTATGTAAATTTACATTACCTTCCGTCGCGTGTCGTTCATTGACGTGAAGTCATTTACATGAGGTGTTGCATCGTTTTGATATTTCATTCTGCATTTTTATACTTAGGTTCGATTTCTTTGATAAATTTATATGATAGAACAATGTTTGCCGGGTCAACTAGTTCACGCATGGGTCAGCCTATAAAGATCTTCAAACAAATTATATCTACCATCAGCATCTACACCATCCATTATCATCAGGTTTTTAAGGCCTTAAGTACTATTTCCATAAACTATTTCGTGGAAATGAGACAATAAAAAGCAGGTGATGTAGCTCATTTAGGGCCCTCCTCCTCCACCCCTTCCTAGCCTCCCCACCCCTTCCCAGCTCTCCCCCTTTCCCTTCAGGGTAGGCAGCGCGTGTGTGACACCCTTAGTGTTGCACACGTTTATAGGCCACGGTGTCCGCTTCCCATCTGGTGGGCTGTGTGCTTGTCTGCCACTTACGTAGTATAAAAAAAAGGGAACACAGAAATTATTGTGTCATACAGGTTCGATCGTCAATGACAGGTGAGTCATACTGGTACGAACTGCGTATAAATGTTATGATAAAAACTTTAAGCCAACTGTATTGTAGGTGAAACCAAGGCCAATGTTGAGGATAACTCGTTCCACTACGTCGTTGTTCATAGCGGCTTTACGGTGACAGTATCCTCATTTTAATGGTGAAATATACTTACCTACAGAGACTTGACAGTGAGTGCAATTAAAATGGAAAAGGTACATACGACCAGGGATTTCCTTCCTTTCATTGGCCCTATGTTACCCATTGATTTACACATCACCAACTTTCTCCGAGTGCAATATTGACCCCACGAGGAACCTATACCTGGGAGAAAAGTAGCCTATAGGTAGATGTGAATGAAATTTTTAAGCAATTGCATGCTAACCCAATGATTTTCTGATCGGAAAATTTATGTTGGTCAGAGCATTCCCCCTGAAAGGGAGTGGTCACGGATAAAAGTCCCGTCCTGGATGATCATTTTTTCCGATCAGAAAATCATTGGGAATTAGCCTATGCATCAGAGCTTCGCCTGTCAATGACTACGTATACCGGCTTGCTGCTGCAGGTAAGCTTGGTTTAGGCCAAAAGATCTTGGTGGGGCCCCATCCATGGTACACCGTTAATTATTTTGCAACTAAAGAGTATTATAATGAAATGTTACTAAGTACGAATGATACACGGATCGGCCAAGTTGCCAAACATGTATGCTGTGTAACAATACTCTAATTGCCTATTGTACTCTTTATCCTAATATAACATTCAGCAGACATTGTTGCCAAAGTTTTACTCAAATAGGATATTTTAGTATCTCGTATTTTTTACTTGTTTGTCATAGCGTACAAAGTAAAAATAGTCTAAAAGTTATTTTGGGTAGTACATTATATTATAAACTAATGGCCCTGACTGATTCATCAACCCAGACTCTAGATACAACCGCTCAAACTTGATGTTTTGGCTGTTGATGTATTGTAATATTGTAAGTTACTAAAAAGGATTTTGGAGAATCACATCTAAAGGGGCAAAAAAAGGATGAACGGTTGTTATGCTCCATCATTTTCGAATATTTCGCGAAATGCCGAGGTTACACAGCGCGAGCCGGCCTGGTCAGTTACTGCAGTGCAGCTACTCGGATTGTGTAACTATGTCATACGAGTTACTATCAAGGCGCGTTGATCAGATATTGCTTTGCGAGTACAGGTGCAGTAGCTGTCCACTTTCGCGTCAGCAGTTCACACTGTATAACCTAACCTTAACAGTCGTGGCTTCCCCTTGTCACGCGGTACGAGATTAAGATAATATTGTTCCTGTCAAATTAAGAGAATTTTATTAGGTAGACCAGACATAATTTAATTACTTGTCTAGACACATTTCATACTATTTGTAGTTTCACACGTACCACGCTCTTTTTTGCGTTTTATTACTAAACTCTCCTTATAACGTTGGTTAAGTTAAGAGCTGCGTAGGCAGGAATACGTTGAGGCTATCAAAATATTGCGTCAATCGCCTGTATTTCGTTTCTGATGATTAGAGTTTAATTAAGCTGCTAAAAGTAATGTAATGAATACATTATACCTACGTATTGTAATTATTACTTCACTTAATTTGTCACTTAATAAATATTTGCATGTTCACTTGCGCGGGAATACCGTCTGTTTTCCTCTATGGCGCCCAATGGTTTTTCTGTTAGGTACATGCATTAGGTACGCAGTAAGAGTTAACGGGAATTGAGATAAACTGTACATTTGCGTCGTCCAAATTACCGATAATTGTAAGAGTTACGTAAAATAACTTCAGAATTGTTTTGAAGATAAAATGGTCTCGTGTGTCTATTCTGTTGCTAAGTATTATGAATCGTGGGAGTAATTTTAACTGCTTTATTGACAACTTAAACGAAGTGGGGAAAGAACAGGTCAACCCCGATAAGCCATCAGTGACTCATTCAAGCTAACAAGGTAATGCATGTCTTGGCGTGTTCAGAAAAGCACTTATCAATCAAGGCTAAGTAGCATCATAACATGGCTAAGTGGCAATCAAGGCATCATTCTCAATTTATCCCTGTGAAGTTCAGGCAGTAGTTGTATGTAGTCCTGTTTTATACACAATTCCAGTAGGTACATGGCAGAGGTAACTTAATATGATACGTAGTCGTCATAGACAGCTTTTCGCGGGCTTATTGCGGAGTTTCCAAACTTACCATAACATTTTAGAGAATATCCATGTTTTCACACAACAATTTCTTAAAACGTTAAATCAAATGATAATAATATTTCATAACAAACACGTCCTTGACCTTTTTAAATATCAGAGGTCTGTGACCAAGTCATTCAAGTAGAGGTACATATCAAGCGTTTATCCAGTTAGTTCCCTTATCTATTCAATTGCGAATCTTATCTGTAGCGGCGCGTCATAAATGGATAAACTGCAAGGAGCATAAATTGACACAAATCACAATAGAGCTGTTGCTATATCTGGTTAGACCGACAGTTTCAAGGTGTCAAGTGTGTCAACTGCATACCGGAAAACTCATCTGTCCGGCAATTGTTTCACAGCTTGCTTATTTCTATACGTCCGACTTCATAGGTAACAATGTTAACGCTATATAGTTATGTGTATACTTAACACTCTTAACAGTAACTTCTTAGCGTGTGGGCCTCGATTGTGGCGGTACCTCGGAGCCCAGACTCCACTTTCCTGCTTTTTCTTCTTCACTACACACGATCTTGGGCATCGATAATAGAAAAGAGACCATTGGCACATAATATGTCATTACTTATGCCATCAAATCAGCCCTTCTTGGGTCTCCTCTTCCTACAGCACTACTTCTTATGGTTATTCAAAAGAAACTAGGTATACTACAATTTCTACGAAATGAAAATTCGTTTTCAGAAGACTTCTAAAAAGGAGGTACCTAATTCGGAATTCAAAGAAATGTACCTATTAGGTAATATTACGATATCTTCGTCGAGCTATTGATGATGCCTCTCAGAATTCCCTTTCAACTTAACATGTAGCCCCTATTAAAAACAAGCCTGTTCAGGTACATATTCGTATAATACCTATTCAATAATGTGTTATGCGGACTTGGATAATATTATGAAGATGAGGTAAATCCTCAACAGAGAACCGTTCTGATTACATATAATTATATTATTATTCGACCTCTGTAATGATCTTAACAATGTCCTCGTCATATTGGATAAGTTACCATAATTGTAAAGATTTCACAGAACAAAACGAGTACCTATGCTTGCAGATGTTTCAACAAGCGATTCGTTGCGAAACCAATGTGTTTACATATGAAGTGAGTCACTGTACCGATGCCACGGTTTCTGTTAGTGTTTCGCTTAATAGCCTTAATAGTAAACCATACTATCCGTAAAATTTGTTACAAATTCATTGCTCAAACACGTAAATTATTGACGTTTTATAAACTGTCTGTAAAAATGATAATAATGATGATAATTGATATTTATATTCTCAAATGTTCAGCCAAATTAGTCAACCTAAAATATAACACTTTAGATAAAGAATACATAAGAAAGTCCAATTTAATGGAGTAAGTAAATGATTTGCGAATGAATTGCGAAGTTGACGATAGAATTACAGACCGCTCACTCCGTAATCGCAAAACTGACATTGGAGAATGATAGACTCACAAATATGAATAATAGTCCAACAGAAAATATACAGACAAAGACGAACAAGAACCCAAGTAAAGATATAGGAAAGGACAATAAACATACCCAGACAGAAATTTCATACAAAAATATAGAAATTAAAAACACATCCATAGTACATAGTTCTTCCACTACGACATGTAAATTACATATAAATGAAGAAAGAAACAAAATATGTATAATAAGTGCGGATAACATACGTAATGTACTACAAATAGCAGAAAATACTTTTATGCATTCAGAGCTCTGCCATTATATAACGCCCCATGGTCATATACAAAATTTACTAAGAAACATTCAGGGAAAGTTGTTGAACTTCACTCTAAAAGATTACTGTATTATACTACTGGGTGAAGAGGACTTCAAGATGTCAGATTGCTATTTGAATATTGTGTTACATATTCGAAGCATTCTACAAGAGATTAAACATACCAATATAATTATTTGTTCACCGACATATAGATATGGTTACTACTACAATCTACATAACGCGAGAGTTGAAATGTTCAGCAACCTACTGTATCTGGATATAATGACGCATGAACACGCGTACCTTTTGGACAGTAACAAAAATCTAGTTTGCAACTACACTATGTTTGAGAGACATAATGGCGTAATAAATAATTTAGGACTGAAAACCATATTTGACGACTTATCTGAGAAGATATCTGACATAAAATCATATTATAGTATATCAGACACCGTGTGCAATGAAGTAGACTCTAATCATGATCTTTTTCATGACTAACCACATATATGTACTGCATCAGAATATAGCCGGACTAGTTGGGAAATCAAACGCCCTTACAATAAAATTAGATGAATTAATAGAAGAAGAAAGACATGTAGATGTTATTTGTATTACCGAACACTTTATGATGCAAGGAGATGAACGTCATTTATACTTGCCTAATTACAGCATGGCTGCTCACTACAGCAGGGAGAATGTTAGAAGAGGCGGTTCATGTATTCTGGTAAGAAACGGACATGAATATAAAGAATTACCAAACATAACAAAAATGGCGCTGTCCTCGACATTTGAATGCTGTGCAGCGGAACTTGTTAAATATAGTATTTTATTTCTGTGCATATATAGAACACCAAACGCTAATAATCTTGTTGACTTTTTTACCAAATTGGACTCTGTATTAAAATATATAACAGCAAAAAAATACAAAAATATTATAGTTGCTGGTGATTTTAATGTAGACATTTTAAAATCTAATCTTCAGACCAGAGAATTTGAATGCATTCTACTTAGCTCCAATTTAAAACTAGCAGTAAACCAAGTTACAAGAATTGCCAGTCAAACGTGTATTGATAATTTTGCGCATAATTTTGTCAAGTCTTGTAAAGCGGAAGTCTTAGATTTTGGTCTTTCCGACCATTCTGCACAGCTACTAAAATGTCCTGTGAGTAAACATTGTGCTATCGACAAATATTGTACACTGAAGCGAAATTACAACAACACAAATATTAGAAAATTTAAACAATGCATTTACAATTTAAGTTTCTCAGAAATTTATGAAACTGAGGACCCTAATATGGCGTACAACTTATTCATAGAAACCTTTATGCTGTTTTATAACCTATTTTTTCCCAAATGTAAAGTAACGGTTAAATTAATAAAGAAAGCAAAGTGGGTTTCAAAAGGAATTAAGATCTGTAGTAAGAAAAAACGACAACTTCTATGGATACAAAGATTAAAACCAGACATAATTAATAAAACTCGATACAATAACTACGCAAAATTATTTAAAAAAATTGTATTACTAACGCAACGTTCACAAAATAATTACAAAATTAAAACCTCTAATAATAGATCTAAAACAACTTGGCAAATAATTAATCGGTCAAAATTTAACACTCCAAAAAATTACATTAATAAAATAAAAATCAATAATACGGTAATTACAAATCCAAAACATATTGCCAATGAATTCAATAATTATTTTATTGAAAAAATACAGCCAAATTCTACAGCAGGCAATACAAAAAAAACTACTTCATTAATTCTAAATAAAACAAAATCAATGTTTATGGGTCCCTGTCTACCCCAAGATATTCTGAGAATCATTTTGAATTTGAAAAATACTAATAGTGTTGGATATGACGGTATTGCTACTAAAGTTTTGAAGGCTGTAGCCAGTGAAATTTGTGAACACTTAAGCTACATTCTTAATATGTGCATTTATCATGGTATGTTTCCAGACGCCCTCAAAATATCCATAATTAACACATTCCCTGCTGCCCTAATAGTAAATTTATAAGCTGCTATACTGAAAAATACGCACCGTTGTTGTTATTAGCACATACGTATCGACCTATAAAAAATTTGTGACGAGGGTGCGGGCGAACACGCTAGGCGCGTATTCTAAAAGACGTTACAAGCAGACTGAAAAACACATACGCTGTGGGTTGGGAAGTCGTCACACTTGTGACGCGTTTGTTTGTGTTTGATCCTCTACCTTCGCTTCCGAGCCCAGATTATGCCTTTTTAAAGGGTTTTTGATGTGGCTGAAGGTAAATGGGGTGTATAGGGTTACAATAAAAAAGAACATTATTTTTACGCTCAACTGCACCGTTTCCGAGATCTAGTAAAAGATCTTTAAATTTCAAATCTCTCGGTTTTGTACGGAAAGTCCATTTTAAAAATATACTAATGCCATCTACCCAATTTCTTACAAACTTTTTTCAACCGATTTTGCTTTCTTACGTAACGATTGATGGCGCTGCTCTAGCAATTCTTTATTTTATTGGTTGTAATCAAAGAACTTTCATTTACTCTATGTCTATCAGATAATTCGTGAACCTTTTTGTACAATGATACTACGCGTGCGCTATAAGTTGAGACCTGACCGCTAGACTAGACGTTACCGGCGCGTGATTGTACAGCGCACAAAAAAATATCGTAAACAAGCTTCCACCCGAGACGTTACCCACCTGTCTACCTATTTTTTTGCGAGCAGTACGTCACGGGCGACTGAGGGGCAGTGCAGGGGGAAGTAGGCGGAGAGCCCAAGCCTCAACTTATAGCGCACGCGTTATAAGTACGAAATAAACTATCGGTTCTTTTTTATATTTATTTATTTTTAATCCAGCGGTAACACTTCGATGCCGCTTATTTTATCGTTTGCACTGTTATTGAAGCCGCACGAACAATTTCACGTGCTCGTGAATGTACCACTGTGCCTTCCCTACTCATTTTAAGCAAATTTAACTGTACCTAACAAAATAAACTTATCAAAACAATAACAAAAGTCTATAACAAACACAAGTAACAACAAAAGTCAACAAGGACGCAACAAAATGGAAAAAAATCGGAAATATATATCAATGGCTTTGGAAGCGTAGCTAGCGGCACACTGACACCAATCAATTATGAACTATTATTATAAACTATTACCAAGAAAATGTGTTATGTATTTAAGAAAAGAAAATAAAAATTAAGTCGTTGTTACCATTACAGGTATGAACCTATCCGACGCGCCGTGAAAATTTTGTTGCTAGCTGTAAAATTTTGATGAGTACGGAATGAAGTTGCCGCGAACGCGTAGTATGTTCGGAGTGGATAAATCTAGCACGATGCGCTCTGTGTAGAGCGCGCGATCCGTGGAGGTATATTCTCCCTCTACGGCGCGATCGGATTTATCTGCTCCGAGCGGCTCCGAGCATGGGCAGATCTGATGCCACAGACTACAGAAAGAGGCTTCCAAGCTGGTCATAGATTATTAAAAATCTTTTCAATAATTTTCAAATGTTTAACAACAATTACCTATAGAAAATTTGAAAGAGATTGATTTTTTGGAAATTGATCTTCTAGACCTCGATTTATTTTTGTGGATCGATTTATCAGGTCACGATTCGAATCGATTTAAAAATCGATATTTTTCGGATAGAATCTCATCCCTAATTTAAATTTGACATTACGTTATGTACCTACCCGTCCCGTTGTTGAACCTATAACGGCGCCGGCGAAGTTTCGAAAGTGAGTATTTAATTTATAAAGTTTCTTTCTTACGAAATAATTTAAGTTCATATTAGAACTCTTGCGAATTTAAAAGTTCATTTCAATTTGTTACAGTTCACAACTACAAAAGCAACATCATAATGGCAAAACTAATTGAAAAGTATGTATGGTTAATTTATCTTATTATCTTTACTCAGATGTTTTATTTTTTGTTTTACATTTCAAACTAAATGTAAGTACTACACGTGCGCTATAAGAAGACCTGACCGTCAGGTCTCAACTTATAGCGCACGTGTAGTAGGTATAAATCACGTACGTTGTAATGGTGCATTTACTTACGAATAAATGTATAGGTATTTCATCAAACAATCAGCCTATTGCAGCCTGAGCCTACTACTGGATGGACTCGAATATCTACTAATCTTATAAGTACCTAGGTATAGTAGTAAAATTTTATATGTGTGTGGACATACATAGCTATGAATAGAAATGGTGCATGTAACTGTATGTTTTCAATGGGTTGCATGGCTGTGTGTGCCTAACTAATATATTGTACGTAATGCAAACTAACAAATTTGATGTCAGTGACAACAGCATACTTTCAAACTGTTCACTTGTGTGCCTCTGGTTCTGGAAATGCCTATGTGAAGCATAATTTGCCTGTTTCAATGCTATCTGGGTGCTATTGTTTTGTTTCCATTATTTTTTGTCAATTGTACTGAAACTGATAAGGGCAAAAATAATGTATATAACCACTTGCTACTTTTGACTTAATATTTCAGCAAATGTCATATTATTTTAAAATCTCATTTATTGTTGTAGATGCGAGGACTGGCTCTTCAGGAGATTTATGTAAGATTTTTTTTATATTATTTTTATATAAGTATTTATATTGATTATGATGCATTATTAATCAAACTGTTCAGATGACCAGTTCACTGCCAGACTAAAACATGGTGTTTCATGACCACAGGTTTTCCTTCTTTTATTATCTCATTCAATTTATATGACATTCACTGGATATGTAAGGCTTTCTAATCTATTTATTTAAATTGAATAAGGTGAGCACACATATATTAGGTGAGATTAACGCGACTGGGTTGTATTTCAGCTATGCCTTATATTATAAATAGAAAACATATAAATAAATGTTGCAACCACATGACACTAAAATTGTGCTAGATCAGACTGGATAAGAAATATGCCTTGGTGGTGCAGTGATATTGTATACAAATGCAACTGCAACAACTGTTGAGGTCTTAGATATGAAACCTGAGACAACAATTATTAATGTTTCCAAGATACTCAAATGTTTGTTGCAAAGTTGGGATGTTTTCTGTATGAGAATGTATTTAAAAATATATTAGTATGTTTGTCAGCTATCTAGTTTTCCATACCTACAAGCTATAGTGGATAGCTTACTTGGGGTAGAGGCTTTATGTAGAAGTAAAATGTCTAAAATATTATTATCAATGAAAATTGTGTTATACAATTTATCTTTAAGCCAAGAACTACTTTTTTTTTTTAACAGCCGGGAGTCAGCCGCAATATTTGAGGCCGTGGAGGTGGGCGAGGAGGCACTGTGGCTGTGCCAGCCATTGCGGGCACTCCGCATTCCTCTGGTTGCCGAGCGGATCCCCGACCGCCGCCCGCCCCTTCCGCAGGACGAGGTAAAGGCCCTGCAGGAAGCGTGGCGGGCCGCTGCGGCTGTCCGAGGCAACCTAGAGGAGTATAGGCGGGCACAGGCCACAGTGCCTAAATTGCGCCGGCCGCGGCGGCATGGTCCAATATAATGGGCCCCGTGTAACTCACGGGGCCCATCAAGTTTAATGAATTTGTAAAATATGTAAATATATTTGTTGTACATAGCGTTTATTGATTTATTTCCTTACCAGCTGATACCCACGTGAAATTTTGATCCCGTTCCCGTAACCCATGGAAACCTTTTTCCGGGATAAAAAGCCTATTTGTTTAATCCAAGTTCTAATCTACCCCTGTACCAAATATCAACCAGATCCGTTCAGCTGTTAGAACGTGATTGAGTACCTAACAAACATCCAAACATCTTCACATACTTTCACATTTATAATATTAGTAGGATTTCTACCTCATTCTATCCATTTTATATAGAACTAGCACCGCGCCGCGGTTTCAACCACGGGCCGCGTAAGTCCTGATCCCATGGGAATATCGGGATGAAAAGTAGCCTATGTTACTCACGAAGAATGTAGCTTTCTAATGGTGAACGAATTTTTAAAATCGGCCCAGTAGTTTCGGAGCCTATTCAACACGAAACATATTTTATCATTCCTTTTTATAATATTAGTACCTACCTATACTTACCTCGAATGGCGCAACATGTTTTTACCTGTCTGAAAAGACAGCTGGACGCTTTCTATGCATGTTTTCACTCCTAGTCCAGTAAAGTTTTATTTTATAACTAAATAATATAATATCTAAGTAAGTACCTATTAATACCCAAAAAATAAACACCTTTTTACATATCGATTTTGTACAGCTTTATGATTTTCGCAAAACTGCTTATGACAGATTCGAAATACCTAAGTAGGTAATTTGAATTGGTCCTGCAGAAAGTGACTTTGAATATTGACCGTAGGTAGTGATTGGTCTGGGAAATATAAAAGGTAATCAATAAAATACAGCCTTTTTTGTATACCTATTATTTTATTTTTGATTTTTTCCCCACCCCTTTCCCCTTCAATGTTGATGACGCCGGCCTTTTTGCACCGGCCGGTCGGTGAGGCGCCGCAATGATGGTCACTGCCTCAGCTGCCCGCAGCAACTGAGACAGATTCGCCGATGTACTCGCATCAGTCGCATCATCCGCCGGCGCCGGCGGCGCCGCCGCCGATGTACTGGCGTCATGCTCATGACTGGCTCCAGCCATCCAGCCGCTCGGCATTGTATCTTCATCATCCCTAATGTTAAAGTAATATAATAGTATCTAGGTACCTATTGTACTATAACTATGTCTTATTATTTGATATGTTACTTACATGTTCATTGTTCGCTAAACTGGCACTTTGTGATTGGCGTCCCGAAATTTCAATGTCAAAGTCGCACAGTGGGGCAGCGTCATATAGGGACGTGATATAAATTCAATTTTGATAAAACTTGTGATGTTATGGTAAACTTGACTATTGAGTGCAGTCATTATTACCCTTTATAACAAAATATATATTTAGTACCAACAAATTGCACTCGAAGTAAGACGTAAAAGGAATTAAGAATAGGTAGGTATTCCAAATACTTAAAATAATTTATTTATAGTGGATCGCGAAACGAATTAATTATGTCTAATATGGAGCATAATGAAAATGGTGTGTAGAATATATTGCACTATTAAAACTTTAATTTTTAAACCCTACATAGGCTGTATGAAAAAAAAAAACACAATAAGTAGGTACCTACCCTATTTTTATAAGTATATTTTTTATATTTCTGCAATGAGTAAGTTACCTGAGCTAGTGGCCTGCGAAAACGAAGTACAAGTTAATTGAAATTCTATATTTGATGTTTCTAGCCTACACAAAAAGTTATTTCTTGATAGGGTGAAAGCGCCCGCTCTCCGCGCTTTACTGTGAATACCGACACCGAACTGTGTATATATAATGAATGTATCTCCTAAATTTTTGAAGATACATTCATTTGCAATAATTTGTACCTGAAATGTAGTAATGAAATAATTAACAATCAATAAAATCAACAAGCTTCTAAAATAACTCTGGAAAACAGGATCTATAAATAAATTATGCAGCAAAAAAAATTACTAGATTCATAGGGATTTGAAAATTATTTCTTGAAATTAAAATATGTGGACCCAGAAGGGGTGAAAGCGCCCGCTCCCCGCGCTTAACTGTGAATACCGACCCCGAACTGTGTATTCTCCACCACGCAAACAAAAGAAGTGATAAAATATATAATCAATGAATGTATCTCCAAATGTTTTGAGGATATATTCATATGTAATAATTAGTACCTACCTAAAATCTAGTAATAAAATAATCAACAATCAATAAAATCAACAAGCTTCTAAAATAACTCTGGAAAACAGGATCTATAAATAAATTATGCAGTAAAAAAAAATTACTAGATTCATAGGGAGTTGAAAATTATTTCTTGAAATTAAAATATGTGGACCCAGAAGGGGTGAAAGCGCCCGCTCCCCGCGCTTAACTGTGAATACCGATACCGAACTGTGTATTCTCCACCACTCAAACAAAAGAAGTGATAAAATATATAATCAATGAATGTATCTCCAAATGTTTTGAGGATATATTCATATGTAATAATTAGTACCTACCTAAAATCTAGTAATAAAATAATCAACAATCAATAAAATCAACAATAAAAAAAATCAACAAACTTCTAAAATTATACTGGAAAACAGGATCTGTAAATAAATCAACAAGCATGCAGTATAAAAAAAACGTATAAAAAACCTAATTAGTAATCAACATTAAAAAATAAAATATAGTATTAAGAAAAAAAAATTCAGCCAGGTTAGTACCTATGAAAATCACGAAAACATTTCAAACATAATCCAGGTTGTTTGATACAAAGGGGGCAATAAAATAAGGTAGCTTTTCGAATATTTCTAGTATGTAAGCAATGTTTGCAATCTTTTCGTTTTGTTTTGCCTTTATCGTTTTTAGGTAACTCTACGGGTAAATGAACATCATCTCCTGTGGTTAATTTAATTTTATTACCAACGGATGATGAAGATTGCATTGTATTTCTAGAATTATTAGTCTGTCTGTTAGTTGTGTTATCAATTTGTAATAACTCTTTAACTATATTGAGGCGAAAATCTAATAAGGTCATAGATTTGCCATCGTCCCCGTTTGCGTTCATTTGTCTTTTATACATCAAAAAAGCATTCAAAAGCATGACTTGCATGACATGTATAATTATTTTCTTATACCATCTGGTTGACTTCGTAATACTCGGATAATATGACAGCATCTGATCTTTTCTGTCAACGCCTTTCATATATTTATTATATTCTACAATGACTTTCGGTTTGGAAACAACCTGGCCACGCCTGTTTGTAAAATCAACGAAATTAGGTTCATGTTCGGTTGAAATCATTAAAACGTTCCTTTTGTCCCTGTAGTTTGTAACACAGACGCCCCTGCTATTATACCTCGCGAGATAAGTACCCCTAGCGATAGCCCTAGCTCCGGTGATGGCTGGATTTTTTTTTCTATTGGCCCTTAATGTTCCCGTCAGATATGTCCGCTTTTGGAGCAATTGTTCTGCTAGCTGAACGCTGCTATAGAAATTATCTGTGTATAGAGAGTGCCCTGCATACAGATAATCTTCCATCAACATCATAACAACTTTATCAGCGTGCCCTTTACCCCTTAGTTCGGGGTCATTTGCACCGTTATACATGTGCATTTTTTGCGTAATACCATTAGTGTCAGTGAGAACATACATTTTAACTCCATACTTATGGCGCTTGTTTTTTATGTACTGTCTGATGCTTAAACGACCTCGCCAAAGTATTATACTTTCATCAATGGTCAAATTTTTAGGTGGGCTAACTAGTGATTTCATGAGAGCGTTAAAAAAGCATAATATAGGTTTTACGAATCGATTAGGATCAGTGTTACTGTACGAATTTGAATTATCATTATAAGTTAAATTACGAAGTAATATTAAAAAACGGTCCCGAGACATAAATTTTCCAAATGCTAAATTAAACAAAATATCCGTTTTCCAATAATCATTGAGCCTGTTCAACCGTATATGTCCCATATGAAATATTAACGCCAAGAAAACACGGACTTCGCTTGCATTAGTGTTTTTAAAGTTTTGGGCTCTACTATTAGGGAGGTTATTTTCTAGCATCATACGTAATCCGTGAGTATTAATACTACTAACTAAAATGGTCATAAATGTGGAATTAAAAAATAAATTAAAATAATCTATAGGAGACTCAGCTGGACCAATGTTGAAGTGTCCGACGCTCTCGAAGGGCAATGTTTGGAGATGGCTTCTCTCAGTCCACCCATCCGTTTCAACTTGGCGGCCATGACCTCCTTCGGAATTCTGATCGTCCTCTTCTTCGGAAGAAGCCGAAGAAGTTGAGATACTTCCTTCCGTAGAGATGTTTCCCTCCCTATAAGTACGTACAAATTTATGTGTTTGATATTGGTAGGTATTTTATCATTTTAACACAAATGGACACTCAGGGTGGATTCGACCAAACGCGAATAAAGTTTATTCCTGGAATAAATAGCCACATATTCGAGAGTATATTAATTTCACATTCTACCATTCTGCAATACTAAGAATAGTGACCTTAATCGGAAATAGTCACTATACCGCCGTTTTTCACGGAATAAAGAGCTTATTCTGACTGAAGAATAAAAAAATGGCGTCAAAGTAATAGCCTAATAACGGTAGGTACAACATTAAAAAACGACACAATTATTGCCGGGTATTATACTATTCGAGAAAAAATAATCTAAGTATAGCAGCTATACGGTACATTGCATGAAAAAACGTCTATTGATTTACTCAAAAATAACATCTTGGAATAGATTTATTCTACAATACCTACCTACCTAGTAATTCGTGCGTAACTTTAAGTTTGGTCGAATCCACCCTAAGTCAGGAAATCATTTACTCACGTAAACAACTGGCCACAATAATAGGTATAACATTATTAGAATAATTTACTCACGAATCATCTCCAAACATATCTGCAAGTTGAGAAGAAATTTCGTCAGATGCGTTGGCGGACATGGTACTATCCACAACAGACACTTTTACACAAACACGACGCGATGTACACTCGTTGAACTACAAAAGTAGAGTGACAATACAGCACGTTACTTTTGGCGAGGTTTTGGAGTAGTGGGGGTAAGTTCGCGCATCGTGCACTTTGAGCCAATCAAATGATTCAAAGTACGAACGAACGGAACGTTGATTCGGTACAAGACGTCTCTCGGAGACATATGATTGGTCCGTCAAGTGACGGACCAATCATAAAATGTCCGCGTCGGCGCAACCGCGTCTCCACTCCTCCCACTTCTCCGCACTATGCCCCGCTGTCGGCTTGTATGCCATGTAATATTTATATAATTTGCATAATATAATTTTTTTACGGATTACTCTTATTGTTTGTTGCTATTGTTTCACCACCTGCGTGCTTATCATAAAATATTTTAGAGATTATCTTCTAAGGTGACCGGCAACACAATTGAAATAGGTAGGTATATCACCTGCATAATTGTAATGTTTTAGTTATTGTCCTCTAAGCCTGCTGTCCACAACACAAATAAATAAAATATAGTCTAATAGATTTGAAAGCTTCTAATTGTTGTAAATTGACAAAGGCACCGAAGCAGAAAGAAAATTTACAAAACTACGCCACCGCATTGCTGGTGATCGTGGCACCATACCCACTGTTTATAAGGGACTAGCTGTTGCCCGCGGCTCCGCCCGCGTGGATGTCGGTTTTCGCGTTTTTTTTACTATATCCCCGGTTCTAATCAGACAATTTTGTGATCAAATATGCGTAAGATTTTGAGTCTAACCAAGACCTTTCTAATAAAAAAAACCGCATCAAAACCCGTTCGGGTTTGGGTAGGCCCGTATAGACCCGTAGGATCTAAACTCCCCTCCCGCACGCGCACCCCCGCCTTGGTGACGCTCACTTCGCAACGCAGAAATAGTAATAGGTATTTTAATTTCGCCATAACTTCAAAACCAAACGACCAATTTTAATCTTTTAAATACCAAATATTATCTACATAAACTGTTCTTAGTGATGAAATAATTTATTTTGATAAGGATTAATAGCATGACTAAAATAAATGCGTTTAAATGTAGTTAAAAAAAAAATTAAGATTTTTAAATAAAAAAATGGTTGTTGTGCCTCACTCGACATAGATAGGTATAGTGTGTCGCGGACTTTTTTGTATATATTTATAAGATCTCCAATTAATTAGAACATTTTATGGTTCTATCTTTTATAGTTTAGGCAGCGTACCTACGCAAAATAAGTAACTTTTCTGGTTGATTTTTTACACCTTGTGTCCGAAAAACCCAAATATTTTACGGAACCCTATTTTTTTTTCCAAAATAAAATTTAGCCTATGTTACTCGTGGATAATGTAGCTTTCGAATGGTGAAAGAATTTTAAAAAACGGTCCAGTAGTTTTTGAGCCTATTCATTACAACCAAACAAACAAAGTTTTCCTCTTTATAATATTAGTATAGATTAGTATAGATAGTATAGATGTTTGTTTTGTTATAAAATGAGTTATAACAATAACTACAGTACTTATCTAATAATTATATTAAATATTTACCTACTGACAAATACCTAACTATAAATTATGTCGTAATGTAAGTGAAAAAACGTTTCAAAATTGGATGATTTTGGCTTCATAAGAAATCAACATTGTAGGTACCTAAGTTATTTCCTGTTAGGTATTTCATCGTAATTTAGAAATGTACGTATTTTCTATTTTTCAGATAAAGTGTAGTTAGAATATACTAATAAGACTACAATGATGTGCGAATCATAACATAGGTAGGTACCTACCTATACTTAATTATGATAATTTCCATATACTTACTTACAAATTATGGTTTAAATTGACGTAAGTATGACTTAGGACGACTTCCTAATATCACGTCTACCGCATCATTGCTTCCAGGTTTTGTTACTTATAGAATATTGGAAATATAATTAAGTAAGTATATGTAATATTATACATTCACAATAAAAAAATAGAAGAACAATAGGTTCTCCTATTCAATACAGAATTTTAAATCCATTTATCTAACAAAAAAAAAAACATTTTTGCACAATTTTACTGATAATGTCTTTGTGAGAAAGGAGCCGACAAACAATTTAATGGTTCTATAAACCATTAATTTTTTGTCGGCTCCTTTGATCTGAAATGAAACCGATTTTGTTGTAGATAATATTTAATGAGCATAGGTACATACATTACGTATTGTTAGTTTCTTCGATATTCTTGTATGAATTCATTTAGGTACGTGTAGTGTATGTGAGTGAAAGAGAAGGAAGCATTATGTCATCTCTAGCGCGCGTGCGGTCGTTATACGAGTTAGTCACCTGTGTACGACGCGAGTGAGAGGGCACGCGTGTCTATGAGCCGATAATAGAAACTACCAACAGAAGACAGAGTAAGTAAATAAATACTATACGGAAGAGAATATACTACATTTTGGCGACGAGGACTAACAGGAAACTGTGAGTAATTAAGTATTATTAAATTACATTTCTAAAAAAGAAATAAAATACGAAGGATGTGCACTAAAAACTATAATATAGATTACCGCCAAAAAAAAAACAAAAGAAAAAAAAAATGGATACTCATTTTTAACACATTTTAAACGAACATTGTAAAACTTTAAGTATTAGAGATCATTAAATCACCACATTACGTTACAACAAGTGTTACTATGTGTATGTGGATGGTTTTCTTTAATATTTATGTGATAATTACAAATAAATTTCTCTAAACCTAAGAATGCATTGGTTGCATTAGCAGTACAAAGACAATGAAACAAATATTCTGATAGTAGTAAACTATCATCTTATTAGTTATTATTACTAGTTATACCTTAGATAGGTACCAATAATAAGACAACCGCGTGTATGAGCATGGGATATTTGTTGTTGACGCTGTAGGTAAGTTGTTTACTTCAATTCTTAATGCTATAAGCACCTAGATTATTGGTTGTAAAACATAAACATCAATGAAATACGAATACCTACCTAAATTCTACTTTCGGCTTAGAGTCGAGTACCTATTTCGAAGTAGGTAGCTATTATTTAATATGTGCTATGTAGGTACCTACCTACTTAGTCCAAATTACAAAGGTATAATACCTACCTATAAAATGCACACACATACTGTTGAGTTGCATGATTAGCTTTGTTACGAAATAGGTATTACGAGTATCTATACTAGACCATTGTTAGTTTTTTTTTATTACTGTGTCAGCAATGATGTTCGTACTGGAGAACATGCGGCTTGTCCGGTAGATATGGAATTAATTACAGGTGATGCCTGTTACATAAGTTCTAATGCAAAGATTATTATTGAACGTGTGACGTGCCTACCTATATGATTTTGCATGATGATGTGAAGTTCAGAAACAGGTGGTGCCTGTAAGAACTTAGTAATGTAATATTGTAATCTGATACAGGTGATGCCTGTAAGTACTTGATGCGATGCGACGTAGTACGTCAGAGTATACCTAATAATAATGGAAGTTTTACGGGTGACGCCCGTAATGAAGTTTTGTGTTCGGGTGACGCCCGTAATGAAGTTTTGTTCTCGGGTGATGCCCGTAATTTGAAGCTACAAGTAGGTATACGGGTAACGCCCGTTTACGGCAGTTGGAAGACAACTTCTATATGACTTGTAGTTAAAAATTTAACCATGACGTTTGAACGAATTCTGTGATAAACTGATAAATAAATAATGAATGTGGCAGGTTGTTAAACGGATGATGCCCATTTGGTGACCTAAATTAGACATTCATTATTTGTTTAATTGTTCGCAGATTAAAATACAATGTCGAGTCTTACCTTAGAAAAATTTGAATGCGATGGTGAAGCAGGATCTGTTGGAGCTAGATGGGAACGCTGGAAAAGGAGTTTATATATCTACCTAGAAGCTGCCGATGTTAACACTAGTTCTAAAAAACGCGCAAGTTTGTTGCACTGGGGAGGACAAGAACTACAAGAAATACTTTTTAATATACCGGGTGGCTACGTTAGTACGATAGAAGTAGGAGATAACGATGACATAGATGTTTTTCAAGTAGCAATAAAGAAGTTGGATGAATATTTCGCACCTAAGCAGAACAAACGGTATGAGAGACACATATTTAGACAAATGAAACAAGAAGAAAACGAGAAATTTGAAAAATATTTAGTTCGACTACGACAACAAGCTTTAAAATGTCAATTTACGGATATGGATGACAGTTTGATTGATCAGATTATTGAAAAATGTTCATCGGAAGAACTCAGGAAGAAAGTACTTCGCACAGGCGAAAAAATTACCTTAACTGAAGTAATAACTGAAGCAAATACTCTAGAGGTAGTGGAACGTCAATTAAGTGACTTCAACCAGAAAGGAAAAGATCAAAACGTAAATAAAATCGATATACAAGCCAAGGAGAAGACATTCATAAAGAATAGTAAAAAGACATGTTTTCGATGTGGTAGCTGGAATCATTTAGCGTATGACGCAAAGTGCCCAGCTAAAGGCAAAATATGTAATAAATGCAAGAAGGTGGGGCACTTTCAAGCTCAGTGCAAAGGAACAAGTCTAAAACGAAGCAATGAAGATAACAAAGTGGAAAGGACCATAGACGCGAAAAAATTAAAGAAGTCAAGCCAAATAGATATCAAGCAGGCGAATGCGATAGAAGATAAAATTGATTATGTTTTTAATGTTCTACATAATGATACACTCTCTTGTTTAGTAGGTGGAACCCAAGTAGAGATGCTAATTGATTCTGGATGTCAACATAACTTAATAACTGGCAAGACATGGTTACAAATTAAGGAAAAAATTTTGAAAATAGGAAAAGAAGTAAAAAATCCAGGAAAAACATTCGTAGCTTATGGGAGTGAAGTCCCTCTCAAATTATTAACATCTTTTAATACGGATATCCGTGTGGGATCAAAAATACAAAACGCCACCTTTTACGTTATAGATAAAGGGACACGCAATTTATTAGGCAAAACGACGGCAATAGCATTAGGCGTGCTAAAAATCGGATTAGACATAAATCAAGTCGAGACGTCACCTTTCCCAAAATTCAAAAATATCCAAATACAAATACCAATCAATACTGAGGTAAAACCGGTTGCACAACCTTACAGACGAATACCTATCTCACTGGAAGAGAAAATCAATTCGAAAATAGATGAACTACTTCAAAAAGATATAATAGAAAAAGTTGAGGGTCCGTCTGATTGGATATCGCCGATAGTGCCAATTTTGAAAGCAGATGGAGATGTTCGTCTCTGTATTGATATGAGGCGTGCAAATTTGGCAATCAAACGGGAAAATCACCCACTACCAACGATGGAACAACTACTACCTAAGATCCAAAATGCTAAAAGGTTTAGTAAGTTAGATATAAAGGACGCATTCCATCAATTGGAGCTGGTACCCGACTCAAGACACATTACGACATTCATGTCTGGCAAAGGATTATATCGTTTTAAGAGATTAATGTTTGGAATCACCTGTGCACCGGAAATGTTCCAGAAGACACTTGAAAGGGTGTTAATAGAATGTGAAGGGGTGGTCAATTTTATCGATGACATCTTGATATATGGAAAAGACAAGCATGAACATGACAAACGGTTACAAAGAGTAATAGAAACGTTAGGGGCGAATGACATTATGTTAAGAGAAGATAAATGTATCTATGGAACAAACAAAGTTGAATTTCTAGGACATGAGTTGTCAGATCAAGGAATTCGTCCACTGGACAAATATGTATCGACCATAAAAGGTTTCAGGACCCCGATAAATATTTCGGAGCTACAAAGCTTTTTAGGGCTTATTAACTATATTGGAAAATGGATTCCTAATATGGCTACCCTTACAGAACCCTTGAAGCAATTGCTTCGACAAAAATCAGCAAGAAATGCTGATATTAGGGATTACTGGGGGAAAAGTCAACAAACAGCGTTTAGTGCTTTAAAGACTTCGTTGAGTGACATACCAAATTTGGGGTACTACAACGTAGACGATAAAACGATGGTATTCGCAGATGCAAGCCCGGTCGGACTCGGAACAGTCTTGGTACAGACGAATGAAAATGGTCCACGCATTATTGGATTTGGTAATAAAACTCTTAGTGATTGTGAACGTCGGTATTGCCAAACCGAAAAGGAGGCTTTGGCGCTAGTGTGGGCTGTGGAACATTTTCACATGTTTCTGTACGGCAAGGAATTCGAGTTAATCACTGACCATAAACCTCTTGAAGTCATATTCGGTCCGAAGTCCAAACCATGTGCACGGATTGAGCGTTGGATACTAAGACTCCAATCTTATAAATATAATGTCATTTATCGCCCTGGAAAAAATAATATAGCCGACCCCCTATCCAGACTATGTACTTTCAATCAAGACAAGACCCAGTACAGAGACTACGTCCATGATATTATTGACCATGCCAGACCAATAGCTGTATCGCTAAAAGATATTGAAGAACACTCAGAGACTGATATCAGCATACAGAAAGTGAAAGATGGCGTATTTAACAATAAGTGGGATGACGCAGTAAAAGGTTATAAATTATTTGAGAACGAGCTATGTTTTTTTGGTAACATATTGTTAAGAGGGACCAAAATAGTCATCCCGACACAATTACGACGACTTGTTTTAGACGCAGCCCACGAGGGTCACCCTGGTATGGTCGCTATGAAGTTAAGACTTAGAGCAAAAGTTTGGTGGCCTAACTATGATAAGGACGTGGAAAACTTAGTAAGATCCTGTAAAGGATGTACACTGGTATCGGCACCAAATCCGCCACACCCACTCAAGAGGAGAGAATTGCCTACGCAATCCTGGATAGATATCGCCATAGACCTTTTAGGACCGTTACCAAGTGGCGATTATCTTTTGGTTGCGATTGACTACTATTCGAGGTACAAGGAGATCAAAGCATGTCGAGACATAAGCAGCAAGAATATGATTCAATTACTTAAAGAGATTTTCAGCCGTTTAGGACATCCGGTCTCCATAACTTCCGATAACGGCAAGCAATTTGTCAGTGCAGAATTCAAGACTTATTGCCATGAAAATGATATCAAACTATTTCATTCAATACCTTACTGGCCGCAACAGAACGGAGAGGTAGAGCGACAGAATAGGGATATCATTAAACGTCTCAAAATATGCCAAGTAGAGAGAAAAAGCTGGAAAGAGGCATTGATGGAGTATTTGACAATGTACAACAGCACCCCACATAGCGTAACTGGGAAAACACCGGCAGAGCTATTCTTCCAAAGAAAATTTAGGGACAAGATTCCGATGATAGATATTGCAGAACAAAGTTTTGGAGACATGGATGTCAGAGATAAAGACAGACAGCAAAAAGAAAAAGGGAGAGAGTATATAGATAAAAGACGAAGAGCACGAGATGTTGACATACAAGTAGGAGATAAAGTGTACGTGAAGAATGCCAATAAAACTAATAAACTTAGTCTTAATTTTGAAACAGCCACGCATACGGTAAAGTCAAGAAACGGAGGAGACGTGGAAGTACAAAACGATGAAACAGGACAACAGTTAAGACGCAACATATTGCACTTAAAAAAAGTAGAGGGAGAATGGAAATCCGTAAACAAAAAAATTGATGAAACTAATTTAGAAGTAACTGGCGAAGAAAGCTCGGCAGAGGAGATTGAAGATGATCAGGGTTTAAAAGACCAGGATTAAAATATGTAGTAGTATTAGATTTTCAAAGTCATGGTTATAATAAATTGATGAAGTAAGAATCTTAATTCCTTTCTTTAAATAATAAAATAAGGGAGGGATGTAGTGTATGTGAGTGAAAGAGAAGGAAGCATTATGTCATCTCTAGCGCGCGTGCGGTCGTTATACGAGTTAGTCACCTGTGTACGACGCGAGTGAGAGGGCACGCGTGTCTATGAGCCGATAATAGAAACTACCAACAGAAGACAGAGTAAGTAAATAAATACTATACGGAAGAGAATATACTACAGTACGCACCGATGTTCTAGTTGGGGTGACAAGAACATTGATGTTTAGGTACCTATAGATCTTTAGCTTGGGTTATAAAGTAGAGAAAATATAAGTAAGTACCTACACGTCTTAAAATAGGTATGAGTAGGTACCTATACCTAGGTATCTAAACCAACGAACGGTGTACCTACCTACGCAAATCCGAGCGTCGTCGTAGGTACGAAAGACGCCGTGTTCGTACCTACCTATCACCGCCGTTGACATAATAAACTTTTGCCATAAATTCTTTGGTCGATTGTCGAAAGTCGCTTGTGCTGCTTGGGGCCTCTGAATAAAAAAAACCACATAACATGATGTGGGTTTTCGTACTGAGGGTGAGATGTTGAAATCACAGGGTATGTGTGAGGGACGCACAGCTGTAGCATTTATAAGAAAACACGCTTAGCGCGTAATAACGCACTAGAGGAACGTCACACATACGGTGTGTAAAAGACGCACTTGACCAACAAAACACGCTAGGCGCGTGAACACGCACAGAAGGAAAACTTTTAAAAACACAACCGTATGTGAGAATCAGCAGGTAATGTGTTAAGCCACTATTTAAGAAAGAGGATAGGGAAGTAATGGAGTATTATAGACCAATATCATTGATACCTATTATTGCCAAGATATTTGAAAAATATATTCACAAACAATTATATAACTATCTGGAAGAGAATAATATATTTTGCGATGAACAAAAAGGATTTCGTGAAAATAAAACAATAAATTTAGCAATTTATGAGTTTTTGTATGAGGTTATGTTGAACGTGGATAAAAGAATACCTGTATGCGCTATCTACTGTGATATGACGCAAGCGTTTGACTACGTTAACCACGACATCCTTCTAGAGAAACTTGAAGCGTACGGTATAAGGGGTAATGTGTTGGATGTCATGAAATCGTATCTTGATAATAGAAAGCAATATACGGAAGTTGCCCGAATAAATACAGTGACTAAAAAGGAGGAAATGCATCAGTCAGAACAGAGAAATGTTGTTTACGGCGTTCCTCAGGGCAGTGTACTTGGACCATTGCTTTTTACAATTTATATAAATGACTTACCGAAATCTACCCGACATAATATGACTTTATTTGCTGATGATAGTACATTGACAATTTGTAATGACAATAATGACTTGACTGAATATAAAACTGACATACACAATGCATTGACATCTATAATTCAATGGTTGGACATTAATAATCTAAAAATAAATTTAACAAAAACTAAAATCATGCATTTTAACCAACGGGTAACATTAAATAGTATAGATATAGAGTATCAGAATAGCGTAATTGAAAATGTTAGTACGACAAAGTTTCTTGGGCTGACAATTGATGAACGAATTAACTGGAAATCACATATAGAGCAGCTCTGTAAAAGAATTTCCAGTTCTGCCTATGCTTTGCATACGCTGTCCGGTATTGTTAATGGAGATGCTCTTATAACTGCCTATCACGGTTTAGCTGCTCCACTGTTACGATACGGAGTTATTTTCTGGGGGAACTCAACAGATAAGGAAGTTGCGTTTAAAGCTCAAAAGAGATGCATTAGGTCAATGTTTAAATTAAAAAATACAGATAGCTGCAAGACTTACTTCCAGGACTACAAAATTTTAACTTTACCAAGTATGTATATTTTCGAGGTTGCAATGTTTGTGAAATGTAATTCTCATTTATTTCCGACCTTAGAGGCAACAGTTCCGCGAAACAGGCGGGATAACAGCAGGCTACGTTTACACAGGGCGAAGACGGCTCTTGTGCGCAAAAGTATAATTTGTATGGCGCCTATTATATATAATAAATTACCTAGAGATTGGAGGGAGTTGAACTGCAACAAATTCAAAGGAGTACTAAAAAATATGCTAGTTCAAAAAGCGTATTATAATGTTACAGAATACCTAAATGATGATTTGATTGAATAATGTTTTTTTTTTTTTTTTTTTTTTTGTTTTTTTAATTTGTTTTTATTGGTGAATTTGTGGATGATTGACATTTTGTATTTACCTTGACATACTCCTATCTTGACATAATATATTATACAGACATTTTATTTTTTTATAATATTATTTAATTTGACTACATCTGTGACATTATTATTTATTATTCTGACTAGAAACAATGTTGACATGCATCTATAGATTCATTTGTTATTTTTACTATTATTATTTGATTATTAATTTTTTATTTTTTATTTTTTTGATTGATATAATGATAATTGTACCTAGTGTGATGTGGTTCATATATGATAATACTATTGTACGTCTTATCAGACATGCTACGGTGATACTTTTATGTAATTGACAACATCTTCTATCTACCTGTGACAAACAATAATTAAATGAATTTGAATTTGAATTTGAATTTGAATTGTTAATTTTAATTTGGAATAATAACTACAAGGAAATAAAAGTACGAAATTAACAAATTGATACTAATAGCATTCGACCGATTGCACGTCTCAGTCTCAGGTGGGGTGTATGTTGTATGTTATTCAGAATGTATTTTTGGTTGAGATCACATTATAGACAAGACGGTCTACAGATAGACTACATGTAGAAAGTATGCACACTTGTAGCTGTCTAATTACTTACAAATCACGTCGAGACACAGCTGTCTAAACACTGTTTTGTTTGCCCATACTGCGACTAATTGACACTGCTATCTTCGTCACATAAGAGCTATTAGACAAGTCATAGAATGTAATTAAAAATACGAAGGCTGGCTTATAGATAGTGCAAGTCGACAAACTATTAGCCACAAAACGCATGTCTATTGCATTCGTATCTTTTATCCCAATTCGTGTACCTACAAATTGATGTTCATTAAATCCGTTTCTCGGTCAATTTGCACCAAAACGGTTATTATGTCTACCCCATTGAGGCACAGTCTCCACCCGCTTGGATAGAAGCCAATCAACTTGACCTAGTACGAAACCTTTGTCAGATGATTCTTGATACCAGGCGTATTGTTTTCATTTTTAGTTTCTCACGATTTGTGATGAAAATTGAATTATTATTGTCGTTAGTCATTTCATTACGCAAAAGTAGACGCGAACACAATAATTATGTGCACATATAGGTAACTATACATATAATAATACATATAATAAATCTGTAACTGATCGGTGTCTGTACATGGAAGATATATGAGAAAAAAAATTATTAGGGGACTTTATGAATGTAATAGATGCCAAAACAATGATTTTTAGAATTTTTGTCTGTTTGTCTGTTTGTCCGCAAATCTTTGTGCGCGCTAAAATCAAAAACTACTGGAGGGATTTTGATCAAACTTGGTACGATTATAGTTCATAGTGCTGGGCAACATATAGGCTACTTTTTATACAAGCTGATACCCGCGGCTTCGCCCGCGCTTCGTTTTTAGGTCGTTTTTGGTCATATCTCCGGTTCTACTTAACCAATTACAACCAAACATTCAGTAAGCGATGGACGTAAAAAGTACTGAACGGTGTTTGATGCGGTTTTTTTTATTAGAAAGGTCTTGGTTAGACTCAAAATCTTACGCATATTTGATCACAATGGCTCACTAGAACATGCGATATAGTAAAAAAAAGCGAAAATCGACGTCCACGCGGGCGGAGCCGCGGGCAACAGCTAGTATAATATAATTATGTAGGTACTAAAGTACATCATATATATATGAAATCACCTGTTTATCTGCAGAGGGTAGGCGGACGCGTAACATTAAATTACGTCTCTCAACTTTTGATCCTAAGTCCTTATCTAAGGTTATGTTCATTATATCCTGTCTATTGACTGACCTACAACATTTTCCACGATTCTGCAAAGTCTCCTCCAGGATTTTATATGTCAGTGATAACATGACATTCATTTATCAGTTATCTCCCAATGTATTCACATACCCGTTTATCATTTCAGCATATTTTAGTATTTCGCGTTTACGTAATCAGGTAGACCGCGATAACTCATTTGACTTTCGCTAAATCCTGTGTATTTAAGAAAACAATTCTTTAAATATACTAACTTTTATTTATTTGCACAGTTATCAAAGTTTATTTGCATATACGTTAACCAACCTCCAACAAGACCTTATGTGGAAGTGTTAAGGTCGGTAACCGTATAACAAGGGTTACATAAAGTGGCGTCGAAAGTGACAAATTCATTCGGTGTGACGTCTGTCGCCTTGATCGCGTGCCGTTCACTTAATCCTAGGTTTTATTTATGTAATCTTAAAGAAATCTCTCCATTTATACAGAATTGCTCACGCTTAATAACACTAGTTGTTCGTTTAAGTAATTGGTTAGCACTAAAGTATTTCTTTACATCCCTCCTTCCTACAATTGCAGTATCACTTATGTAATGTCGAGATAAAATTCTTGCTCTTTGCCCTTGTGATAACATGATTGCTTCAAAGTGCACGAGTTATTTAGATTCTGATTTCGAATACTAGGTCGACAGAGACTTTCTCAAACTGATAGGTACATCTCGCTAAGCTAAGTCGTTAGAAAAATAAAATTGGCTTTTACCATGAATGGCCAAAGCACACATGCTACTTTTAGCATTGGAGAACGGCAATTTTATTCAGATGGACTGACTACCTGAAACAGTAGCTTGTATAGGCTGAATGTGAAAAACAGGTGACCGGAGGTTACACCTTTGCCAAATGATGGCGTAGCATGCTTAGCCTTAGGGCTTTGCCGATGTATAGTACTTAGTAACTACAATAGTTAATTTATTGATAGGTTTTGTGACAGCATCGATACTGTATCAAGTATGGGCGGCTTCCTACGTTCGCTCGATCTATTTCTATTATAATATTTAGCCGCTACTTATTGCATTACATTTTGACGCTCGTTTCTACGACTACATCAATGATGTATTGCTATTGAGAGGAGATATAAAGGCCCTAGCTGCGACTGGTACTGTATGCATAATTTTAAGTTTAGTTACTAAGTATATTCTGTCTAGGCAACTAAAAAGCGAGCTGATAGCCGTGACAATCGTGATTATGTCTTCCCATTACCGCACCCGGCATCTAGTTTCCATAAATCATGATGAATTAGCCATAACGCTTTGGTCTAAAGATAACTAAGAAGTATAAGACTAGTATGGTGATCACCACGTGTATCCGTGGGGATTTCCGCACGAAAAAACAGAAAAAATGTGTATTTACCCTATATCTTTTTCTAAGTGCTAATGTACTTAAATATACTTAGCTACTTTTACACGTGTTTCATTACGTTACTTAAATAAATAGAATTAGTTTTTAAAATTTTACCTAACCCTTCAGGGACGTAACGTTCATTACGCAAAATTCATTAATCCTACTTTGTGTTCATTACAAGTTAATATTGATTACCTAGTGTTTTTGTAAACTCCATTAAACCACCTAATAATATATTACTTACTATAGTGTTAACTAAATCCATTAGCAAAAGACCGATCTTAAATTTTCAGAGATGTCGTGTTAGAGGTCGCTCGGGTAAGGTTTCGGGCTCGTTTAGATCTAGCTAGTAGCCAGTGAACAAAGAAGCTAGTGGAACATTAGTTTTGTGAGAGTACTTACTATAAATTTGAACAGGTTTCATAACGATAGATACTGTATTTTATATGGAGATAAATTACATTATCAATTAAATACAGACAAACAGAAGCGGTGGAGGACTTTGTTTTATGATACATACGTATTGATTACATAAAACAATGATTCGTTTGGACCTCATATTATAAGTATATTGATAAAACCATTAAATACAAAATACGATACGTAGCTCTTAACCCAAATAATGAGTTGTCAATAATAAATACTCATGTAGGTAGGTACAGTTAACGACACAAAAGTGACTCACACACACTTAACACTTAACTAATTTGCAAATAATCTCTATGCATTGAAACCCATCAAAATTTTTTCACGATCCTCTGTAAACTACTTTTGTCACTGATTTTACCTGGTAAGTTTGTGTACTGTTTCATTTACCCAGTAGCGTTCGTATGTAAACTGGTTCGAAAAAAAGTTCTACTTTACAAAAGATGTTCACTTCTTTTTACTGACTCTTAGCAATTAAAGCGAACGCTAGCGTAATTATAGGATCGCGTGCATACTTCTTTAAGGTAAATTGAGAAGGAAGGAAGCTCTCATTGCCATCATTGCGGCACCGGAACGACTTAGAAGTGCATTACCGTAAACTTGTCCTTTTTCACATAGATTCGTACCTGAATATTATCTGCACAACTTACCTACCTGTGTAATAAATCAAATGTAAAACGTACCTGCAATCTGGAGAGAACAGAGGGTATTCTCTCATAAAATATGTTCATAATTGGGTATCAGTCTAGTCTCATCTCAATCTCATCTCCCTAATGTCAAAAGAAGGTATTCTCGTACCCAAAATGTTTCCAGAAATACAGATCGATCTGAAATCTAGTCCAAAACAATCTCCTACATACATACTCGTATATTTGTAAACAGTAAACGATATTTCATAGTTATATATTACGATAATTTTTCTAGTTTGACTCGTTCTAATTACTATGCCATCTTTCTGTCTAGTAGATCTAAACGAACTCGAACTTGAGTTCCATCTACGTCAAATGTCCTACCTTTGTCCTGTTGAAGGTGTAACGTTGGTTTCGCCTCACGTTTTTATAACTGCTGTTTCTAAAATAACTATGATATCAATGTCATCGTTATTTTTGTAGGAAATCTTTGGTGTCTTCAATTTATTACAACATAGAATTACCACTTTAAGGTGTCAAAAAAAAATTAAAAACACTGACAGCTTCAGACAAGGAAAATTAAAAAAAAAAATGTTTACATGTATATTTTAACTAATTTGTATTTTCTTTTGTTGCAGAGGGACGACCGGTCACTTCTAGCGCAGTTCTTCTTCGCCGATGACGCCCTTAACATGGTCGCGGCGGAGTTGGACTCGTTTGATGGCCGGAAAGACCCAGAAAGGTGTTCCACTCTCGTTAACCAGCTTAGGCACGCACAGGTGAGATTCTGCATAAAAAATCTAAATTATAAGCGCCCATCAACAATTGCAGATGTAGGTATCGTAGCACTATGTCTTACGATAGCAACAGTTTATTTATGGTCTATTGCCACCTTCGAACAGGTATTGGGCTCACGAACTAGTACTGTAATAGACATCACTGCTCACCAATTGCTAAAACGACAGCAGTGAAAAACACACGACGGATAATTTAAATGTACGATATCAGTCTGACAGCACTCAACACTTAATTAACTAAAAAAGGTAGTATTGAGTGCTATCTTTTTAAATTAATTTAGGCCCAATTGGAATGTCTGTATTTCGACATTATTTCGTCACGCAACAGACGTTTATAGTCGTTGGATATTGACAGTAGGTATATTTTTAGTAAATGACAATGTTTGTTGCACTATTGAAATTACATCATCAGCTAGCTTATTGCAGTCCACTGTTAGACCAAGGCCTATCCCAATGTGAGCAATAGCAACCGCTAGCTCAGCTACCTCTTTCAGGTCGTTCGATTAACGAGTTCCATTATTGCAAGGAATTCCAACGATGGTGTTACCCGTTTCATTATAATGCATGGTGAAATGTAGGTGTTAATTCGCCTCTGTCTAGCCCTCCGGCGATAGAGGCGTGCTACATTTATTATAATTGATTCGCCATGAAGTATAAAAGTCCTCTTTGGATAAATGCGTAAAGCTACTTTTACCGGTTTGAGTGTAAGTTGAAAGACTGTCATCATACCTACATTAACTAATTTCGTTGTGGGATTGCCGTATATTATCCATAATGCTGTTGACCTCGAAATATCTTTTGAGGCCACGTGAAATGGTATTGTTTGTGTTATGTGGGTATCAATCACGTGTTGCGTGTTAAATGACATTCACTACTTTTTGTATCCGAGTAAAAAAAAAGAAACTAGAACAGCCATTGCTCGATTAAACTTTGAAATTTTTTTCTACCAATTTTATCAAGAATTTTTAAATTCCTAAAGTTATGAAATTAAAAAGTGACAAAATCATCGACAAAATAGATGCTTGATGAACAAAAGAACTTACGTGAGCAAACTGACGAATTAATATCGGTCATAAAGAGCATAGGGTTTTTTTTAACCACGGGTTGCCAATTTAATAAGTTTCGTCCATACTTGGGTCGCCATGCAGGGCCAATAAAACGACAGATTAAAAACTTGTTGCATTTGTGCTGTGACAATTAGCTGATACAATAATGCTTTTGTATCAGGGTCCTATGTAACATTCTAATTACAAGGTGCAATTATATCATAATATACCTGACTCATTATAAGTGTAGTTTAGAGGTTAACTTATAATAAAGACGACCTGCAATAAAACTACGTAATGGCTTTAATAACAAGGAAGTTAAGAAAATATCAATCATGTAAAAGTTATCTTTTAACTCCACAAGAGACAGCAATAATAATAAACCAAAAGAAATGCCCATGTCAAGATATGGATCCATAACAATCTCCCTCTTCCCTTAAGTTCCATTAGTGTGCGCAAATGATACCTTGGATACCTTGAAATTTTAATAGATCACGGTTACCTTATCATAAGTTAAAAATACATGACATTTCATTTGGAAAAGTTATGCCCACTACTGGTCACACTGAATTTTAAATACAATGGTTATAGTACACGTTGTGGATACCTGTTAGGTCATTCATAACATAACATTGTTTTTAATTCTCTATGATAAAATACTGATATACGCCTGGGTGAGCTCACATGTGGTCGTTTGTTGATAAATGCAATAAAATGTAGGTATTTAGTACTGTATTCAATGAATGGTTACTCTGTATCAGTAATAATACTTATGTTATTTTATACTTAAAAGGAAGTAGTACCTACTGGAGTCTTGATCATTCATAAAGTAAATATAATAAATACGTTTTGTAAGATAATAGCTTTTATACCTATTTTATGATAATTGTATCACAGTGTTGAATATATCTTTGGTTATCACTGGTGTAATCAAGATGCACGTCTAGTTTAACTAAATGCGTAGGTATTAGATAAATTATACGATACGGTTCTTTATTTTCATCACGTACTTTCAGTTTATTTATTTATGAAGTTATTATCGCGGTAAGTTATTATCCTGTGTGGTGAATAAGCAAGTACCTTCATAATGCAAAGCAGAAGCATAGTTGGTGGAAACACGCATTAGCGAGGAAGTCTTTGTTCTTTGCCGAGCTTGTGTGCTACTCTGCGCCTGATGTTGACACCTGTCAACTTAAGGGATAGCAACTTAAAATTAGATGCTGTATATTTCGCTTCGACCGTGAAGATATCCTAGTACCCAGGTACATACATACCAAACAAAAATATGACCATATATTAACAGTGTGTGTGACTGTGTTGAGTTCTACGCTTAAAAAGTAAACATATCAAGCTAGTCATACTCGTACATATTTACTGCGCATTTTTGGCCACAGATCGCCTACTAGTTTTTTTGGTTCCATGTAATTATAAACTGTATTTGCACCGGACATGGTGTGCAGACGGTATAACACCTTTTAAATGTTTTACCTTTAACTAGTACCAATTACAAATATCGTTGTGCAGCATGCAGAACCACGTTATGAGCGCTCAGAGTTAGCGTACTTTTTTAATTATGATTCATGCGCATTATGCATGTTCGAAGGCCACAGGCTGTCCGCGTAATAATACGCAATGCCATGGTGGAGATACCATTAAAATAAAAGAAATAAGGTGTTTGAAATAAAAACTTGCTTGGCTTTTTGGATGTATAATTTGAAGACTTTAGGATGGATGATGTCTAGAATGACGGCCCATGTCCTCTAGACTTTACCCTTCAATTGACTTAAATATTTAAAAAAAAAGAAAGACGTGTCGGGCTGCTCGGGGAATCCCACGGACTATTTTATGTATAGTCAAATGCTAGGCAATCGGTAAACATAGATAACGTTTTACGGTGAACGTAGGTATGAGTAGGTATATTAAATGTCCTGTCAGTGGAGCAACTAGATAATAAAATTGTTAACTGATGTAACCGGTGTGCCCTACCTCTTAACATGCATTGTATGTGACAGAGCTATTAAGGCATAGAATTCCATTAGTTTCAAAACGATTTGAGACTTCTACACATGTTGAACCCTATGGCAGAAGATGAAGGAAAATATTGGAAAATTATGTGACGAATGGAGTTTCCGCAATTTAGTTTTTTTTTGCTATGGCAAATAAGTTGAATAACATCTAGTTTCATGGTCTGTTGAAATTGTTTGAGGAAACGAATTAAGCGGCAGTTTCTCGCATATTTATGGCAATTAGCACTCAACAGCAGATATTTTGAGATACATGCAATATCTGTCTGCAGAGATTTGTTTTAATACTTTTACATGTCATTATCTGTAAGTATACAAAATGTTTACGGGAATTAACCAGGTCGCCAGGGCCTGTAACCACGACCACGGCCAATGTAACCTTGTCTAAATTCAGGCAGTATCACATTTATAATTGTGGTAAGAGACCATGTTCACATACTTATAATATATAGGTAACATTTATGGTATTGAAATACGGGTACTCTCGCATTTCAGAATTATTGCTGTCTCAAGGGGCTTAACAAAAACGTAATTAATAGGACAAAGTACAACTAGACACATCACTGTCAGAGGATCAATACAAATAATTAATAGCATAAAGTACACCTACACTCAAAACTGTATACGAATAATTGTCTTATAATATACTCGGTGGGCGATTGGGGTGTATGGGCTCCTAGCTCCTACTAACATCTTCCGGGCTCATGTCAACTTCGCTTGCTAGCTGGGACACCTACGGTTTGGTTCACACGGGTTTGGGAACTACGGTGTCCCCGTTTTGCCCTCGGCGAAGGATGCCAGCCCGACCTGCTTTTGCTAGGGTGATAAGCGTCTCCACTCGGCACCTTCAGTTCACGGAGGATGGAGGTTGTTCGTTCAGTGTTCAGAACTGGTTTTTGTATAGCAGTCTAGTTGTAAATATTGACTAGTTGCATCAGCCGTTTTCCTTGTATCATAATTTAAGGAAAAATGTAAACTGTCGTCAGAAACTGACGTGGCTTGTTTATTCATAAACGGGCGCTACTTGCGTTAGTAACCTTAGGTACAAAATGTTTACTCTTCCTCATGTACACGGAAAATAAAATACAAATTACAATTTTCGAAAAGAAATGACATTAAACTGTTGGCCTATTATTACATGGTTCAAATTAGCTTGACTTATAGTTCAAATACCTACATCTCGTCTACAATGAAATTGTCAGAATGTATGTATGTTATTAGGCGGGTCCACACAGAGCGAGCAGCCTCGCGAGGCATTTGCCGCGCGAGGAGACTATCCCCAAACGAGCGCGGCAGCCTCGGTATCATCGCGAGGCTGCCGCGCGCGGCAGGCCCGAGCAGGCCCGAGCCATTCGTTCGTTCAGTTGAGAATACATCATGGCACCACACGTACGTGTTGCGGTGGCAGCTGTTACTTTTATCCTTATAAATAGGATTATAAACAAGAGAAGACAAGAAAACCTTAAACGAAGACGATATTGGATCCAGATTTTATACAAAAACAGATCTTTATTCATATTTTACTTATAATATACTCGAGCGAGGCACGAAACTATATACGCGAGCGTCCAGAGTGCGCGCGGCAAACGACTGAGGCGCCTTTGAGCAAAACAAAAAACCGACACCGAATGGCTCGGGCGCTCGGACGCTCGCCCGCGGCTGCGTGCGCGCTTGCCTCGGCCGAGGCACGTCCACACCAACCGAGCTGCTTCGCGCGGCAAATGCCTCGCGAGGCTGCTCGCTCTGTGTGGACCCGCCTATTGGGTTTTCTGTCAGTAATATTTATATCTATTAACGCACTCTAGGAGTGAGTCACTTATACCGTTTCAGTAGGTATATTATGTGCCAATAAACATGAATGTATAAAAAACATACTCATACCACTATGAAACTACACAATAAAAGAGATTTTGTTCGACTGTCATCGTACTGCCTATTTATTTGTAAGGCTCTCAAATTTACATAACATAATATATAACATAACCTCACGCCTATATCCCCGAAGGGGTAGGCAGAGGTGCTAGCACCCACATTTCGCCAGTTTATGTTTAGGTCCCAATGTAATAGGTAGGTGGTGAGCCTATTGCCATTAACCGGGCACTTATAAACCTGCAATAAATACACATAACTTCGAAAAGCATCGAAAAGTTATTGGTGTGTGCCATGGTGAACCTGGGATCGTACCCGAGACCTCGTCTCAGCAGTCCATTACACAGACCACTAGGCTACCGCGGTTATTTACAAATTTACACAGTAACGATTAGTTTGATTTTAACCTAAATGTAGTTTTAACGCAGTTTCTTTTTGTATCGCTTACCAATCTGCAGCAATGGATATGAGTCATGTATTCAAGTATGATAAACATCTCAATTATGGTCGTCTGTTGACCTGAATTGGTCTGTTATGCAGAGAACTACTATCGAACCCCTTCGGCTGCTTTTATTGATACGTTAATCTATCATTCAAGCGCCAATCCATCCAGTTGCATCCAAAGATCCAGAAGTGCGCTCTTCTGATCCTCGTTCATGTCGGTTCAGCTTGACTTTTACTAGAGCTATATCCGTCTGACATCCGACTGGAAAGTCCGCGGCCAGCTTCATTCGTCTTCCAGGTGTTGTTCTTGACACTTAAGATCGTTGGTAGGTATTTGGTGAAAATCAAGGCCATCCGGGTTTTAATCGTTTTTCTCTATGGTTAGGATAACGGCGATGCTGAGCAGCATTCCAAGTTATTTTGCTCAAGTGTTACGAACGCATTAGGTGTACGATTTAGGGCTCAGTTGCTGATGCATACCAGTTCTATCTCGAACTAAAAGTGAATTAAGTAATTTAACTAAATTTGAATAATTTCTTCACAACTCGTTGCTAGAAAAGGATGTAAAACTTAAGTGGTTCATCTGTAGGAAGGCGAACGGGTCTTTAATGTGTCGGTAAGATGTCTGTTTGTGCTGAATAGTATAATTAGGCACTTCTATCGAAGAAGTTTAAATCATTTAAGGGTGCCTGTGGGTAAAACAATGCTATTCCTCGGTTGTAGATGAAAGTCGTTGTCAAAAATTATAGGACTTAGTACCTACTCGACGTGGCCAGTTGTATTTATTGAGCATTTTTCTTACCTTCGAGGGTTGTGGTATTCATCCTTATATATGGAATCATTATGATTCAGCACTAATTATTCTGAGTCTAGATGGATCTTAATATCCCTAAATTATTTATTTGTTACGACATAGATAATCTTCTTGTGCGAAGGCCTAAAAAATACAGAAATTCTGATGAGTACCCAATAGGTTATTGCAAAACAACTGGCAAAATATTTTAACACGTTAAGCTGCTGGCGTGACATTCTCAACTGTGGAATTTTCAATTATGATAATTCAGTAATTATCCGCAAAAACAAGAGCCTGTTCAGCGGCTGATATTCCTTTATTGCGTCACCATATAATATATGTTCGTTCAGTCTGAGGAAAACTATACTTACAGAAATTCTTTTATGCATTACGGAATTCATATAGGTAATATTAGGTATCTTCAATTGCGCAGTTCCGAAATTGCATTTTAGTGATTTAAATCGCAAAAACTAGATCATAATCATACTAAATTACTTGAACTCACCTTTTCCAAAGTGTTATGGAAGTCTAAAAACAAAAAATGAGGTACACAGCAGCATTATTCTGAAAATTATTTCTAAAAAAAAAGCGATTTCTTCCAATACAATTTGAATGGATTCTGTTGAGTTGAAGTTTACAGGTTTACACTTAGTGCTAATAATAGTACTGAGAATATTTTGTATCAACATACAAAAGTTTAACAAGTTGTTATTAGAGGATGAACGACAGAAATAATATTAGAATGACAGGTGCAACATCCACATGTGCACAGACCATTTTTTGCCTATACCTTGTCTAATTTAGGATGATAATAATGACAGTTCATGTCTATGAAGTATCGTATTTTTTTTTTACAAATTAAACCCATAAAATTATTGTAATTCATAGACAAGCCCCGCCCACTTGTCATAGTGAAGCGTCTTGCAAGAATATAGCACAATTGACTTTACACAAATGAATCGAATGAATCGAATTTAAAATAATTTATTGAAATTATTAAGTACTTATACTACTAAAATTTTTGTGATATATTTAGCTAAATATGATACGAAACATAAATACTATACCATAAAACTTCTCTTTTGTCATCCTGAAGTAAGTTACCTAAAATAATAAAAAGTAAATGTTTTTGTATTTTTGTAACTATCGATTCCATATTCTATGGGAACGATAATCGAAAATCGAATGAACCATTTTCGATTATACTATATGGGGTACCCTACTTGGAGCTGTCAAAATTATCATCCTAGATTAGACAAGGTATAGTCTTGTATCCGTCGTAGCTATTATTTTTTGTTGCATGCCGATCCGTCCGCTCATACAAAAACATGAATCTTTATTCACCAAAAACTGAATCACAGCGTCACCCATCGAGTCCACGTGTTGTAATATTCTCTCTTGGCGCTAAACTAGTAATATGTTTTTAAACAAAAGAAATGTTCGAAAATAGTATATTAATAAACTAATGTAAGTATACTGCGAACTGTCCATTATCTAACAATATGGTTCATACAAAGGTTGTCTGAAAGAGATCGCTGTCTGCGATACAAGCGCATGCATTGATACCATTCATGTAGGTACCTAACGAACACATTGTATGCTCCCGATTGTTGTAAGTAACTTATGTTTTGTGTGCAATAAACAGCATGTAAATGTATTTTTGTGGGTGTGACTAATTTTGGTTCATAAATGCGTATCATAGAATTTGCGACTACATTCCTCCAAACTGTTAAAACAGAAGCAGGGCCTTCCTTAGCGGGATCCAGTTTTATAGACAAAAAATACTGTGTGCCCTTTTTTATCCAGCTAACGCATAATTTGGTCGTTATTGCCCCGCGCTAATAACTCTGGTTGCGTTTGGAAATCGATGTTTGAAACAGCTTGGTTAGAAGTACTTACCAACACTACAAAGTACAAGGTACTCATAATTTGTTATTATTTTAGTACATTTCCTCATAGCAAGTTATTAAAATAAAATTACGGTTAAATTCATCAAACTAATGAAGCATTATCTTTTAATGGTGAATAGTCATCGTTACAGATGTTTATGTAGGTATAACGTATAGCTAGTTTGGAAGATCCCTGATAGGCGGTTTGACGTTTCTATTGATTTCAGTATAATTGGAAGGTTTGACACGCGGCGATGCATACCAATTCATTTGGAACACCTAACCGTAACTACCCCTTTGCATCCGGCAAAGGAGTGGTTACAATCTTTCTAAATATCTAAATCTATTCTAGTCTAATCTTGCTAAATCTAGTTTAGTAAAGATCTGTTGTGAACAGGCTGAACATATATTTAACAGCTGATAGCGAAATGCGTACAGTGGCGTTTTATCTATTCTATGACAGTGCTTTACAAATCGATTATTTATTTATCCAATTAGTGTCCTTGTGATACCGTTGCGTATTTGTATTTGCACGACTCTGCAAACATCTCGAGATACCTGCAGAAGCGCTAAAATTCTGACAGCAAAGTGTTTATTAGGTACTTATTCACGCGAACAGGACTATATAGATCTGAAAAGATTTAGAATATACTAGGTGCAGTGGACACTCTACCTAGTATATAGAAATTTCTATCTAGTATATTCTACACGATACCGTCTACGGCATTAGTTTTCTACGCGCGCATAGGCTAGTCTCATTATATCACTATAGTTCAACTTTCAACCAAAAAAGATGCAAGTAATTTTGTCAAAAGGGTTCAAAGTACGTAGTTGCAGAGGCAGGCCTTAGAAAACATGGATGAAATGCGTAACAGAGGATATGGGAAGGAAGTGAGTGACTGGGGAGATGGCATTCGACAGGAATGTATGAAGAAGAATGACGTTGCGCCAACCTCAAATAATTGGGACAAGGGCAGGTAGATAATGAATATTAAAGTTAAATCTGAAAGCCCTGCAGCAGCCCTGATCAGATGGCCATAGACTTGTATTAACACTCACATTTTGCTAACTATACTCAGTACCTACTAGAGTATAAACAACTTTCGACTCTTTCGAGATCATATACAGCTGTATACAGCGTATCGTGTAGTAGATTTACAATATCGCTAACTCGTATAGAAAGTTCATTATGTCATTCTGTTCGCTACCATTTCTAATAGATACTGGTTTCATTGTTATTCTTATCTCGTTCTTTACTGGTCGATTGGCCCAGTCAAGCAACTTCCAGTAGGATCTAATTTTAATCCGGATAATATATTTAAAGTTCATTCCTATGTCACGCTCCGACAGCGACAGATTACCTACTGCTTGACAAAAAAGAAACCCGACAGTTAAAACACAGTCTGTGTTAATAGCAGCGACGCGCGACGGCTCATTTACAGAAAATAGTTTGTCGAAGAAAAAGTTGCAGCATCAGTAAAATCTACCGAAGTCGGGAATTTATTCCCACACGTTGTGACGGGAAACGTTGCGTAGAGAGAGCCTGAGGCACGAAAGGAACTTCGTTCCGCGCACCTATAGATCATGGCATGATCTCTCCGCCGTGATGGTTTTCTCAAGCGACTACAATATAGGGTTATTCAAGAAGGGCATCAGAAGGTGTTTTCGGAGTGTAACGCCCCTATGTGCTACACTCGCGCCACCTGTTCATTATTTTTTAGCTATAGCGTGCGTGATAACATAGTCCGGATTATGCCTATGTCCTAGTGCTAACAAACGGTCCTTAATTTCGTTATCTGCCTAGTAACAAGTTATGATCAAGTCGATTATGCTCTAGGCATATTGAAATCTAAAAGGTGGCGTTTGGGGACATCCTAATAACGTAGATATTTAACTTCTTGTTTCCGCTTGCCATAAGAGAGTTCCAATCTACTACTTATAATATTATTCATGCACACCATGTTTGTGTTCCATCTAAGTTGGTGCATCATAATGCGTGTCCTTCAATGTCAGATATCAACGCATGATGTAGAACTTCCGTGTTTAGTACTCCATCTTGCCATTTTAACCATCATCATTTTCTATCGTATGATAGAACACACTGACTAACTGCTGCTTCTATAAACCACCATTTTGGTGCGAAGGATATCTAGAATGACGGGCCATATCCTCTGGATTTTACCCTAGCTTTTTGCCATCCAGCGGGGTAAAGCCAACTGAGGTACTGAATATAAAAAAACCTTTTCTTCCTATCATCATTGTCACAGCGTTAGGTACGGTTGTAGTCAAAGCTTGGCTTATCTTGAATTTTGCGACACTTATAGTTCACGGCATCTAAGTTGGCAAGATTTTAGAGTAGTGTGGGAGTGAGCCCCACTACTCCAAAACCTTGCCAAGTTAGATGCTGTAAATTATACTTGTTTGTGGCAAAATGCGTCGCATATGAACAAGTATAGTGTACAGCATCTAACTTGGCAAGGTTTTGGAGTAGTGGGGCCCACACTACTCCAACATCTTGCCAAATTAGATGCCGTGCATTATACTTACTAACCCCGAGAGAAAAGCCTGCACCAGATCTTTGTCCGTTAATCTACACATGTACCGGCTAGCAGGTGAGGTTAGCATGGGTTAATTGTATTATACTGTTATTGGAAATTGCGTGGTTATGGCAAATTAAAAGTTTTCAAGCCCAATGATGTTATTTGCGTGTTCGCTGGTGCTTATTCAGTGGAACGATCACTCTTCTCTATGGGCTTCAGACACGATCTTTTTTGCAAAAACTAAAATTTGTCAATTTAGTTAATTAACCTGGCAACCACCTATTAGAACTTGTGCTAAATATTTCTATTGAGAATTCTCAATCTGAAAATTTTATGAAAGAAGTGAGTAAAAGACTGACTTTTATGAGTCTATAACACGTCATTTCTGAAGCGAAAAGGGAATAAAATATAGGGCAAATGTGAATGAACACACAAACGGTAGAACATAATGATAAATGTAATATTTACAGATCCTAAAACTCCAAGTAGGATTCTTGCTAATCCCTTCAATTTATACATTGTTAGGAGTGTGCGCTTTGGTAGTTGGTTAGTACCAACTATTATTTTATCCTATAATAATAATAATAATACCTAAATCTCTTTATTGTACACCAAGGACATAAGAAAAAAAAGAAACACATGTTGTATGTAGGTGTACATTTAGTTATATATAGGAACTAATATAATTATAATAAAAACCTTCATATAAATAGTATCAACAGTCAATACTCTGTGGCTGATCTAAGAATCTTCAACCTGTTGATTGCAAGCTCATTCGCTAACTACGTTACCGCGGCTTCGTTTAAAGACTCGTGCCAAATGACATGCTTGACACATATCACATTCGTGGAAAATAACATTAAATTAGTTCAACAATAGGAACGTAATTAACTAGTTTATATGCGTATTACCTAAATATCAACAAAGACCACGTGATATGAACATTATTTGTAAATGTATTGTTATCTGTGAGTGCACGTTCTAATTTAGTTATTTGGTTATGTACATGTTTATGGAAAATTTGTTAGAATAATATAGAAAAAGTTTCTTTGTTCTTGTACCATACGTGGTAGACTTTCTTGCCCAAAAGTCGCTCCCTACTCGACAATAGACGCGCTATTTAAGACATCTTAGCGATAATCTATTGTTAGTTTTGTGTTTCATCATCATCGTCATCCTAGCTTGTGTGTCCCGATTGCTTCCGAGACCTAAGAGCCCAGGATCCGCTTTCCTGCTTGTAGTGATATCAATATTTCGTACGATTTAAGGTGAGTATCATCCTTTACTGTTTTCATGTTTTTTCTCTTTCACTTCCATTCTGAAGAATATGCAAGTTACATAAATGGCAAGCGACCATGCCACGGCTATAGAATGTAAAATTCGCCTCAATATATAATATTCTAACCGTTAATAATCCATATAAGAATACGCGAATCGAATTTGAACTTCTAAAGAATTTAATACTCGTACATGAACGTATTATAAGAATTTCTTATAGAGAAGGCGTACGTTGTTGTACCAAAACAAAAGACGATTCTTTTGATGTCATTACCCTATAGCACTACTGGACATCATACGCTCCAGAGCACATTCAACACACAAATGCTATACTTACTGCCTCTTTCTTTCGGTTACCTACTTGGATCGTTTACGGTATCATTGTTATGTGGACATTAAACTGGTCACTTTGTCTCATTGCTTGAGTCAATGTACAAAGTTTATCTTTTAGTCGCTTTACACTATATTTATATTTACAAAACGACCTGATGTAGGAAGGATGTTTGGATGGATGTTATACAATACCACCAGAACGATGCTAGATGAAAATTGGCACAGAGAAACTGGTTTTTATCCCGGGAATAGATTCTTGTAAGTTGCGAGAATGGGATGTGTATTTAAACGTTGGATTATCGGGCAATTTCTACTTCGTATTATATTACACACTAAAGGCAAAAATAAGATTACTGTGTTAATGATATAAAACCATTTTTACCGGAATTTATCGCAATATATTACGTGTTCCCGACGTTTCGGAACAGTATTAATAATAAATAACACTATGTATATTACTTCCGTTTAGAATACTTTTTTTGAAAGAGTAATAATCGCGTTAACTTTCGATAATATCGTGTAATAGTGTTAGTTGAATTTCGCGAACATGTATTCTTTATGTAACTAGTTACATAGGTATTAGGTAGCTATCGTATAATACAATTCAGTCCAAGCGTTGGTTTTAGTAAGTACTAGAAACATTTATTGAGATTACTAACTGTTGTCTGCGGCTTCGCCCGTGTGAAATTCTGTTCCCATTCCCCCTTCCTCTGGGAACCTATTCCAGGGATAAAAAGTAGCATATGTGTTAATCCAGGCTATCATTAAATTAGGAGATTGTATGAAATCCTTAAATCTGAGGTCCGTCACTTTGACAATCTGACATGAATCTCTACTTTGTGTTGTTCGTAATAATATATGTACAAACGTAAGTAATGTCTAGGGAATAATTCACGTGTATTCATAATTTATGTAACATTAGTCCTGTTAACGTGACGGCACGCGTGACCAGCCGTGACCTTCCAGTTGATAGCCTAACGACTAGGTCGACCTGCCCGACGCGACGTCTAGCGTTGTTTATGCGTAGTAATTAGTGACAAACTGTCACTATGCTTAGGTACTTCCAAGAACATTAGAAATTTCCTCGTTGGTACTTCTTTTATTTTTGCTACTGCCACCTACGTAGTATAAAAAAAAACTAAAATGTTTATACTCGCGCTTATTCGAAGAGTAGACAGGAGATGTGTTAACATGCTAGGTAATACTGTCAGCTGGTTTTGGTGCCACGTAATATGCGTCGAGCTTATGTATACAGCCTCAACAGAGTAGGTACTTTATCCAAGCTGCTACTACAGCTGCTACTGAAACTATAATAATGAGTACAACTTATGCGTGTATTGAAATTCCTTGTCCGCAATGCAACAGGCTGCACTACACAACTTTTTCGAATGTAAGGAACTTACTTTACCGCATATATAGCTATAGTGGAGTCAATTTAATAGGCCAGATTTGACAATTCATCAAAATTCAACATCGCAACCTTTTACGCGACGCGCCGCGGTGGGCATCAAATTATATATTTTTCGTTTTGTTAGAACTGCACAATTGCTTAACTTTTTTCAATTACTATTACATACATACATATTCACAAATAAACCATTCTAAACATAATAAACAATTTCTGATTTATAGAACTGAACGTCATTACCTTGTCATTACAATGTTGTGTCAGTTAATCCTTTTTCTTTTTAAATATTAGGCATGTTACTCTAAAAATCGAAAGCTGATAAGTAGAATCGAATCCAATGATTACTTGTGAAGAAATATCATCATAAAATTAATAACCACGTTGTGACAAAAAAATTACTGATTGCATTTTTTGCATTAGTATCGATCACCAATCATCCCCCAATAGTTATTTTGTAAATATATTCAATGAACAGAATTGACCTCTCTACAGTTTTATTATAAGTATAGATCATGTACTTGTCTTATTTTGCTCCTTAAATTTACGAAAGAAAAAATAATAATGAGACAGGGATTCACCTGAGGATTTTAAAAATTCACATTATCTTTCAAGTCCGTATCGATTCATTCGTTTTAATCGACCTTTTTTAACAGGTCACCTCATTATGAATATAAAACTGACAAACGTCAAATGTGGCCTATTAAATTGACTCAACTATAGTTTATTGAATCCTTTGGGTGCGATAGTTAGAGGAAATTGAATGCATCAAACTTTCTATACCTAGGGTTGGCAACTCTTCAATATTAGGTATAACTTTCTCAGCCACGTCACGTCTTAGTATCCTATCGTAGAGTTCACTAGAGCATTGACTGGTACATTTGTGCCAAGTGTGCTTTCAACGTTTATTTTCCTACCAAAAATTTCACCCACTGCTCTATGATTCACTTTTGTATTTACGTATGTACAAACAAAAAGTGCTCGGGTGTTCAAACTATGTACCTACCTATCGACGCGTTCGGTTCGCTCCCATCTGAGAGTGCAATGTTCTGAAAGAGTTTGTGCTGATTCGAGGCCAAATTGTAACGAATTTCGCATAAATCTCTAAAGGAATGTTTTATTGTTTGCTTTTCTTCTATCTATGCATTCATATATAGAAACACATACCAATCATCCGATTGCCATAACACTATGGTAGACTCAAAAAATGGATTTGATTGAATAGAAAATTAAAATATTCTAAAACGTTTTTAAGAAATCGTATATCTTGTTAAGGGCATGTAGGTAGGATGTATGGTGATTGTATGAGAACATAACAACCAAAGAAAAGATAAATAATTTCCTTGAAAGAGAATATAAAGCCATATTGGAATAGATCACTCGATGACCTTTCGGTAGGAATGGAAGAAGAAAACTAATTGCGCCGACCCCGATGGACTGGGAGTATGTCACGCAAATTATAAACGATGAATCATGACTATGTCACTGACTGGAAATACACACAAAACAGTAGGTTACTAATACACATATAAATTATGCAGCTTGCCTGTGTTGAATTTTCTGTTATTCCACTTTTCGGAATAAAAAGTAGATAAGAGTCCACGTAAAAAAGGTTTTTATGAAAAACAACAACACTCTTCTATATTCAAGGTGATCGGTCAAACGGTGTTGGTGTTTATTGATTTCAAATGTTTGGGTAAATAATATTTAAATATTAATGTTATTTACGCCTCTACTTTGATGATGTTGTTGCCAATAGAAATCAAGTGCGTCACCCTTCGTGTGCGATTCTGACTTGCACTTAACCAGTTTCATCTATACTAATATTATAAAGAGGTAAAGTTTGTGTGTTTGTTAAATTGTAAGGGGTAATCTCGGGATCTACTGAACCGATTTTAAAAATTCTTTCACCAATAGAAATTTTTATTGGGAAACTGGAATTTACACCCGGGTGAAGCCGGGTCCCTGGTCGCTAGTTTACCTATAAGTTTGATATAAACGTATTCATTATCCACCTTATCTCATTTCCAGGATCGCGTGCTGAACATCACAAGTCAGATCATGGACCAGTTATTGGGCGATGAACGTGTGGCTCGTGGCTTCCGCGTCAAGTTTCCAGAGGACGTGTTGCAAGATAACCTTGCTGGTCAACTTTGGTTCGGAGCTGAGGTTGGTACCGTCTATCACAATCATTTGAAAAGATCCGTATACTTTCTTGTACTCAAACCAACAAGGGGTTTACTGGTGGGTCTTTCCAACTGTACAAATAGGAGTATAATTCACGGCATCTAACTTAGCAAGGTTTTGGAGTTGTGTGGGCCCCACTACTCTAAAACCTTGCTAAGTTAGATGCTGTACACTATACTTGTTTATATGCGACGCATTTTACCACAAACAAGTATAGTATACAGCATCTAACTTGGCAAGGTTTTGGTTTGGAGTAGTGGGGCCCACACTACTCCAAAATCTTGCCAAGTCAGATGCCGGGAATTATAAGGGAAGAGGAAGGTTTAACGAGGGGGGAAATTCCAACCCCACCTACTTCCTGACTGACGATTAGTAAAATGGTTCATACAACTTAAAAAAAATTAAGGTCTCCACAATTTAAAAAATAATTTTCAATTGTATAGAGGCACTCATGTATGTACAGGGTCCTAGTTGTACCCTGTGGGTATAGGTAAAGACCGGTTATACAGAAGGTTAACGAAATATTATAATAAGATTGAATTATGATTATGACTCATATGGCCCTCCTAATGGACACTATAAACTTAACACAAGAAGAATAAGACCGCAGGGCCTAGTATATGGGTAATAAATAAATTACCTGATAAGTATTTTCGTAAACATGTATCATCACTTTGTCACTTTTCACACATTTGGGTTATTGACCTCTCTAACTAAATAGATACAGAAAACAATGATTATGACTAATCATTGTAACACTTACTATGGCATAGTATATTGATCGTGGTTGTACGCACAAATCGTTTCAGCAATACGTTCATTATGCGTACAGCTAAGGAGTGGAATGCCCTTTTTTTTACGTGCGGTAATCCTCATGGATACCCACCACGCGGCCAGCGGGGCAGGTAATGTCGGACTCTTACCGACTGAAACCGCACGCCCACTAGGGTCTTCTGACGCCAGGGTGTAAGGTGACCCAAAGAGCATTTCCCTCGCACCCCGGCTTGACTCGGGCCATCTCCGGCTTCGAGATGGCCCCCTCGAGTTTGGGAACCACGGTGTTCCCGTCATGCCCCCGGAATAGGGGAAAAAGCTAGGATTATATTAAGCCTAGCTAGATAATTCTCAAGCATGCTGTGTGCTTGACTGTCTTGTGACCTTCATAGGCTAACTCTAATCACATTATATCTCATGATAATTATGTATTTCTCTTAAATTCCCATATTTTGAAATATTATATCTCATGATAATTATGTATTTCTCTTAAATTCCCATATTTTGAAATATGAACATCCGATGTGTTCCAAGGTTAATTTGTAGTTTCGCAATGTTAACCATCAAGTGGAACAGTGGAAGACCTTATGTGTAATATGTGTATCCGATTAATTATACACATTTGTTCTCGATGGTGTGTTAAGTTTGCCAAAATAGACTCTATCACTGTACATTACGGTTAAGCTAAGCGATTCTTTAATTATCTCCTTAAACAATGTATCAATTATATCTTAGGGATTAGGCTGTCTCGATTCGGGAAGTAATTAATTTGCACGTTACGTAGCAGTATATTTTGTAGTAGGTGAGACTAGCGAGAATATCTTAACATTTTCTCATTCAAATAACATGTAGGCACTAGATGAGTTATTTACAGAAAATTTATCATAAGATAAGATTTTTTCAAAACCTTTACTTTAATGTGTTACAACTTATAATTCCAGCTTGGTACTATCACGACTTCATGCAAGCCTAAATCTTGAATACTTGAGGTGATGGTTGTCGCAGCACTTGTGGGACTAGTGGGTATTGGCGTAGTAACCAATATCTACGCTTTGTCATGCAGTGCTGCGACGATAATCACCTCTTCTTTCACGAGGTCGTCAAGTTGAGGGCCACCATTATGTCACTGTCGGTGTATGTAATGGGGACCCCCTTCCTGAGACTTTGCCTTAGCTTACCATAAGGTTAGGTGAAGTCATATTATGACGTGAACGATACATTTGGTCACTATTAAATTGTTTTAAGGACCCAGAAACATGTGTATCGTTCTTGAATACGATATATTTTTGCTGACACTAGGATGCAAAGACAGAAATTCACCCCTAAATTTGCTTTTGTAATTATTACAGTGTCTGGCCGCCGGTTCTTCAATAATGAACCGCGAAGAAGAATCGGCAGCGATGCGGCCGCTTGCGAAGGCTCTCACTCGTAGTCTAGAGACCGTGCGCTCTTTGCTCCGGGAGCAGTGCTTGAGACCAAGGGGCATGGCGCTGTCGCAGCACGACGATATGCTGCACGAGAGCTTGAGGATATTTGACAGGTTGGTCACAATTATTTCTAGACATGGTGTGGGTTCTAGGATTTTGACTACACTATTTTTTCTTGCGTGCGGAAATTCCATCGGATACCTTCCGCCGTCCAGTGGGGCTGATTATGTTAGACTCAAACCGACTAAAACCGCACGCCGTCTCGGGTCTTCAGGTACCCAAAAGTCACTATACCTGGGCACCTGAAGAACCACATCCTAATCCAACATAAATTAAGTACATGTTTGTTTTGTTATTACAGACTGTTTGCTGAATTTGAGCTATGCTACGTCAGCGCCATGGTGAACGTGAAAACGCCTCACGAGTTTGAAGCTCAACAACTAATTTGCGTGCTCTTCTCTGAGAGTCTTCGTAGAGCACTCAAACAAAATTTACTCATTCAGGAACAGGTCAGTAGTTAAATCATTTAAAAAAATGAAAGTAAATACTTCTCCACCAAAAAAAAAAATACAAAAAAAAACATTTTTTTAAGTATTTTAATGATAAGCTATGTAGATCTATCTGGGGCTTGATTCAGTATAATTAGGTTTTTGAAACGTATAGTTTCAAAGCTTATGAAAATTTAAAGACATTAATTTTTCAAAATCTAATTGAAAATAAATCAATACAGATTTTAGACATTTGCTAACCTAATAAAAGCGTAGGTACACTTTTGTTTGATAGATCATATCAAATAGCAGTTTACTAATCTAATCGATCGGAATCACGCGTTTTGAAAACGTAGTGTTACTGAATCGGGCACCTGTTCAGATATTTAAATGTTATAGTGGGTTACAGATAATCACAAATACCCAAAAAAGTGTAATAAGGAAAAGTCATTATAGGAAATTAAATAATCCCAGGAATGAGTACCTATGTGGAATTTGCGTATTTGAAATTAAAAGTGTTTGCCTTACTTCCTTCTGTTTACATTACAGGTGGACTCATATGACCCCGCTTTGATGTTCGCCGTCCCCCGGCTGGCTATTGTCAGCGGACTTCTGATATATTCAAGCGGACCCCTCAGCATCGACAAGCCACCAGGTGATTATAACTTATTATTCAAACCTAAATATAAAAAACCGAGGCGATGTCAAACAAGTTATTATTTTTTTATACAAAAAAGTTGATTTTAATCGTCACACCCAAGTAGCTGTATGGCTAAAAAACGTTTAAACCCTCGTTTAACACGTTACGAGTAGGTATGAATCGTATGCGCTCTACCCCGCACGATTGATCTGTCTAAACGACTCGACAAAGCTATGTTTAAGTTCTTTATTTATTGAATTTATGATACATATAATCAATATAATATGCAATACGTATTACAATTATGTAAGGACAAAGATAGACTACGATCTGCTGTCTCTGCCTACCCCGGAGGAAAAAGGGCGTGAGTGTAATTATATACGATGTTTGTTACAGAGGAGATGTCGGACATGTTCCGTCCGTTCCGCACGCTGCTGCACAAGATCCGCTCGCTGCTGTGGACGCTGGACCGGCGCGAGCTGGTCGCCCTGGAGCGCCTGCTGTGCACCAACGAGGACATCTCCAACTTAGCGGCGCTGGATCTGCCTGTTGGTATGTACCCCACAGGAGCTGGTAATCACATTTTTTTTGTACGGAGATCCCCAAGGATACAATTCTGTCGACTTGAACCGACTATAACGCACGCAAAAGGCATCTCCATCGCACCTCAACTAACTCTAGGCCATCTCCGGCTTCGGTATCACAGCATCCCCATCTTACCACCTACGGAAAAATGAATGAGTGCCGTGTGTTCTCCAATATAACATGATTATTTATTTTTACGCGTAACCAAGTATTAAACAAAAATTGTAAATAGTACTTAAAATTTTAATTACAGATCCCGAATCCTCAAACGACTGGTCGTGTCCGTACCCGGACATAGGAGAGTTCGTGTCGAGATTCTACGCCGATCATGCTCACTGCCGGGAACTGTACACACAGCAAAGGTAATACCGTCAAAAGTCTTGCATAAATCTGCAGTACTAATTTGTACCTACCCGTAATGAATGCTACAAATCTTTATATGGCAACTTATAAGACGACTACTACCCGTTCGCGCTAAGTTTGCCGCTGTCAAATGACGTCGGTATAGCGTTGTCTCACTGGAACTAGAACTGAGTGAGTGAGACAACGGTAAATGAGTGACAGTTGGCAGCGGCAAACTTAGCGTGAACGAGTAGTACTTAACGTGGTCGATAAGACACGCAGGAGTTTCGATATGTTAAGAATGGACGCTCACTCTAAAACCAACCAGGGGTATTATTCTGTTTGACATTAATTCTAATCACAGTCGAAATGAGAAAAATAGTGAAATTCAATTGGTTAACATAAAAGCAAGAAAACTAAACCAACTTAAATATGTCGGCTAATACGAACGTACGTAACGCACAGTTACGTCTCAGTTGGTCAATCAGAATAAGGGGCCTGGCTAATATACTGAACGTTGCAATGTGCTAACCTACTTAGTTACCATTTAGCCACGAGCTCCTTAGTAAAAGTTGTAAATTAAAAAAATAACCTTTTGTTTTTTTACAGTTCAAGTGACCCAGTAATAACGGACGGCGATTACCTTCCTGACAACATCGAAGTGATGACCCCCATCATTGACGGCCTAAGACGTTTGAGCGAGGGCGTAGAGGACGTTGACCCTCACGATTCAGAACACGAAACTATCAAGACGTCATCACGAAACTACTCCGACACTACAAGTACAGACACATTCCAAACCAACGACAGTAGAGATTACATCGAAAGATCTCGAAAAACAAGCAAAACTGAAACAAACAACGACTTGTCTTCGCTACGAAACCTCTCCACAAACGGCCTCATGATGTTCGACCCATTGGTCATCAACGCTGTGTCGTCCAACGACGTCAATAGGCAGATGCCCGACCACGATCTCGTGACGTCACTCAACGAACAAGTCACGGAAATTGCCGATCGCTTATCGTCGATAGCCGTCAGCGACGTTGAAATCATTGATCACAATCAAATGCACTCTTTTTCCACTAATGACGTACCGACGTTAATAGCTACGGATGATACCGAAGCGTATGGTTTCTCAGGCCCGAGAAACGAACAACTGAGTTGTATGCCTTCAACTAGCCACGGTTATTTAATACCTAACGCTATTAGCCATGAGCCTGTCGTGTTATCGTCCCTATCACACAACAGCTCGACCGTATTCAACCAAGACGAAGAGTCTGCCAATGATATCAACGGCGCAATACTGAACGCTGATCTCCCGCTTATAATTCCAGACAATATTGATGCGGATATTGTAAATACTAATATATCTATAGCTAACGCTAATTTAAGTTCCCTGCTGCTGACCAATGAGGAGTATAATAATTATGTAGGAAACGAAAATGCTGATGGTGACACCTCAAGTTTCCACTCGGCTAAAATGACTTTAGACAGAGACGATGAAAGGGTTAAATTTATGTTAGGGTACGAAAGTGAGCACGAATCCCCGGTCGACTCGGGCGTCAGTACTGAAAATACTAGTTTAGATAGATCGCCCGACACCGAGGGTAAAGACATAAAAGAATTAAAAGACAATCACTTCATGCAACAAAACAGGGTATTAAAGAGTCCGGAGTCCGAAACAGATGACACCAAACACACCAAAAATACTTTAGAAAGTTCCTTTTCCGATGTAAATATTGAAAGTGTAAATATATCTTACGTAGAAGATGACAGTAGCAAGAATGAAGCTGGCTCTTCTTCCAGTATAGTGGATAAGGTTTTAAATAGGTTAAGTTCTGACGAGGAAGGGTTGAACGAGGCTTCTAATGTGAACGAAGCACGGCGTGTGTTGCAAGATTGGGGTGCGAATGCGGGAGATGAGGAGTATAGGACGTTAGATGAAGTGATTACAGAGTTAAGAAGGCATAGAGAAGCCGATAAGAAGATTAGTTCGCTAGTGGATGAAGACAATAATGTTAGTTCTAACACGGATGTGGGCGCCAGCGCTCAGAGTAGTAGCCGACCGAAGAAAACGAGAAAATCTGCTACTAAGAGTAAAAAGAAGAAGAATAAAATATGGTCTCCTGGTATGGTGATATTGGATAATCGATCGACGCAAAATCAAAATAGTCCACTTAGATTGAACTTGGATCATTTTGTTGATGAAGGGTAAGTTATATTTTTCCCAATTGTTTCATGACCGCCATTTGGTTTAGTACCGTAAAATGGGGTTAAAGGGATCATGGGGTGAACAGAGATAAAATGGTTTTTAGAAAATTTTGGACAATTTCATAATAAAAATTCAAGTAACTAACTAGATATTTGATTCTGATCATTATTGCAATGAAATACTTTAAAGTTTGCATAAAAGAAAAAAAAAACTATAAAATCCGTTATACCATTTTATTCCTGTTCACCCTTTGATCCCTATTCACTCCATTTTATCCATTCTTTGTTTTACACAGTATGCCAATTACATAATTATTCCTATATATTTAATGAAGCTATTGCCGTTATCATCTATCAAAATGATTCCAAATTATGTGTTGGTACTTAAAATTTTATTAGAAATAAATTCAATACATTATATCCACCCCAAAATTTATGTCCTTACGTTGTGATGGATGTAATCAACCCACCACAGTCGCCTAAAAGGGTCAATACGTCAGTTAGAAGTTTAAAATTACTCATCGTCATTCTCTGAACCTTTTTCCCAACTCAGTTGGGGTCGGCTTTCCAGTCTAACTGTGATGCGGCTGAACTTCGATATTTTCCGTGGAGCGACTGCCATCTGACCTCCACAACCAATGGTCATTATCACCAATGGCGATATCGAAGTACCAAGTTAGACTGGTTGGACTTTGTGGGCTCCAACGACCCGTAACGACTGCCATAGATGTTTGTATGGCAACCGGGACCGACGGCTTAACGTGCTCTCCGAAGCACCACAGTCGTGATAATCGTCAAGAATGGCACTAAACATTGTGTGTATAGTAGGTACTTTTATGTTTTCAGCAGTAGCAGATGTAGTACATCAGAGTGCGCAGACGATGAGCAAATAGCTTTAGCGTTGCAAGCGCAGGAGCTGGCAGCCAGACACCAAGCACGTGGCAAGTTCAAGTAAGACGACATTTATTTATAGTCTTGATTGAATGCGAAGCACCTACTTTCCTGATGCTTAGGTCCTACCGTCTGCAGTCAAGACGACCTTAACAAGGCCACTGATAGCGCGGTCAAGATGGCAGAATTCTACGCCCGAATAATTTCGTTGACATTGACACGAAAGAAGAAGTCGCGATAATAGACTTATATACTGGTCACCGGAAAAAAACATTTTGACCCTTATAATACAACTCATTTCACGCCGTTACTTAAATAGAGTTGAATTTATTTGGGACGTCGGTATTGGCGTTTTTTGACTATGTCACTGGTTCTAATCAACCGATTGTTAAGTCTGACCAAAACCGTTCAAACAAAAAAAAATAGCATCCAAATCTGTTCAGTATTTTTTGCATCCATCGTGTATAAACACAAGAATTCCAAAAATATATTTGTGTTCAGAATCGTTCATACAACAACATAACCTAAGTATGTTTTTTAAATATTTCCAATGTATAGACACAGATTTTGGAGTAGTGTGGACCCCACTACTCCAAAACCTTGCCAAGTTAGATGCCGTACACTATACTTGTTTCTAGGCGACGCATTTTGCCACAAACAAGTATAGTGTACGACATCTAACTTGGCAAGGTTTTGGAGTAGTGGGGCCCACACTACTCCAAAATCTTGCCAAGTTAGATGCCGTGCACTGTACTTTACAGTTTTCTAATAGTATAGAGTTGAATAAAGATTTCCATCGATATTTTATGGTGCCACTAATTCACAGATCGAGTCAAGACCTGATCCACCGTCTGTTCGTATGCATCGCGGGGGTTGCGGATCAGTTGCAAACCAACTTCGCGGCGGATCTACGCAACATTCTCAAGTCCGTTTTCCTTATGAACCAATCGTGCGATCCGGAACCGGAACCGCAACCTGAGAAAACTCCGGCGATTGAGTATGAACCGACTGAAGATCAAGTTATACAGAATGGTTAGTAATTTACTGTTTCAATCTTGCGATCAGTACATGTGCAAACGGTGCTAAGAATATTCTATCAGAAACCAAGCAGTTTGGTACCATCAAACGGGTGAATAGGGATAAAATGGTCATTAATTTGTTACATAACTTCTTATAGAAATTTTTAAGTATTTAACCGGATATTCGATGATTCGACGTGGAAGTGGTTTATAGTTTCGCACAGAAGATAATTACTGCAAAATTTAACTGACCATTTTATCCCTATTCACTCCGTTTGACTGTACCTCTTTTCTTTGCTCCACCATAATGGCTTGGTATTCTTTATCAGCATACGTGTTTCCTTCCTCCTACAGTCCCGGCTCCTTTAAGCGGGGCGTGAAAAAGTATTAGATAACGCTATCAAGCTGAGGACCATCATTGTGGGACTATCGGTGTATATAAGAGTGACTCCTATTTCGGAGATTTTGCCTTTAGCCTACCTTACCGTAAGATGAAGTCATAATAAAATATAGACGTGGCACGCGTGTCACTGGTATGCGTTGGTTCGCAAGGTTTGCATAGTTAGTATAGAGCGAGAGAGAGATTATCTGAAGTTTTTCTTAAGTCAGTTTGTTTGATTCAAAATACGAATCGCCGTAAATATTCCTTTATCTATAGCAAAGAAATCTCTAACACGAACTAGTAAGGTGTATTTTCGTTTTGCAGTATGCATAATTTAGGCTAATTTGGTATAGAAGATATGCGACAAATCAAAACATTTGTTCACTAGTAGTGCAATGTATTATTAACTGGTTGTATGTGTGAGTTTGGCGACAGCGGTTCCCCTTATGAATAAGTAGTATCACACTTCCATTGTAGTAGGTATTCTTTATTCCGTGGACGTGTCCAATATAGAAAAAAAAAATGTTCACTCTGACTTTTGATAATTTGCTTCGAAGTGAACTCTACTAGAAGAATGTGACTTTATCCAGAGGCCCTGATCCTACCCAAGCAAGCAATAATTTAACATTAACTTTACAAACTAACATTACAGGCAGCTCATTCGACAGCGTTTATTCAGCAGAGGAGGTATATGCGGACAGTACTTCGGACTCGACGTCGAACGGCAGCGGCCGAGTAGCGCGGCGGAACACGGTCAACGCGAGCGAGCGACCCGCCCGCCCTGACGGTACTGACCGCACAGGGACCGCGCCGGCTGGGGACGAGCGCAGGAAGTCCGTCGACGCCGCTGTCAATATACAGGCCTCGGTTTCTACTGGAGATCTCACTTTTAGGTGGGTTGCTTCTAGCCATATCATCTGTTATAACACTAGTTGAGACTTGGGCTCTCCGCCTACTTCCCCCTGCACTGCCCCTCAGTCGCCCGTGACGTACTGTTCGCAAAAAAATAGGTAGAGAGGTAGGTAACTTCTCGGGCGAAAGCTGTTTTACGATATTTTTTGTGCCATGTACAAACACGGGTCAGTGACGTCATACCGGTCAGGTCTCAACTTATAGCGCACGTGTAGTAGTTCTCGAGTAGCATATCGGTAATGTGAGCGAACTTCTCGGACGGTTCGACGGTAAAGACCGGACTGGCGCTGTGTCCGGAGACGAATGCAGGAAGTCAGTCTACGCACTGGAGAGCTCACTTATTAGGTTCACTCACTTATTAGCTCACTTAGGTTGCTTCTGGGCAAACGTGCTCCAATATGGACCATATTATTATAATTTAACAATAGGTGAGTGAGTATTCTATTCTTAATAAAAAAAAGTGTGCTCTTATTAACTTTTAAACTTTCACGTTCCATGATTAAACTAATATGTAAACGGGAATTAACGCGATCATGGTATAGGTATATACATACCTTTGGAATGCCTGACGTTTCGACCAGGTTACACCGGCCGTGGTCACAGACATTCCAAAGGTATGTATATGCCTATACCATGATCGCGTTAATTCCCGTTTACATATTAGTTTAAAGTGAGCTCTTTCTTCATCCGAGGGGCAATCCCATTCGCATCCAAAGTTTGCATTTGTGAGCTCAAAGTCCGCTCGGGGTCCTGCTCTTTTAATGTTAAGAACTACTAGTTGAAATAGTTTTGTGTTGCATATTGAGGAAGATTGTAGACCATTTAACGAAGCAGTAATTATTTATAGATATGTCAACAAATAGGGCAAATTTCCATCCATTATTGCAGCATTATTAAATTGCGGTGTGGGATAAATGGGTGCTAGTTTGTATATAATGTTGTTTTGATGCCGCTAACTTGTTCTACTACGTTTCAGCAGAGAAGCGGAGCGCGGTGTGGAGCGCCTGCCGGAGTGGGTGCCGGACATCGCGGCGCCGGCCTGCATGCGCTGTGCGGCCGCCTTCACGGCCTTCCGCCGTCGCCATCACTGCCGCAACTGTGGTACGTACGGACAAACACTCCAACATCTAAAAGACTGTCTCGGTAGCATCCAAAGCGTATACGGTGACGGGGTTGACTTTCCTACTTCTCCTTTCCATAGTTTGCCTTGTTTTAGCTTTTACGGGAACGACAATAATATTTTTTTATAAAATTAATTGTAGATCTAAATTAACGGTACAGACATAAATAAATATCCAACTTAACTACAATTACAATTTATGTCCAAAAACAATGATGGCCTCTGTGGCGTAGCGGTAGTGCATGCGACCGCTACGCAGGAGGCGCGGGTTCGATTCCCGCTCAGTGCCAATATTTGTATGCAAGAATATGTCTATTTGCATTGGTCTGGGTGTTTCTTGTATAATAAGTATGTATTTACAAAAAAAAAGTATATAAGTATGTTTATCAGCATTCTAGAACCCATAACACAAGCTAGTTAAACCATGCTTACTTTGGGTCTAGAGGGCGCTGTGTAAATTGTCGTAGAATATTTATTTATTTATTAATGCGCACGAGTTGATCAATAAATATTTATTTAACAGGTAAAGTTTTCTGCGCGTCCTGTAGTTCAAACTCAATACCTCTACCTCGCTACGGTCAACTGAAACCCGTGCGAGTGTGCGAAGAGTGCTTCCGATCCACCGCCAATAATTGCCGACGACCTCAAACGTCCCAACAACACCGGTGAAATATAAACAAACATAATTTTATATCTGACGTAGATTATCTGTCGGAAATATCGTATACCTGTTGTGATATTGACTGTTTTGTTACCTAATAATAACAATTGTCGACGATTTAATATAAGCTAACATGTATAGAAATATGTTCCGAAAGCGAAGACACGGCAGGATGTGGATTTAAATAACTGCAATTTAGTATTGTTTTTTTTTTTTCATATAAATTCAAAGGTATATTTATATAACTGGATCTATAAAATAAGCGCTCTAATCTTTTATCAAAATAAATTTAAGCCTGGATATCATCAATGAAAATTTGTTCACTATACTTCATTAAATTAAGTAAAAAATAAACACCATTTTTAGTTTGACCATCTCCTGTAGACAAGTGTCAAAAGTCTAAATCGCTAAGGAATAGAATAGATTAGGTCAACCAATCACATCCAAGCTCATCGCCGGCGTACTATGTGTGTGATTGGTCGACCTAATCTATTCTATTCCTTAGCGATTTAGACTTTTGACACTTGTCTACGGGTCCATGGCTGCTGAAAAGAAATTGAAACGTCGGATTCAGTGTTATCTGTGCTCTAGGATTTTGATTACCACATTCATTTTAACATGGAACTATTTTTAGACAACAAAAATAGGTTAAAAAGTATTTTTCTACTATATAATGTAAAGTAGTATGTATTGTCTATCGCGTATTAATAGCCTTGCAGCATTTGTAGATAATTAAATCGATTGCCTGTATCTGTATTGTAGTTTTCAAACATTTTTAATTATTACCGATGAGCCTTACAGTAGATAATACAACTTTTATTGTACACTGATGCTGATAAAAGCAATTAAGGCTTCATCCGTGCAGATGTTTCGTGTAATTAATGCTAATTTCGTGCAAAAATGGATATGATTTGCTCGAAATGTGGACATGCATGGGACAGCGGAGGCGGTAAGGGTTGCGCTAACTGATAGCATGGCAAGCAAAGATTTTATATGTAACAATTAGAACTAGCCCTTAGTGTAATAAAAATAAAATTTAAATTTCAAGGCTGATCACATCACATACAACTTTATTCTTTCTTAAGCATGCTTGAAATTTCAATTTTATTTCAATAGGATTAAAGTCTATTTCTATTCGTCACAAAATTCTTTGCGATACCGTTCTGCTAGTTAACGCCGGCAAAGTTATGAGGTCCATGACACCGTTCTTTAGCTCAGAGGATCGTTTATGCGGAAGAATTTTGTAATGGTTTGACCGAACCTAGAAACGGCGGTAGACTGATTTTTTTTTCTTTGCTTTAGAAAATGTGAATTAAAACTAAAAAATTGATCAATTTGCTTTTTATTGTATGCAACGTTGTATTATTGGACACAAATACTTGCTCGTAGCATGTTCTTACATAAAATCATCTGTTGGACATTTCACAGCTACAATGCTCTTAGGCGATAAGCCGACGGAGGGGCGGGTCGGTCAAAATGACCGCGGCGCACTCTTATTTGTACGATTATAAGGTTGCATTTGTCCGCGCAATAGCTCCATGTCGCCTGTCAGACATACGCGGGCTAAATGCTATCTAATGATTTGACCGCCCCGCGCCTCCGTCTGCTTAACGCCTTATAGCTATTTAATTCAGCTGAGGGAGAGAGATGGCGTTATACACTGTATATAGCTTCATCTCTTTCTATTCCTCTGTAGGTGAAATTATTGTCCGAGTTGTCTTACCATGTCGTGTTAAAGTATCCATGTTCCGGGTGAGGTTGACAGATGGCACTTTATATAGTTCCATTTCGTACCCGGAATTTTGACTGTTTATTTTTTGTTGAAACACAAACAAACACTACTAAACGAATTTAAAATTAAATCCTATCTTTATGTTGTTAATGTCCTTATTCATTTAAACTACGCTTTATGGCCAACATAGCTACTTTCTCACTAATCAAAGCTATTAAAGCTGGTTTTCACCTGTGAAAAAACGTTTAATTAAACGGGGAATCTTCGTTTTATTCATTTCATGGAGTAAAAATGTGCTAACACGGTTGAAATTAAACGAATCGGTGAAATCCAGCATAACCATTAGTAGGTAGGTTCCGATCTACTTTTATAGTAAAACTAAACATACTTTTACTATAAATTAGATCGGAAGAAGCTAAGATACAGAACGGAACTCGAACCCGTGATTAGATCCTTTCTATTGGGACGCCCCGATACATAGATCAATTTCGAATATCCGACATGTCCCAAGTATCTCAGTTGGTCAGAGTATATCCTCGTAAAAGACTGATTGCAGGTTCAAGTACCGTCTTGGTTGTAAATTTTTTTCGATATAAATCCGAAAAATCATCTCGTCTGCGCGTGACCTTGCCAAACATGTGTTCTAGATTTTAACTATCCTTTATTCGATGAAACGTCCATAACGGTGTCTTTATAATAAACTACCCACGTGATATCGAAATATTCCATATTTTAGAGATCCAACATTGTTTATCCAGTCATCATCATTAGATCAGCCCCCGTAGACAAGTGTCAAAAGTCTAAATCGCTAACGATCGCTAAGGAAACGAATAGATTAGGTCGACCAATCACATCCAAGCTCGGCGGAATCACGAGCTGGAATGTGATTGGTCGACCTAATCTATTCGTTTCCTTAGCGATCTTTAGCGTTTAGACTTTGACACTTGTCTACGGGCCCAGATGTTGATGATTGTTATACAGTGTTTGTAGAAAAAAATCATTTCGTATTGACTGATATTTTTTTATGTTAGAAGTTTCCATGTTTTGTTAGGTAGCTCTCTAAATATATGGTTGCAGAGTGATTTTATAGTAAGTGTTGTTTGCATGCGCTAATTGAAAGTTCATTGACCTTGCGTAGGTCACTTTTTGCATGACGGCTTTGATTCATTCAAATGTTTAGTATTATGTTTGATTAGTGTTGTGATGTATGTTTTCTTGTGCTTTATCTATCTAAAGACCTTTATAACGGTTACTATTTTTATACCTTGTAATATTCAAGTTGATACTATTGCCGAAGCCGTCGATGAAGTACGAGATTAAAACTGTAGTACATTTTTACTGTTTACTTAAGTTTATATTTTTGAGACTTGATAGACATGACTTGTTAAAATAAGTTTTACAAGTCATATTTATTTTCTTTCAAAACAAGCGACTGTTTCTAACCAACCTAATAATTTGGTCCAATTTAATTAAACATTTTTTTACATACCTACATTAAATTGGTTTTTAAATTCATTTGCTTACTGCAATCATAGTCGGCTAAATAATTGTTTACATATTAAAGTAGCAAGTTTGATAAAATTTTCCTCTGATGCAAATAAAAATGAATTACTTAGAACATGTCAAGATTCCTTTGTAAAAAGATGTATGGACGAAACACTCAATAAATATACATATTACTACCTACTCATTACTGCAGTCTATTAAGGGTCCATAATTTATCGAACACAATTTCATTATTATCATTGGCACATGCAAACAACCTAATTTCGCCCCAAAATAAATAATTTAACTCGTTGCCCTTGTTATATATTAGTTAGGCATAGTCGAGAAGTATATATATTTAGGAATATTGCTATCGGATTGAATTTTAGGTCATTAATTTATATACGACGAAATATTTCATCCGAGAAGTATAGAAATTGATTTAGGTACTTGATGATTAAGAAGGTTTTGGTTATGCAAAATTGATTACCTCGGTTGCTATATTTCGTTGTAATGGTGCCCATTCTGCTGTTATAAAACTATAAATTCTATTAATAGCTATTTCACAATTAACGTTTTCTTTTAAAAGTTTTTTGATTTACCAAAATTTCGAAATTAAAAATTAATAATTTGGAGATGTTTGAGTTTAGTGAGATGCACAGCAGAATAGGTACCATAGTCTTAATAATACTACGACTTAAAATAATAAAAAAAAAGTTAAAAAGATTCCATAATTTTTATATCCAACACTTTAGTGTAAGAATTCTTTTAGTCTAAGAATAATGTTGAATGTTTGTAAATTTTTGTAAAGGTAATGAGTGTACCACATACCCTATAGTTTTTGTATATTTCAAAAGGTGTAATAATATAGCTATTTTCAAAAAAATGTTATAAGTGATAGTATAGTTATAAAATATTTTAATGTGTAAATAAATTTCGTTATTAGCTATCAATAGTTTTATTATGAGCTTATTCACTTTGGTAGACTCCTTTTCCTGGGATTATCCGCTCTAATACTTCTCGCCAAAGTTGACGGCCTCCGTGTCCTCCAAGTGACTCCTCTAAACAGTTAAGTAGTAACAAAATCGCTGAACACTAACAAATTGTAAAATTGGTTGTGTTCAGCTATTTATGAGAGGGCGACATGTATGACATGTGTATCTGACAATACATGTATTAGGCACAATCGTGATTACAATACATTATCCACTATCAGTTTCTGTACTAACCCAAATGTAAAAACACTTGTTTTTATCATTAGGCATATCTAAATATCACATTCAAGTTTATCTAACAGATAGTGCCTTTCAGATTAACTGCAGTGTTCAGTAGAGTATCATCTTTACGCACTGTAAATAATACAAAAATCACTATGACAATAATTATTCATAAAACTAGTGTCAGCCCACCGGCTCGGGCCGTATTAATGACCGCAGATATACTTGGGTTAAAGGTTGAAACTCGCGAAGTGAATCTACCGACAAGAGAACAATTCAAGCCCGATTATTTGAAGAAGAACCCTCTACACACTGTGCCTTTGTTGGAAGACGGTGACCTTGTATTAGCTGACAGCCACGCGATAATGACCTATTTGGTATCGACTTATGCGGAAGGTGAGCAAAAGAAACTATACCCTACTCCAATAGCTACAAGAGCGATTGTTGATCAACGTCTATACTTTGATGCTGGCATACTCTTTCCACGACTGCTAACTGTTGTTAACAGTGTTGTGAAGAATAGGGTGGCTGTCACCGACGATCAAGCGAATGCTATTTACGAAGCATATAGTTTCACTGAAAAATATCTTGAAACGATGCCATACATAGCAGGCAATCATTTGACCCTAGCTGATATATCGTGTGTAGCGACACTGGCGGCGTTGGATTGTATTATACCGATTGACGAAAAGTATGTGCAATTGCACAATTGGTGGAATCGAGTGAAGGGAGAAAGTTGGTATGTGAAAGAAAATGAACCGGGCTTGAAACTCTTTGCTAGTTTTATTAAACAATTTTTGTAATGAAATAAAATTAATTGTAAAATTGTTAATGCTTAAAATTCAAATTATATTTCTCCAAACTGAACTTCGTATTTTATTAATGTGTGGAACTCTGTGTCTCCATCAGCTTTCGGGGATGATGGCTATGTCGGAATCGAACCGTCTAAAACCACACTATATTTCATCATGGGGTCCAAGTCTAAGTATTGTGAGAAAAAGGCCAGGAAAAGGAAAAATAGGTGGTAATAATTTCAGTTCCTTATATTTATTCTTTAAAAATAAAAACAAAAACAAAAAACGCAAAATACACCATAGAAACAAAGATGGCGCTGTAATACAAAATACCTAATTTTCAGCGGCAGGCTTTTCTGTTATTATAGTCGCATCACGTGTTCAACTTTGTGCACGTTTGTGCTAAGATAAGTGACTTGTACTGAATAATATTCAGTTGCAGCAGGTACTTGCGGTTAGATTTATCGATTTAAAACCAAATAAGTGTCGAATTGCAGTCTTGGATCGATCTTGACCTTTGCATTTCACTTCGCTCCAAGTCTTTCCTAAGCTTTCCGCTTCTGAGTCTCACTCATAAGTCATTTACTTCAAGCACAGTTTTGTCCCATAGTGAATATTAAAATAAATCCTGTCTTTGCTCAGTAATAACGTATTACGTAATCCTGCATTGAGCTGGATGGTGGAGCGTTTTTTAATTAAAACTGCCGCATAAATGATAGATTGATTTGATTTTATTATTTTCCGTTTAAATTTTCCATTATGGCGCGCAAGTTTGGTTTTGTACTCATTTGTGTTGTGGTTTTAAAATGTTAAGTATTTCTTGTTTTATTGTACCTACCTACAGGCTGTGGATGAACCCCACCAAACTGATTACTGAACAACTAGTAAACTGCTGATGAAGGCATGAGACTAGTGACTGGTGCAGGTTTTTTTCTCGGGTTTGGAAGTCTGAAGGAACCATAAAAGCTAATTGAAAAGTTGAGGAATGTTAAGACGATGACGACATGCCTCCGAAGGAAATAATAATCCAAGTTGTTATTTTTTTTATATACTAGCCACATACGGCAGACAAGCAAACGGCCCACCTTATGGGAAGCGGTCACCGTGACCTATGGACGTGTGCAACACTGGGTGTCACACACGCGCTGCCTACTTTGAAGGGAAGGGCGGAGGGCTAGGAAGGGGTGAAGAGGCTAGGAAGGGGTGAGGGGGAGGAGTGGTACAGTGAGAATAAAAAGTACCTACCTAGATATTAAAAATGAGCCCTTTCTTTAGTTCGCCGTAGATAATTACTAACCAGAATTCGTTCCTAATTAGCGGAACTATCGAATGGATACTACAGGATGTGTTTTATTTTTCAAAATCAATGGGTTTGATTTCCAGTTAGGTGTATTTGCAGTTTGCAGTTTTATATTTTTCATCAAAGTCGCTGTCGAGACTCCTTAGCATTTTTCGCTATTTAGCCTAGTTTCGGATGTAAATGTAAAAAATTGACCTAAGTAGGTAGGTAACAACAGGTTCCTTTGGAGTAGGTAATAATTTTATTGTATTGTATTGTAGTATGTAATTGTAAGCAATATTTGTATTTTAATGCAGTATGTTTATGTCAGCGAAGAATAACTCACGGTAGATTGAGTGTAAATGGAAGACGATTTATGGTAAGTACCTAAAATACTATAATATATAATTTTGCTCATGGACGCAAATTCATTCATGGTTCAGTAGATCCAAAGATTACCCCCTACAACCTCACAAACTCACAAACTTTACCTCTTCATAATATTGTATAAATAATGTTAAATGCTGTCCACTCACACGAGGTTAAACAGCAACAATTTTTCAGGTATATTTATTGAACTCAAAGTATTCACAAAATCAACCAAAAGCGTGGCTTTGCGGTGGTTCTTTGATATCACAAAATCAAATATTGACATCCGCAGCATGCCTCACTGAAGTCAAATATATGTACGCAATTGCTGGATATAAACGTTACGTCAGTGGGGAAAATATCGATAATGATAAATGCACACGAAATCGAAAGCAAAAAATTGTCGAAGTTATCATTCCAAATGGTAATGCTAATAAATAACCTTCACTTCCTTCAACCTAGCGTTAATCCCAGTCGCATCCAAAGCATTCACCTCGGAGTCTGAGGTCCGCTTTACCAGTCTTAGCTGCGGATTTGGCTGGACCTCGATATTTTCCGTGAGCCAACTGCCCTCTGACCTTCACAACCCAATGACATTAGGCAATATCGAAGCATTGCAGCTAGACCGTTGTTGTTGGACTTTTTTGGGCTCCAACCACCCGTAACGACTGCCATAGATGTTTGTATGCCAACCGGGTCCGACGGCTTAACGTGCTCTCTGAGGCACGACCAGACCAATGCAAATACCCATATTCATGCATACAAATATTTGCACTGAGCGAGGATCGAACCCACGCCTCCTGCGCAGCGGTCGCGTTCACTGTCATGTGGTTATCACCATCCAATTATGTTATAGGCCATTAGCCGTTAATCACCACATGTCATCCTTGCTAGCAATATCTCCAATAAGTAGCATTAGGTACCTATGTACCTACCTTGTAGCTGTATAGTTCAGATTAAGGAGTTCGTGACAAAGCGTCGCCCGGACGGATCAAAGAGATTAGCGTGGTTAAGCAATGTTCCGCCCGCTGTAAGACGCGGTTCACGGAAACCGTTTGTTGAAGGAAAGTGTGGGACTAAAAAGGTTCTTACAAGCCAATCACATCTATAGCCCATATTAATTTCTTCACATTGCTATTTAAAACACTCTAAATCCTTTGCTAATTTTGCTGACTAAAGTGAATTTGGCCTCGGTAAATGCTATGTACCTAATACTGAATACCAGACAGCTTTGCATTCACATCTAAATTCAAAGACGCTCGGCAAATTTAGACCCATCAAGACCGATAGTCTAAACCCTTTATGCTGATTGCTTGAATTTTCACTGTAAAGCCGATCAAACTATGGGTGCTTTTTGCCCCTACAGCGATCAGCCGTTACAAATGTAACATTTTATACCATTAAGATTATCTAAAACAACAGCTGTGGGCTGAAGGCTCATTATGTCGTCAGTAGAAAGTTGAGAAGTGACCCTTTATGGTTTTCAATGTTTAATATCATCTTGTGACTCTGTACCACGTAGGAGAATCCAAAGGCTAAGGGACTTTTGTGAGGTCTCCGTTATGTTTTGTTAGGTGCAGGTCCCTGCTACCTCAGGTGAGTAGCTCATTTTAACAGGAGATTCCGATATACCCACTGTTTTCCTAACTTTCTTTAATGATTTAAGGATTCACAAAAGGTAGTTCTAACCCTGAAGAGTGGATGAAATATGACGTTGGTGTGGCAGTAGTCGAAAATCCTTATAATTTTGAAGATGAATCATATTACGAAGATTGTTCTTATCCACCAGAAAAAATCTTGCCTTATTATGGTGAAGGTTTACAACAGCCAAACACTATAGCTACAATATTTGGCTGGGGAGGAACTAGGGCTCGAAAAGTAAGTATACCTACCTTTTTTTAATACTACGTAGGTGGCAGACAAGCACTCGGCACATCTGATGGGAAGCGGTCACCAGAGCCTATGGACGTGTGCACATGTGCACATGCGCTGCTTGCGGGCTAGAAAGGGGTGGGGAGGCTAGGAATAGGTGGGGGGAGGAAGGGTACAGTGAGCTCTGGTTACCCTACTTTTATTAGTTTATTAGTTTTGCAATAAAAATAAAAAGAATTTTTCAGCCTGGCGAGCACCAAGATCTTAACTCTGACTGTCTGCAAGAAGCGAAGACAGTGATAACAAATACATCATTTTGCGCCCGTTATGTCAGTGAGGCATTGAAGCCTGTTGTACACTATTCGTTGGTATGTGCGTTTGGCTCTGGATACTCAAGTCACAGTAAAACAGTATCTGATGAAATTTTTGATAACTGCTTATGGAGACGGTATAATTTAAACGATTCCGATGATCTAGTAAGTAGAGCAAGATTTATTACAATATAGTGTGGCTAAATGGCAGTTACTACCCGTTCGCGCTAAGTTTGCCGCTGTCAAATGTCATCAGTATATCGTTTTCTCACTGTTACTAGAACTGAGTGAGACAACGCTAAACGCGTGACAGTTGACAACGGCAAACTTAGCGCGAACGGGTAGTACTAATGTGCAGAGGTAGGTAAGCCTAAGAAAATATGGTTGGAATGCGTGAAAGAAGATATGTGAGATATGTGACTGAGGAAATGGCATCTGACAGGATTGTATGGTATACACACATCTTCTGCCGACCCCAAATAATTGGGACAAGGGCAAGTAGATGATGATGATGATGAAATGTTATTACGCGTAGTTGGAACACTAAAAAGTCCAACAACCGGTCTAAGTACAAAATTTCGATGATAATAATATAATCGTTTATTTACCATTTATCATTTTAGGTACACTATTTCTGTTTAGAGCCATATACATATAGTAGGTACAATAAATTAAATACATGACAGAAACAGATAAAGTAAGCTTTGACCATCAACCCCACACTAGGTCTAGCCTGTCTCGTGGGGTTTTTATAATGTTTACCAGAAGAGATTTGCACATTATCGTACGCTTAGCTTAGGCAGCCTAGTGGTTTGGGTAATGGACTGCTGAGACGATGTCTCGGGTTCGATCCCAGGTTCACCATGGGACACACCAATGAGTTTTCGATGCTTTTCGAAGTTGTGTGTATTTATCGCAGTTTTATTAGTGCTTCGGAGAGCACGTTAAGCCGTCGGTCCCGGTTGCCATACAAACATCTATGGCAGTCGTTACGGGTAATTGGAGCCCACAAAAGACCAATCAGTCTAGCTAGGAACTTCGATATCGCCATTGGTCATTGGACCATTGGTTGTGGAGGTCAGATGGCAGTCGCTCCACGGAAAATATCGAAGTTCAGCCGCATCACAGTTAGACTGAGGTGGGAAAAAGGTTCAGAGAATGATGATATTCATTTAATCCGATACTGCACTGATTTTATTGACATTGCAGTGTGTTGATAAGATTAACGAAAAGCGTATTGAGTTAAGCGAAAAATTAAGTACTGAATTGGACAAAGATAAAAGAGAAGATAGAATATACGACGTAGACAACGACGCCGGAGGTATTTGTGAGGTAAAATGAAATCAGATGTAAATTTTACATACTTACATTACCAATAATAATGTCGGTGTATGTGATAGGGACTCCCTTCCTGAGACTTCACCTTTAGCTTACCATCAGTCGAGGTGCAGTCAATTTACGTGACCGGTATAAAAAAAATACTAGGGAACGCGCGTCCGCGCATTCATTCTATTTATTTTACCTGTTTATATCAATTGAACGTAGGTATATATAATGGTACCTATTTAAAATACTAGGCCTATCTATCGGCCATGATTTGGGACCTGGGACTGTTTATTATGTTTTTATTATTATTATAAAATTCACTCATTCACGCTTAAGCTAACTTAATTTTTAATTAAAACGATTGAAGTTAGCATAATTTTTAATTCACGGTAGAATATGCTAGCGCCGTCTGTTAGTAGTTTTGAGTATCAAACCGTTCTTTTGAAAGAGCAGGATATTATTGTGATAACTATTTTAACCTTTTCGTACGCTGTTTACAGTTTTTTAAAATATACTTCTCATTAGAAAAATCGAAACACTAGTTTTTATGATATCTGAAAAGAATACACAAATTATTTTTTATGATAATAATTGAATTTAGAACATTATAGAAAAAAAATAAAAAAAATTAACATTAGAATTGGAATAGGTACCTATTATAGGTATACGAGTAAAACGCGCTTATAAACGACACGCATATCTACACATTTTTCTGATAATCCTTAGAAAACATAAACACGTGAAAAAGTGTTTCGATTTTTCTGACGAGAAGTGTATTGTATTGTTACAGATGAGAAGTGTATTAGCGTATTGTAATAATTACAGTTAGCTAACTGTATTAATTGCAGAATGATCATGGTGGTCCTTTAATTACGTATTTTGGGAGTTCAGAAGTTATCATCGGAATCGCTTTAACTAGCATATACACGTCTCATTATGAATGTGAAGGCCCGTTTCTCTATTTCAGCATAGGTAAAATGGCCCCGTTGGTACAATGTTTGCTAGCGGAAAGTAACGAAACGTACGTACGTATTGTTTTAATTTTGTATTCATGAAAACATATATAAATTTTTTATTGGTAATAGGCTCACGTTTGACCACAATCTCACCTGTTGGTAAGTGATAATGTGGTCGACGGTGGAGCACGCTTGCCTAGAAGTAACCTGTTCAGTCTAGACTTGAAGACTGGTTGTAGATTTCCGGAAATACAGACTCAGGCAGGGCATTCTTTTAAGATAAAATAACTTTTATGAGTTGATTTTAGTTAATCAAAGTGAGTTTATATACGTCAACTCGCAACTGCAAACCCTAGCACTACATAATTATAGAGGTAAAATACTAATACAGTTCATTCAAAATGTATAATATTTTCACCTATTCATGTATACACCCTCACATAGTGCAATCAATTTCACTAAGAACCAAGCGGTTCGGTGCCTCTTTTATTTGCCGCACCATAAAGACTTGGAATTCTTTACCAGCGTATGTGTTTCCTTCCTCCTATGAGTATAGTCTCAGGGTATTTAAGCGGGGCGTGTAAAATCATTTGATGAGGCTGTCGAGCTAAGGGTGGCCACTGTAGCACTATCAGTGTATGTAGCGGTGACCCCGGTCCTGAGACTTTACCTTTAGCTTACTATCAGGCGAGGTGAAGTCATTTTGACGTGTCCTATATATATTATATATATATATATATATATATATATAAAATGAAAATTCTTTTCAGGCGTGTTCTATGCATACAATTATCACACGAAGCAAGAAACATCAGAATTGAATGGCCTCAAGACAAAACCAATACAAACATGCCAGTCTTTAAAAAAGAAATATTTAGAGAACTAGCAACAGAAGAGACATCAAATCTGACATCGGTCATTTCAAACAGGACAACGAAATTGACAACGAAAACTAAATCGACACCGAAGCGTACATTGAAGCAGATAATAAAACGAACAACGAAGAGAACAGTCAAACTTTCGCTCAAGCAGAATCCGCTAAGAATGAGAGTTACTGTCGCTAACCATAAGGGTTAGAAAGAAAAGAAAGAAAACATTTTTTATTCAGCGCATTTAAAATATAGGTACAAATGTACAAAGTTAGCGATAGTAACTGTCAATCTGTGTCTACATTCATCAGAAATAAGAAAAGACGTGAGATTTACCAACAGATAAAGATATTAAAGAAATACTAGTAAATGTCTGACGAGAAGACCATTTAGTTTATTCATTTATTTTGTTTCTCATCTTATACTCATACTCATAAACTCACGCCTATATCCCCGAAGGGGTAGGCAGAGGTGCTAGCACCCACATTTCGCCAGTTTATGTTTAGGTCCCAATGTAATAGGTGGCGAGCCTATTGCCATTAACCGGGCACTTATAAACCTGCGATAAATACACACATAACTTCGAAAAGTATCGAAAAGTCATTGGTGTGTGCCATGGTGAACCTGGGATCAAACCCGAGACCTCGTCTCAGCAGTCCATTACACAGACCACTAGGCTACCGCGGTTTGTTTCTTATAACAAGCATAATCGACCCCTGAACGTGACACATAAATGAATCATCATCATCCTTGCGTTAGTCCCATTCGCATTACAGGCATGTGACATAAATGAATAAATATACACTCGAGAGCAATGAATCCGGGTCACTTAAAGAATGTTAAAAATCTCGGAAACTAAAAATGATAGGTTAATGCAATAAATTGTATTTAATAGACAATGTAATACTCCTTAAATGAAAGTAAAAAAAATATGAGTCACCATACATTTTATTAACACAAAATTACATAAAGAAAAAAACTGCTGATCTCTCCTTAAAACAAAAATAGGAAACATGAAATTTTTGAACTTTATTACGATTTTCTTGAATTTTAATACTTCGTATTGCCTCCTCGTGCTTCCATTACTGCGTTTACGCGGTTTGGCATGCTGTACACCAAGTTCCTTATACGATTTTGGGGAATATTCTCCCATTCCTCTGTGAGAGCAATTTTGAGCTCACGAAGCGTGATTGGGGGAGGGTTTCGTTGTTTTACGCATCTGCCTAGCTCGTCCCAAGCATGCTCGATCGGGTTGATATCCGGGCTGCGCGCTGGCCACTCCATACGAGTAATGTTCATCTCTTGAAGGTAGTCATTCACAATCCTACCTGTATGAGGTCGGGCATTGTCATGCATAAATATAGCATCCTCACCTAAATTGACCATAAATGGACCAACGTGATCATTGAGGATTTCTTCCACATATCTTACGCTAGTTAAAGAGCCGTTTTCTATGATCACCAGCTCTGTGCGACTTTCAGAAGAAATTCCGGCCCACACAAGTACAGACCCACCACCGTAGGCTACTTTTTCTTCGATGCATGCTTGCTTGAATCTTTCCCCTGGTCTTCGATACACTCTGTGTCTTCCATCGTGCTTGTAGAGCATAAATTTTGATTCGTCGGAGAACATAACTTTTGACCAATCTTCAATACTCCAATTTACGTGGCTCTGGGCATATCTTAGTCTCGAAATACGATGCCCACGCTCCAGTTTAGGGCCGTTTGCAGGTCTAAGGGGTTTTAAGTTAGATTCAGCAAGCCGACGTCTTACTGTCCATGCACTTGGGTTACTTCCTCCGAGGCGTCGAAACTGATTGGTGAGTTCAGTTCCTGTGAGAAAGCGATTTCGAAGCATGGTGTTCACCAAGTATCGGTCTTCTCGTGCTGTGGTACACCTGGTTCTGCCCGTTCCTGGTCTGCGTAGGTTAGAACCAGTTTCTTCGTAACGTCGGAGAACTCTTTGTACTGTTGACAGCGACACACCGACAGTCCTGGCTGTATCGCGCTGACTCCGGCCGGTTTCCAGCATTGTAAGTATTCTGGTGCATTCTTCAGGCGTAAGCGACATAATTTCAGCTTGAATAATGAATATAGAGCACTATCAACATGGTTTATGTACCCACATAAATGACAGATTACAAACAAAAGCAAAACCAAATGCTGTAATTTCGTAGTTCCATCTTCGAAAGTGGCCCTTTTTCAAATTTGATTTTTTTATGATATAACTTTACAATAACTAAGAAGTTTTAATACCTTCATTTAAGGAGTATTACATTGTCTATTAAATACAATTTATTGCATTAACCTAGCATTTTTAGTTTCCGAGATTTTTAGGATTCTTTAAGTGACCCGGATTCATTGCTCTCGAGTGTATATAAGAACGGCCTTTTTCATTTTCTTCGCCTAAAGGACGGGATTTTTAGTAATGAGTTATAATGAGCGATTTGCTCAATAGCTGCAATAGATCGGATGGTGAAGATACTTTACGGTTTTAATTAGATCCACTTTGATAAAACAGCTTCACCGTACCCTCGGTAGTGTGTGCTATCCAAGACAGTGTTTCCATTTATATTATTAATTGAAAGGGAGGTGGGAGCTTACAGGTAGTCTCGTATCGCTAGTGTAAAGTGAGATCCTCACTACCGTGGCACCACCAACGCAGTTATTCAAATTCCTAATCGAAAAGTGCAATTTATTGTAAGTTTCTTCTTCTTCTTCTTCAACCTAGCGTTAATCCCAGTCGTATCCAAAGCTTTCACCTCGGAGTCTGGGGTCCGCTTTACCAATCTTAACTGCGGATTTGGCTGGACCTCGATATTTTCCGTGAAGCGACTGCCATCTGACATGCTTCGATATCGCCTAATGTCACCATTGGGTTGTGAAGGTCAGATTTATTGTAAGTTAAGAAAAAGTAAAAAGCAAAAAGTAATAAATGTTTTTATTAGAAACATAAATTCTCTATACTATTTAACTTAACCATCTTAATGCAATAAACGTGATATTCTATTTTATAGTGATACACAAAAACTATTATAAGCACATTATACGGTATACCTCTATTATAGCTGTAACGCACGATTACTGCAGGTGTTCTTCCCGTACAATATCTACGATTTGTTTGTCGTTTAAGGCTGCTTGCTTCATCATACTAACCACGATTTTATGATCACATGTTCATCGGTATTTGAGGTCGTATAATAACCTCAACACTTCGCCTGAAAGGGTCAATACGTTTAGTTAGAAGTTTAAAATTACTCATCGTGTGTTCTCAATATTTAAAATTGGAGACTTGTCTATTAGCCTACTCTTTTATCATCGGTACGGATTATGAGATTTTGCTGCGAATTTTTACCTTTTTCATACTGGAGAGGTGAAAGTACAGGTTAAGTTATATTGTTATTTATTTACAAAATATAATACATGCATCATATACATGGCCAAAACCTTAAACAGTAGGTTTGCGACAAGTATTAGGAGTGAACGAAATAAGAAACATAATAGAAAACAAAAACAAGGTAGGTATACAATTATTCAAAGGATACCCTCCTTTCAATTTTTCATATAAAAGATATAAGGCGAGCGGGCGATGCTGCGACTAGCGACTGAACGAGGACCAGTTTTGCACGAGGCGTCTACAGGCTGTTCAGAAAGTGCGCTTTTTATTTATTTTTTACATTTATTTTTGTAATGCCTTGTGTGAAAGATGGACTTAAACTATTCAATAGACGGGGAACTATGTATTTAGTAGTTCTATTACTTACGCAGGTGGTTCGACACGGCTCATTTGTTGGTTATTCTGTATGCTAATATCACGCTGTTGATTGTTTTCTGTATACGGTTCAGTATTTTGTTGCAGTACTATTAACTTCTTAAACATGTTCTCGTCTCTTGAAGTATCTATATGTATAGGTGATGCACTTAATGGTCCTTGGAGTTCTGCTAATATTTGATCAAACGAAGATGCTTCATTTATATTTTTTGCGCCATTTTTTAGTTGTGGTTTACGGTATAATGCCTCAATTTGGGACATGTATGATTCTGTTGGTTCTGTATTAGGTGTTTTATGATATTCATGTGATTGGTCGTATAATATCTCAGGGAATTGGGCGTATTGTTGTTGCATAGTTTGGCCTTCTGGGGATTTGTATCCTGCAGACTCATAGAGGCTTCTTGGTTGATTAAATTGTGGACTAAGATGTGATTCAAGCTGTGGTTCGGATTGTCTGTTAAATTGTAAGTTTTTAGGTATTTTATATGGACGCTCAATATTTTGCTTTAGTAATGTTTCAAATTGCTGCTGCTGTTGGGAATCATATTGTTGGTATGGGGGTTGTAGATGTTGCTGGTTTTCTAGTGCTCTGTGTTGCTGTTGATATTCTGGCAAAGACTCATGTGAACTTGGTTGGTGTATTGATATTTTTTTATCATTTTCTCGAGACTCATATTCCCTTGATGGTTGTTCTACCTTATATGTAGATATACTAGGCATTTTCTTTTGATCTCTACTTCCCAATTCAAATTGAGGTCGTGACAATAATTGTAGCTTTAATGCCCGTTGTTGTACAAATCCTCGATACGGAATAGGACGTAGGTGCGCGTACGTTTGCTTACGTGCTACGGGTACGTGGTCATGTACTACATGCACATGGGTACTTTGATGTAGCTGATTTGTGTACATTGCATCATTAGCACGATAAATATAGCCCGCAGTAACTTGGGATACAAGAGGCTCAAGTGACTCAGTCCAAATAATATCAATTTCTCGGAGTTCATATTCTCCGTCATTACTTTTTAAATTACAGAGTTGACGTCTGTGAAAATTTATTTAGAATTATTTACTTTCCTATCTCCTACTACAATTATGAGTAAACATTAGCAATTATTGAGGATGATTTCATAGAGGACTACTACGGAATCACGTGTAAGGTTACCAAGATATATTTATATATTTACTTTTCTTTATCTATAATACTCGTATGATAGCCAGGTTGCTCAGCATTGGGCTTAGAATTTCATATAATATTGTTCATTGATAAATACCACGATTTCTGACGGTGCTGAACGCTTTACCTTCATAATACACCAGACTCTGATATTCGTTAGGATGTAATATTTGCTCTATTATAACCTCATTTAGACTTACATCGCTGCATTAGACTCTAGTAGGCATTTAATTAGCTTAGATGATGCTGCAGTACTAACATAAAGAACTGGTCTATTGCATTCGCCAATCATGTTAGTGCTGGAAGTAATTCCTATAATGATCTCTATATTATCAATCCATTTAATTAATGGGCTGCCGAGATTATTCTGTAAAAAAAACCAAATTACTTACTAGAATGGCTCTCGGAATAGTAGCTTCCGAGGCGTCAATTGTGCCGTACTACCCGTAGAGAAAAATGGAGAGAGGAGATAAAACAGTGTTTTTCTGTAGATATTGAGGGGACGAGTGGACATAGGGTTTGAATTTTAGGGGACTAATGGGTTCTGGCCCATTATAACTGACACTCAAAATTTTGAATAAATTATTATTACTTTTATCACGTTTTCGGTAGAAACAAACACACCGTGTGTTAAATAAATCTGTTAAGTTAAATATATGACGATTTATGGTACGAATTCACCACAAATTTAAGTAACTTATTGCCATTAATTATGGCAACGATTTTTGTTATAAAACAGAACTGTATTAGGTGTGTAAAGTAATTGGTACCTGACATTTTTTTTGGTTAAAAGCTCTTCTAGAATTTTGGTTACCATACACATAAATTTTTGTCGCGTACTTTTCAATCTCAGGTTCATTTTCTTCTATTTGTTCAGCTATTTTAGAGTCATTCTTAATTTCTTCATTGTTATTTCTTCTGAATCCAAAGCTATATTCAATGCACTACCATAAAACAAATGATCATTTTGTACTAACTGTTCTCACTTTAAGATTGCTTCAGTTATATAACAAGTTGATATTATAAAGACGATTAGATAATTATTTCATACTTCTTTAATTAAATCATCAAAATGTTTATTGCAAATGCTTATAATTGATAATATAATTTTAGTTGAAAATTATTAAACCATTAATGAAACATTTAAAAGTAATCTATTAAAATAATGACAATAAAATCATTACTTCTGTTCTAATAATAATCATAAGAATGTTAGATACATTCGTTACTTACCTCATCATTATTTTTATCTGTATTATTTTTGAAACCCAATCCATCATTTTTCGTTTTGCAATCATTATGAGATCGAATGCTATGCTCAGTATCTTTTTCAATTTGTTGGAAATAATTGCTACCACACAAATGATATTTTTCGATTATGTGTACAATTTCTGGAGTATCAAAAATGGTTGTACATTTCTTTTTATCCACAATCACTGCGGGTGTTTCTTGAAGAAATTGATGTGTGGTTTTTTGTGTCAATTCTGACTGTTGAATAAGAAAATTACAATATTGCACACATTTTTTATAATTTTAAAGTGAATGAAGCTGGTTAATTTATTGATTAAAAACCATTGATATATTTTATAAGTACATGTTACACTGCATAAGCATGAATATCGGACTAAAGTGGTTAAAAATAAATAAATGTCACATCATAATATATCAAAAATCTAGCTTTCGATTGACTACCTTGCCCCTGCCCCAAGCAAAAGCAAAATGATTGGTACTGACCATATGTGCCAAGTATTGTACAGCTTACCATATTGGTTATCGTATCCCACCCTAAAGCCATGGCACGAGTATTTACTAATTCATGTTTATTTTCATAATTTACTAATATTGGTTGCGGTTCATATGAACAATGAGTACGATAGGCGAGGTCGCTAAAATTATATGGTTTCTCAACTATTGCTATGCCAATGTTCAGATGCAACCGTTGTGCAGGGTGTTCATGATTCAGTTCATAATCTGTAAGGTTTTCAAAAGTTAAAACCATGATACGGTAATCTGATAATAATTTTAAACTATAAAGAATTCTGTAAAAGTCAGCGGTTTTCTAGTTGATCAGGATTGAGATGTAAAAATTTATAGTGTGGAGCAACGTATGTTTTTCATTCTGCAGGAGTCATCGATGTTTTGAACACCTCCTATGCTTCCACACATTTCTCTGATAAACAAAGTAATTCCAATATAGGGACAGTTGAACGCACTACCTTCTGCTATACGGGAAAGTCTAAGAGCTGAGGCATTTCAGGATTGGAATGTAGAAAGTTGTGAAAAAATACGCTTCAATTGATACCTGTTGGGAACACAATTTTTATAACTCTTTGTTTTTTTGTCTTGGTGCATTTATCATTTTCAATATCTTTGGCGCTAACATATTTATTGTATCCCGCTATCGCATATATGTTTCCTGTTTCCACGAGGCATGCTGCTGCAGTCAGTATTTGTGTTGCGGTAACTAAAGCACCGCCACAAGTCCATGACTCTTGGTAATTCTTTGTTGACGGAGATTGGATGAAATATACCTGGAACCAAATCATTAAAAATTGCATTAATATTTACAATGACACCTTGTAAAATTAAAATAGTAAAGTAAAACTTACCATATACTTCTTTTCTGCTACTCTGGTAGTTCCGCTTTCGTTTTTTTGACAGTAACATACTACACAAAATAAATATTGTATAATTTATTTTATTGTATGCTATTATATACGCTTCAGTAGATCTATTTATGTTAGTTAGGCGGTGTGATCCGATTCTGATCAAATATGTATAAGATTTTAAGTCTGACCTAAAATCCGTTTTGTAGTTTTTGTGTCCATCGCGTACAAACATACAAACACAGAGGAATTCCAAAAAAAATTTCAACGGAAAGCTCTACGCAATTATGTGAAGTAATCACCTCTAAATCAAAGTGGATGTTTCTTCACAAGTCACGGATAAATTCATCTAACACATTTATAATCAAGACTACACTTACTCGTACAATATTATCAAAATAATCCAAATATTTACTAACATTGTAGGAATATAACTACAGAAATATATCTATATATCATAAATATATATAATTTATGATCGAACTGCAAGAACATTTTCCAATAGGTAACTTTACATTCCAGTCTTTATAATTTAATTTCTCAAGAAGCAATTTTCTGTGTCCGCTCAACCATCAAATGGAAATAAACTTCGCTCATGTAATTCATAGCATAGAAAAATACGTTACTGATAGGTATACTACATTGCTATACTGCACATGATATACTGAGATTGTTAAGTTAAGGGTAACAATTATGATAATTGTCATTTTACAATTACATACCATCAGTTAGAGGTGTCTTTTTATATGTTTATCTATATATCTTATTTATAAATTTGTAATTAAATCAAGACAATATTGGACCTAGTAGAGATCCCTGGGGAACACTTGCGCTAATATGTTATAATTACGCCTGTTCTGAAGATGTGTGATCGATTGAGATGAGAGATTCCACAAACTCTTTCCTTTTCTTAACAACGACCATGTGAGAACTTGCATAATTCTGTTGCTCACGCTGTAATATTCAATCTTTAATAAATAGAAGGTTGTGATTCTCTATATCAAAAGCGAAACTTATAGCAGTTGCTCCTTATTGATGCTTAATTTTTAGTCAGATTGTATGTAATAAGTAGGTATATTTTATGAACACACCTGTGCGTTACGGAGACTCTCGTTAACTAACGCACAAGTGTGTTCACAAATCAGAATATAGTCCAAACATCAAATAACTCTCAGTCGTTTAATGTTTAATAAAAAAAATATCGTAGAGCAGACTTTAATTTAGCGTCGAATTGACAATTTTTGTCTTTTACTTTTTTGATTTCGGTTTAGATTTTGAGTAATTTTGCTAGAATATACTTATACCTATTATAAAAGTTTAGAATAGTTACATCAAGGTTACTTATTATACGAGGCTCTGAAACTGTGTCACACTCTATGCCCTCGTTTGCATGATTAACATGATGAACTTTTAAATGCAAATTGTTCTCTGAAGAAGTTGTTTATTTATTTTTAATGCAAAAAAAAACACTAACCGCACATGACGTCACCATCCACATTCATAATGCAATGATTAAATTGATTGAAACATTCAGTAATGTCACGTTGCGTAAAATTGCAATGGAAACAGTTTCTAAAGAACACAGTATTATTAAGTAGAATTATCGCAAGAAACTGAAAAAATGAGTTTTGTGTGTTTCTTGGCTTTATTAATAATTTTGAATGGTGAGTTAACTTTTAGGAATGTTGACACCAGTCGTGTCTGCGATTTCGTCTGGTTCCCACCCTATTAAGTTTCTTAACATTTAATTGTTTTGTAGTTTGTAAGGGTGAACGTAGAATTGTTGGTGGGAAAGACGTGACCTCGAATCAAACGCATATGGTAAGTTTTGCCACATTTTGTGATTGGGTGCTTAAGAAATTAAACATTTAGAATAGGCAGTTTTTACACCATTTCACTGCACAAGACATGCTGTATTATATATTTTTGCTAAGTACTAAAACTGACTGAATTGAATGACTTGCTGCGTAGTGGTTGACTAGTGTATAATGTGTGTATGTCGACTTGTACTTATATTATGAAAGTTAGCGGACTCTGGTATCGTCAGTTGTACCTATTGCTCAGCGTTCCGTCTATGCTTCAAAATAAGCTAAGCTAGAAGAAAAGGTGTGGTATATTGTTACATCGCGTTATGAGTTTACTGACTTAAACTGCAAAATCCCAGTCAAGATATTTGGATGTTTATTAATCAATCATACTCTGAAAGATAAATAAATAAGGCTGACATTTGGTATAGAATATAATTTAGATTATAGTCTGGAATAGCATAATTAAACTTTTTATCTCTGATATAGTTTCCCATGGCACCACATTCTTTTTCGTTTATCTCTCCCTTTGTCTCTATCAGCTGGTTCTGGTGGGAGGTAGAGATGCGCGACCTACCTGAAAGATACAGTAGAACAGACCAACCTATTACTATTACCAATACAATTCTTATTGTAACCTAGGTATATTCAATAGAAATATAAAAATGTTTTGCAGTATCCATAATATACTTTCAGGTGTATTTAATTAAAGCTGAAGAAAGTACTAAAACATATTCGGGTTGGTTGTGTGGTGGCACGCTTATTAGCAAAAGAATTGTGTTAACATCGGCTGCCTGCGTTCGAGATGTGGAACATATATATGTTGTAGCAGGTTACGGGCTATATGTGCCTGATGAAGAAAAGGCAGCAGACAAATGTATTCAACAAATGAAAAAGAAAGTTGTCATCATGTGTGTACCCAAAGGTTAGTTTTACCTGCCCGTTATCTGTAAGTAAAACTTGGAAGTAAATTTGACACACTTCCCAAAAAGGTTTCACTTTGCCAATTATGATGACATTTTTACATGTACAAATGTAATTATATTATCTAGTAACTCTACGTTCACACGGAGCCACGTTTTGCCAGATCTGATTTTTATCGGATCTGGAAACAGTCTACTTCAGCAAGATTCGGTTTTTTGTCGTGTCTTGAAACCGAATGCATGTGTGAACTCATTCATTGAAATACTGTTGAATCCGAATCCTGCAAATAACCGATCTGATGAAAATAAGATCCGGCAAAACGTGGCTCCGTGTGAACGTAGGGTAACACTAAATTCAATGAAATTTCGAAGCAATTAGTACGAGTATACTATAGTTTACTATAGGTTTAGATCGGGGCCTCGATTCTGCTAAAGACAAACCACTGATATACCACTGACACTCTAAAAGATGCCATTTAATTGTAGACTTTATTGTTATCAGGTTAAAGCCTATAGTCAAATGATATTTTGTAGAGTGAATGAAAAAGTTAAATGAATTCTTTTCATTTGATTTTAGACTTTAACTGTATAACAGTAAAGTCTACAATTAAATATCATTTTTAGAGTGTCAGTGGTATTACAGTGGTTTGCCTTTAGCAGAATCGAGGCCCGGTAATAGAGAACATCCAAGGCCAGACTTGATGTTCTCTTTTCTGATCTATAAAAAACTAAATATTTAACACAATAACAAGTAAAAATTGGAAAAGAATGGTTTGAATGCCAGAGATCTCGATACACTCAAATATAAATTTAATTTTTTATTTCCAGATTACAAATTGGTGTATGAAGCTATAGATGAATGGGCTAATTATGATATAGCTGTGATCAAAGTAGAGGCCGATATCGCCGGTGTAGCTGAATACGGCAAGCATTGCCATTACATACCACAATCGATTGATGTCAACTTTGGCAATAAAGATCTACAAACTACCGGGAAAGATGCTTTAATTTTGGGGTGGGGTCATAAACAGAAATGGCGAAATGTAAGATTGATAGCCGCTTTGAATATCGTAATTACCAGGATTCGCTTGATCACAAACATCAGTGGACTAAAAATGTCCAACTAGTTACATCAATGTACTGAAATACTAGAGGTAGTAACATAAATGTAGCTGAAGAGTTTAATAGGAATACTAATAAATACGGTTACTTGTATTTTGTATGAAAAAAAATTTTGATGTTCGGTAGCGCGAGTGTGTTGCACACGTCCATAAGCAACAGTGACCGCATCCCATCAGGTGGGCTGTGTGCTTGTCTGTCACCTAAGTAGTATAAAACATGAAGGCAGGTTTCTTTGAATTGCCTGAAGTTTCGAACAGGCTACACTGGCCACAGACTAGTCAAAATCTCAGGCAATTCAAACGCAGGCATATAATATCGCTATCCCATCTCGTTCATTCTCTTAATATTGTTTATTAATATAGTACTCCATTCATTTTTATAGGATAAAGATCTTACAAACCTTAATCAAAGAGTGTTGCAATATGGCTCCACAAAAATATATGACAAAAAGAAATGCTTAGAGAAATATGCGGATTATAATATAGATGCTTTGATAAATACGTACATGATTTGCACATGGCCACCTGCAGGTTTCAATGATCAAGGTGATAATGATAATGATGCTAATGCCGAAGACATGGATGATGGGGAAGGTCGAGATGGTTGTAAAGACAATATACGTGTAAGTATTTTTTTTCTAAACGCAACTAATTGTGAATATTTTATGCTGTCTTTTTTATACCACGTAGGTGGCAGATAAGCACACGGCCCACCTGATGGGAAGCGGTCACCGTGGCCTATGGACGTGTGCAACACTAAGGGTGTACCCTGAAGGGAAGGGGGAGGGCTAGGAAGAGGTGGGGAGGCTAGGAAGGGGTGGGGAAAGGAGGGATACAGTGAGCACTGATTGAGACTACTCGTAATTCAATTTAATATTCATAAAATTACACGAACACTCACTTCATTTCTCTTAAAATTCCAGGCAATCCTAAGGTTGTTTGGTTAAAATCGCGTTTAGTGATATCTAAGGCTGCCCATTGTGCATTTAACTATAAATTGTCATCATACGTCACATCACTCCAATCCCTCCCAACCACCTTTGCCTCCATCGGCAGAGTGTGACGCCCTGGTGTCGTACACGTCCGTAGGCCATGGTGACCGCTTCCCATCAGGCGGGCCGTGTGCTTGTATGCCACCTAAGTGGTATAACAAAAATTCCGAACTTATATCCGTAATCTTGATGTACAAATAAAGAATTAATTACAGATACCGGCACGTAAATTGGCCGGACGCGTCATATGCGCAAAGGTCGATTTTTAGGTCCCCTTTGAGGTATGAGCGGGTCGCGGGAGACGCGGTTGCGCCGTCGCGGTCTTATGATTGGTCCGTCACTTGACGGACCAATCAGATGTCTCCGAGAGACGTCTTGTAGCGAATCAACGTTCCGTTCGTTCGTACTTTGAATCATTTGATTGGCTCAAAGTGCACGATGCGCGAACTTACCCCAAACCTGGCCAAGTTACGTGCCTGGGGCCTTACTCCGAAAAACGAAAATATTCGTATCCGTTGACGTTTCAACCATTTATGGGTACCTAAATGATCGAAACGTCAACGGATACGAATATTTTCGTTTTTCGGAGTAAGGCCCCAGTATCTGTATCTAACTTCAAATAAAAGCACTTATTTTGTTTTAATTTACAGGATGGAGAAGATGAAAAAAATTCTACAGCTGCTGGTAATGAGTCGGGGTGGGAAGACAAACCACAAGTTGGAATATGTCAGGTTATTTTTTTTAAATATTTTTTTTGTATAGGACACGTCAAAATGACTTTACCTCGCCTGTTGGTAAGCTAAAGGCAAAGTCTCAGGACTGGGGTCACCACCACATACACCGGTAGTGCTACAGTGGCGGCCCTCACCTTGACGGCCTCATCAATTAATGCTTTTTCACGCCCCGCTTAAAGGCCCCGGGACTATAGGAGGAAGGCAACACATGCGCTGGTAAATTCCTTACAAATTCCTCACAATTCACTGTTCAACACAATCATTTGACAGCCTCTATGGCCGATGGCGTAGCGGTAGTGCTACGACAGGGGGCACGAGTTCAATGCCCGCTCAGTGCAAATATTCTTATCTATTTTTTTTTTTTACCTATGGGTGCTTCTATGTATAATAATATATGTATTCCATTCACACCAGGTGGGCCATGTGCTTGTCTGCCACCTACGTAGTATAAAGAAAATTTGTACTATTATAAAAAAGTGCTTATATAAGTCCGCATTCTAGAACCCATAACACAAGTTCATCTTTTTAGTTAGTTAGTGTTCACTTTGGGTCTAGAGAGCACTGTATAGAATGTGGTAGAAGTATTTATTTAGATATACCTAGTCAGCGCCAAAAAAAGCTCTGAAATTAATTCGAAATCAGTTTCAGAGTAAAGAAAAATTTGCATTTTACACTGAAAACGTTGACTATTTAGTGGGTTCTGTAAAAATAATCTTAAAAATTGATTAAAATACCCTGATAACTTTCTTGTAAATTTTGTAAATGATATCTGTACGATTTTCTTTTAGGTACTGTTGACGCTGATTGTACTTAGAATGAAAATGTAGTGTAGGTGCTTAGGCATTGATATTAACAGAAACCCTCCCAATGCCCTCCCCCTTCAATCTTCTCCCAATCTCCCCAAACCTTCCCCCCCACCCTCAGATCGGCAGTGCGATAGTACCGGCCCTGCCGTTGCACACGTACATTGGCCAGGGTGACTGCTTCCTCCTCACACTGCCGGTGCTGATCGCAGCGATGGTGCAGAGTGCGGACGCGTGGTCGGCCGCCGCCTCCTTCTGCGAGCAAGTCATGCTCGAGAAGGAGGCGGCGGAAAGGGTTCGGGAGAGGCTGCACAGAGCTCTCCCGAACGGCGGCGGGCGCGGACGCCTAAGGCGTCGGAGGTCTAACGACCTCCGTCCTCCATGAGCGCTGGCCTGGGGGTGACGGGTGGAGCCGCCTGTCACCCTAGCAGAAGCAGGCCGAGGCGGCGGCGCGCGTAAGCGCGCCCCCCCTATTCCGGGGGCATGACGGGAACCACTCGGTTCCCAAACCCGAGGGGGCCATCTCGAATCCGGAGATGGCCCGGGTCAAGCCGGGGTGCGAGGGAAATGCTCTTTGGGCCACCTTACACCCTGGCGTCAGAAGACCCTAGACGGCGTGCGGTTTTAGTCGGTAAGAGTCCGACATAACCTGCCCCGCTGGCCGCGGGGTGGGTATCCATGAGGATTTCCGCACAGAAAAAAAAAAAAAAAAGGGTGACTGCTTCCGATCAGATGGGTCGTGTACTTGTCTACCGCTTAAGTAATATAAAATAATTCTCTTCAGAATGACCATGGAGGACCGCTTATATCTTGGACACGCGCTAAACCAAAAGTCATCGGAGTAGCATCTGTATTCAGAGTCGACGCGGAAAAGAAATGCGTGGGACCATATTTATTCACGAGTACATACTGTAGCTCAAAGTTTTTGAAGTGTGTCATATTTGAGTTCAAAAAGGATGAAGGCGGACCTGGCGGACCTAGCGGACCTAGTGGACCTAGTGGACCTAGTGGACCTAGCGGACCCGACGTACATGCCGGACCCGACGGACATGCCGGACCCGACGGACATGCCGAAACCGACGTATATGAAGAGGTCACGCAATATCAAAGATCTTGCAGAAAAGCTATGTGAGTCAATATCATTGCATTTATACGCGTTTTAAAATGATATGGAGGAAGGAGAAATAAAATATGACTGCGATATTGAGCGAAAAGTTTTGGCAGGTAATCAAGTGAATGGAGCGCTGCATAATATGATGAGCAGTCAGAACGTGTCTAAAGAGGTATGTCTGGCTGTACATGGAGGAGTTCTCGTTCCCACACTTATGTACAGATGCCGGCACGTAAATTGGCCGGAGGCGTCATATGCGCAAAGGTCGATTTTTAGGTCCCCTTTGAGGTATGAGCGGGTCGCGGGAGACGCGGTTGAGCCATCGCGGACTTTTGATTGGTCCGTCACTTCTCCGAGAGACGTCTTGTAGCGAATCAACGTTCCGTTCGTTCGTACTTTGCATCATTTGATTGGCTCAAAGTGCACGATGCGCGAACTTACTCCAAATCTGGCCAAGTTACGTGCCGACATCTGTATGGTAGTGAATTTTGGGTGTGGCAGAAAAATCAATCAAGAAGCATGAAAGTAAATTGAATGCTGTAGAAATGAGAAGTCTGAGAAGTATAGCTGGAGTGGAGAAATGGACCGAGTGAGGAACAGTGTGATAAGGGAACATTGCGGTATGGTTGACGATGTAGTGACCAGGATAGAGAAAGTTATGCTTAGATATTTCGGACATGTAGAGAGGATGGATGAAAGAAGATTGACGAAACAGATATATGAGACGAGGGTGAATGGGCAACCTGGTAAAGGCCGACCTTATGAAAGTTGAAGTTAAAGAAGAATACAGTCGAATTGAGAATCTCCTCCTTTTTTGAAGTTAGTTAAAAATGCATCTCATTTTAAGTTGTAAGAAAAATGGATTCGCTGTTAACAATATTGTTGTTATATAACACTTTGAAATTTTGTATTTGTATAGGCCAGATTATTGTAACCTGCCGCCAGAAGAGAAGGGGTTTGATATAATTGAACGACGTATATCTTGGCGGGATCATCCAGATGGGTAAGTAATCATCTTCAATAAATTTTAATTAGCTACGATTTTTTCCCGTTTTTGACTATATCTCCGGTTTTACTCAACCGCTTGTGATCAAACATACTTACGTAAGATTTTAAGTCTGACCAAGATCTTTCAAACTTAAAAAACCACATTTAAATCCGTTCAGTAATTTTTGCGTCCATCGCGCATACACAGACAGACAAGAATTCCAAAAAAAATATTTTTCTGTTCGGAATCATTCTTGTTCATATAACATAACCCAAGTAGGTATCTATTTTTTTTAAATATCTCCAATGTATAGACACAGCTACTTTACATTTTTTTATTCGTAGATAAAAAAAAAATCTCTGAACCCTTTTCCCAACTCAGTTGGGGTCGGCTTGCCAGTCTAACTGTGATGCGGCTGAACTTCAATATTTTCCGTGGAGCGACTGCCATCTGACCTCATGTCATTATGACCAATGGCGATATCGAAGTTCCAAGTTAGACTGGTTAGACTTTTGTGGGCTCCAACTACCCGTAACGACTGCCATAGATGTTTGTATGACAACCGGGACCGACGGCTTAACGTGCTCTCCGAGGCACTAATAAACCTGCGATAAATACACACATAACTTCGAAAAGTCATTGGTGTGTGCCATGGTGAACCTGGGATCGAACCCGAGACCTCGTCTCAGCAGTCCATTACCCAAACCACTAGGCTACCGCGGTTTTTATTCGTAGATATATCTATACAAATAAATCTAGCAATAGCCACTTTATATGTGAAAGTTTGTGAACATGTTTAGATATTTGTTACTCAATCGCGCTCTGATCTCTGAACGGATTTGGCTGGAATTTTCCACAGGGATAGATTAGAGTCTGGAATAATAACATAGGCTACTTTTATTCCGGAATAGGTCTTATAGGAATAGGAAGTGGAAATGTGATCAGAACTCTGTGCGGGCGAAACGCGGGCAGCAGCTAGTATAGCAATCAAACATTGATTGCACGTAACCCCGCGTTACTATTGTATTTTGAACAGAATAGATATTAATTTCAAAAAATTATCTTGTTTTTCAGTCCTGCAGAGAGTGAAAAGTTTCAGATACGACCGCAGAGACCACTTTTTTAATAAATGTTGACTGTTTTATTATTGTGAGAGTTCTGTCACAGTTCATATTATATAAGCTAAAGCAATAAAGAAACTATACTCCGTTAAATATAGCATGATCTCTGTGACAGCTGTCAGTAAAATCACGCCTATGAAGTTATGAATTTTTCAACAGTGCTCACAGTAGCTGTCAATGTCATACTTTATGGGCATGCCGACCTAATTAGTGATAGGCGATGTATCATCGTGACCACATACTATAAACTATCCATATTTGGAATAAAATTTAATTTATCATATAAACTAATTGTATATTTTGTATAGGTATTTTAATACCATAACAATATTTATATGTGAATACACTTGATCCAAAATATTAGTGAGTAAATAAAATCCAACACTCCATCCATCAACGTCCTGGAAGAAGACACGCCGCGTTTGGCTCAAGGGCTTATTACTAGATTTCACATTAAAGTATTTGATTCATTAAGTAACGTTTTTAATTAAATTAAACCCAATATATGTTACATTAGCATTGACAATAGTCCGTAACATCGATAAATTATCGTCACTTTCCAACCCTAGGAATCACAGTTTGACATAATTATGTCACAGTGATCATGTTATATTTAACGGAGTATACGTATTTGACGTTCAAAATGACACACTCACACAGACGCACGAATCTACACGAACACGAACCTCACTGGATCTCATCGGCTAGTCGGTCGGGGTTGCCATGGTCACGTTATTTTATCTCTTGCGCTGCACATCCGTAATGCAACAAACAGCGATGGTAGCTGAATGGATAAGGACGCGGCCTCTTCTCAAAGGTATCGAGTTCGAATCCGGCCATACAGTACCAATGTGAATTTTACTTTTTGGAATTTATATGTGCTATTCACATGATTTACCATCTGCTGACGATGAAAGAAAAAACCCACAGTAAATGTCCTAGAAGAAATTCTAAGGACATTGTGATGTCGATCAATCAACTCGCATTAGGCCAGCGTGTGTGGATTAAGGTCTAAACCCACTCAGCTCTCTCGTTAGAGGAGAGAAGAAGCCCAGCAGTGGGACATAAATGGGTTGCTATCTGCACATCCATTTCACAACATTTATAAATTAAGTTGTCAACCCTAACGCTTCAATAAAGCGCGTGTGTCATTGTTTCAATATTTAGGCCTAGTTTCCGTACTGCTTAGCTTAATATAATGTATACTGTGGTTCTGTATAAAGTTAATATTCGAATAAATCATTATAGTTTTAAACTGCCAGGGTTTTATTTATTTCGGTGAAAGGTAAAATCCATGTTCCAAAACTGTATGTATTGCGTAAAACTATTGCCACCCTAATTCCTTTCAACAGAGATATCAGCCCTGAAACCAGTGTATCGGGCAAGCTATAACCACCACCTGGGTGGTGAGATTGTGGTCAAACGCGAGCCCATCGACAATAAAAAAACTTACGCTTATTTTTTCTTGTTTATTTTGAGTACCTATGTAGTTTAGAGATCTAATTCTACTAGTAGGTATTATATACGCGCAAGTTTGTGAGTATCGATGTGCAGATGTAGTGGTGTATGGAAGTTTGTTAGTATTTAAGGCTAAAACGGCAGAACGGACCTGCTTGAAATTTGGCACAGAGATAGATTATGATCTGGAAACACATAATATAATGCTACTTTCATCCTTATAACAATATCTTGAATGTTTTATTGCAATTTAAAGCCGTATTGTGCATATCCGCTTAAACGGTGCCCTGTATGTATAATACTATTGACAGATTTAGTTATGTCTTGTACAGAGAACTTCTAACAATACTATGAGGGAATAATTTTATTGTAGGTTACGGCTGGACTTGTGGTCCAGTAGATGTAATAAGATGTATAAAGGCAGATAGTATTGACATAAATGCCTGATTCGCACAATAACTAATATTGCGATACACTCTGGAATTGCACAACCTGATACTTCCAAGTCCATTCCATTAACGAACGACCAGCAGTACAGCGACACACCACCGCTATATCGTCGATATTCCACTCATACGCACGAAACGCTTTGCCGACTCATTCATTATGAGTACAGCTAAGAAGTGGAATTCCCTGCCCGAGTCTGTTTTTCTGTGTAACTCTGGGAATCTTCAAATCACGAATAGGTTCCTTCAAGGCAAACGTGATTCATCTTAGACCACATTGTCACTTACCACCAGGTGAGATAGAAGTCAAAAGTAACCTATATTGAATAAAAAAATAAAAAGAAACTAAAATACTGAAAAATGTCCCTGTAAGTGACTGTTACACTGTTCGCGTATAGCTTGTTGGCTTCACAGCATAATAACTTTAAATCAATACTACATATTCAATTGTGCATTGCATACCGTAAAATTAGCATTTCAACCAATGATTGATCAAGAAACAGCAGCTTAAGAAAAATGTATACGCTAAACCTGAACCAAATTGTGATTTTGTCATTGTTATTCCACCGTAAGTAGTTTAAATTGAATTATTAAACTTACATAATTATAATTTCAGGTACAACATATATTTATTAAAAATGAGTTACAAAAAAGTCTGTATTATAGTGATACTGAAAGAAAAAATATTACACCTCCCTTTGATTCCACTGAGGGTGTATGAGGCCCTACAAAGCCCCTTGGGGCCAAGTCAATGGGTACAACTACTGATAGACGAACGACAGCTAGGGGCGGGGGTGGTCTTCCGAGCGGGAGGATAATTCGCTCCTCTTTTTTTCGGGGACAAAATGGGGACACCGTGGCTCCCAAACCGAGGGGGCCATCTCGAAGTCGGAGATTGGGTTGACCGGGGTGCGATGGGAATACCTCGTTGGTCAAACCCCGGCGTCTGAAGACCCGAAACAGCGTGCGGTTTTAGTTGGTCCGAGTCCGATGGTCAACGGGGGTGGTATCTGTGGGGATAAAAAAGTTCTGCTTGAAAAAAAAAAGGAGCTTACAGATTCTGTGTTTAAAGTCTCGGATGCAATTGGGAACGCTAAGATGATCATGATGATGATTCAACTGGGAATAAAACTGACAATTAAATAAAAAACGTTAACAAATACGTATTAAACTTTTCAGTAAGTAATTGTCAGCGAAGAATTGTAGACGGAGAAGACCTAAGCGAACCAAAAAGATATGTGGTAAGTTTAATTATCTTCTTAGTAGAGTATTGTAAAGCAAATTACAACTACTCCTCCTACAGCGACAGGAGGTGCGGTTTCGATTCCCGCTCAGTGCAAAAAATTGTATATGCATTTGCATTGCTATTTGCATTGGTCTGGGTGTTTCTATGTATGTATTTATATCATGTTCATCCGCATTTTCATAACACAAGCTAGTTAAACTATGCTTACTTTGGGTCTAAAGAGCGCTGTGTAGAATGTCGTCAAATAAAAACCATTGTAGTGTTGCTATAAAAGGTTTAATGGTATGATGGAGTTGCACGGGTTGACATATACTCCAAGAATATATATCTGCAATTATATGAGAGATTGAAACAACAATAAGAATTATCCTTAAGAGGAATAGTTGCAGTGGCATTGCATACAATGAATTTAGTTCACATGTTAGTTAGTTATGAAACTGTAGACTCAACGTACAACGAGAATGCAGCACAAATACTTCGACTAAGATCTGCAGATTGGAAATACTGCCCAAGTTAGCTCAGAATTAAGCAAAGTATTCTTGGGGTTATAGAATAATTTCATTATAAATTAAGTAATAGTAATGGCACAATAGATACAATATATAATTCTAGTAACAATATATTGAATTAAATTACTTGTACTCTTCTATAAAATTTATTAAATTAAAGAGTTTGTATGACAGTTAACTATCATAATTATGAATTTATGGCCTAAAGGTCTGTAGATTTCAGAGTTCGGGATTCACTTATTAATAATACTTATATTACACTCGAGAGCAATGAATCCGGGTCACTTAAAGAATCCTAAAAATCTCGGAAACTAAAAATGCTAGGTTAATGCAATAAATTGTATTTAATAGACAATGTAATACTCCTTAAATGAAGGTATTAAAACTTCTTAGTTATTGTAAAGTTATATCATAAAAAAATCAAATTTGAAAAAGGGCCACTTTCGAAGATGGAACTACGAAATTACAGCATTTGGTTTTGCTTTTGTTTGTAATCTGTCATTTATGTGGGTACATAAACCATGTTGATAGTGCTCTATATTCATTATTCAAGCTGAAATTATGTCGCTTACGCCTGAAGAATGCACCAGAATACTTACAATGCTGGAAACCGGCCGGAGTCAGCGCGATACAGCCAGGACTGTCGGTGTGTCGCTGTCAACAGTACAAAGAGTTCTCCGACGTTACGAAGAAACTGGTTCTAACCTACGCAGACCAGGAACGGGCAGAACCAGGTGTACCACAGCACGAGAAGACCGATACTTGGTGAACACCATGCTTCGAAATCGCTTTCTCACAGGAACTGAACTCACCAATCAGTTTCGACGCCTCGGAGGAAGTAACCCAAGTGCATGGACAGTAAGACGTCGGCTTGCTGTATCTAACTTAAAACCCCTTAGACCTGCAAACGGCCCTAAACTGGAGCGTGGGCATCGTATTTCGAGACTAAGATATGCCCAGAGCCACGTAAATTGGAGTATTGAAGATTGGTCAAAAGTTATGTTCTCCGACGAATCAAAATTTATGCTCTACAAGCACGATGGAAGACACAGAGTGTATCGAAGACCAGGGGAAAGATTCAAGCAAGCATGCATCGAAGAAAAAGTAGCCTACGGTGGTGGGTCTGTACTTGTGTGGGCCGGAATTTCTTCTGAAAGTCGCACAGAGCTGGTGATCATAGAAAACGGCTCTTTAACTAGCGTAAGATATGTGGAAGAAATCCTCAATGATCACGTTGGTCCATTTATGGTCAATTTATGTGAGGATGCTATATTTATGCATGACAATGCCCGACCTCATACAGGTAGGATTGTGAATGACTACCTTCAAGAGATGAACATTACTCGTATGGAGTGGCCAGCGCGCAGCCCGGATATCAACCCGATCGAGCATGCTTGGGACGAGCTAGGCAGATGCGTAAAACAACGAAACCCTCCCCCAATCACGCTTCGTGAGCTCAAAATTGCTCTCACAGAGGAATGGGAGAATATTCCCCAAAATCGTATAAGGAACTTGGTGTACAGCATGCCAAACCGCGTAAACGCAGTAATGGAAGCACGAGGAGGCAATACGAAGTATTAAAATTCAAGAAAATCGTAATAAAGTTCAAAAATTTCATGTTTCCTATTTTTGTTTTAAGGAGAGATCAGCAGTTTTTTTCTTTATGTAATTTTGTGTTAATAAAATGTATGGTGACTCATATTTTTTTTACTTTCATTTAAGGAGTATTACATTGTCTATTAAATACAATTTATTGCATTAACCTATCATTTTTAGTTTCCGAGATTTTTAACATTCTTTAAGTGACCCGGATTCATTGCTCTCGAGTGTATAAAGCTAAGTAAAATAATTGTTGAAGTTTATTGGCAGGTGTACTTAGTCGAGGCACGTGTTTCACCAATGGAATACGATGAATGGATGTGTGGTGGCGCATTAGTTACGCCCGAGTACATAGTCACATCCGCAGCTTGCATAGAAGACGTGAAGCATTTGTACGCAATTGCTGGCTACGATAAATATGTCCCAAAAGATCAAATTTATACAGATCCGTGCACTAGCAAGATGAAAAAGAAAATAATTCTAACATGCGTACCTAAGTGTAAGTATACGTATATTATTTTGAAGGAAAGAAATAAATGAAAGAAGGAAAAAAGAAAAGAGAAAGAAGGAAAGAAAGAAAGAAAGAAATAACGTTTATTGAAATCGTTGATGATGATGTAGGTGTATGTGATGTGTACGGATAGTGTAGGTGTTTGTACCATAATAGAGTAAAATTCCTTATAATTCAATTTCAGCCTACGATTTGGAATATGAAAAGCTGGAAAAATGGTCTTTCATTGATATAGGTGTAGCCAAAGTGGAATCACCTTATAATTTGGAGAACGAAGAGTTTACGACATTATGTTCTTATATACCGAAATTAATTAACATCAATTTTGAAACTAAATATCAAGTTGAAGGTATTGATGCTATTGCTTTAGGTTGGGGGCATAAAAACAAGTGGCGAGCGGTAAGAATTGATTTAATCATTAATCGTAATTCACTTTCCTCACTCAGTATCTTTCAAGATCGTTGTCTCAGTTATTTCAACTTAAAACTCTTTTTACCCTGAAAATTAGTCATGAAACAAATCGAAATCAATTAATAATAATGTCTGGCTTGCGCATGGTGAAGGCCCCTCCTAGAATGCTAAAATGCTACAACTACAGCATAATATTGTAGTAGGCACGCGACCTTTTTTTTTACTATATTTTGACTTTTTACATTTTTTTATAGTTTAACTTGGGTTAAATTTTTATTATAATTTTTTTTATATACTTTTATTTATATTGACACGAGACAAAAATGTACATTCGTCCATATTTAGTCTTAAGATATTAATTTATGTATGACGTCTGAAAATGCAGCAGTGGAGTTTGTTGCGCCGTTTCTTTTCCACTAGCGCCTAGGAAGCGGTGGTAAACTTAGTATTAAGTAGTTTTGACGTCAAAAAGATGTAATTATGTTGCACTATTTTGGAAATAAAGATTATACTTATACTTATACTTAAGTGATATTTTTTTTCAGGAAGGTGATACAAATACATATAACAATGTAATGCTGCAATACACTTCTATATTGCTGGCTGATAAAGAAAAATGTAAGAAAGAATATGAAAAATATCCAGGAATGGGTAAAGTTATAGATTCGTATATGATATGTTCTATGGAAGCAGGCAACATGGATGCAAAGGGTGCTCTGAAATTAAGAAGTAAACCTACAGCAAACGGTTGTCCAGGTCATGAGGAACAACTTGTAAAACTAATGGGCATAGAAGCTAAATCGGTGAGTGATTTGTACAATGTTGTACAATGTTTATATATAAAAAAACGCACTTGTAACAGTATAGAAATCTGAGAGAGCTTGTTAAGAAGTAATAAGTATGAAGATAAGTTGATGTAACTTTGGGCTGGGAGTCAGAAGGTGTCCAGACTCCTGAACCAAACAAGATAAACCAAACTAATTTGGGCTCATTTTATCTTGAACAATTCTCCGATACCAGGTGACAGGTCTGATCATGTAGGTGGTTGGTGGTTATAGAAATATAAGATAAACCTATTTTTGAGCTCATTTGGTTTGTCTTGTTATGCACGTAGTAGGTGCATAACAAGACAAACCAAATGAGCTCTAAAGCTTTAAGAAAACAGTTTTTTTATTTAAATAACTCATTATCTCTTTATATTATTTGATTCTTTTTCATTTAAAAAGGATGAGAGTATTAGTAATATTTCTTTATTTTTATTTTCAGCAAGAGGTAAGCTCGTGAATAATATAGGTATATTTTATTTAAAACAATTTAAGTGTATGATCTTAAGTCAGCATTCAATTGTCCTTATTTTACGTAACTATTCGTTATTTTAGGATAAACTTTTACCTTAACATTTTTGGAAATGGGAGTTATTAGATAATTAACTGTGATAGCTCTGTTGGCATCAATTAATTTTAATGGAAATAGTATATAGAAAAGAACTCGGAGAGCAATTAATTTAATGTTCATATTAAAACACTAATAACTACTACTTTTAATATGAAACGGTTATTACAGAAAAATATACATAAAACGCTGGATGACTTATAAGTGCACGTACACATAGATAATTTTAAATAATATATGTGTACGTGTACCTACACTAAATTTATTAGAATATTTTTTTAGTGCGATCCTGCCGTAGAAGCTGATGATGAAAGTTGGATAGAAAATACTCGAAAAAGAACTCCGAATAATCAAACAAATAATGATACAAATATTGTAAATACTACCGAAAATCTTGAAAACAAAACAGATGATTTACCGATCAATCTTGGACCAAGAAGAATAATGAACACAAGAAGAAATGGAATTTGCCAGGTAAGCACATAAAATTGCAGAGCTGCCTCACATTTAACTTGAAATCTATTTCTGACCGCTAGAAAAGATGAGAGTGGTAGAAAGTGGAAGAAAGAGAGAGAATGAGACACATACATATACAGATGCACCCCCATGCACCCGATACATAAGATGATAAATCTATCTCTATATTTATAAAAGAAAGTCGTGTTAGTTACACTATTTATAACTCAAGAACGGCTGAACCGATTTGGCTGAAAATTGGTGGGGAGGTAGTTTAGAGACTAGGAGACGGACATAGGATACATTTATCCTGCCACAGGGACGAAGTATATCACGGGCGAAGCCGCGGGACACAGCTAGTAATTATATAATTTCAAGAAACCATTTAATAAACTAAATATTGTAAATTACATAGCTATGGAAGATTGCATAGCATTCTAAAGAAATGTAATAAGTTAGAGAACAACAAACTACACTCGAGAGCAATGAATCCGGGTCACTTAAACGAAGAAACTGGTTCTAACCTACGCAGACCAGGAACGGGCAGAACCAGGTGTACCACAGCACGAGAAGACCGATACTTGGTGAACACCATGCTTCGAAATCGCTTTCTCACAGGAACTGAACTCACCAATCAGTTTCGACGCCTCGGAGGAAGTAACCCAAGTGCATGGACAGTAAGACGTCGGCTTGCTGAATCTAACTTAAAACCCCTTAGACCTGCAAACGGCCCTAAACTGGAGCGTGGGCATCGTATTTCGAGACTAAGATATGCCCTGTTTCCTATTTTTGTTTTAAGGAGAGATCAGCAGTTTTTTTCTTTATGTAATTTTGTGTTAATAAAATGTATGGTGACTCATATTTTTTTTACTTTCATTTAAGGAGTATTACATTGTCTATTAAATACAATTTATTGCATTAACCTATCATTTTTAGTTTCCGAGATTTTTAACATTCTTTAAGTGACCCGGATTCATTGCTCTCGAGTGTATTATTAAAAAATTTTGAAAGAGAGAGGGAAAAAGAGGGAGAAGGAGAAAAAGTACGTTATGATAATATTTAGTAACATTATTTGTATTCAGAATGACCACGGTGGGCCTATCGTGACATGGATTGGGAGTGAGGAGTATCTTCTCGGTGTGGCATCAGTGTTTAAAGTATCGAAGGACATGGAGTGCATACCACCCTTTCTTTACACCAGTACAGAGTGCAATGGAGCTTTCTTGTCGTGTGTATTAGACCTAGATACAAATGAAGCAAGGTAAGTACTCTAGCATAAGTTCATTTATATTCTTCATTCTTTTTTTTTTATACAACTTAGGTGGCAGACAAGCCCAGGGTTCACCTCATGGGGAGCGGTTATCGTGGCCTGTGAACGTGTGCTACACTTAACTAGAGTAATCACACACGCGCTTCCGACCAGGGGAGGTTGGGGGAAATGGAGGAAAAATCTGAGCTTCAGTTCCGTTGAGGAGTATCTTATCGGTGTGGCTTCAGTGTTTAAAGTAGCGAAGGATATGAAGTGTTCACCACCCTGATACTTGCTGGATAAAAGCAGTTCTTTTATCAAATATCTGCCCAACGACCGTTTAAAATCCTTAGAAACAATAATTTGATTTACTGTATTTATGTTATTGTTTTCCTATTTAGACGTGCCATATGTAACGCCCCGCCTTCAGAAAAGGGATTCGATACAATAGAAACGCACATATCATGGAAATATCATCCTGATGGGTAAGAAGATTAATTAATGTAATAGGAACAAACTTTAGGCAACAAATCTATAACTCTAGTTGTCATGTTTTGCCTCTAAAATATTTGTTATTCTGAAGACGAACTCTCGTAGAACAACTCTGTCAACATGTACACATTATGTAGAAGTCAGATGGGCAAGTGACTTGACAAACGTTGCTAAGGTAGATAAATATACGTTATGTACCTATGATATAAATTTGATAGTGGTTTTTGTCCAATATCGGAAAGCATCAATTGTTTTCTTGCTCCGAGTCTTTGATTTGACGTTAATCAATGACAATGTATACAACAATGTCTTGAGTGGATTCATCACACATAGAACCGGTATAATGTATAGCTATTATTATATTATACTGTTTTCGGTGAAGTAGAAAAATTTAAATAACTTTTTAATGTGTTATTTTATTTACCAATAAGTAATAATAGCTTTTTTATTTTACTTTGAAGGCCATCGCATAACGAACGAGTTAATGGAACCTCAATAAATGTGACATCAACATTATCAAATGTAAGGTAAGGAACTTTAAAACAACAGTAATATAAAGTAAGTAGGGTAGCCAGAGCTCACTGTATCCCTCCTGTCCCCACCTCATCCTAGCCTCCCCACCTCTTCCTAGCCCTCTCCCTTCCCTTCAGGGTAGGCAGCGCGTGTGTGTCACCCTTAGTGTGGCACACGTCCATAGGCCACGGTGACCGCTTCCCATCAGATGAGCCGTGTGCTTGTCTGCCTACCTACGTAGTATAAAAAAAAACAAATCTGCTTTCTGCTCTCATGACATTTTTATTCCGTTCCGTTCTGTTCCGTTCTATTTTTTTCTATGTCTAGCATCATATATAAACAAATATAATTTATGTTAAGAGGCCTTCAGATAGCAAACTAGTCAATTCATCCTTGATAAACGTGCTGACAACGCCGCTGGCAGCCAAAAGAATTAAACAAACAGCCGAAATTATGCAAGTATTTTATGAATCTAATAATTATTGACCTTAGCTTTGAATTAAACTTCAAAGGACAATGGGCAAAAATGTATGGCGCTTGTCCCATCGGCGGCCACATCTGTCCTTTATATTTTTTAGTCGACAATTATGTATATATTAAGACTGCAAAAAATTATTTCGGCAACTTGTTTAGATAAAAAGTTATAAAGCGTTGATCATATAAAAAAATCGAATTAATTAAACAGAAAGTACGTAAATGATAAAACGTAATGCATATCTAAGTATAAGATAATGATGGATTAAATAAAACTAAAGGTTAATTGGTTATTAAATACATCGATTTATTGAAAGACACATATATTATACAATGCTCGTATATAATGCTAGTATTCCTTTAAAAAAAGAAAATGATGGGATTCAATTGTCGTCTACAATAACATCGTTTAAAAAATGAGCTGGTAAACGGATATCTTCCTCTTGGTTTCTCGCCCACCCTAAATACCACACTACACACATAATGTGGGCACAGCAACCAAGAGTGCGCTTACCGCTTAGACAACTGCAATAGTAGTTTTCTATGGCTTCTCTGCCGCTTTTCTCTCTATCTACTATAATATACGAATAATATATTTTTGACCTAGTATGTCTAGATTGTATTCGACATCTTAGCAGCCAAACATTTGTTGCTGTGATGCCGTACCTGCCTAGGCCTGTAACATCAGGGTCCCTATACGTTTCTATATTATAGAGACCTTGTCGCACATGCTCCGCATAATAGCTGCGGGCTAGCTTCACTTGGTATGTACCAAGTGCAAAAATGGTTAAATCGTCCTCAGTCAGCAAAGGAAAATCACTTATGTTAGGTTGGTTTCCTGTAATGCTATCGAAACTAGCCCGTCTACGATTAAGGTTGTTGGCTAGGACATACTCTGCTAGGTTATTTGGTTGGTTCACTCTTTGGTTTATAACTTCTATAAATGTTTCAGCGTGAACGTTATCTGACAATGGTTCTCTGCAAGCATTCAATAATGCAGCACTTATTCTAAAATCTGTCATCATATGAGGCAAAGCACGATTGAAAAAGTCTTGTCGGAATAGTTTAAAATCGCGTTTGAACCAACCATTTATAACTTCAACAACCCAGCGGCACATAGTAACCAACCTAGACTTATTCGCTTGTTCTGTCGTCAATTGATCTTCGTCTCGATTTTTTGTTTTTGGTAAGTGAGCTTCATAACCATAGGCATGTAAGTCGTCGATTACGTCGCGAAACCCACGGTCTAAGATGAACACATCTCCATGTTCAAAAAACCAATGGAAAGGATTTCCTTCGTCGTCAATCATATTTTTCATTATTTGTGCATCTGATTCTATGGCTGAATATGGCCCAAAGGCATCTAAAATGTGGCCATCGCAGCACACTATTAAAAACGGTTTCAACAAATTCGTGTATTTGTGTAGACTATAGGATCGCTTTTGGAATAAATAGTTTGCGGACTTTTGTATATATATATAAGTGGCGTCTGCTATCACAATTGCCTTTCTGTTTAAGGCATTTGCATTTCCAAAAATTGCATTTGGAACTTGTAGGTTTCGGTTAGCTACATCAATTCTATTGAGATGATCATAACCAAGATGCCGGGGAACGAAGTCCAGTAAAAGAGTGTCTCTGGCGAACGTTAAATGTCGTTCTAGGGTTCTACGGCTCATATTAAAAAGCGTCGCCAGCCTTTCATTTGCTTCACCGCTTCGCAGTTTCATTAAGTAGCATGCCAAAGATGTTTTCGGGCGTGTTGATACGTTCGACAATGAAGGAGTTTGTTCCAAAATATTCATAAATTGGTCTCGACTAACGCCTAATCGGATGTATACTTCATTTGGGTCCATGTCATCTATATTATCAAAATCTAGTATAGATCCTCGAAGCACCGCGATTTTCATGAGGCTCATGATATGCACAAAATGTGTGGCATTGAAGTCGTGGAGCAAGTTAGGGCTGTCAATTATTTGATCCCAATCATTGGATACCAAATGATGATCGCAAACTCTTGCACTATTTGGAATATAAAAATTAAAATGAATCAAGAATGTCACTTTAATGTTATCCGGAATCCTTCGGAGATCCGTTCGTCTGCAGCTTTCATACATACAACGCGTTGCTGTATTAGGGAGTCTGGAATATTCTTCAATATGTAATACACATTCGTGTGGACGGTCTTCTCTTGGCTGCGCAGCTCTTTCTGCCCGTTGCCAGCATGGTCGACAAATGTACTCCTGACCATTGTATTGTATCTGAAAATGAGAGTATTACAATTAGTCAAAACGCTTAGTTATTTTCATTGAACGCTGTTCAAACAAAGCGAAATATAAAGAAAAATATTTTACTCGATTGCCTAAGCAGTATTAATTATCTCGCTTACTCATACGTAAATACCGATACTTCTATCCCGTTCTCGCCCCGTGGATCAAACGGAACGACAACGTCGCCGCGTCGGTAACAGTTTACTTACTACTTACAGCGAAATGTAATCTCAATGCGCGAGAGTTAAAACACTGTGACCACCTCAAGTTAAACAGTACTATATTGTTGACGTGACAACTAAGAAATAATGATTTCGTTTGATGTACTTACCTGATGTTCAGAGGTAAGAGCTTCAAAGATATATTGGCCTACAGCGGGATGTTCTTCAAACCGAGCACGGGTTATTTCGTATCTTCTTCTGTTTATCACAGATCGATTACATAAAATACACACTTGGCGATTATCTGCCATTGTTATAGGAATCTGCTTAAAGAAAAGTCCAAAAAAACGAGCACAAGTCAACAAGATAGATATTAACAAGTCCAATATGCAAGCCAGAGTCGAAAGAAATTGTCAAACAATAATAATCGCACAGTACTCAACGAAACAAGTGTCAACGATGGACTGCGCTGTGCGCTCGAGCATAACGGTAATCGCCGAGTCGCCGAGTGCGAGCGGCGCTCGTCGCTGATTGGTTGACGCATGAAACATGGCGAGACCGATTTTAACAAAGGTTCTAATAGAAAAAGTATTGAATATTAGGATACATAAATAATAATGAAAAAAAAATAGTATTTTAACTATATTTTTTTTCCCAAACGGTATTTCATAGTACTCCTTGAACAATATTTGTTGTCAAAGATCTCCCCTTTCAAATGACACTAGTTTCATTGATGGCCGCTCATGGGCCGCAATGCCCATTGTCCTTTAACATAACTTATATATTTTTTCTTTTTTACAGTTATAGGTCATCAGATAACGAACGGGTTAATGTATCTTCAACTAATGTGACTACACTAACACCTACTATCAAAATGATAAAAGAAACTGAAAGCAGGTCAGTATTTTAATACACGTAGTCTGGTCTCGACTACTATTTCTACACATTAAAATTTGTTTTTGTTCACTTAATCTTATCATTGCTACTCACTAGATAACAATTTTAACGACGTTAAAGTACCAAAAGAAACAGACTGTTTGTTACACAAAAATATGATTATTTTTAATACAGATTTTTTATATCGTAATTTTTGTTATATAAAATTTGCAGGACGTCGAGCAGCGAACGGGTTAATGCGTCTTTACTAACAACCATTACATCATTATTTACTAAAAAATAAATTAAAATAGTTTTGTTTGTTTTGGATTTTTTTGGACCTTCCTCATAATGATCCTTGTACAAGTAATTATTAACCTACAGACTTTCATCTCACAATCTGGAATAAAGTGAATAATTGAGAGTTATATGGAATTCGCATTTAGGAACCCTATACCGGTTGTTTACGAGTAAGTAGGGCCAACGTATGCTAATGTCCGTTATAGCATTCTTAAACTATTGTCAGAATATTGATCTAACGATTTGAATTGAAGACAAAACGAGCGATTGAATGAACAGACATTCTGCGGAATATCGGCGCATGTTAGGCAAATATGTACCGCCGGCTTTACATACATGCAGATTAATTTCATATTGGAATTGATGGCATCCATTCATTCAAATTCCTTCACTTATCCACAAAATGAGCGAAGTTTATTCAGCGTTCGTTATTTGAAATTTGTCTTTATTAAGTGCAAACATTTGTCCTTGGCCTTAACAGTATGTGAAACCTTATGTTGATGTTTAAAAAAAACCAAAAAAATATTTAGAAACAAAAAAAAGAAGTGAAAGCTAAAAAATCGGGGCTGTTTTTTGATGTTAGTTAAAAACCAGATTATGTTACGCTCCGGGAGTTTATTGCTAGAGGCCTCGTGTGGATTCAAAAAAGGCAGTCTACAAGATACTTAAATCGTCATTAATATTCTTTTCAGATTATAACTTATGAAAAATTAAGTTAACTTTATATTGCTTTGAGCAAAACATCTGATCTGAATCGTGTTCTAAATAGATTTGACTAATTAAATCGTAGTCTTGTGTAGATATAAAGGTAGTATTTATCTAGGTAGATAGATGGGAAACACTTCAATGTCAAAGCATGATGTAATATGATTTACGATACTAGATACGTGGCTAATGAAATTCAATATTAAATCTGATGAAATTTCGTGTGTCTTGGGTAGGTCGCTGAATGGTTTATGGTATCAATTACATACAGAATATGGCACTGGAGTTTTTTATTTCTTTCTTCTTTCATTTTTCTTTTCTGTTGTGAGTATCCATCAGATAAGAATTTATTGAAAGTTCTCCCTGAGGTGGTAAAAAAAAATCCCTTACGATAGTTTAAAAAAACAGGTTAAAAGTAGTGTTATCGACATTATTCTAGAATCAGAATCTTCTGCAATTCTTTCGTTATTAATGGAATAAGTAGCTGCTCTGACTGAATATATCACTTCCTATAGCCTGCACAAAGTCAGCCACGTCTCCACCTTCCAATTAATAGCGTCAGGAACCTATTACGAGTATAGCCACTCTCCGCTCCAATCTCCGAACGGCACTACTATGGCTTACTGTACAATAACGAATACAGTATAGAATTCAAGGCTTTGATAGATTATGTGAGATTTTAAAACCATACGCCTGCTATAGACCAAGTTTTCATATGGATATTTTTTATACTACTTAGATGGCAGACAAGCACACGGCGCACCTGATAGCAAGTGGTCACCGTGGTCTATTGACGTGTGCAATATCAGGGGTGTCACACTTACGCTGCTGACCTTGGTGGGAGGAGGGAGGGGTTGATGGGGGGGGGGGAGGGGGTGAGATCTCATCTGGTCATCCTATTTACCACCGGGAACAAAACACGATGGTTATTATAGGGGCGGTCTTCTAAAAGGTGGAGGTACTACCCCAGTCTTACTGCTCAAGACGGACGGGAGATACCGTCATGTCCTACCTCGAATTTAAGTTTCCGTCTATCAGTAGTAAGATCGAGAAGTTACAAGATAAAAAAAATTACCTACAGTTAATGCCGCGGATAAACAACCCCTTTATAGAGAACTCTGTGAGAGAGTCGGTGTTTCCGGAAAGCTATAACCTGGGAATATTCAAGTCACGAGTGAATAGGATCCTTCTAGGCAAGCGTGATTCATCGTAGACCGCATCGTCACTTACCATCAGGTGAGATAGTGGTCAAACGTAAGCCTATCCTGAATAAAAAAAAAAGAACTTTGATCCGTTTTTACAAATATGTACACTGAAGTGGTTTCCAATAGTCCCATCGAAAATATTGAGTGTCAAATAAAAACTTCTAGTCCTGATTTATCTCAAATTAAAATCCTAACTGGCTGACGTCCAAAGCTTGCAACAGTTTAATTGGAGTTAGAAACTTATAGGCTACGTCGTCTGTTTAGAAAATAGAATTAGAAGTGAGATAGGTTGAGAATTTCGTCTAGCAATTAATAAAATGATTGCGATTTGATTTCATTTGTAAACAATTGCAAATTAATTACGAATGGAATTTAATTAATATTGTCCAAATCTAATTAGATACGTATTAATTAGATTTGCACTGATGTTTTTAGAATTGTATCGTATATTTACTGTTATTAGACATTCTTTGAGACTGCGTACCGATGTACAAATTGTACGAAATACCTAATATGTATGTTCAATTGACAATTGTTAAATCACCTTTAATAATAGTAAAATTATTTTTATTTATTAGAGCAGTGGCCTCTGTGGCGTAGTGGTAGTACATTCAACTACTACAACGGGGGCGCGAATTCGATTCCCACTCAGTGCAAATATTTATATGAATGAATTTTTCTAATTGCATTGGTCTGGGTGTTCCTATGTATAATATGTATGTTAAAAAAAAAGTTAACAAGTATGTTTATCCATATTCTAGAACCCATAATACAAGCCATAATAGAAACTAGGAAAGCTATGCTTACTTTGGGTCTAGAGAGCGCTTTGTAGAATGTCGTAGAGTATTTATATTTTTAAATTCTCAATAAAATGCTTATGCGATATCAACCATGGAACTAAGAATATTATAAGTTCTGTGGACATAACACCCTACGGGCATAAACCAGCGCTCAGGTAGATGTCGTGTTTTGTTTCATAAATAAATTAAATCACACTCATGGCGGCGCATTTGAAACTGTTGGAAGCACTCTCAACTGCTAGCAAAGTCATTTTAAATTCCATTATAAGTCTTATTGTCGTTTATTTTATGACCACCTTAAAATAAAATTAGCAGTAGTTAGAAAAAAAATGAGTTACGTATCATTTCAGTAAATTTAATAAAATGTTAAATTTATAATTTAATTTTTTGAGCAAAATATTTTGGGAATTAGCTTGGTTTATTTTTAGCTAGATTCATTTTTTGTAAATACTGCATAATATTCATACCATGAATATTTGCATTGCTATCTATGGATGTTTCTATGAATTTCATGGATACTAAATGGATATAAACATTACCCCTTAGCGGGAATCGAATACGCGACGCTATGTGGCAAAACGTAGCAGTCGAGCACACTGTCGCTATGCTTTTTAAGCGTATACTAGGAACCGAAATGATTTATTAACATATACCTACTAAAACAAAATTATTTGTGTTAGGAGAATGGGTTCATTTCGGTAGTGTAAAGGCCAGGATTCGAATCTGGGACCTCTCAAGCGAATCCTCAACCACTAAGTTAATGGCGCTTTATAGTAGTTCTTTATTCATATAGTGCATTTAACTCTTTACGTGTGAAGTTCCTAACCACAACATGTCAACTACAGTTGAAAATGTGAACTTAAACTGTAAGAAGGATCGCATTCATTATGGTAATTTTCCACGTTCTACGAGGAATTCACGTCTTTGCACGAGGCATCTCTCTAACATAGATCTCTCCGGTAACTGTATTTTCCTTTGTAATAAAATAAGCTAGAATATGTAGCAGCTCTTCTTAATGTTCCTGCTATCTTTAGTTTAAAGTAGTTGTTACTCGTGGTTTCACCCGCTTGTAATTTTGATTCAGTTCTCGCTTTTCATGGAAACCTATTGTGGTGATAAAAAAGCTATGTATTATCCCAAACTATAATTCTATAATCTATCCCTGTATCAAATTTCCGCCAGATCCGTTTAGCCGTTAGAGCGTAATTGAGTAACAAACATTCAAACTTAAAAACCTTCACAAACTTTCCCATTTATAATATTAGGTAGGATATAAAATTTTAAAGCATTTGATGAGGCCGTCAAGCTGAGGGCTGCCACTGTAGCACTACCGGTCTATGTGATGGTGACCCCAGTCCTGAGACTTTGCCTTTAGCTTACCATCAGGCGAGGTAGTCATTTTGACGTGTCCTATGTATAAAAAATAATAATAATCCAAGTCCTATTCGGCAAGACTGGCCACGTTTCATGAACTTTTTTGCATAGTGTCACGCAAGTCCAAGCAAAAGTTGACCAAGTCTTATCATATTAGATGACCGTGGTCGGTGACCGGTAGCGTCTAAAACACATTACATACATAGTCTAATTGTTATGTTGTGAGCAAAACTTTCCGATGGGACCTCATAGATTAATTCTTTTCGGCTAAATGTTTCTGAAGTAGTTAATTTAAAAAGTTGATTAATTTGTACTGTTATAAAAAATCCACTCAACTTTCTGCACATTATAATGTACAGGCCATTTTTATCCTTGAGTTGATGTCGATTCGAGAATATGAGTGGCTCGTTGAGTATCGAAGGGTAGGCTAGGGAAAATCGTTACCTACCTGACCCACTCGCATAGTGATGTACTGAAACTATGATTAAGTATCGATAACTTTGTTTTTTTTTTCCTTTGATGAGAAGCAATTACAAAAAATACTCAGAATATTATTGTGTATCTGTTTTTTTTTACATTGAATAATATAAAAGTAAAGTTTCAGGAATGGGTGTCACCATTACAGAGATCAAATAGAAACGTCCTCAACAAAAGTTTTTTCATGCTCCGCTTAAAGAGCCCGGAAAGGAAATGCTTAAATAAGTGAAACTTGCTTTATAGGTATCATTGAAAGAAGTTGATCATAGCCACCTTTTTGAAATCATCGTGCTTTTGTCAGGTCTAAAGGCAATATTTACTGTATAGGAAAACAGTTATGAATGTGGAAGAATTGATAAGTGTGATAGAACTGAAGTCATAAGTATTTCTCAACAATAACAATCTTTGACTACCTTGAATAGGATAGTGATGTGACTGTATAATATTATAATAATATGTATTAGGATTATGTTTTTATCGAGTCTTATTAACTATCGATATATATTCATCGACAAACAACATCACTACACAAGAAGTCTCTAACCTAGTTATGGAACGATCTCAGCCGGTCAGCTCTCCAATATCGTGTATAACTCTTGAATCTCTCTTGTACGAACTGGAGCCTGTTTCCTGTATTAATAAAACTACGGTAAGAGTAAACCAATAACTAATAACTTTGTGTGTCGCCATTAGAAACGAAAGTGCTTTCAAGTGTTCTCAAGTTTTATAGGTGCATTTATGTTCTTTTGAGAAATAGCTATACAAAATGTTTAAAACCGGAAGCTGGTGAAGCTATACACACTTTGAAGTCATCATCGGGTATTCCAGTGGTAGCTGAATGGACAAGGACGCGCCTTTTCTCAGAGGTATCGAATTCGAATTCAGTCAGACAGTACCGATGTGAATTTCACTTTATGGAATTTATATGTGCTAATCACATGCTTTACCATCAGCTGACGGTGAAGAAAAAACATCGTGAGCAAACCCACATGTCCTAAAAGAAATTCTAAGGACATGTCGTAAGCGTGTGTGGATTAAGGTCTAAACCCTCTCAACTTTCTTTTTAGAGGAGAGGAAACCCGTGCCCAGCAGTGGGATGTAAATAGGTTGTTATCATCGAGTATCAGCAGTGGGATATAAATGGGTTGTTATCATCACTCTGAGCCTTTTCCAACTTAGTTGGGGTCGGTTTTTTATTCTTATAGCAAAATGAGCTTTTATACAAATGAGCCGTGTCTATACAATGGAGATATTTAAAAAAACTTGGTTTATGTTAAACGAACGATTCTGATAATTTTTTTTTGTTTGCGATGAGCGCAGAAAATACTTAGTTGCTTTCGATGTGATTAGAAAGGTCTTAGTCTAAATTAATATCTACCATAATGTTTGATTGCCACTAGTTGCGTAGAACCACAGTCGCAATAACTGACATTCGCGCGGGTGAAAACGCGGTGATCGACTAGGTAGTTAAAGATATAGACATTATCATGTCCAGAAAAATATCGTAAGTAAATAAAATATCTTTCTTAAGTTATTCATGAGTCTCCAGCTAAAACGTTTATATCTATTATGGATCACATGAGCTAAAGCAATTTCTCATTTATCTAATAAAGTATCAAGGGTAATACAATAACAGAGGAAATTTGAGGGTACGTTGAAATATCAAACACATCATGTCTGTACAATCTGTACATCAATCGAATGACAAGATATATTTTATTGTTCACTATAATCTTTGTAACATTATTTGATAATGTCCTTTTGTATTTATTGGAAATCTTTAACGCGCTAATCTCAAACCAAACTCACCTTTTTTTTTTCGTACGGAAATCCTCATGGATACTCCACCGTCGACCACATCATCACTTACAAAAACGGGTCAAACGCGAGCCTATTACCAATAAAAAAAAACTATATCCGCCAATACCAATTATTTGAGGTTGGCGCAAGATGTTTTTCTCCTCCATACATTTCTGTCAGATATCATGTCTTTAGTTACTCCCTTCCTTGCCTTATCCTCTTTCACGCATTCCATCCAATTCAGTTAAATCTACATACATAAATTGACGTGCTCACACTGCTCAATTGATGAAAAAAAATGCCTTGACATTTGAAAAACAAAATTACTTTCACTCCATTTTTTGATTTCTATGTTAAAAGATATAAGCCGCCAAAAAAATCAAGTTCACAGAAACATGAAGCGGAAGGTCCTACAACACCTGTCTGGTAATTCGAACCGAATTTGACGAGGGTAGGCAGAAAATAAATTTTATATTTTCTGTTTCCCAATTCATCATATCTTTTCATTCGGATTTTCTTCACAAGCGATGATAAACAGATTGGAAAATTGCTTTCCTTTTTAATATGGATTTATTTGGGATTTGACTTTTGGCGAAAAACATGGAGCACCGATTTTTTTCTCAATAAGTATACTCAAACTGGTGTCTCACATAAAAAAGTAATTGTCATAACGGTGGTGTTCTCATGTTGTGTCTACGATATACCAACCTAAATAATTATGTTGACCAGAAATGCTAGAGAACCAGTTACATCTGAAATTTAACCTAACTTATAAATATTATAATGTGTAATATAAATATTTAAAAATAGGGTTACAAGTCAGATTGGGAAATTTCCTTACACATATACCTAAATAACTCTTTGAGACAGAAATTCAAAGGTAGGTGGAACTCAATTAAATAACAAACAAAAGGATTGAAAATAAGCCAGACAGAAAAAAATTGTTTAGAAAAGCAAACAACAATTCGTGCTTATTATACTTTCCTACCTTTTCCCCCATTTCTTCACAATTTATTAACAGAAAGGTCTGTATAACCGTGAAACGCAGTCGAATTATCAAGTGCTGCAATCATCAATCTTCATTATTATTTTTTTTGTAAACTTGATTAATTTTCTTTATTATTTTCATGACTGTCATTAATCTTAATAGGGTGGTGATTAGTAACTAAGAATAATGAATGAACGAAAAGAAAGATAACTTAGTAAACTATAAATAGTATTACAAATTGTCTATCACTTGCGTCTTAGTCAATATTAATTATCTAATTGCTTTGGTGATAGGCCAATACTCGGTCTACGGGCCAATGATGTTTTATATATTTTGCGAATCTCGCAGCTCTATTTCATGACAAATTTTCTGGGTAGGCGACATTCAATTACAACCTATACTCTGTCTAATTTAGGATGATAAAAATGACAGTTCATGTCTATGAAGTATCGTATTTTTTTATACAAAATTTTATTATACGCCTAAAATTATGGTAATACATAGACAAGCCCCGACCACTTGTCATAGTGAAGCGTCTTGCAAGAATATAGCACAATTGACTATACACAAATGAATCGAATTAATCGAATTAAAAATAATTTATTAAAATTATTAAGTACCTATACTACTAAAATTTTTGTGATACAATTAGCGTAATATGGTACGAAACATAAATACTATACCATAAAACTTCTCTTTTGTCATCCTGAAGTAAGTTACCTAAAATAATAAAAAATAAAAAGTTTTTGTGTTTTTCTAAATATCGATTCCATATTCTACGGGAACGATAATCGAAAATCTAAAGATTCATTTTCGATTATACTATATGGGCTACCCTGTTTAGACCTGTCATTATTATCATCCTACATTAGACAAAGTATAATATTACTTACACAAAAATACTACATAAAAACGGGTAACGGCTAAACTAATGTGATGGTGTGAGATTTTAGAATCAAGAATTAGACAATAGCGACTAAGTGTACCTATTTACTTGTAAATAACTTTAGGTGCCATAAAAATGAAAAGAAAGGAAACTTTTATCCAGGTAAATATAAATACAAAATACAGATCAAACAATTTATTGTCCGTTTAAAAAGTAAGATTTACATTCGATATAGGTATTATCATCAAAGAAAAGCAATACATTTCAAACGTCAATTTCCGATTGCAGCTGGCCAGGATATTGGTTATTTTTTGTGATGCATCTGTCCCACGGGAATTGGGTTGCTTTCGCGTTTCATTGTAAGCCGTCAGGAGCACTGGTGATTGTTGACTTTAGATCTTGTTACGAAAAATCTTTATTTATTTAAAGTTTATGCACACATAATAAAAAACGTACATAAATTGGATGTACAAAAATATATTTTTTTTAGAATTCTTGTATTTGTAAAAACTACTGAACGAATTTAGTTAGCCCTTGATCAAACTTAAAATCTGCCGTATGTTTAATTGCAAGACGATTACTGAAATCCGGAAATGAATTATGGGCATCAGCTATTTCTAGATATAAGTCAATTTCCATCAGAATTTTGAGCGTAATTGCTGGTCATCATCATCATCTTTGGGTCCCGGTTGTGTGAGACCTTCGTCTTTCCGGGCCCGGGGCCCACTTGCCGACTTTTACTCTTCCATTTCGCACTGACCTCAATAGTAAAACCATTTACAACTATATCCTCATTTATGACGTCAAGCCAGCATTTCTAGAACCTTCCCCTCCTACGGCCGGAGGTAGTGAAAGTATTTGCCGATCAATACCTTTTAATTAAACGTCAAAATATAACGTTTCGAGGAAATTTATGTAATCTTTCAAGATTTACCATTACAATTTAATCGTTTAAGTTCAAAATCCATTGTCAGGCCGGATATAAGCGGATATAAACCTTCAACGTTGCGTCAACCGCTATAATGCGGCCTTAATGCCTAATAGCTTATAATCGTGTTAGTATTCAAATGCACAATCTATCCGTACGGATTAATAGCATTTGAAATTTGGAAATGTCGAAATTGGTTTGGTTGTAGTTAGGTATTCATTTATTCAGGTATATCAGCTTAAAGTTGATGATGCTTTTAAATTGGTACCTAAGCTGCTTAGAGTAAAGAAATTAGTAGGTAATTCGTGCTAATTCTGTTATTTCTCACAAACAAAATGTTTGAATTTGAATTCCGAAACTTAATTCTGTCTGATTAAACTAAAATTAATCTTAATAGATACAGTATTATAATATTATGCCTACTTACACTTTGTACTTTAATGGTTTTAACCTCACCTGCCGGTATACCTATTGCTTAATAACATAAGGCCCTGACGAAAGTATACCTCCTGGGGTGAAGGAGTCAGTCAGTAGTTGCTGCCGTAAAAGATTGATCATTGACCAAAATATGGAGGAGTGAGAGTGCGATCTCTTTTTTTTTTCCACGGCAATTCGAACTTGAACCGACAGAAACCACACGCAGTCTCGAGTCTTCGAACGCCAGGGTATAGGGTGATACAAAAGCTATTTCCCTCGTACTCCGGCTGACCCGGAGATGGCGGACCTTGGCTCTTAAGTGCAAGATTTAGATGTAAGCAGAATTCCTCAGTCGGTGCGCGCTGAAAGGAGATAAAATTACACAAAGCAAGATAAATTTTATCTGAATCTAAAAAGTCCTCATATTTCAAACCTCGTGTCAGTATGGCGACGTAATTTGTATTCGTTCATAAATCTGCCCTTTTAGCCCCAATTAGAGAAAAGTCGTCATTAATAGTTCCTTGCGCACCTGCCGCTTCCGTTTCATTTAATTGTTTTTTATTTATTTATTATAATACCAATTGTAATGTAGATAACTATTGTTGGGAAATTGTGCTTCTAAGGTGTGAAATTGGTTACCAATCCGAAAAATCCGAAAGACAGGCGAGGTGAAGTCATGTTGACGTGACCGACATAAAAAAAAAAAAAAAAAGAAAGATCCTAAATAAAAAAGTGGTAGGTAACTACTTACTGAGAACGATTGAGTACTAGTCTGTTTATTTATCTAATATAATCTAATTATCGTTCCGTCCATAGCATTTAATTATAATGCCAACATAGAAAGACAATCTCATTAAAAATTTTTTTTTTCCATTTAAGTTTAAGCTGGTTTTATATTTGAGTAAGTACCAATTTGGTTATGATAGATGCTTGAATTTCAGATTCAAGCGTCCATCCAAATCGTAATTTATAATTTTATTTTCAACTTTGATTCATTTTGGTGCAGTAGAAGTATTGATACTTCTAAAGCACCAATTGAATAAGCATTATGGCACAACGCCGCCGCTCCGCTCCTATGCTTTTTTATTAATTTCAATGTCGGGCAGATGCGCCTTGCAGATTTTAGAATTTACATGCTATAAAGCATTTTCAACCTTATTAGCGAATTCAGTGGGATCATTTTGTCACATTGCTATGTATGAGCTCATAAAGTGGCATTCACACTGTAGTCGTTCCCGCTTGCGCTCGGCTCTAACGTACTGTAGCACACTTGCCTGACTCGATGGCTATATTATAAAGCTGCTATCGGTTCTCTCAGTAGCCTTTGACGAGGAAAGGCGATTAACTTCTTTTAAAGGTTCTTTTATAACTTTTTTCTCAACCTTTTTATGAGATAGTTGACAGGTTGGAAACATTTTTTAGTAGTCAGCAAGGAAGCGAATGAGTACAGTCTACGTCAGAAGTAATTAGATAGAGACTAGAAAAGTTAAAAATCTGCATGAAAATGATTAATCCTATTTCCTAATTCCTATTTATACAGTTATATAGAGCCCACTAAGTAGCTTAACCAACGTTATATTAAAAAGTATAAACTAATTTGCTCAAAAACGAATCCTTAAAGTCACAGTCTGAAAATGATCATCTACTTCTGATATTATTCGTATCAAAGACTATGGAATCTCATATTCCAGAAGCTCAAAAACTGAATTACGTAGTTATTTATAATATTAGGAACCTACCTACTTTAACCAACACAAATAAATACCGATGAGTAGGTATAAATAATATTAACGTAACTTCCAAAAGTCATTAAGCTTTCAAAGATAAATAATCCCTAATGTTTTCTAATTCTGCGACGTCGCGCGGTGGCAACTCAATAAATCAAAGGTAACATTGAAACTATGCCCGAGGCTTCATGATTCGTTCAACGTATACCTAATTCTTCTTTGATTAAATCGTCAACTTGAAAGTTATGGAATCAGAAGCGGCAATAGCTTCAAAATTTTCTTTTATTTGAAGGAAAAATAATAAAATAAACGAGCCATGGCCAGTACATGACTAAAAGTTTGAAGTTTATTTTGTTCTGTATATTATTTTACGTATTTCCGTGATTATAATCGCGTTTGTGAATACAATCAACCAACAATTCATCCTTAAATGGCAACAAACATTAGTCATTGTTTCGTACTTGACGATGAAGAAATCCTTATGTCAATACTAAAAGTAACACCAAATAACAATAAAGAAGGCTATATCCACAATGTTTGGTCAGACACGATACGAATACAATACCTACAAAACTAGGACTCCATAAAAACAAACAGCCTGAGTTTAAAAATAAAACTGAACAAAACGCGATCGAAAACGTTTGCGCTCCGGTCATTTGCAAAAGGAAATAGAAGCGTAACCGGATTGGCGGCACTCAACGTTTGCGTGTTTGTCAGCACCAACCTACTTGCGGCCTACGGTGACCTGGGCAAAGATTAATTACACAGATGTTATTCAGTTATTGCCTTTCTATTTTTAATTTAAGAGACCTATCAACTTCTAATGACGATTGGACTAGTAAATGAAAAGACCCTTTAAATATTCAGAGGTTAAGTTATTGCTATTATACTTACGAATATTGACTAGAAACTAATAGATAATGCCCTTATTGTTAGAAGGCTGAAAACGGGTCTTTTTTGGAAAATATTTCGTTTATAATATACCGAACCATTTATTAACAAATATAGTGACTTTCATAATAAATCTTTGTCATAAATTGGAAACCAATGAACTCGGAGTTTGGAAAATATCAAAAAATAATTGTCGCTAGGTACTGCTTCTTACAAACGAAGGCAATCTACTGACTTCTAATTTATCGATCGATCGAATACCCGTAATTATTAGGACAAAAGTAGTAATAGATCCTACCCCACCTACTAATAGTAGTCGATGGGTTAGATCGCTGATTTCTAAAGAGTGCTTATGGTATGTTTGTGAAGTGCTTATAGTAGGTAAGTTTGTGATATTTGACTGCGCAATCTTCTATTTGGCAATATTGATTATTCAATTAATTTTACAGTTCAATTAGCTTTTGCCCATGAATTCATACACGTAGCCTTCGGTTTTCATTCTCACTTCTCATGAGAGATTATAATCTATCTCTGTACCAAATTTCCCCCAGATTCGCTCTCCCATTTAACCATATTCGCAGACTTTCACGTTTATAATAATAATAGAATTATTGCTTATCTAACACAAGTCAGAACCGAAGTGCCAGATATGCAAATAGGAATTAGTTAACCGCAATGTCCAAATGTACATACATTATCCAATATTGTACGTACAAGTTATCGATATGTACGGACGTGTTAGTTATCCACAATTAGATAGAGGTACTGAAACTAATAATTGGGATTACCAAACGTCTGTTACACTAAACCGCAGTATGACACTGCCTTGAATTACTTATTTGCTATTATATAAATATATTGGTCTTCAACGCGAAATCCTTTTGATATTGTATGCGTAAAAAGAGACGAAATATGTTAACTAATTTCCTGACAGGAAATTGTTGTTTTTATAGTAAGTATACTAATTGCCAGACGTTCCACCAGTGTGAAATTCTGATCCCTAAACATAATTTACTTTTTTATTCTCATACAATTTTATGGCGACGACTGTCGTCTGATATCCTCACCGCAGTTTCGATTACGTAATGATCAATCTAACCTATAAGTACGTACACTTTTTTGTAACATGGAGTACCGATTTTTCTATTTTCAATCGGATAATAGCAAGCTTACAACACTATCTATTATGAAACAGATAGCATGGAGTACCGATTTTTCAATTTTAAATCAGATACTTAATATCAAGCTTACAACTTCATCTATTATGGAACGAAATTATCCTAAAAGTATTCTGACTGCAGTCATAAAAAAAATAAAAAAATCATGAATGCTTTCGAGCTTATGAGTTTTTCGAGTCCTTTTTTGAAAAAGTAATCATTATTACGAGTACACGCGGTGAATAATTTGTGACATGAAGAGTACATGATATTACCAAACATTGTCATGCGTATGTTCAAAAATTGTTATCGCTTTTACTATCAATTAAAAGAGCATGTGGCATGGTTTAAAACATGATAATTATGTTTTCATCCACAACACACTGCTACGTAAATGTACTAGCTACAATATTCTTTCGGAGTTATCGAATTTATTTTGTTTGATGAACAATAAGCAGTCTGTCTGACTTATTACTGTACTTCAAACAAAATAGAATCAAACGAAAATTTTGTACAATGTAAAGCTGTAGGTAGTATATACGTTGAAGTTAACGCAATTTCCGATCTCTTCAAGGAAAGAATAACAGGAACAAATAGCAGCTATCTCTACTTGTTTGAGAATCTATATTAATTCTTTACCAGCTCACTTGTAATGTTTCCTTCCTCCTACAGTCCCGGGTCCTTTAAGCGGGGCGTGAAAAAGCATTTGATGAGGCCGTCAAGTTGAGTGCCACGTTTATGGCACTGTCGGTGTATGTAATGGGGACCCCTTCCTGAGACTTTAGCTTACCATCAGGCGAGGTGAAGTCAGAAGAGCATGATTGAGCAAAAACTTCAAAACATCTTCGTGAACTTTCATATTTATAATATTAGGTACTACGATTTGCACCTTATCACGACTTACGAGGGTAAAACCACGTGGCGGTGTGAGTATGTATACATGTTTTGAGTAATAACTGACAAGTTTTGATAAATGTCATTGAATCTGTACCTGTATATTATGTGTTATTTTTACGACCAATACTTGCAATTCTATACGCGTTTCTCTTCACTCTGCATTCTCTGTGTCTTTAAAAGGGGCATGAAAACGTATCTGTCATGGACGTTAAACCGAAGCACATCAGTTTTAGCTTCAATAATGTGAAATGATCTATTTTATGTGTAGTTTAATCTAAAGCTCAGGTGAACTGTCATCAACTTGACGAGCGACACAGTCAGCGTTTTATTGTACCTTTTTATTTTCGTGCGGAAATTCCCGCGACCTTTGGAGATGGTTATGTTGGAATAGAACCGACTCCAAAACGCATTTCTCCCTCGCATCCTGGCTGACCCAAGACCATCTCCAGCTTCGAGAGGCCCCCTTGGATTTGGAAACCACACTGTCCCGTCGTCGTCCAAGTCTGCTTCTGCTGGTGTAACAGGCGGCATCACCTGCCATTCCGTCTTACAATTGTACCTATGTACCTTTTTTTTATCGTGCGGAAATCCCCATGGATACCACCCCCGTCGGCCATCAGGGGTGGTTATGTCAGGATCGAAGCCTTGGAGCAGCCCCCTAGAGGGCCACTTCCACCCCGGCCGGATTGGCCGCAGGCAGCAGCGTCTCCCGGGGCGAGTGGGAGGCGCTGCTCGCCTCCGTTGCCCAGGTGCACCACGTGGAGGTTCCGGCTCGCACCCTTATACCTATTAGGTTTATCTGAATTCTAAACCTACATAATCTATGCCAGAAACTCTTAGATTACTATGTAAATTCTGTTTTCTGTTGTTGTTTTTATTCCATTTTTCACCTTACACTTCTAATGTGCAGACGGGAAGTTTGTACGGTGACGCAAGTGAGTTTGTCAGTTCAGTTAAAGCTCCGCGTAGTGTTGTTATAGTTTAATAGAATTTGTTGAATGTATGCGCAGCAGTTTTTTATAGCTTAATAAAATAGTTAGAACTGATTCTCTAAAACGAGATATTATCACTCCGTTACTATGCAATAGATATTAAATTTGATACCGTTGATCACTTTCTTTTTAATTAGAAATGCCTTGAGAGGCAAAAACTAATTATCAAGATCGGTGATTAAAACAAAGTGGATTTTCTATCTTAATTCTATAATCATTATAATTTAATAATGAAATATGATCAATAATTAGAAATTTTTTATACCACCCAGATGGTAGACAAGCACACGGTCTACCTGATGTATAGGTACACCCGATAGGTACCTACTATTCTCTAAATCGATATATTTTGTTTATGAAATAGTAATGAGCTTGCCTAATATTGTCCTTGACTCAAAATTATATATTTCGAGTTAGAAGATGCCTAAAATTATAGAAATTGTTTTCCCCACTCCGTCCTCACTCAAATATTTCCCGGCGTACATTTAATCAGAATAATTTATCTATATGTAGTTAACCAAAGTTCCTTTGAATGTAACCTTCCTATTGAACAAATTGAGAAGGTTCCTCTTCCAATCAGAGGGACGCCAACAAACTTCAAGCCGATAGACAAACAACGCGTCCAATGAAACTAACTAGAACTGTGTTTATTGAACCTGCAAGTAAATTCAATGTCCTTTGTATATACTGAGTCTTGTGAGTTGTAATTGTCTTGGATCTAAAATACATCTACTTACATAATAGTTTTAAACATTATAAAGAGAAAAAGATATACGTTTGTAATCGATAAACTTTGAAACTACCGAACCGACTGAAAGTATGTAAGGACAGAGGCAGATGGCGGTCTGTTGTCTCTGCCTACCCGGAGGGAAAAAAGGCGTGAGCATATGTATGTATGTATGTATGAACTGACTTCAAAACAAAATTCATGCAGTGGATCATTTTCACATCGTATCAAAGTCAATATCTATTTACAGTATAATGCGTATATTTTTCCATCAAGGTATTAATAATATCGCTACATACACACCTGTACATGGCATGACAGCAAACATACAATATTGAAGCAGTTTAAGTTAGCACAAAACTAAAATTGTGAATCTCGAAGTTTTTAGGGCTCTGAGTCTGACCCGTATCGACTGCCATAGTGATGTTCCTAAGGCAAGCGGGATCAACCACGAACAAAATGTTATTTTACTTTTGCTGCCAGATCCGCAAAGTAGGTCTGTGAGTTAAAAAATAACCTGGTAAGGAAAAATTATATCCGTATTTTTTCAATTGCTTGTTCAGTATTTTTAAATAAGTACCTATACCTAAATTGTTGGGCTAATTAAGGTGTTGCAATAAATGTTATCGCAAGCGCCAGCTGCTTTCTCATTAGCGCGTGCTGTAGCGTGATGAGTTAATTTTCTTTTACCTATTTGGTTCAAAAGTCAAGGTGCAAAAACCATTATGACGTAGTTTATCATAATATTTTGTACAAATGAACATTTCCGACTTTAACTGTCTTAAATGAACTTGATACATAATTTAGATTTTCTGATGGATCCACCTGTATCCACCAGGAAATCTAAATGAAAATTAAATGAACTTGATACATAATTTAGATTTTCTGGTGGATACAGGTGTATCCACCCACAGAACATTACCTACTATGATTTTACCGAACAAAAGCAAGGTAAAGTTGAATTTCTGTATATTTTACTGGATAGGCAATTCCCTTTATTGTGTTCGTTATTGAATTTATTTTCAATCTCAACTTTGTCCGATTATGTATATTTTTTGTCGCAGTAACATTGATAGGCATTATCCATCGGTGTAAGCCGATGAACGATGAGTGTAAAATGGATGCGTATTATTTTTTAAATAACGCCAATATGTACTTCAAGTTCATGTCTTTTAAATAATTTAAAAGTTCTCTGGGGTGCTGGATTAAAAAAGTTCATCTAGAGACTCTCTGGGCAGCAAAGCCTTGCCCATCGACGCAAAATTGCAGGTCTCTCGGTGTTCTATCGGATACATTTCGGGGAGTGCGCTCTGGAATTGCACAACCTGATACCTCCAAGTCCTTTCCATCAACGAACGACCAGACGAACAGCGTCACGCCACCGCTATATGGTCGATATTCCACTCATACGCACAAAGCGCTTTGCTGACACGTTCATCGTGCGTACAGCTAAGGAGTGGAATTCCTTGCCTGAGTCTGTGTTTCCGGAAAGCTATAACCTGGGAGTTTTCAAGTCACGAGTGAATAGGTTCCTTCTAGGCAAGCGTGATTCATCGTAGACCGCATCGTCACTTACCATCAGGTGAGATTGAGGTCAAACGTAAGCCTATCATGAATAAAAAAAAAAAAAAAAAAAATTAATATCCTTTTTTTGCAAACGAATGAATGACTTTACAATCACCTTGCGAGAAATGTACATGATATTTTAACACATATGTCATGACCCGTTCACCTTCTAGTGGGTGTAAAGGGAATTTTAGTTTCCCGTACACCCACTGTATAATCTACAGATAAAAAGTAACGTTGTGACAACAAAGGATTTCATTCGCGGCTACTTATTGTAATGCCGCGAAGAACAAGATAAAAAAAAACAACTTCTAAACAAAATTAAGTCAGCACTTCAAATTTATAAGGCTGTTGTTCATTTACACTTACCCACTTATTCCGGAGTAAAAGTAAATATTGGGTAAAACTGGATTATCTGGATTACCATAATTTGACTACTGACGATTTTCGGCCTCTTAACATAATACGCTTAGGTCGTTAACTTGAAGATATTAAAATGAAATTCGTTGTTAACCATGGATAACTCCAGTCTTCGGTAACAATGTCTCGGTTTATTAAAATCTGAGACGTTTAAGACGCTATACTTTCTGGTTTTATGTTTTTAATGCGACAGACAATTTGAAAATTTATCTTTTTATAGGTACCCTGTTAACTAATTATCAATATTATAAGAAACATAGTAGGCTTTTATTCAAGATAGGTTCACGTTTGACCTTTATCTCACCTAGTGTTAAATGATAATAGGTATTCTAAATTTCTTAAAACTCTATTAGATTTCAAATTTCTGGACCGGGAAAGAACATTAGCCAACACATACTTACCTAATCTTAATATAGATCTAGTAATAAGAATCAAAGTATTTTTTTCATTCACTGCAATTTTCTGCAAAGTAGTGATCATTTTTCTAAAGAAGTTCATTCTACAAGTGGAGAATTTGCTAAACGGCGTAAAATTTACTTAAATCAACATTACTGAAATCAAACCTACGAAATAAACTAAATTCATAGTATTTCTTACTGTATTCAGATCAGGTGCTACGTTTGCATTACCAACTATATTCAACCGCTATTCACAGACTATAACAGTTTCAGCTGTGCTCGAACTGATATTGGTTATCTCGAAGAAAATCCACTTTATTAGCAGTTTAGCGATCTGAACGATATACTAAAATGTTGAATATCGGTCTTTGCTGTATAAGCGGTTTTACAAAGTAACGTGGGCGTATGCAAAGTTCAGGAAATTGTACCTAAGTTCTATATTATACTAGTCGTGTGATCGGGCTATAACATTTTGATTGAATGTCGTCTTGTAAACTTTTTTACATTTTTACAGTTTTGTTTATGCTTAATCCAAATCCGAAATTCAAATGAAGTTCGAATAATTTATTATATACATACCTACATAAACTCATGCCTATATCCGCGAAGGGGCAGGCAGAGGTGCTAGCACCCACATTTCGCCAGTTTATGTTTAGGTCCCAATTTTTTTTTATCTTATTTTTTTTTTACCATAATTAGGTAATATATAAAATTTATTATGATAACCCTATTGCAAATTTTGCTTGTTTGTTTAGTTAATAATAATATAATATATTTTTTTGTGATTGTTCATAGCTAGTCGATGATTTTTTTGATACAAGTCAAGTATTTCAAGTGAAGCAATGTCACGCATACTTTTCCCTATTTTTTAAGCGACATTGTATTATCTACTTGAACTTCACGAGTTCGTGCATAATTCTACTTATATCCACGATCCCCGATATAAATTTATCTTTTATAGCCAATCAATCGTTATAATTCTCATCTGGTTAAAACTAGCAATTTCGGGTAACAGTAACAAAATTAACAGATTTTAAAACCGTAACTTTTAACTTATTCCTGTACAACACATAAATAGTTTTCTCTTAGTATTTTTAAGTACTAACGGTCTTTGAATTGATAGTATTGGTTTCAAAGACACGTTCAACCTTTGCGTCAAAGCCTGTATTGTTAGCGAGAAATAATAGCCGGAATTCAGGCACGAGAGCCTCAAAGAGGACAGTATAATGCAAAAGAATTTTAGAAAATATTTCCACAGAATAATGATGTGTTCTTTCGAATTTCTTTTATAAAAATTACTTTATACGATAAGTATTAAAATATTCATATGGCGGCCATTTTGTGATGGTGTGTTGGTATAAATAAATAATATGATAGGTTTATGCTCTGTCACTTTGGGTATTAGGTAATCAGGCATTTATTCAAGTCGCCCGATTTATGCCGGGCATAAACTCATCTATAAAGCTGGGTTAATGACCAGGCATTTTGGGCATAAAAAATAGACGCCTGATAAATGTCCGAAGTATCAGGGCATGACCCCATCACTCCTTGTAACATGCTTGTTGTAACTTGTTTGTAAGCTCTGGCTATCCTACTTACCGGCGGGATCACAATGCGATAGTTATTATGGCTGCGGTTTTTTTTTCTGCAGGGTAGAGAAAATTATTCGAATGGCAAACCATAAAACACTAACCTAAGTCTGTAGCACCCAGACACATTGCTTTCACGATTCAAGTCAAATAAAAGTTTAAATTCCTTAAATATATCGTAGTAAGGTAAGGTTGAAGTTTAATGAAACAAAAATGTCTCCGTATAATATTTACCGACCTGTAGGAATCCTTCACGGAAATATCTGGTTGATTCAATTTTGTACTAAAGGTTCCGTTTTCGAGGATGGCTGGGCACAATATATCACCATAGACCGGGCGCCGAAATGAAATTGCTTTGTCTACAATTTGGAAGGTAGATGTTGATTGTGTTGTAATTTTAATTTAATGTTTATTTGAATGTAGAATTATTTCACAAAGAACCATTTCAATTATATGGAATAAAATATTTGGAAATATAAAAAAATATATTATATTGAAATAAATAGGTAAGTATCGTGAATAATTATAGATAATAGTAAATATGTGGGTTCAATTCCCTAGTCAAGTGCCTTGTTTTATCCATGTTTATATATAAATTTTTGACCATTTAATTAGTAAGTTTCGGAATGAACAAGTTAAAAAAGTATATAAGAAGGCAGAGTAGGGATGATACCTAGCGTTTGTTCATGAAGCTGTAAAAATGAAAGTTGTTAAAGTTTTTATTTTAATTAAATTCTTTAAAGTTGTATTTCTGCTGGACTGCCGAATTTCCTGATCCTACAGATACCTACTCATACCTGTTTTTATTCTCCGTGAATCTGTTTACTCCTTCTCCATTTGAAGATTTTAGAGACGGCAGTCGGTCCTGTTAAAATCTAGATTGAATTTAACGGGGCCGGATCCTATACGCGGTACAACTTGGGTAACGGAGACAGCAGCGTCTCTCACTTGCAGTGGGAGTGCTGCCGCCTGCGGCCAATTTCTATAATATCATCACGCTACTACCCAGGTAGAAGAGCAGTGTAATCATATGTGTCCACAAATCAGGCAAATTTCCATACCTACCACTTTTCTTTGCCGCACCATCAAAACCTGGAATTTTTTACCAGCTCACGTATTTCCTTCCTCCTACAGTCCCAGGTCCTTTCAGCGGGGCGTGAAAAAACATTTGATGAGGCCGTCAAGCTGAGGACAACCATTATAGCACTATCGGTGTATGTAATGGTGACTCCCATTCCAGAGACTTTACCTTTAGCTTACTATCAGGTGAAGTCATATTGACGTGACCGACATAAAAAAACATAATTACGGGCACATAATTATAGGTATGGATTAAATTGATGCCACGGGGACGAAGTATGTCATGAAGCAAGGGACAGTTATATGTATAATCTACTATATAAAAATAAGTCGGATTTTCCATCCTGACGCTATAACTCTAGAACGCACGAACCGATTTCCATGGTTTTGCATTCGTTGGGAAGGTCTCGGGCTCCGTGAGGTTTATAGTAAAGAATATTCAGGAAAAATTTCAACAGAAAAGCGGGAAAATCATAACCGACATCCACGCGGGCGGAGCCGCGGGTAATAGCAACAGTAGTTCAATAAAATTAAACATCTATCAACGCTCACCGGTATTTTACTTACATATTAACATACAGATGACGTCACTCTTTGATTTCGATAGCAGATTAAACATGACATGAAAACCGATTAAATTACAACATGAATGAAACCTTTCATCGCATGTTTACATACAAGCGTATGGAAATTGGCATGTTTGCATATTTTTTTGTGATATTTTAAAGGTTCGTTTAGTTTATTCAACGCCGTTGGTGACGTACCGGTGATAGGAAAGTCTGTTATGGAATATAGATCTTCGTACTATTATAAAATTATTAATTAGTTGTCTGTAATAGGAATTAGGGCGATACCTAATTTCCCTCCTATTAGTGAAATTGTTAGTAACAGATGTTACAAGTTCTAATAACAAATTTATTTATCTTGTATCTATACTATTATAAAATTGTAAAATGCGTCTATACATTGGAGATAATTAAAAAAATACTTGTAAGTGAACGATTCTAAAAACGTAAATATATTTTGTTGGAGTTCTTGCCTGTATCTTTGTTTCCGATGAACTCCAAAACTACTCAACGAATTATGGTACGGTTTTTTTTTATTATAAAGGTCTTGGTCAGACTTAAAATCTGCCGTATGTTTGATTGCATCTGGTTAAGTAGAATTGGAGATATGACCAAAAAAACGATAACTTATTGACGCCTTCGCGGACGGCCATCAGCTAGTGTTGAATATTTGTTTTATGGATGAATTTATAATAGTAATCCAAGCCAAAGCCAGGCAAATTGGTAAAAAAAAATATCTGCTATAAGGAAAGTTTACGGGGTGAGGTTCAAATTATCGCACATTCGATGCAATTAGTCGACATAAAATATGGAACAACTGGATTTTCTCCAACTCATATAATACCCCCTCAATTGACAGTGAAATTCAAATTCAGGCAATAAAAATAAAGTTGTTAGACGATAATCTCCCGCACTGGAAAATATCATGTCATCTTATCCCATTGTTTACTTTTGACTCTGTTATCTTAGAATTATGATAGCAGATATTTTTAATATATTTTCTGTTTTTTTAGCAGTTTCAGTGATAATATTTACAATAAAGTATTTTTCCAACTCTGGCGCCTGGTTCAATACAGTGACGTTTCTGAAACGTAATTTTAAAGCGTGAAATTTAAATGAATCAAACTATGAGTGGTTTTAAAGGTTTGATAACTTCACGTAAGTGTACCAACTATACTTAGTTAGAGAGAGAGGGGTCCGGACTTGACAGCTTACATTACAAATAATCCCTCCACTGCTACGTAATTGAAATCGAACCACATCCATTTGTCAGCAGTGCACCAAGTTGTGTTACGAAAAAGCGATGTCAAAACAAATCTACGGCTAGACGTTAAATTAATGTGATCTCCATCGTGCGGGCCGAGTAGGCACAAATTCGATTTCGTTCGGAACGAATTTTAAAATGTTTCTACAAACACGTGCATTTCCATCGTGCACATACGACATAAGTATTACACTGCGCAATTTGAAATCACCTTACCTTTTTTTAGAGGTCCACTCCCGCCTCAGCTGGCATTTGCTGCAGGCATCAGCGTCTCTCGTGGCGAGTGGGAGGCGCTGTTCGCCTCCGTTGCCCAGGTGCAGCGCGTGGAGATTCCGACCTGCACCCAATCTGGGATCTCCCAAGCCTTACTTGTGATTTTCAATATGCGGTACGTAGTTCTTTTGATATTTGATACACTAGTAATTTCTGTAGTAATTATATTTAATTGTAGGTACATGCAAATCATACCTGGTGATATTGATAGGGTAGTAATAATGGTTGCCCCGCATGTTGCCAATGAATTGAGCGATTTACAAATATTTGTTCAGTGTGCATGCACTTTGTGTTAGTTAATTGCGTGTTTGTGAAGTAGGTACCCGCGACACAGATGCGTGGAGATTGGTGAAGCGATAAACAAATCAAAAAGGAAAATATTTGTAGGCAGGAAAATTTCGATCTCACTAAATATCTAAATATACACCGATTGTTGATGGTTTGAAAAAGACCAGGGCAAAAGGAATCGAAATAGGTGGTTTTTCTATCTTTTAAAGAAAAATGACAAAAGTTTTTTATGTATATGGATATTTCAATATAACTTCATCCTACTTGAAGGTAAGTTTTCAATAACATTTAATTCTTATCATTTCATTACAGAACAATCCAACAATGATCAATGCTAAATTGATGATCTTTCGTATGACGTCATCGATAGCACGTGAGAGCTACCTATTATATTAATTATACTTAACCAATATTATACCTACTTAGACCAGTGCTCACTGAACATTAAGCATTCAATCCTAAAGCATTGCATCTAAACCGTCTCATCTGGTCGAGAACAATGGCTGCCTATTATCAATGTTAAGGCAAGCCACAATGGTTCGATTATATGCAGTTTCTCAATCATATCTTGCCTTAAGATTAACATTAGATCTTCGATTTCAGTGAATTTCTGGATTCATTACATTTATACTTGTAACTACATTATAAGTGCCCGGTTAATGGCAATAGGCTCACCACCTTTACATTGGGACCTAAAACATAAACTGGCGAAATGTGGGTGCTAGCACCTCTGCCTACCCCTTCGGGGATATAGGCGTGAGTTTATGTTAATTATGTCATGTTATGCTACATTGTATTTAAGTACCTATGTAATTGTCACATTCTGCGCCAAAATTGTATTTTAAAAGCACAGAAATATGGTCTCATCCTGGACATTGAAGCCAGTACGATCACAGCACCACAGACCCTGGTGAATGTAGTTGTAACTATGTAGTAATGTTGAAACAGCTGTTTCAGTCGTAGAACGAATAAGTACCGAAGCAAAGACCAATATATTTTTATATTGTCTTACAAATACACAGATGGACCAATATACAATATTACTTACGGTCCTCTTATATTTTTATTATACAAATACTACGTGTAAGACTATTAACATGTAAGTTTTATGCTCCATCTTGCCACTTCACGGAACATGATTGTCTCCTACACTTGTAATGTACTTTACAGAATGCAAAGAGTTCTGCATAAAAATGTAAAGTAAAGCGTTGTTTTCACAATGTATTGAAGTTGAAATTGAATTTAAAATAGATTACGGAGTGTGCTTCGAGAACAAAGTATTGTAACAGTGGCATACTTTATTTTAGAGTTATTTAAATGTTCAATCTAAAATATGTAGCACCAACATATTAAATCTGTACATAATGGTGGAACCATACTTCGCTATTTGACTATATTATAACTATTCGAGGAAATTCTTATAGATGACTAAACCCTGCACAATTAATCGTCATAGAAGAGTGACTAAGGCGAATATGGCTGCGAATAAGGCAAATATACACGAATAACCCACTTTGATTTATAACACACGTGAATAAAGGCGAATCACACGGTCTTGTGCATCTATGGCAGTGAGACTTTTGGCATGCATGTCATCCCTTAGGACATCAAACCAGTCCTTTTTAGTTTTCTCTCCTGCCGCGGGCTTTTTAAAATGGAAAAAGAGATAGTAAATTCTGTTCTGAAAGATCAACTTTGTACCGCACGATTTCAAACGGAGAAATAAACTTTGCCCCGCAGCTTATACTTTAAAGAGTTATTCAATATTATAAATCTTCTAGAAAGGAAACCAACGCTGCATAAACTAACAGACTTGCACCGATAAACGCAAATAGAATTGCGGTTAGCTGCGTTCCGGGATCCTCGGCCAACTTTCATGGCACATCGCATAACTCTCTCAAATATTGAGTTTTATAACTTACTGCAGTTTGTTTTTCAGTTAACTATCACAGGCTGACTGTCTCAGCTGCACACGCCCTCCCTCCATCGTCGAGTCCGTGAGGTAGCCGGTTGTTCATCTACCCGCACATTTTTGTCATTTTTCATATTATTGTGTGACCACGGCCCGTGTAACCTGGTTGAAACGTCAGGCATTCCAAAGGTATGTATATACCTACACCATGATCGCGTTAATTCCCGTTTACATATTTTTTTAATCTTGACAAATTTTAAAATTTCAAACACTATGATCGGACTCATGGAAGCGTTTATTAGCTTTCAGATCGGCTCGTAGTAAGAACGAGTAATTTCTCGTTACAGGATATTAACCCAAGCGTCTGCTAGCTTTTAATAGCCAGATGCCGATGGCACCTCGCCGTTTATTAAAAGAAATGAATTTTAAATTCATCTTGCTTCGCCTTCTGGCAGTCATTTCGATGCACTTAACTTATAACTGCGAACTCGTTGCGACGGGAAACAATTTTCCATCCAATCATTAAAGGTTTCGTTTTTGACATTTTTTTTTCAATATGACTTCACCTCTACGGAACCCGAAAAGGAATTATACTAACAGCCTACAGGGAAATCTACAGAAATGGTAGTACCTAAGTTTTGGAAAGTTTTCAATCTTGTGTTTCAAACAGTAGTTTGAATTTGTTTTATGCCAGTGGAAAACATAACAGTTTAATTTAATCTTGCTCAGTGTTAAAGTTTAGTTGCAGTGGTAGAAATTATTTAAATAATTTGAAGCAAACATTTTAAGGTTATTCGAAATTCAAAACAAACAGCGGACGAGGCTCCGGAGCAGGCTTTCTTGGAGTTGGGAGGTCATACGGTAATCTCTCTTGGAAAAGCTGACATACAAATCAAAATTAATAAGCGGAACCCGTGCTGAACATGCAAAGTGCTCATGATTGATTTGCGTACCTATCGCTGAACCAAGCTAACATTTTCTAGGGAAAAAAATCTACATGTGTAATTGAATATTATTCCGCGCACGCCTAGGCTATGGAATGATCTCCTAACTGTGATTTTCCCTAGCGACTACAATATAGGGTTCTTCAAGAAAGGCATTAGATGGTTTTTACAGGGTCAGCAGTGCGAGTATGACGCCTCTGTTGTTGCACACGTCCATAGTCAACGGTGACCGCTTCCCATCAAGTGGGCCGTGTGCCTGTCTGCCATCTAAGTGGTAACAGATAATGTGAAATTGTTAAGTACCGTACCCGAAAGTGTTTATTTGTTTGTTTGTTTGTTTATTTATTTATTTATTTATTTATTTATTTATTTATTTATTTATTTGTTTATTTATTTATTTATTTATTTATTTATTTATTTATTAGGCACATCAACAGATTATGTATATTACATTTTCAAACTTAAATAACAGATTTGTGGACTTAAGTTTTGCATAAGGGAGTATAATTTACTACTCTGTTGGTAGAGTATATTTCTTAGAAGCCATTTCTCACAAACGTCGTAACTTGTCGTATAAAAATGTTGTAGTGCCAAACTTTAGCCATTTAGTTTCTGATTCATTTTACAAAGCGAACGTAGACATTTTACGTTTAACTGGCTGACCCGTCTCGGCTTTACGCAGTAAAGTTTTATTATATCAACGTAAGAATATATTTCGTAAAATATAATCAGCGTTAGGTGAAAGCGCCTAAAATGATTTGTTTTTATGAAACACTAGCTTCCGCCCGCGGCTTCGCCCGCGTGGAATTCGGTATTGCCACCAAGTCTATTTGAATGAAACGACTCTCCACTCGACTTTCCAATCCGTTGTTCACTTCACTCTCCACTCCACATTCCACTCTCCACACCACTCCACTCCACTGGTCTCCACTCGTCTAGCCAAAACCTTTCGGGTAAAAAGTACTAAACGGATTTTAGTGCGGTTTTCTTGGTCAGACCTAAAATTTGGAGATAAGACCAAAAGTTTTTTTCCTTATTTATTGGTGTCACCTTACACCATCTTTAGGTACAGGATTCACCTAAGGCGACAGTGTGGACATCATATATTATCCCTTTATAACAGTACTTTTAGTTGTAATAATCGATATTTGAAAAAAAACTTGGTTATGTTGACCACAAATATCTATTTTTTTGCAATCCTTGTCTGTTTGTTCGTGATGGATGCAAAAACTGCTGAACAAATTTTGATCTCGCCTTTTCATTAGAAAGGTAAAATCTGCCGTATGTTTGATTGCATTTGGTTAAGTAGAACTGGGGATATGACCAAAAAACGATTACCAACCAATCGACTCCCACGGGCAGAGCCGCGGGTATTAGCTTGTATAAAAAGTAGCCTATATATTACTCCAGACTATAATCTATCTCTGTACCAAATTTCAACCCGATCTATCGAGCCGTTTTTACGTGAAAGAGTAACAAACATACATCCAGATATCCCGACTGATCGACTCCATGGGCGAAGCCGCGGTTATTAGCTTGTATAAAAATTAGCCTATTATGTTATTTCACACTACACTCTATCTCGGTACCAAATTTCAGCCAGATCCATTCAGCCGTTTTTATGTGAAATAGCAACAAACATAATATTTGGACATCCCGACCGATCGACTTTGCGAGCGGAGCCGCGGTATTAGCTTGTATAAAAAGTAGCCTATATGTTATTCCAGACTATAATCTATCCCTGTACCAAATTTCAACCCGATCTATTCAGCCGTTTTTGCGTGAAAGAGTAACAAATATACATCCAGACAGCCCGACTGATCTACTCCGTGGGTCGACTGATCGTCTCCGTGAGCAGAGTCGCGGGTATTAGCTTGTATAAAAAGTAGCCTATATGTTATTCCACACTTTAATCTATCTCGTTACCAAATTTCAGTCAGATCTATTCAGCCGTTTTCACGTGAAAGAGTAACAAAGATATATCTAGAAATCCCGACTGATCGACTTTGCGAGCGGAGCCGCGGTATTAGCTTGTATAAAAAGTAGCCTATATGTTATTCCAGACTATAATCTATCTCTGTACCAAATTTTAGCCAGATCCATCAAGCCGTTTTTGTGTGGCAGAGTAACAAACATACATCCAGACATCCAGACATCCAGACATACATTCTTACAAACTTTCGCGTTTATAATATTAGTAGGATTACACAATATGGGGTTCTTCAAGAAGGGCATTAGAAAGTTTTTGCAGGGTCGGCAGCGCGAGTTTGACGTCCCCGGTGTTGCGCACGCCCATGGGCCACGGTGACCACTTCCCATCAGGTGGGCCGTTTGAAGCTTGTCTGCCACCTAAGTGGTATAAAAAAATCTATTCCAGTGTAAATCATACTCGCACACGAAGGGAATAAGTCAATTTTATTATTTCATTATTCGCGTTAGTCTCGGTTGTATCCAAAGCTGATACTTTTGAGTCCGCAGTTGCTTCTTTTTATGCCATTCAGGTGGCAGACAAGCACCAACAAAGCAGAGAAGCAGTCACCGTGGTCTATGGACATGTGCAACACCAGCGACGTCACATACATACTGCCAACCTTAAGACCTCACCTACTCTTTCTCTTCGTCCGTCAATTAGCAGGTGTACCGGCTAGTACGTGAGGTTGCCCTAGGTGCATTGGGCCTCGCCTTTTGGACCCTCGACACCACCGTCTTGCACCACCGGTGGTGTCAAGGGTATTTTTTAATGTCCATTACACTACCAAAGAGCTGCAGCAGCACTGGTGGTGTAAAAGGTATTTTTTAATACCCATTATACCACCGACAAATTAGTGCTGTGCCAACATAAAATTTAGCCTATTTTTGTAAATAAAATACGTAGGTACGTTAAGAACAAAATTTACTATGGAATCAGTACATACAACTTAACAATACTCTCTTTGGTAGTGTTATGGGTATTAAGAAATACCCTTTACACCACCGGTGGTGCAAGACGGTGGTGTCAAGGGTCCAAAAGGGGCCTTGGAAACCCACTCCTTAGGTTCCATACACCCCAATATATTTAACGGTATGGATGACCCGTATATTACCATCTTCCATATTTTAATAAAACCGTATTGAATGAAATATGACAGTAATATACGCACTTGACTAATAAATGACAATATTTATCTTGTTTGCAACGTAGTAATGTTCTGATAAGTAGTTAACTATGTCATAAAATGATGATTGATGGTTGAAAATGTAATAAGAGTAGGTATGTTTACATCGAGACGAGTTCGGCCACAAATTATTGTTATCTGTACATTAAATACCTAATAACCGCGGTAGCCTATAGTCTGGGTAATGGACTGCTGAGACGAGGTCTCGGGTTCGATCCCACCATTTGTGTGTTCGGTTCACCATGGCACACACCAATGACTTTTCGATGCTTTTCGAAGTTATGTGTGTATTTATCGCAGGTTTATAAGTGCCCGGTTAATGGCAATAGGCTCGCCACCTATTACATTGGGACCTATACATAAACTGGCGAAATGTGGGTGCTAGCACCTCTGCCTACCCCTTCGGGGATATACGCGTGAGTTTATGTTATGTTATGTTATACACCTAATTCATTACTTGTCCTGACTGACTGATTTATCAACGCAGAGTCTGACGATAAAAATTTTGGCAGTTGGATTTCTTTTTTTTAGTAAGGATCACTGAGGAAGGATTTTTGGGGACTTGGGACTACATTGTTGCATAGAACTTCGTCTTTATTCATGGAGGATTTGGGTCCCTCGACATAGTCGTATTGTAGGTATCAACGGACTCTCTTCGAAACGAATTTTGACTTCATACATTTTGGACTTTCGACCACTCAGTTCGAAAAGATTAGGTACACTAGCAGAATGTGACTATGTCTAAAGACAATAATTTAGGTTAGGAACGTTAAATTTTACATACTGCCCTTTTGCACGTACCTACATGTAGGTATACACATAATTTTTTTGAAGGATATAAGTATCCAACAACATTATATATAGTGCTACCTAAACCAAAAGTAGGTAAGCATAACATAACTAGCTTGTGTTATGGATTCTAGAATGTGGATAAACAAGCGGGAATCGAACCCGTGACCTGTGTCTTAGCAGTCGAACGCTCTATCGCTAGCCACATAGGTCGTCAAACCGCGTGACAATGCAATACAATGTTATTCAATAACTTGTTTTGGAGTCGTTTTAATGAAAGGTTGTTCCGTATAATTTGCTCCCTAATTAGTTTATATTTGTGTCTTAAGTAGCGCAACTAATGCCCAAAACTACTAAAGACGGCTTAAGTTGGTAGTAAAGTACACTTTCAATAACAGTAGGCAATAATTAATTACCCTTACCAACAATGTTTCAAGTAGAACCTTCAGTCAGGATTATATACGATTAAGTAATTAATCATTTCAATTACTGTAAGTGTTGTTGATTTTATAACTAAACTAGCTGTGCGCCACGGTTTTACCTAACCTACTAATCCATCGCATCGCATCTTCTACACATCCGCGTATTTCTCATCTTTTTTCCTACTGCCTGGTTCCTAAGTGACATAGCGTGATAGTAGGAACTGGTTTGTTATATGCATAAATAGAATAAAAGCGAGAGATAAAAATAGCTTACGTATTATTCCAGACAATAATCTATCCCTGTAAACGTGATTGAGTATAGTGCACGGCATCTGACTTTGCAAGATTTTGGAGTAGTGTGGGCCCCACTACTCCAAAACCTTACCAAGTTAGATGCTTTACACTATAATTGATTGTGGTAAAATGCGTCGCATAGAAACAAGTATAGTGTACGGCATCTAACTTGGCAAGGTTTTGGAGTAGTGGGGCCCACACTACTCCAAAATCTTGCCAAGTTAGATGCCGTACACTATAACAAACATTCGAACATCTTATAGGCGAATGAATTATTATGATCACTACCACTGGAATTCGTTGCAATCAAACACAAATCTTTTCAATCCTATTCTTAAATCATTTCTTAAGTGAAAGTATTTCACTAACTTACAACGAACGTGCCTCGAAGTCCGTTCTGTGAACTACGGGCGTAAGTTTCAGGTGGCTTTAAGTAAATTGGATAGTGTTGAAATCTTGATGACGTCACATTTTATAGGGGTGAAGCACACTATCCAACTTTTATGATGTCATCGTAGGGTTATAGCGATCTTACAAGTGAAAAATTGAAGCAAGGTTTTTGTATATGTTTCCACGAATGTCTCAAACAAAATATCTCCACCGCAGCGAAATATCTATCTATACATATAATAAATCTGTAATTGATCGGTGTCTGTACATGGAAGATATATGAGAAAAAAATTATCAGGGGACTTTATGAATGTACTAGATGCCAAAACTATGATTTTTAGAATTTTTATCTGTTTGTCTGTGCCTCTGTTTGTCCGCACTAAATTTTTGTTCACGCTAAAATCAGAAACTACTGGAGGGATTTTGATCAAACTTGGTACGATTATAGTTCACAGTTTTAGGTAACATTATAGGCTACTTTTTATACAAGCTGATACCCGTGGCTTCACCCGCGCTTCGCTTTTAGGTCGTTTCTGGCCATATCTCCGGTTCTACTTAACCAATTGCAACCAAACATACGGTAAATTTTTAGTCTAAGCAAGACCTTTCTAATTAAAAAAACCGCATCAAAATCCGTTTGGTATTTTTACGTGGACGTCAAAAGTACTGAACGCGTTTTGATGCGGCTTTTTTTATTAGAAAGGTCTTGGTTAGACTCAAAATCTTATGCATAGTTGATCGCAAGCGGCTATTAGAACCGGCGATATAGTAAAAAAAAAACGCGAAAATCGACGTCCACGCGGGCGGAGCTGCGGGCAACAGCTAGTTCACAAATACATAAAAAATTCCTTCCAGAATAAACATACTTAGAACTTATGAACAACATCAGTATAGGTTTAATTGTCTCGCAGATTAGCCGAACAATCACACACAATACTTACCAGGAAAGCAACCCATTTATGTCCCACTGCTAGGCACGGGTCTTCTCTCCTCTAATGATAGAGCTGAGAGGGTTAAGACCTTAATCCACACACGCTGGCCTAATGCGGGTTGGTGGATCGGACATGTCCTTAGAATTTCTTCTAGGACATATGTGTTTCCTCACGATGTTTTTCCTTCACCGTCAGCAGATGTTAAATCATGTGATTAGCATATATACATTCCACAAAGTGAAATTCATATTGGTAGTGTCCGGCCGGATTCAAACTCGATACCTCTGAGAAGGCGCCGCGTCTTATCCATTCAGATACCATCGCTTCATTTGACTGTCATTTTACATTATTACTTACTAGCTTCCGCCCGCAGCTTCATCCGCGTGTAAGTCAGTATCGCCATTTCACCACCAATAAAACGACTCTCTACTCCACTCTCCACTTAAAAAAAAGGATAAAAGTATCCTATGTCCATTTCCTAGTTTTAAGCTACCTGCCTACTGATTTCAGCCAAAACGGTTCAGCCGTTCTTGAGTTATAAATAGTGTGACTAACACGACGAACGACGAATATATAAATATAATATAAATTAATTAAGTTCGTTTTCAACAAAGTGATAACCCTATCCCAGCAATTTAATTGACAAGCCAGCGTTCTCATTACACTTGTCAGGTAATACCTGACAAAGTTAGCCCGTTAATTTGAACCTGCGACGTAGTTGAATTGTTCCTGCAATGCAATTGGCTTAGTTTCACCCCATGTAAATGAGGGACTTCTATTACATTCAGTTTTAGTGTATTTATGATACTTTGGCCGATGTCCCTTTGTCTATTTTATGGGTAACCTAGTTGTTCCCGTACTCGCTTCCCATGGGAACCTATTGCAATGATAAAAAGCCTGTGTAATATTTCCATACTGTAATCTATCCTTGTACAAAATTTTAGACAGAATATCTGTTCAGCTGTTGGAGCATGATTGTGAGACAAACATACAAATATCTTCACAAACTTACTTCTTCTTCAACCTAGCGTTAATCCCAGTCGCATCCAAAGCTTTCACGTCGGAATCTGGGGGTCCGCTTTACCAGTCTTAACTGCGGATTTGGCTGGACCTCGATATTTTCCGTGAAGCGGCTGCCATCTGACCTTCACAACCCAATAGTGCAATAATGCGATATCGAAGCATTGCAGCTAGACCGTTGTTGTTAGACTTTTTAGGGCTCCAACTACTCGTAACGACTGCCATAGATGTTTGTATGGCAACCGGGACCGACGGCTTAACGTTCTCTCCGAGGCACGACCAGACCAATGCAAATACCCATATTCATGCATACAAATATTTGCACTGAGCGGGGATCGAATCCGCGCCCCCTGCGCAGCGGCCGCGTTCACTACCGCTACGCCACAGAGGCTTCACAAACTTACATGTTCATAATATTCATAGGATAAAATTCGATGTCACTGTTTTTTTTATACCACGTAGGTGGTAAACAAGCACACAGCCCACCTGATGGGAAGTGGTCACCGTGGCCTATGGACGTGTGCAACACCAAGGGCGTCACCCCGCGCTACCGACCCTGAAGGGAAGGAGCAGGGGCAGGAAAGTGTGGGAAAGCTAGGAAGGGTAAGAAATTGACTATAAAACCCATTGTCTTTATACCTACTTAGGTAATATCGTTCATGAAAGTTATAGTATACAGATAATCTCAATGATCAAAATACCGGCATATCTGAATAGTTAATAACTCAAAAGCAACTGTGAACTACCAACTACTGCAGTTGCCTCGTCACAATTCACGCTAACATGCAAATTATTCTCAAACTCTATGTAGACCATCCACAATTTGAGATAATTTATACAGAAATCCAATTTACAGATCATTCTAAATAATATTAAATAGTGCTTAATGCAGAGTTTTTATTGAATTTATAGTGATATCTCATTACTCGTTATTATACATTTTTCCGTGAACTAAATTCCAACCTTAATCTACCTCTTTACCACATTTTATACAGATCCGTTCAGCAGTTATTGCGTGAAAGAGTACCAAACATCGATATATACATACATCCATCCATAAACACATAATTTTGCGCTAATGATATTAGTAGTATGAATGTTTTGTTACTCTTAAAATAATATTGATAGAACAAAAAAGTTTTAAAAATCCAAATTTATAGAAACAATAAATATTTTCCATTCAAAATGATCAAAATAATTTCGCCACATATTCAATATCTATGCAAGACAGTAATAGAATCAAAAGTGTTTACGCTACTATAATATCTCACACGTAAATGAATAAGAATTTGGCCACTGAAAGGATTAAGGTAAGTTTTAATTATACGGACTTGCTGAAAAGGATTTATCATTTACAATGCAAATAAGTTGGGTGTGACGATCCGTACGTCAACACTTTAGAAAACTAATTTAGCTACTCCGGTGTAAAGACCACTTCACATCTATTTGAAACCGTACTTTTTACAGTGCGACAACAGACCTTACATTAGTTAAAAAAAAAGAAAACATCCTGAAAAATCAACTCACCTGCCTGCAACCCATTATTTCTCCAATAGGTATATCCTTTTCATCATCATCCTCCTCCGAGCCAGCTCAGAGACAGGTCAGCTTTTTCATTCTAATTATGAAAGGGTAGTATTTAAACGAGTGACTGTATTACTAAGGGAGCGACTGACTGGGAGTGACGAGAAATCCACCGAACAGCAACTTACAAATATTAATAGTTTGAGTTACTTACAATACAAAATGAGAAACTTTCTGGGCGGTTTGAAAAAAAAACCGCTCCGTCCTTAGCCTTCTAACCTAATCTATCCGAGTCGGGGTACTTTGAATCAGGGTGTTAAAAATGCTAGATACATTTCGTCCTCTCTATTTCTAGTCGCTCACTTAGTAATGTAGTCACTATTCTGTTGATTTCTCGTCCTCACAATCAGTTGCTCACTTAGTAATTACAGTCGATCGTTTTATAATTCCCCATTATGAAACGGCGTACTTCGATATTTTTCCACAAGTCATTGGCGGTATCGAAGTTCTGTTAGCTGCCGCCATTTTTGTTACGCAGTTTTGTCTTCAGCGCGATCTTCATATGTTTTATACGTTCACGACTTAGCATTATAAGTTTAAACAACCAGCAAATAACAATGTACAACTTCTAGAAATTAATTTCATACGTACTAAGTTTGAACCAAGTAAATTATAGTACTACTTTCGTGATATGTTCTTTGGTATAAGTTTCTTACATGCTTTGTTCAGTAACAACTTTGGAAGAAGTTTCTTGATTGAAATTCGTCGTATCGCCTAGACCTTGTAACGAATTTCGATGAAGAACTTCTTTATTCAGTATATTAATGGATATTGTGTATATAGATCTATAGTCTCGGGGCCTTTAAGCGGGGCGTGATGAGGCCGTCAAGCTGAGGGCCGCCACTGTAACATTACCGGTGTATGTAGTGGTGACCCCAGTACTGAGACTTTACCTTTAGCTTACCATCAGGTGAGGTGAAATCATTTTGACGTGTCCTATAAATAAAAAAAAATGGACTAACTGATTAATTTTAGCACTATTTATGGTAGTGATGATCGTGAATACCATTGTTGATCGTGTTTTGTTTAATTAATCGGTTTTCGTGTGCGATATTAGTTTGTGAAATCAAAACAAGCTTTGTTAAAATCATCATATTATTAAACATTTTCTAAGTAAAAGTTTGTTCATGTGCGTTCAAATAATTAAAAAAAATGTGTAGGTACATTTTTTTACTAATAAATTAATAGATATACAAATTAATAGACTATAATACGAGTAAACCTACACTCAGAATCAAAACGGCTACCAATGTATGTATTGTATATTATCAAACATAGTGAAAGATTAGATTCACATACTAACTGTTAACTACGAGTATTATGAGTATAAACCCATACACTAACTACTGGTGCACAAACGTGCAATATTGGCATCATATCCAATCATCATCTCTAACTGTCATAAAATTGTATCACATTAGTATATTCCACTTTGTTCACCTAGGTGATATCACCCGGGTTAACTGATTAGCTGATTCTGTTAACTAAAATTCATCGCTCAATCGCATCTCATCGCTCAATCGCATCATACGAATCACTCAATTCGTTCAGTAATAATATAATTTGTCTGTATTAACTCGCATATCCAATATCACTGCGCATCAGCATCAGATGAAAATTCACTTAGTTTTTATTAAAATAAGCACAACACATAAAGTGCCTCCTTTTCATTTTCTGTCTTCACCAGATGAGACGGGATTTAATGGGCAAAGTTTTATTTAAAAATTGGGGTTTAAAAACTTGCTTACTAAATAAATGGCCGTGACCTTTATAATCTTTACCCGACTGCGGTGAGGATTTTATTTTATACCACTTAGGTGGCAAACGAGCACATGGCCCACCTGATGGGAAGCGGTCACCGTGGCCTATGGACGTGCGCAACACCAAGGGCGTCACACTCGCGCTGCCGACCCTGCAAAAACCTTCTAATTCTTCCTTCTTGAAGAACCCCATATTATGCCGCCAGGGAAAACCACTAGTTTGACCCGTCATTATCTTCACAGCAATGTCAAGGTGTTTCTATGTATAATAAGTATGTATTTATAAAAAAAAGTATAGAAGTAGGTATGTTTATCAGCATTCTAGAACCCATAACACAAGCTAGTTAAACTAAGCTTACTTTGGGTCTAGGGAGCGATGTGTAGAATGTTGTAGAATATTTATTTATTTATTTATTTTATTTAATGTCCCAGTTGCGTCCAAAGTTTGCTATTTCTGTCTGATTGGATTTTCTGAGAGCCACTGCCGTCTGACCTGCCCATTCCCTGAAAGAAAAACCTGCGCCTTGTCCGTTGTTTAGCAAGTGCACTGACTTTTAGGTATAATGTGTGAAATATGTGTGATCCAACTAGATGGACAGAGCAGTTGGACCACTGCACTGCCCCGCAATGACCAATACGAATCTTGATTATCTACGTCAACCTTTTCAATGATAGAAGACATAATTTGTTCTCGTTCGCACTCATTAACTAGTGCATATTCTGTCGCATTCATGCGCTCTACTAGGTTATGTAGTATACGAGTATATATAAGAGAGACCGCTAAAGCGCCATATCTACTTCCATCTAATAAAAAATAATTGATTATATCCATCTGCGAAAATTACCACCTATAGATATCATATATAGCTCTAATTTACATATTAGTTCTCGACCCTTTCTTCAAGCAAGTAAGTTGATATTTATCTAACCAATTACTCTCATACCGCTATGTCGCGCGTCGGTTCAAATCTGTGCCAGAAATCTGGAAAGACCGCAATCTGGTTTAGTTAAAAGATTTAATTATCCTTTTAAGTTGTAATGTGGGTCGGAATTATGTTTATCTCCGGGTGACTGCTACTCAAATTAGGCTTATTTTTTAACGATATTCCTATGCATGTAAAATTGTATGGGTGTATTGGAGCCCGGAGCCCACCAAGATCTTAAGCGCCCTAACTAACCTCACTAGTAAGTGACGTTCAGAAGTTTTTGCATCCATCGACAAAATAACAGAAAAAAATAAATAAGGAAGAAATCTATTTTTTTTAATTTGGATTTTTTATCTGGAATCAGTATAAATTGACGGTGCCTATCCCTACATACATACGGACATATCATCGTTTTAATATTTTTTTTGAAAAAATACAAAAAAAAAATGCATTGACACATACTTATCCAAGATATACTTTTTTGAAATAATATAAATATATAGGTGTGTGTATTGAAAAATTACCCCTTAGTAGATTAATAACCCCCTAGTAATTTAATTTAATTTAAAAACAATAAAAAAAAACAATTTTTAACATGTCCTTATAAACGTAGGGACCGTCGAAATATTAATATAAACATTTATACACGTAAATTGACGGTCAGTAAATTTTAATAGCAATCAATGTGAGTTCGTACTTTTGAATTTTACTCAGGCGTATGATCAAATTGATCAAACTGGGGTTTCAATCGAAATTAATGCTAATGGAATTTGAATCGAACGGACCAATTCCATATGCCGAAAGTCGGTATTTGGGATTCCATCTAATAGCTGTAAATCGATTCAATTTGTTTCTAAAATCGAATCAAATAACACAATAGATTAAATTAATTCAATGTTGGTCGTCGTCGCGTAAAACTATAAAATAGTACATTGGTATGTCATTCGCCTTAGCATACCCTTTTCAATTTTCGTCACAACATTTTAGGTTACACAATTTTAGTTTATATGTATTCTTTTTGAGAAATTCAGAGATCTCTAGATTCTTTATACATATATATCTTCATCATCAAAATTATACAAATAGGTATGATTTTTTTCAATCACGCTTGAACTGTTTGAACAAATTTAGATGAAAATCGGCACACAGATAAACCACTTCCTAGAAGATACTTCATTTCATCCCAGAAACAAGTTCCAGCGGGAAACGGGTACCGACTAGAAAGTTACGACATGCTAACAGAGCTGCAGGCGTTTTCAAGGAGAGACTATACAAACCAAGAAACAATATAACAAGCAAAAACATAAAAAATTCCTTTATTGCAAAGCAATTTCAAATTTAAACTCCTGCACAAGTTGCATCTGCAACTAATGTAATGTAATATCGGTTGCCTCGAGGCATCTGGCAGTTGTCGGCTAACACGTGAGCGTTGGACGACATCCAAATCCTATTAGATACCGACATTGCACTTACACTGTGTTCGTGGCTTTCCAACTATTCTTGAGGAGTGCGAATGAATACCTATCTTTGATATACTTAGTTGAATTCGTTGTGTTATTGTTGGATGATTGTGTAAGCAGTATCATAATAGATATAAGTATTTTTTTATATTTGGAAACTAAATTCTATAAGATAAAATATAATGTAAGAAATGTTTCGGGTAGTAGTGTAGTTGTTTGGGTCTCGTTATAATTTTAGGGCCCGAAAAACCTGAACTTTAGCTGTTTCACCTGGGAATCGGGAGCAGACAGTTTTCTCTCCTGAAAAATGCTAAAAAAATCAAAGTATAGAGAGTAGAGGTAGAAGTAGAGCTAATACTGTAGTTAGTAACATTGGGACCGAAGTCAATAATGAAAATACTACTAAATAAATTGTGAAAGAACTCCTTAAGAATATTTTTAGTTTAATAAGTTATGCGCGTAAAGTTCAGACAATAACAATTCATTCTCCTTAAAATACCTATTCTGATGAAGGATCAGGCGTTCTTTCTAAAATGGTAGTCCATTCAGTACGTTTGAAATTTACATGTTCAAATTGCAACACGTTGAATACCGTCGAGTCAAAGCTAAAATGGAATTTCAGATGAGTGTCTGCTTTGTTTTTATTTCGCATTGATTGTCTACAGACAATGCCTTTAATTGCTTCGAAGGGAACTGTGAAAATGTATTCAGCGATGTTCAAAATAGTGCGATCTAATGTATCATTATACAATAATTCTATTTTTTGTCGAGAGTAAAAATGGACGATAAAATATAACCAATAATAAAAAGGTTACCTACTTTGTTATTAAAAATATTAGGAGTAATTTTTTTTATGAAAATTCCTCTGGATGGTTGCCCCAACACAAAGAGGAAAACCTACAGAGCCACGTTCTTTAATCAGTACCTAGGTGTACAGTACCGACTAGCACTTGAGTTTGCCTTGATGGAGTTGATATATACCGGTATTCGATTTTTTTTGACATAATGCAGTCGTGCTAGCTGTTATAACTATCATTTATACTTTTATGAACAATTTAAAAATATATATCCCGAGTTCGCGTTATTATTCAAAACTATTCCTAACATCAATTTTTAATTAAGCTCTAGATAAATTTTAAATCTACTTACATTATTATGCATTTCACAGGGATAAAATTGCAGTAAACAGCGAGTATCATCATGCAAACGAAGCAAACATTTCTCACGAACTTAAATTATGTTTAAATTACGAGTGAAATGGAATGTAGGAGAGCTGCAGTCTTGGCGCTCTGCAAACTTACATCCCTAATGAAGTATTAAAAGAATTCCAGCGGGTCTGGGCTACATCAACTCCTTTTGAAAGATATTTTCGCTTAACACTATATAAACTTAATCTCTCAGTAAGAAGTTTAAGTTTGAATTTCCTGTACTCTTGGTCATTTCTTCCTCGGAATGCATTAGCTTATTATAAAAGTTAATACCTTATTAATACTAGGTATATTATAATTATGCAATCAATAAAAAAAAAACTTTGGAAGTCAGAGCGCTGATATAAAACGTTTAATGGCAGTAGAGGAAGCTCGTGAAATAAAGATAGAAGCATATGGTGGGCTGTTACCTCTGCCTGTTCGGGAGAGTAAAAGGCGTCATCGTATGTATGTAAAAAACATCTGGTTGTAAATAACTATAATTTCAAATCAGAAATAATAATTATACTAGCAAGAGCATAAAAGTAACAAGACTTTGTAATGGCATGGAATACCTATACCATGATCGCGTTAATTCCTGTTTTACAAGTGATTAATAGTATACTCGTATGATGGAACGCGAAAGTTTAAAAGTTAATAATATTTTTGATAAAAGTATCTAAGTTTTAAGTTAGTATCAGTAAGAATTTTATTTTCTTGGTGGAGTATGTTCATTATAAGTCGTTGAACAATATTTTCTTAGCTTCCATTAATGATAGAAATCGATTTCAATTTATCTGTATATTTTCTATTAAACTTTTCAATATTGCTTTTCTTAGAAACTGACTATTTGGTTGTTTAAAGTAACCGCTACTGGTTCTTGCAATTTGATACTATAAGTTTCTAATTTATTTTTATATAAAAAGATCTTCAGTTTTTCTACAGGAGAATACATTCATCAATAAGTTTTCATTACATGTTTGGCTCATACAGGGTTCCAATAGAAAAATGAATATAATACCCAGTGCATTAGTCTTAGGCGACTGGAGGTCTGATTCAGCACAACACCAGAATTAGTATTTTAGAGCCTGGAGTTCACTCTCCTCCTTCCCACAATTTCGGTTCATTTTGGCGTCTACAGGACGATTGCTGGTTTACTACCTAAAGATGAAAGTTTGCGCCAAAACCTTTTGGAAGATAAACTAAAAGATAACTAGGTAAGTCTAGTCAAAGGTTCAAGTTTCGTTATGGATATCGACTACCAAGATATTTCAACTAATATTATTACACCCAAAACCTACCTCAAATATGACAAATTCAAGTCTACTCTTGTATAACAAAATGTTTTACAGTCATTCAGTGAACATTGGACAGTCTCATTAAGTCCGATTCAGCGCGCAACTAATTAAATTATTCTTTGGCTACGAGAACATCACTTGTTTTAGTAGGTAACATACATGTAGTTTATTTGTTACTTTGAATTTAAGTTACATGTCGGTAAGTATGTATGTATTATCTATCACAAACAATAAAATTTTAAAGGTTAAATAAATAAATAAGAAATACAGCACATAAAATACAAAATACAATTAATTTATGACGAATCTAAATTATAAAATGAAATCCGATTCGGAGTCAAAGGACATTGAATGTTCAGAGTTAATTAAATCTGAACAAGCGGGATGGTTATAAATCCTTTTGGCAATAACTATAATTTCAAATCAGAAATAATAATTTGAAATTCAAGGAACATTTAATCCTTAATTTTGATGAGAAGCCATTTAACTTTTATAACTTTGTGAACGTGACTTTCAGGGTAGGTAGTACACGTTTTTTTTTGACGGTGAAGGAAAAACATCGTGAGGAAACCCACATGTCCTAGATGAATTCTAAGGACATGTCGGATCCACCAACCCGCATTAGGCCAGCGTGTGTGGATTAAGGTCTAAACCCTCTGAGCTCTCTCGTTAGAGGGGAGGAGACCCGTGCCCAGCAGTGGGACATAAATGGGTTGCTATCATCCAAACAAGTTTTTAAATTAAGATTGTTGTAAAAATAATATTTCAGCGCATTCTAGGAAATTTTAAAAAGCGCTATCTAGAATCACGTTTGCGTAGAAGGAACCTACTGCATGAACATGAACTAGATAATTCTTAAACACACTTCTACAACCAAAATTCAACATAAACCATAATACAAATCACGGTCAAAGAAAAGTTTTTTACGAATCAAATATTTTATGGAGAAAATTCACCAACAAGTCAACCTCTCGAGACTAATGAAAGACAAGAAACAGACTAACATAAAAAGGTTCAGGCCCTTCAAATGATAAAAAACCCTATTAAGTAACTTTTCAGTTTGTTCCTAAAAAAGGAAACTCTTTTAGAACCGCGTATTTTTTCGATCTATGCCAAATACGATACGAATGACGTACGGCGTCTTTTTCACATAATAAGACTTCATTGAAGTTTGGGAGTTGAAGTTTGTAGAGATGTTGATACTGATGATGAACGTGTGCGTGTGGACGGGAGGCTCATTTTTTTTTTTAAAGATAACATATTTTTTTTTAGCAAACTGCACTCAGATAAAAATACAATGAAAATTAAATAATATTTACATTAAATTAATAACTAAACAAAATAAATATTTACATGGCTATTATTACCGAACCAAGCGGTTTGGTGCCTGTTATCTTTACCGTACTATAAAGACTTGGAACTCTTTAGCAGCGCGTGTGTTTCCTTCCTCCTACAGTCCTGGGTCACTGCAGTACCTACTATCGGTGTATATAGTGGTGACCCACGGTCCTGAGACTTTACCTTTAGCTTACCATCAGGCGATGAACATAAAAAAACGTATTTGTTATCTGTTTAACATTAACTATGCACATTATTGATAGTAGGCTCCAAAAAATCAGTAATTCTTTTCGGGGTAACTGTATACGCTTTTTCAACAAACTCCCAAGCGAAATTAGAGATTTACATGTAAGTAAATTTAAAAATGTTGTTAAAAGAAAACTCTCCCAAAAAGCTTATTATAAAATTCAAGATTATTTAGATGATAAAGAAGCTTGGAAATGAACTGTTCACTCAACTATGTTACTCTAAATAACATTGTATCTAGACTAAGGCAATTATTGTAAATAGACCAAAAAAAAACAGCCCGCTGAGTTTCTTGCCGGAGTCTTCTCAGGTCTGGGCCGCGTTTCGAACCGGTGGTCCATTTGCTTCTAGTTTTAAATATTTATAATTTGACGTTTTGTAAGTGCCGCTTAAAATGGTCTATACAGAATAAATGATTTTTGACTTTGACTTTGACTCTTATAAATTAATTAATCACTACATTGTGATTCCCCTTTTCAATTTGTCTTTACAACCAGCACACCTAACATAAATTACCACTGTTTGCAATTCAAACGAGAGTAATAAGACAGCCATTTTTTTTTTTCTGACGTAAGAAGGCCCCCACGGGACTACCTCACCGAGGCTAAAAGTAAGGTGATTATGTTGGAATCGATGGAATAAAATCACGTGGTGTTCCGTTACACGTGTCTTTTGCAAGACCGAATGATAATTTCGAAAGGAATCTAGTCGCTAGAAAACAAGTTATCACGATGTCACAAATGGCATTTGGGTCACTATACTACATGTCCACCCCTGGTGGACAGAGTCAGAACTTTTCAAAATATGTTGCTCTGTTTACCACTGGGGGACAGTGGGACATAATTTCATAATTTGTCTTTCTGTCCACAGTGGTGGACAGAGAGACAAATTGGTAGACAATTGGTGGTGGACACCGGGAATATACCCATCTACAGACTACATCGATCTAAATTGTCTAAATTGTTTTTGTCATTGATAAAATGTATGTTAATTTACTTTTCTCATGTTACAGTCAGTGATGGGCTTATAACCCGTCACTTTGGGCATTAATCAGGTATTAACTCAATCCGCCCAATTAATCACCTATATAGATGGGCTTATGCCCTGGAATTTTGCGCATAAACAATAAATGCCTTATAAGTGATATAAATCCATCACTGGTTACATACATACATACAAACAAAAGAAAAAATAAGAAAGTATGTGCGATGTGTGCTACAATAAAACCTTTTTTTTTCTTTATTCTTCTTCAAATCTCAAATTCAAAAACCGTAATACATTTAGGTTATCAATAAAATAGGACGGTGTAGTCTTGCCATCGAATGCTATCGTCATTGCAATCAAGAGATAGTGAGATTATAATCAAAATCAAACACTCTGTTGAAACTCAGTTTGAAGCAATCCACATCAGATTAATCAAGGTTGCCTGGCAGAGGTCGCTGTTAGCGATAAGGCATTGGAAATTAAAGACGAATAAAATATTATTTTACAAACAATTACTTTTATGCTGTCCAATAAAGTATATTTTATCTTTATCTTTATATCTTTGTTCCTTTGTGTCGTAAAGTAACGGTGATATAAGACTTATGAACGACACAATAAATGTGCCTCTTCAACTGTAACTTTTTCTTTACACAATATTCGCTTATAACTACCTCTCAGAGGCATAATATTATTTATTTATGTTTATTTTAGTCGGTAAGAGTCCGACATAACCTGCCCGCTGGCCGCGGGGCGGGTATTCTTGGGTTCTTCCAGGTGGACAACTTGAGGATTTCCGCGCGGAAAAAAAGTAGTACCTACCCACCTATAAAATAAAATCAGTGATTACCTACATAACGAATTCTACAATAGTAAAGTTACAATAATAGTTAGTATCTGCGGTAGAACGCCAATAGGTACAGATAGAATTTTACAACTAGCCAGTCATGTAATTGCTTGGAGCAGATGTGCTTCGTCCTGATATACCTACGCTCTATAGGTTAGGAAAACGGGTTTCGTAAGATAAGTTACAAGTTGCAATGTTAGGTCTGCTGAAGGATTTAAAATTTATTAGATGTTTACGCAAATGTCACACATTGAACCATGGTAGTGAATAATACAAATACAACATAAATGGTGATAAAATTCGTTATAAGTATGAACGATTCTTAACATAAAAATATTTTTTTTTTGGAATCCTTGTCAGTCTGTCTGTTTTTTCGCAATGGACACAAATACTGTAGCAACAAATAATATAAATAAACTCAGATACTGTAGTAACAAATGCATTCCATTTTAAAACTAGCCAATGCTCTGCCCACGTGGACGTCGATTTTTGCATTTTTTGACTATATTCCCGGTTCTACTCAAACGATTGAAATCAAACATGCGTAAGATTTAAAAAAAGCAAAGTCTTTTCAATAGCTTTTGCATCCATCGCGAACATACAGACAAACAGACAAGAATATCAAAAAATATATTTTTGTGTTCAATTTTCATTTTCGTTTTAATATCTCCGATGTACAACTTCTTTACAATTTTATGATAGTATATGAAGCTATTTCCCAGCAGTATAGTATACTGCAGCAGTATAGTATACTGCAGCAGTATAGTAGCAGTATATATAGCAGTATAGTATATTGCTGGGAAAGTTTCATTATTAAGCCATACGATATCCACTACGAAAATAGCTTAAGCGACTGGCTTGAAGTTGCAATTGATGAAAGCGTCCCGAAGGCATAATTACAAAGTCAGAGAAAAACATTCACACAAACTTGTTACGGTGTTTCAGACACTTTTTATACCTACTACTTAGGTGGCAGACAATCACAGTGGGTTGCAGAAACGGAATCATTATTTTATGCGGACATAACCGCAGGTAACAGCTAGTCATCAAATCTATATTTTCTTTAATTCTCAATTAAATCAGTTCGTATATTCAGCCCTTTGGGCGAAACCGCGTGAAAAAAGTCATTAATTTTTATTTGGATATGATGGACGCATTCTACTGGAAGTAAACCGATAAAGCTCTTTTATAACATACATATTGACGAACACACTGTTATCAAAACCGTAGTCCAATTAATTCAAACAAAAGCCAAATAATTGCAATGAAAAGTGAATTGTATTCGCAAATTACTATTATAATAGTGGATGTGATATTTACCATGTTTTTTTCTTTGATTAGGTATTTCTTTTTGTTTTTTTTATAAATTTAATTAATTTTTTTCGACAAATTTTTTAATCGACTCGTAACATCAAAATCATGAATTCGAGTGTATTCAAACAAATTTATAAGAATACTCGAGAAATTCCGGACGACAATTTAATTCAACAGTTTACACTAGAGTTGGGCGTCTGTTCAAATAGTCCTTAACGTCAGGCACAGTCTTAGTAGTGATATACAATTGAATGTGGGTGGTTTTGAATCATAATTACGGTTTGTGGGGGATTATTAGTGTGTTAGCTGTATTGGTTGAACCGAGTCTGTGTTTGGCAACAATAGGTTATTGTAGTCAAGGTTTTCGCTTAATCTCTCCGCTGCAATATTGCTTGTAAGATTAGGTGGTGATTTCACATGTTATGAAAATATTTGTAAGTTTGTCTTATTTTTTATGCTGCAATCCCCAGGGGTAGGTACCACCCCCGTTGCCAGCGGGGTGGTTATATCGGACTTGAATCTACTAAAACCGCACGCCGTCTCAGATCATTAAGCGTCGGGGTGTAAGGTGACCCAAAGACCCTCGCGAAAATATAAGGTTCAAGAAGAATTTATCTTACTAATGTCAATTAATATTGTTCTCATGTGCAAAATTAGTAGCTACCCACATGCTTATTATATTGTGATTTAAGTGTACGAATGTGAGTACCAATACAAACCATTCCGGTTTACTGGTACTAAATTATTTCGTAATGTTTACTCAATATATAAATAAATAAATAAAAAAAATCTAAGTGTAAGTATGCCTTTTTTATACCTAGTGCAGTTTTTGGTATGACAGTACCAATACGAATCAATAAACATTCATGTTTGTTTATTAAGATATACCTTACAACCATGTTCACAAAACGTATCAATTATATAATCTTCTTTTGTCCCGTGAGACCGTACACGAAGGTAAACTGAGGAAAAGACAGAATTAAATACAAACAGTCATTAATACGGAACGTAATAAAACATTGCTCCTGAATAAATCCTCCAACAATAGAATACTGCCGTACTCATTCCAGACTAAATTCAATTATTTGTACAAGTAATTTCACGTCATTTGTCAACGTCTATGAACGACCTATCGAGCACGTAAACCAACGTAAACTAAAGACCACCATTTTGGTATTTAAGCATGTTTTTTCCCAACTTTTATTTAACTAACTCTTTTGATCGTTAGTTTTTATATTAGTTTGTTAGTATGGAACAAAATGTTGCTCAATTAGAACTACTTCTTGACGTTAGATTAAACTCAAATTTGGCATACTTGCGTATTTGCGTATCTTTGACAATAAATATGATTTACATTTCAAACAATTTTAGATATCACGTTGCAATCTAAAACGACAATATTGTGATACAATTTTGCCTTCGGCGCATTATGTCCGTTGGTTTTAAACGTCCAGATTAAAATTAAATTATTGCTCAAATAAATAAACTTTTATTCTTGATTATACAATATTCGTAATCTATCAAAACTGCTTCCATTCCAAACAATAACATTTAAATTCGTAACCGCAGAGCTGCCTGCACAAAGTCATGCCTCATTTTAATATCAATTTAGATTTACAGAAGGCCAATTTGAATTTCGAGACGAATGGAAATTGTGCTTAAACGTTAATATCCGAGGTTTATCAACAGTTAACTAGAAAATTAATTAATGATTAGTGAAATGAGACTGGATTTGTAAGGCCCTATTGTAAATTAATTAGTTTAAATTAGCACCAAATAATGTAAGTAAATAAAAATGAATCGCAGAAATGTATGTAAGCACGCGCATAATTGCCAAACGACTAACACTAAATAGTATAGTATAGTATAAATACTTTATGTTTTGTATTATGGAGACATTTTATTCGTATACAGCGTGAATTTTTCAACTGGGCGTGGCTGGGGACTATGAGGGATAACAAAAAATGATCAAAAGAGTCTCGGAGCCGATTTCGACGAAAATTAAAACTGCATCATTAGATTTAAAAAAAAATCAATAGGTACACCTAGCCAGGAATGCAACTCATTGATTTTGAAGAAAAAACTACCGTGTATTACGCCGAATAGTGTTATAATACAGGGTGTGTTTTTTGGAACGAAACAGGAACGAATATTGGGAAGTGATAAAATACAGCAAACATAAAGAAAGATCTTATTATTTTTAACAAGTATGTAGCTGCGAGCACGCCTTTCATTATATTTTTAAAGTAAATCACTAATTGCTATATTTTTCTAGCTAAAACTGAAACGCTATTAAATCCTCTAATACACATATTAGAAACAAGTGACAGTTTCTTATTAACCGAATGGGGTAACATAAAATGTACAGAAAGACATACAACTTACAGTCAAATTGAATACAGAATCCTTCATCTAACACATCGTAGAGTTGATCCATCCTCTCCTCTATCAACGACTACTTTTGTTTACGTTTAAGTTTTGTGTTACAACTAAAGCGTAACTGTTCAGAAACCCAACATGCTAAGTTACGAGTTTTGTTAGTGATTGGAAAAGTGATTGGTGAAACCGGACGGGTGTGAAAGACACATACAACTCGGGGTGAATTCGTCCCTATTCAGCTGATAAAGTTAGCGTAATGTAATTATCGACAGTGGGTCTTGATTGCGTTACGTTTGAAGTAAATGAATACCTTCATGTGTGGGACGTTTTAATGATTTAGAGTTTGAGGTTGTCTTAACCTGAAGCAATTTAATTAAATCGTTTTTTTTTTTACTTTCTTTCGTTAAGTTAGTGTAGGGTCTTCAGTGCGAGTGTAACACCTCTGGGCCCGTAGACAAGTGGCACAAGCATAAATTGCTAAGGAATAGAATAGAATACGTACGCCGGCGACGACCTTGGATGTGATTGGTCGACCTATTGTATGTGTGGCACAGCGTAAATTGCTACGGGGGTTGGTGTTACATACGTCCACTTTTTTACACCACTTAGGTGGTAGACAAGTACACGCATGTGTGCCACCTAAGCGGTATTAAACGAGTGTAGGTACGTTCAGAATAATATTCAAACTTTAGTAAAATAAAACATTATGATTTATGATTGATGTGTGTAAGGACAGAAGCAGATGGTGCGCTGTTGTCTCTGCCTACTCCGGAGGGAAAAAGGCGTGAGCATAAATATTGTTATTTCCGACTTACTTATGCATTAAACTTCCGACAATATCACATTATGACTTATAATTTTTTTCCATTAAAATGTAGCAACTTCGAAAAATTTCTGAATCTTTTGGTTAGGTATATTTTTCTACACTTCCCTCAGTAAACATTGACACCCTTCGCCTCAAGATAACGCACTAAGGAACCGGAATTTTTTCGTCAGCATCTAAATATTTATCAGACAAAATAAACAAGTTACTTTTGGATCATATTTGCTGAAGGTTTTCGGATGGTAAAGCAGTATGAAATGAACATAGACCGGTTCAAAGGTCATAGCTGAAACATCCGTGAAGGATTATGGGTTATTCGTATTCAGACCAATATAGGAAAATAGTAGGTATATTCACTTGTTAACATTTTTGTTATTTAACTATTGCTTATATTCAAAAAAATGTGGGTATAGTTCACGGCATCTAGCTTGGCAAGATTTTGGAGTAGTGTGGGCTCCACTACTCCAAAACCTTGCCAAGTTAGATGCTGTACACTATACTTGTTTGTGGCAAAATGCGTCGCTTTTATACAAGTATAGTGTACACACTACTTCAATATCTTGCCAAGATAGATACCGTGATTTATACAGTGATGGATTATTATATATAATAATCCATCACTGTATAGTTAGAGGCCTCCACAGGTTAAAAAAAGACCACGGTGAATCGCTACATCATTAATGAATGAGACAAAATGTGTATATAGATTTGCTTACTAAGTTTATTCATAATTAAATATACTGAAAATAAAACAAAAAAGCTGTAGCGAAAATTGGACACCTAGGTAATAATTAAGTAGTAGGTAATTCAATAAATTATAACAAAAAGTAGAATTACTTGCTTTATTTGATTAGAGCAGTTGTGTTAACTCATTTAAATCTGGGGGCCTTACCACAAACTCTTGAAGCAGTATTATTTCAATATTACCTACTTAACTTTCATAGTGTGAATCGGACTCGGTCAAACGTCATTCGTTATTATATAACTGTACTGTGTCTTGTAAATCTACTAACAAATTGAATGAAATAAATAATATATTATTTAATTCAATTTGTTAGTATATTTAGATCCACAACAGACCATAAAAGTAAGGGAATACTAGACCACATACCTAACACTAGTATCCGTCGGCGTCGATGGTCCGATTCACACTATGAAAGTTAAGTTATATTAAAATACTCGTAATAAATGCTTTAAGAGTTTGTGGTAAGGCCCCAGATACACTTTTTATGAATCACGTAACATAATATAATTAATTTAATTTGTTAGTGTTATCGTACTATGTGAAGATTGGTGCGACTACTCTTTTGTTTATCCTTTTTAGGTTTTTATTATCTTTAGATCACGTACTATCAGTATATTAAATTAACTATTATAAGTAGTTGTGTATATAGATTGGAGATACATAAAAAATAAACTTGGGTTATGTTATACGAACCATTCTGACTGAACACAAAAATGCGGGGAGGCGAGGCGGGATTTGCCCTTAGAGGGTTGTTTGTAGGCATATATGTCCCTCTGACCTAGCAGAAGGCACAGTAGAGAGCAGGCATTGAGCGAGCTAGTTCTCCGAGCGCATACGGGGAGAGGGGGAGGGGTGACAAGAAGGCCGCCTTTCATCGACAAGGTTCTAGATTGTGGAATATCCGAAGTGCTGAGGTAGTAGGTACGTCTTTTGTGCGGGAAAGAATTTCCGATATAGGTACGTTTTATATTAACTTAAATACATTTTATAATTTTTAAACACCTAATATGTATTATTTCAGTATGACCAATAGTAATATTTTTATTTTATTTTATTTTATTTTATTTGGTACAGAAACAGATAACAGATTACAATAAACAGAAAATACAACTTTAGAGTACATTTGTACAATCTGCCACCCAATTATGTCTGTACTCAGCATTTAACATTAAACAGCCTCGCCATGGTAATGGTTAAATTGTACTTAAATTAAATATAAAAGAAATAAACATCGCAAGCAACAAGCAAAACAAAAATGGCTGGCAGTCACAGTAGTTGCCTTTTAAAGGCACCCATGCTGTCGAAAAAAATGTCCAGTTTAGTACAAACCATATTATAGTGACTACACATTCTATGAAGTGGATTATTCTGAGAAACATTATTCTTGCTCAGAGGTATAGAAAAAAGTTGTGGGATGCGCACCGACCGAGTGGGCACCTTAAAGTTCAGGTGGGTGACAAGGTTACAGTCAAGCAAGCCATTTACAATCTTGTATAGAGTACACAGGTCACCCATCCTTCTCCTCTTCTCCAAGCTCATGATCCCAAAGGTTTCAAGTCTGTCTTCATATTCAGGTATTTTACGTCTAAGCCCATATTTTATACACAAAGCCCTAACAAACCTTTTCTGAATGGCCTCTAGTCTATTGACATGCACTGCATATATTGGAGCCCAGACGGATGCACAGTATTCGGCAATACTCCTTACCAAAGCACAGTACAAAACGATCAATGACTCAGCCTGCCTGAAAGGTTTTGCATTACGTAGCACAAATGAAAGCATGCGATTTGCTTTACTGCAGATGTGCTCGTAATGTGACCTGAAAGACATGTCAGCATCAAATAATACGCCTAGGTCACGAACCACCTTAACTCGGTCAATAATAATTCCCTTAATATTATAGTTATATATCAGTGAATTTCTGTTCTTTGATGATATGATATGAATGTAATAGTAGACGATAATGCCATCCATTTCCAAAATAGTGGATTTAATTTGGTATTTCGATATACTTAGATGCAGCTAATATGGCCTACGTACATACATCTAAGTAATAGATCTGCCAACACCAGTGTCTCATGTCTTGATATTGCCGCTGGGTACTATATTATATTATGCTTAAGTCACACCATAAGCTTTATTTATGCTATAAATTTAAAGCTTTTTGTAAAACGTTTACTGCATATTGCAGGATTATATTGGGTTAACTAACTGTACTCGCAACTTCACCTGCGTGGATCGAGGGTCCTTAGGAAGGTTTTTTCAGTCACAGATTTCTCGAAAATGAGAAATTCCTGTGTTCAGAATTTTTTTTTTAAATTCAGTCCGTCAGTTGACTTTACCCCGCTGGATGCTAAGTAGCTAGGGTAAAATCCAGAGGATACGAACCGCCATTCTAGATTATCCTTCTTCCCAAAAATGGCGGTCCCTAGTTTGACGCTTGCTTGCTTGTTATTCTAGGCTACATAAATTAGAACAATCGGTTATCCGTCTGTTAGACTGGAAATTAAACACTGAATACTGATAAATTATTATATTGACACACTCCCAAGAACTCCTGAATAATTGTGTCCCATCGACCACTTCACACCGATCGATAGCGATGCCTGCCCTCATACGCATAACCATGCGCCAGTAGGGACAGCCACAGAATCTCGTTGCTTTTCCTGTTGATCTGTCTAATAGAAAAACCGCATCAAAATCCGTTCAGTAGTTTTTGCGTCCATCGCGAACAAACATACAAAAATTAAAAAAAAATGGTTTCCAAATCGTTCGTTTAACAAAACCCAATATTTTTTTAAATATCTCCTTGACAACTACTTTACAATTTTATAATAGCATAATTATAGATATACTATTTGAAATTTTTTAACAGGCCGAATTAAAGCATAGCTTCGAGTATAGTTAAACCATAAACAGGTTCAAGATTATTCGAGTCACCGTTGCTATCCGGAGTCCTGAGATCCAATCTAGAATTACAATAGACCATACAACTATACAATTATACTTGTAGGTAGCACTTGCAGCTGAATCAGATACCGATAACATAATTTGTATGTGATATGGTACTGAATTTATATGTTTGTATGTAAGTATGTATGTGTAATACCTATGTATGTATTTACAAAAAAAGTAGGTATATAAGTATGTTTATCAGCATTCTGGAACTCATAAAACAAACTAGTTAAACTAAGCTTACTTTGGGTCCAGGGAGCGATGTGTAGAATGTCGTAGAATATTTATTTATTTATTTATTTATTGCTGTTTGTAAAACGTTCCACTTATCCAATTGCAATCAAACATACGGTAGATTTTAAGTTGAATCAAGACTTTTTTATTTGAAAGAAAAAACTGTATCAAAATCCTTTCAGTAGTTTTTGGATCCATTTGCCTAAACACAATTAGGTAAACAAATTTCACAATTTTATAACTGTTAGCTAACATCGTTGAAACCAAAACTGCACATCAATACCTACTGTTTTCGGTGCGCTAGTAGGCGTTGAAGTAAATATTTGCATATGTATAACCGACGTACGGAGGTTTCAATCAGTAGCCGCTTTGTGTTCAAGACAAGGCAAAGAGAGAAAGCTAGCCGGCGATCTCCCTGTTAAAGTGTTTGGTCAGTAGATTGGAAAGCGTCTGTGTTGGTTATACTTGTTTAGAGGAGGTTGGGTAGACACTGCACAAACTTAGAGGAAACTAGGTTGTTGCTGGCATTATAAAGGTGGTTGGTTTAATTTTCTGAATGGGTACAATCCTCTATCCTATTCCCCCATCCCTCATCCAGGCAGTGCGAGTATGACGCCCCTTGTGTTGAACACGTCCATAGGCCTGGACTGCTTCCCATCAGGTGGGCCGTGTGCTTGTCTGCCACTAAGTTAAGTTAAGTTAAAGCAAAACCTAAACTATCACATTTATAATATTAGTAAGACTAATGTTATAAATATGAAAGTTTATGTAGATGTTTGGATGATTTGTATTCAATCACGCTCTAGTTTGGAGTTCTGTCGGTTTGTTTGTTATGCTTAGCCAAATAAATCACTGAACGATTTTTTTGAAATTTGGAACAGAGATAGCTTATAACCTAAAGTCTACCTAGGATAGGTCACTTTTTATTAGTACAAAAAATAATGTTCTGTTATAAAAGGTTTCCACGCAGGCGGAGCCGCGAATAGTAACTTGTTTATCATTTGCTTATATCATTAGTGTATAATTATACTTTTCTTAATTCTTACTTGATTACTTATCTACTGTTTCTGAGAAGTTTGTAGAAGAAAACTAAATTATAAATAAGAAAAGCATTTTTGTAATAATTAGGCCAGAGTAGGTACATTTTTCTACTTGTAAAGTGCTTTTAGCTTTTGCTATGTTTGGAATAATAAGTTTTTGTTATTGATTATGTTTCACGAGATAATTAGGTAGGTATATAACACAGAATTGTATTGATTCTTTCTTTACGAAATTTTAATAATAACACACATTACATAATGTAATTTAAACAAAGCTTTTGTTATTATAACAGTACTGTGATTTTTGATTTGGTGACAATCCTTGAAGGCGTGTAGAAGTTAAGACGTAACAACAAGTTATTGAAAAAGCTTAAAGAATTAATCGAGTAATGTTTGTAAAAGCTCTTGTTATTTTAATATCTATAGTCGTGTATCTTTTTTTTTTTTTATACCACTTAGGTGGCAGACAAGCACACGGCCCACCTGATGGGAAGCGGTCACCGTGGCCTAGGGCCTAGATAGATAGGCGTAGTTACTACGGATATCTGTGAATGTAGCCAGTATGTAATGAATTTTTGATTTCTGAGAAACAGTCTCCAAAACAGATATGACCGGTGACCGCGTCTATTGCGAATTTCCCCAAGGTGAAGCAAAATTGGTATTCATGAAATTTTACCGCACCTGGTAGAAACTATAATGTTGACAACGTTGTTGTTAATATCTCTCGAAATATTTTTCGAGAGAAGGTTATTTGGAGGCTTGTCAACGTTTTTGGTTGAACGGAAATTACTGTACCGATTATGAGGAAATATTTTAACAACTTCTGAAGTGCAAATGTCTGATAACCTAATTTTAACTTTTTAAATTTTTGATTAGGTATAAGTTTTCATTTCTTTTGATATGTAAATCGGCGATTGATGGATTTATTTCAAATTTGCGTTGCCTGGTTTTTTTGCCTGTTTTTTTTTTCATGGTTCTAGTGTAGCATTGCGCACCATGTATTAAATGTAAACTCTGTCATTTTATTTATACATTCATTTCTCATTGTATATCTCTTTATCTCCTACTTGTTACTACCCGCGGCTTTGCTCGGGACATGATTCGTCCCCGTGGCACATAGTTAATCCATATTATGCCCGTAATTTATTAGTTTTGTAATAGCATATGCAAATTTATCTGATTTCTTGACATAGGTATATTATTATAGTTACTGTTCCACTCCCCTGGGTAGTAGCGTGATGATAACCTCGATAATCTGCCTCGATAAACGGACTATCCAACATAAATGAGTATAAGTAGGTATAGAAGTGTAAATTTCCCTTCATAATCTGACCAACATGATGACTTTAATAATTTTTTTTATTTCGCTTACTGTCATTGTAAAATAGGAATCCGAACTAATATTATAAATGCGAAAGTAACTCTGTCTATCTGTCTGTTACGCTTTCACGCCTGAACCGCTGAACCGATTTGATGAAATTTTTGTATAGGAGTAGATTAGACCTCGAGAATGAACATAGGCTATGTTTGGTCGCGATAACCGGCATCCACGCGATAACCGACATCCACACGGGCGGAACCGCGGGCAACAGCTAGTAAATAAATAAATAACAAAAATCAACACTGAGAAGACGAGATAAAACGCACCTTATAAAATAAGCGTCAAGACGTGCAGTTTCTGAAACATTTCAAATTCAATTGTTTCTCCAATAAATTGTGGCAACAACGCATTACCTTACACTTTGTTTAGAACTTTGCAGGAGAAAAATACAGTGTTCTATGAGGCGATAAATCGAGATACAAAAGGTATATCCGTTTGGTGTATCACAAAGTTTCTATGCAATAAAAGGAGGATAAATATATGTAGTTTTGCATTTTCAAACGTCTTTCAGGACAGTGTGATAGAAATATAAATAAAATATGCTTTAGCGTAGCTTTCTGGATGATTGGTTTATTTAATGTTAGTATACCATATTACCATACTTACCGATAGCCGGGGCATAATTCATCGTTTTGCCATCTATTTAACCCATACTTACATAACATAACATAAACTCACGCCTATATCCCCGAAGGGGTAGGCAGAGGTACTAGCACTACATACAGGGTGAATTTTTCAAAAGGGCTTGGATGGCCAAATCCGAAACTATAAGGAATAGCGAAAAATGCTCAAAGGAGTTACGAGCCCGATTTTGATGAAACCTAAAACCTCATCATTAGATTTTTGAAAAACCAATTATCCTAGCTAGGAATCGAACCTGTTGATTTTGAAAAAAAAAACACACCCTATATTATTACACCATATGATAGTGTTGCTATTAAGGATCTTTTTCTGGGAAGTAATGACATACCGCAAACTAAAGGAAAGAGCTCATCTTTAACAAAATACATTTTATTTTTCTTACATTAACTGATTATTTGTTCAAAATGTAGACCATTGTTTTTAATACATAGCTGGATTTGAAACCTCAAGGATCGTACTGCATTTAATATTAGAATGTTATTGATTCCGTTTAGAATATTCTCCAAAGAACGTTTCAAGTCATCAACTGTATCTCTGTATCATAAATATGGGTCTTGGTAAATTTCGTTTTTGACATACCCCCAGAGACAGTAATCTAAGGGAGTAAAATCCAGGGATCTCGCTGGCCAAGGCACAGGACCATGCCTTGCAATAAAATTGTCGTCAAACTGCTGAATCAAAATCTGTTTTACGGCTATTATGGGCTGGAGCTCCATCTTGTTTAAAATAAAACATCAATCTAATAGGGTAGACCGAGGCGAATCGGATCATTTTGACTTTGAGGTTAAAAAAAAGCAATTTCTGTTTAAATTTAGATACATTTATTCATTACACAACAATCAGTCTTTATTGTAGATACCTACACGTGATAATCTTTTATAAAAAACCTTAAATCTTTCATTTCACAAACAAAAACTCAAAACTTGAGAAAAATCCGATTCGCCCCAAATTCTGGGGCTAATCGGATCAAACAGATATGTACTATAAAATCAAATAAAAACGAAAACATTAACAAAATAATCTACATAAAACAATGAGTATCTTAATTCTGAGATCAATTATTATTATTGGCACATAAATCACAAGTGTATGGTCCTTTGGTACCTCCTCTATCAGCACAGTTCTCATGGCACCATTCTTCACATGCACTGCACTGAATCCAGTCTTCTGTTGGCGGGTGTACAAACTTTTCTGAGCAAAAAATGCAGTGCCAGTCTCTTGACTGATTCCTGTTCTTTACTTTCAGTCCAGGTGTAGCTTTATTCTTCTTCTTAACCGTCGTATTCTCTTTGCCTTTTGCTTTTCCTTCTAATTTAGATTTCTTCTTTTCTGTTTCAGCTTTTTTTTTGGAGTCTTTTAGACGAAGAATATCCATGCTTTGTGGTGAAGTTAAATGTAAAATTGGCTTAGTAACCTGGCGAGGTTTTTTAGTTACTACAGGGCTCTTCAGTGGAGAAGGAATGATTTCTTTCATGGCATTCTCGATCTGATTTTGCTGTTGTTCTGCCTCTTGTAGAATGGTAGCTTGTTGAGCACTCGTGGAAGGAGCTGGTTGAGCTTTTCTCATATCTTCCTGAGACCACTGACCTTGGTTAGTTTTTCTGACATAGGTTCGAACCATCTAAAACAATCAAAAAATAACTTTAAGCAAATTATTGTCATTTTAGGTACTGATCCGAATCGCCCCGAAAGACATGATCCGATTCGCCCCATATCACTAGCCGTTAAAAATTACGTTTTGTCAAAATATCTGTTACATAATCATTAAAAATCAATTGAATTCAAATTATTACATTCGTACCTAATATAATAAAACAAAAACCAAAACAATTCAACGAAAGCTTGAAACAAAATTACAAGGAAACATAATTACGTACCTTAGATTTTGGCGCCAAAACCGATATCGCCTCACGTCCACTTCCCTGGCGAGCGTCGCCGGCACTAAACTACTAAAACGAATGAAATATTTCCGATAGCAACAGATGCGGGGGGGAAGGAGGAAGAGATGTGCAGCTATGGTTGCGTTCAGCAACGCGCGTAATTTGAGATATTTTCAAATTCCTTATTTTGATCCGATTCGCCCTGCGATCCGAATCGCCTCGGTCTACCCTAATCATTCTGAGTATAATTTAAAACACGGAATAGTTACGATCTTTTCTGGGATTTTGAACGAAACAAATTGGTACATGAAACATGAATTTTATTAAATTCTAAATTTTCCTTAAATTTGCCGTATATCATTACTTCGCAGAATTTGTTCCTTAACAGCGACACTATCGTATGGTGTAATAATAAAGGGTGTGTTTTTTTTTCAAAATCAACGGGTTCGATTCTCAGCTAGGTTTATTGGTTTTTCAAAAATCTAATGATGAGGTTTTAAGTTTCATCAAAATCGGACTCGTGACTCCTTTGACCATTTTTCGCTATTCCTTATAGTTTAGGATTTGGCCATCCAATCCCTTTTGAAAAATTCATCCTGTATATATAACCCATACTATGCCCGTAATTAAACAGTTTTGCAATAATACATGGATATTTTGCCGATTTATTGACATATATGATTACTGATCTACTTCCCTTGGTATTAGCGTGATGATATTATATAGCCTATAAACCTTCCTTGAATGAATGGACTATCCAACATAAAGATTTTTTTCAATTCGAACCAGTAGTTGCGTTTTGCATTAATGCGTTCAGCCAAACAGGAAAACAATCTCTTCAGCTTTATAATATTACTAGCTGCCGCCCGTGGCTTCGCCCGCGTGGATGTCGGTTGTCGCGACCAAACATAGCCTATATTCATTCTCGAGGTCTAATCTACTCCTATACCAAAATCGGTTCAGCGGTTCAGGCGTAAAAGCGTAACAGACAGTGAGACAGACAGACAGACAGATTTACTTTCGCATTTATAATATTAGTATGGACATAGTATAGATTGATTTCTCCTGAGTTATCCTTGACATGATACCTCAGAATATATCAGATTGAATGACTACTGTTAACCAAAATTTTAATAAAATGGTTGGCATAAAATATTTAAATTTTACATTAATACACATTCAAACAATTCCCAATAGCTTTCAATGTTATATGAAATTTCTAACATAAAGTTAAAATTAAATCCCGTATGAACGTTCTCTTCTTATTTGGATCAAAATTCAAAGCTACGTTAGTTCATTCAGAGTTAAGTGAGCTCTGAATATAATTTTATAATATTCTACTTAAAACTACAGAATTGCTAGGCCCGCAGCTAACTGGCTATGCAGCTTAATTAGAACGGTCCTTAATTAACCTTACAAGCTAAAGGCATAATGTGGGTATATTTTTGAGTAATTTGCAGAGCTCAACCTCTAATGCTGTAAGGAATTTATTTAGGTTATTTTTACACCCAAACAAATCTGCCCTCTCGTCTCTTCTCAAATGAAATGGTCCTTTATTTAGCTTTTTTTCGTACAGAAATGCCCATGGATATAACCACCATTGGCCATTGGGGGTGGTTATGTCGGATATGAACCGATTAAAACCGCACGAGATCTTGGGTCCACAGACGCCGGAGGGTTTCCGTGAGGATTGCCGTACGAAAAAAAAAAACAATTAATCCAATTAATTTCTGGATTAACGCCAAAAGACTCTGAGCTTTTCTACCAATCATTATATTGACATAACTAAAGCTTGATTAAATCATAGGTACGCTGATATTGATACCACTGAGTTATTTGTGAAAGCATTTGGCAAAAATAAATGCACAAAAAGAGGTTTTGGCACACACCCGTCGTTATTAGAATTCTGAAGCTGTTCCAATAAGCTGCACTGGAGTGTTTTGCGACCATAAATTGTGCACAGCCGGTTAGTTTGAATATTCACCTTGATAAACTTCGGCAACGTTGGAAAATTTTCTTCCTTAGACTTTTATCCGATTTGAAATATGCGAGTTTGTTTGGAGAGAAAATTTAAAAAATCATCATCGTCTTATCATTTTTCCCGGTCGCATAAGAGATTTTCATCTCGGAGCCCGTGGTCCACTTACACCTTCTCCTTTTAGTCGACTATCCTCTAACTTCCGAGAAGGACCCCTTCTCCTTTTAGTCGGTTGTCGTCTGACCTCCGAGAAGTAAGCCTGCACCGGAGCCTTATCCGTTATTTAGTGTACCCGCTTGTAGCTGAGTTTAGCTTGAACCCCAAATCACGCATTTCACTTTTTAGGTAGCACCCATCATCCATAGCCGTTTCATAATTTTCTCAACTTTATTTTAGGTTAAATAAAATTCAATGACGATAAAAAAATTCTAAAATATTTCACTAATTACTATTTCAAAATATCCACGATTTCAAAATTTCTGAGCAGCTATGAAATCCTTAAAGCACTGGTATTTCATTAATTTCTAGTAAATTATTCGAACATCGTTTAGCTTAAAGTGACAAAATTGTAATTCAGATAATTTAGAGCGAAATATCTTACTAACGGCAGATGCAAAGAATGTTATTGAAAAGAAAATCATCGTCATCGTCAAGTAAGCTCATCAATAATCCTCTATAACACGTCGCAGTCACCTATATTGCCCTTATATTAGCCAGCTAAGGCCGGTCGCGGTCTCTGGTATATCCTATCTAGGGCGCACCAGATTCCAGCCACAAAGGCCGATGCAACGGAAAACCAATCAGTTTTAGTCGGTTCGAATCAAACATGTATACACAACATGTATATGTACTCACCTCATCGTTGACTCTGGTTAGGTGAAGCCCGAAGGAATTCCAGCACGTGAAAAAAAAAAACAGCGTAAAAACACATATATATATTATACACTACCAACGCGAACCCACTCTTAGCACAAGCGATTTGAATAGCTGAATGGGTTAGGAGAATATTAGTATCATCTTCTGTCTGATAAACATGATTATGTTAAATGCAAGTCAAGTTCACAAGCGGATGAAGGAGTACTTGTACCGAAGACCAGATATAAATCTCAAAAGCAAGATTTCCATGAGAAATCTCAATCGAAGCGTTGTGGACGGTCGCAGTGTTGATAATGGCAGCTATTGTTCCCGGCCAGATGAGCTCGTTCAGATGCAATGCTTTGAAATGAAATGCATAAGTTTCTATTTGCTCTGTGTTCACTGTGATTGCTGCAATTAGTCAGGAGTGTTCTCTTGTCAAGTTGTATAGTGAATAAAAGAAAAGTAAGGCAAGTTTTCATTAAAAGTGAATTTGGGAGTAAAGTTCTCATTTTTTGGTTACTACTAATCTATATACTTCTATACTTATTTACTTATACTTATCTTAAATCTTAATATATATAAATCTCGTGTCACAATGTTTGTCCTCAATGGACTCCTAAACCACTTAACCGATTATAATAAAATTCGCACACCATGTGCAGTTCGATCCAACTTGAGAGATAGGATAGTTTTTGAAACGGATTTCGACATCCACGCGGGCGGAGCCGCGGGCAACAGCTAGTAATATTATAAAGAGATAAAGTTTGTCCCTTCTTCCTCGTCGTTCCACCAACTTGTGAGTTTGTGAGTTTGTTACTGAACTGATTGTGGAAATTCTTTTACCAATAGAAAGCCACGTTATCTGTAAGTGACATAGGCTATATATTTTACCTAAAAAAAATAGGGATCCCTACTAAAGCTGCAATAATGTAAACCAAAATATGAAAAAACTTGCCATAAAATTACTTGGTGGCAATGCTGACCTCCACGCGGGCGAAGCTGCGAACGTAAGCTAGTATTTGATATAGAAACTATCAAGATGAAAAATCATCAACATGATAATAGAATCCATACTTTTTAATAGACTATGATACTTTTATTCTAAGGTAACAATTGGTTTGTCCTTGAGGAGTGTTGTTCTTTAGGCTAATCAACATTGAAAAATACTTCGCAAATGTTTTACTACCGTTTAGTGGGAAGTTTGGTATACAGCTTATATAGGAGCGACTGTCATCACAATCTGACCTCCCTACCCCAAGAGGAAAGCCATCGCCAGACCCTCATCCGTTAATCAGCAGGTCTATCGGCTTACAAGCGAGATTGGCAATTGGATTTGCCCCTGAAGATGTTGATGGAACTTCAAAACACCCGATGCAAACTTTCATTGGCCATTGTAAATTCTAATCATTAGGTGAGTCAAATGCTTATGCAATGAATAACCAAAGCTATAGCTGTATTTTGTAAAAAGCTTATGTATTTTGAAACGAACACTTACATAAATTCTAAAGTAAAAGTAGATGCGAAATGAAGAAAAGCTTAGCGGAACGTCCGCCTCGGTACAGGAGTTATTCCAACAGGGAAATGTTCAACGAAATAATTCATAATCCAGTGATATTGTGTTGTTGTTTGTCAGAACGCGGGGCATCTTGAATGATCTTGAAGTGATACTTGATGTAATAAGTAGTGTATGCAGTAAGGTAGACTAGACTTATGTTCAGATAATGATCATGGAGGCCTTTGACAAGCGTAGGTATATTTAAATCATACGTAATGAATAGGGTGGGCAGCGCGAGTGTGATACCACTGGTGTACGCGTCCATAGGCCACGGTGACCGCTTCCCATCAGGTGGGCCGTGTGCTTGTCTGCCACCTAAGTGGTATAAAAAAACGTAGCTACGAATATTAAAATATAACCAGCCGACCCGTATTGATTCTCAAACGAAACTGTAATCTTCGCGAATCTTTGGAGTTAATCAAATGAACGTTCAGTACGAACAAACAAACAAACATTGATTTTAATATAATTACTAAAAATATTCCAGGACATTCTACATAAGGCTATCTAGACCTCATGTAAGCATAGCTTAAATAGCTTGTATTATAGATTCTGGAATACGGATAAACATATTACACCCATTATTATGAACCTATGTGAAACACCGATGTAAATATCATCATCATGCACTTAAACATTTGCACTGAATTGGAATCAAACCTACGACCTCTGACTTTGCATTCGAACGCTCTACCTCACCACAGAGATCGTCGAACTATTTTTCATTGTTGGTACTAATAATAAAATTGCTTTTAAAACTCAAACTTTTAATTTTATAATCGACAAAGAAACTTGAGCTCCCTTGCAAGTGACTTCGCAAATTAACTATGCTAAGTAAGAAGTTTGGGAAAGTATCATTCACCCCTCCTGTTTGAAAGTGATAAGTTATTTCCCTTAGGGAATGCCCTTGAGATCGATTCAGTCACTTTGCGGTGTTATTTCTAAGTACTTTTTTTATACTACGTAGGTGGCAGACAAGCTCACGGCCCACCTGATGGGAAGCGGTGACTGTGGCCTATGGACGTGTGCAACACTAGGAGTGTCACTGCAAACGCGCTGCCTACCCTTTTTTTTTCCGTGCGGAAATCCTCCTGGATACCCACTCCGCAGTAAGCGGGGCAGGTTATGTCGGACTCTTACCGACTAAAACCGCACGCCGTCTAGGGTCTTCTGACGCCAGGGTGTAAGGTGGCCCAAAGAGCATTTCCCTCGCACCCCGGCTTGACCCGGGCCATCTCCGGATTCGAGATGGCCTGAAGGGAGGGAGGGAGGGCTAGGAAGATGACGGGAGGTAGGATGTGATGGGGAGAGGAGGGGTACTAACGGTGAGCTCTAGCTACCCTACTTACCGGCGGGATGGTTATTATGGCCGCGGTGTTCTATAGGGCGGCGGTACTACCCCAGTCGGACAGTTCATTTCGGACGGTAGATACCGTCGGGTCCTACCTCCTAAGTACTGTATAATTTTGGGCCCAGGGAACATAGATTTGGGAAACTACTCCTTTATTCTATGTTCTTATCATCCGAAACTAGTGTAGCAAACAGGCCGTTCCGTACCGTTTTCATCATCTCAACGTTATTGCAACCCTTCTGAGCCTTTCACCTTGGTACCTGGTGTCCACTTTCCTAATCCTTCTCATCCGATTCCTACTTCCACTAATATTATAAGTTTGTGGATGTTTGTCTAGATATTCTAAAAAATATATTATAAGTATTCATTTAACATAAACTATTTTTTTTCAATATCAACCTGTACGGACATAACTAATTTACAATTTTATAATAGTTTAAAATATCACTTTATTATTAGGCACTTCTAACAAAATTTTAATTAATAGCAACGTACAAAATAATATCTATCCAATATAAAAAAATCGTGTATAAAATAAATCCCAATGGATATATTTTATGCCTACAAGTGAATAAAAAAATTTAGATTACGGAATTATAAATCTGTATAAAATTATAACTCGCCATAAAAAAACTTTACTGACTAGCTAGCAGGGTTAAAATATAAAAGTTTAATATGTTGAGTATCGTAAAGCTCAGTTATTTATTATTTAACACTGAGGCTGACTACGCCCGACAGAATTATTTCTGTATTAGTAATCCACTCAAATTTAAATTTTACTTACATAAAAATATATTGGTTGTATATTGTATATACGTTATTATTATATTATTCATGTTGAATGATCAAGTCAATCTGAAATCTTATGCTAATTTTGTTGTCTACCTCTGAATGGAATGGAATCCCACATCTCCTAGATTTCACTCTGGCTTCTAACCATACAGCCAGGTAAACTCAATTTACGAGTTAAATGTAAAAAAAATTCACCACAATAGCGAAATATTTGCAATCAATATATTTTTATTAAGGCCTCAATCCATAAGTACCGCTGCCGTAAAATTTTCACAGAATGATTTGATGCGTGAAAATGAATTTATGTTTAAACGCGAAGAAAAAATATTGCTTTCAATGAAATATATTTACGTATTCACAAAGCTACAGGTACACAGCTTTTCGATTTGCGTTGGCATAATTTTTTTTTATGAAATATCTTTGTTCAAAAGTTAACATCTCGAAAGACCTAGAACGCTGTAATATATTGTATTCTGTGTTAGTTTTTTGGATCTTTCAAACAAATAATTTTTAATACATTAGGAGAATGTTGTTAAAAATATTACCTCTTATATTTTGTAAAGAACGTCAGAAGCCGTCAGTCGTGACCACGAAAATGTACGTACGTAACCCCGCCAGTACTCAAAGGGAAATTTTAAAAGTCGCTCCGAACGTAAAAATTGAAGAAAATCAAATTTTTGCCCGCTTCGCCCGCCGCCGCCGGACGGGAATTACATTCATTTGCCGCCTAACCGTTAGATTCGATTTGACAACGCTCTTACATTTATACAACTTTGTGCACTGACGATAAATCAGTTTAGCTCGGTTTCAATTACGAATGGAGAAATATTTGTAATTTATTACAACCGATTGTAGGTTGAAAATATGATATTAAAGCTTAAAAATGCAAAAAGGAAATTAAATGCCTGCCAATATTACTCTCAGGTAACAGATGGTCAAGATAATTAATGGATTAAGGTAGGAAGGAGACGAGTTATTCCAATATTAACGTTATTGAATTTTATTTTAAATTGTATTCAAGATTTGAATTTCACCCCCTTTGTCTAGAATTTTTAGTATTCAACTTATTTTTTTTGTCTAGGACACTTGAAGAGAAATTACAGATGAACGAATATGCAGCAGCAGATTATTTCTTCTTTAGAATCTAAATTGCTGTGTGTTTACACACAACCAAATAGATCTGATGCACTGGTTCGGGCAAATTCACAGTTCGATTTATTGAAGCGTGGAAACCAAAACGAGCTTATAACGCTTAAAATTAAATTTATTTTTAAGCGCACTAAGAAACAGTTCACCTGCCTAATAGTATATTTTGTTTGAACCGAATTCACTTGAGTTACTTATGAGTTTTCTATCATACAAATATATAATAGAGTAAGTATGTATGTCACTTTAACACTGTATGCCGAAATTCGTGTAAAACCACTTAAGAGGCATTTTCATGTACATATTAACATTAAATTCAAGCTATTCTATATCAAATATAAAAGTTTCGCCTAGAGTTAGACGGGCTCTTAGCGCAAAATCTAACTACGTCAAACTTTTCTTATTATATACCTATTATAATGCACTATGATGGAGCAAAGTAATACGTAACAAAACTCCGTTTGAATACGACACGCATCATTATGCAGCGCCCTGACGATGCTATTAAGCCTTTCTTGAGAACTACATTTATAAAGTAAGCTAAACATACTTGATGATTTAAGTTGATTTGTAATGCACAGTAAATAATTTATTATATCGTGATATTGTGTATTATTGGGTAGCTCTCTGAACTTTACCCTAGCTTCTTATTATCCAGCGGGGTAAAGTGGATTGGCGGACTGAATATATTTAAAAAAGTATATTTTTCCGACATAATATAATATGCTACATTGCTATTTTTTTGTATAATTTTTCGTAATAAATAGTTGAATGTTAACAATGGTACAGAAATTCTTCTAGTAGTTATTCTTTTTTATAACTCAATACTAAAAAAGAATAACTAAGAATTAGAAGAATTTGTGCACTTGTGTTATTTGCAATTTGTGTTGTGCAAATTGTGCAATTGTCTTATTTTTTTGTATAATTTTTCGTAATAAATAGTTGAATGTTAACAATGGTACAGAAATTCTTCTAGTACTTATTCTTTTTAAAATTCAATACTAAAAAAGAATAACTAAGTATTAGAAGAATTTGTGCAACATTGTTAACATTCAACAAACACAATGTAAAAGTGGTTGTACCTATATTAAATGGCTATTTTTTATGTGTAATTTACAAGATCTTGAGTAAATAAACTCATATAAATTGAAGTGAAGCGAGGGCGAGTTGCTAGTGTTTCTTAGTACACCATCTCTCAATGCATTCCTGATGTTCATTTCTATGTAAACAGACTGAATACTCGCTTGGCAACTACAGTTCGGTTGGCTAGCATAATGCTTTGACATTGCATTGATATTTGGTCGGTATTGAGACCCAATCCCTTGTCTGTGTTTCTTAGTATCTATATGTTTTAGTACAATTTACAAACGGTGCTTACATTGCAATAAATAATATTGACGTATAATTATTATTTTTGTGTCTTTAGAGGGCTAATATTAGTAATATCGGTCGATTATTGATAATTAATCTGGTCCACAGATACAAAAGCACCAAACTATTTACAAATAATATTTGTGCCTGTGTGCCAGTGAAACTCATGTCTAGATCGGCCCACCCATTCCAGAGTTTAGCTCATTCAGATAAACAGAAAGACAGACAAAGTTTTAAAAAAACATTTTTTTTTTGTTTTATGTATCGTACTCTTATACATTGATTTAAAAACTGTTATTTTAATGTTTACACTCCAATTTTATTTATCTGTGTAGATAAACTCAAGGCATCTTAGTTGCCAAAAATCCTTTATTGGTAGGTATACAAAATTTCACCTTATTTTTGTTATAAGCAGTATCACTTAAATAGCTCCTAAAACCTAGTAAGGAAGTCAATTATTTGCCATTTTTATTACTCACTCTTAAGAGATTTTAATTAAGGATAAGAAAGTGATGGGCCGTTGACATAGAATTGTTGTAATTAACTTCATTAAAAAGGCGTAACTTGGTAAACTAAACAAAAAAATGCCTCAGAAAATGTAATCAAAAGAGTTTAAAAAAACGGAATCGCCTTACCTTCTTTTTAAACCTTCTCCAGAATGTGAAAAAATCTTTTCTGGAAACGGCATCAAAATCGGTTAAACCAAACGCAAGATAATCGTGGTCAATACATCCGTGGTGATTTCCGCACAAAAAAAAATAGGATGATGTTGACTCAATAACAAAGGAACCATAGGTAGTCCCACGTGTTGTCGAGACGTTTCAAGAAAGTAGGTTAATCCATCAATAAAAGGCAATAAAAGGCTATGATATTATGTTATATTCAAAAATATGAAAACGCTTTTAAATATGATTTGGAAATTGTATGCCAAGATTATGATTGATAGAACTACGGGGGAAGTGTGACTGACGATAAGATTCAAGATGTGCAGGTGTGATTTTGGAATAGAAAGGAATTTTATATCTCATCTTTGGTGTATGCAATATGGATAAAAAGAAATCAGGTAGGCTTACACTTTTGTAGAAATCATCCATCATCGCTTATGATCCAACATCGATAAAATTTTATTCTTACAATAGAAGCACTGTCCTGAATAATAATTATGAGAACATGACATGACATAGTCTTGCCAGCTATTGTTACAGGCGGTGTACTAACTGCGCATAAATAAAATACTTAGCTTCAAACTTCAGAGAATCCAGTTTGATAGTCAAGGTGCATTTTTGATTATATCGCGCTGCTGCATCGTAGGGTAAATACAATCTAATTTTTAGCTTAGGATAAACCCACCAGGATGATGTATCCATGCTGTACTCGTAATCTTTTTAGGAAGATTGATCGATGCTTTGTATACCCAAAGGGCCCTCTAGAAACAAAATGTTCTCATTATTATTCAATGTGCAGACCACGGTAACCCGTTATCCTTCTTTACCGCACAAGTCTAGACAGCAATACAAGATTTCTAGACTAAAATATTTATATGTTTGCCGTGTGGAGTGGCATACTCCACATATAAGCCATCTAGACATGATAATATTTAATGCTAGTAATAGCATTGAACTATCAGAGATTAATTGATTGTGTACTAAAGATTGGACTAAGATTTTTCATAACTTCTAGTTCTACGAAACATATAGCGCTTTTAGACTTGAAAATATCTAATAACTTTTTACATCACAGCTGTTATATAAAACGAGCAAAGAAACGGATGGGAAGCGAAACGGAAATTAGATAGGCAGTTCCTAGAAAAATAATATTGGTATTATATATAATAGGGAGTAAAACTAGTTCTTAAAATTATAAAATCTGCAAGATAACTAATATTTTATTCGTAGTAAATTAAATAAAATATTATATAGTAGTTTTGATAATAATTCTTAGCTAAATCATAATGAATTATCCTGATTGTAACAGCGCAAAAGAGCTACGGGTACAAGTTTGAAAATTTGGTAGTTTATGATGCTTATTAAATAAAATTTCTACGAGATTCTGCACTGAGATTCTGGGTAATTTTGTTCAGAAGCCAACTGGCCTCGTAAACCATAGGTAATTCAATATTTTTGTGATGATATATGGCGTCCTGTCAACCACGAAAAAGGGGCGATCGGATTTAAATGAATTTGATATTACGGCAAAGAATTTTTACACGTAAATTAATATTTTGTAGTAATATTTTGTTTCGTGGAAATGTAGCTTTGATATTCGTTATAGGAACTATTAGATAGTACCTAAAAGTACCTTTTTCACCGATTATGATATCTATTCCAATCTTCAATAGCAGCAGTATCAGTCAATTTTGCCTACAATTCGCCGACTTCAATTGTACACACGGAAAGCACCAGCATTCAAATAAAAAATCATCAAAATCGGTTCACCCACTCGAAAGTTCTGAGGTAACAAACATAAAAAAAACAGTTGAATTGAGAACTTCCTCCTTTTTTGAAGTTGGTTGTTGTGTATGTACTAAGTCACAGAAACTTTACGACTCAGAAACAACTCGACCCTGACCGTTCCTGGTGCAAATGTACCATCACGCTCGCCGCGTTTCCACGCTGGATTGCGAAATTATAATAATTAAATATCATGAACGTAATTACATGCAACTTGTTTAAACTGAACCCAACTTGGAATGAATTTGTATACTCACTAATTCCGACTTCTGATTGACGACGTGGGGTTACTAAATTTATCAAAGGATTCATTCATTCATTCATTCTTAAATTGAAAGGTAAATAATATTATGTGCTCGTGTTTACTAACAAGGTGTGTAGGGTAATATTGAAAACAAGCTTTGAACGTAGACATTTTTAAATCCCTGTTTTATACTAAAAAAAAATGTTAAAACTAAAAATTAAAAAAAAAAACAGCGATTTATAATACAACAACAATACCTGTAACAATGCTTGTGGTTTGTAATATCGCGTTGTAATCGGCTATGATACCTTTACTTCTACTTAACCCAAAGAAAACACGAGAAATATAAATGCATGATAAAACCCAATTAAAGTAAATCGAGAAGTTAATGACTTGTTTTGTGCTAGTCAAACTTCTACAACTGCTAAAAAATAAAAACATAGCAAAAAAAAATGGTGCTCAAAAATCATCATAGGAGTGCTAAAGAGCTGTTGTTTTTGCTCAAGAGGTGAAACTGTCTTTCAAGTTCTTTAGGAAACAACTTTATCCTTTAGTCATTTAGAACGACAAAATACATAGAAAAGAAATCGTGTAGTCCCTGTATTTTGCTTCCCCCTTAACCTTGTAACCGCAGTTATTAAGTAATTAATTTCCTATATATCCAGTCCATGATATTTATAAGGCCGAAATATTTCAAACGAGCACATGTTTCGAATAAGCAATGATTTCATGCCTCGCTGCCCTCCCCAAAATAACCGTGCCGTGAACAAATTCCGGTAACTTGCTTACCCATTAGGACGACATTATACGTTCCGGTTTTTTCCAGTTGAATTCAGTTTCGTTTTGACATTCATTCACCACCATGTTACTTAAAAATACACTAATTTTTATTATTAACTCTGCACAGTCAATAAGCATAACCTTCTCCGGCGCCCTAAGCTGTAGAATATAGCGAAGAGATTCGAACGCCTAGAACGTCTAGAACCGGTCCAGGTAGCTCAGTTGGTCAGAGCATTCCTCCTGTAAGGGAATGGTTGCGGGTTCAAGTCCCGTCCTGTATTTTCACTTTTTCCGATCCAAGATAATTAGGACTAGTTAGAATACTAATTGCTTTAAAACTTTATTTAAAAACGCATAATTCATCAGAAGTCTAATAAAAATTATTTTAAACTTGGCATATTTGACCCGGATTTAATAATTTTTGACTCCCAGCTATATTTTGTTAGGATCTATTCTATTGGCCTACCTCAATGAACCTGGATCCTTGCCTCATAGTTAGGACTCGGGTTTGTCAATAAAATATATTAGGTAGGTTTATATTCTGCAAAATAAAAAAGAGCGTGACATCATACTTCAAAGGTTTTACTACACTCGTGTGTGTGTATAACCTTAAAACAAAGAATAAACAAGCAAGAAAACGTGGAAGAATTATTGCATCAAGCTGTGTAGGTCCATCAATTTTTCGTTATCTTCCCTCAGGGTCTAGAATGTTGTACGGTACCGCGAAGTTGAAGAAACATTAATAATTCCATTGAAAGAACCGTTCCCAACCAATGAGGTGTATGTTTGTATGGTGATACTGATAGTGAGTACGGCGCTTAGTGATCTTATATTTAGTAAACAATAATAATCACACTAGGACCCGTATAGCGATATTAAGTGCGAACTCAGCTTGTTACGTATTGATAAAATAATATTGAGCGCTGGTCTGACAACACTCAAAAAAGTCAGAAACACGCACTCAAGTATAAGGCTAAGATCTTTCTTGAGTGCTAAATTTGCTTTATTAAAACGAATACCACTCAACTGTGTGAGTAAACTCAAATACGTTAACGAGTTCGTTCTATTAATTCGCATAGCATCTCAAATGCACGTTTGACATATCTTAAAACATATCTCAGAGGTTAGTGTCATTTATTAATATGGGCATAAGTGCCGTTGCTTTTGATCATATTGCATCAATTTGACGTTATTTTGAGGTTATCTTTAGTAGGTATCTGACGTACTAATGTATTACCACCATCATTAACTTTACCGTAATACGTCAATCACTGCATGATTACATACAAGCATCAACCAAATACTTCTCGAATGAGCGTTTTTATAATATATCAATACTATACGATGTTTACGAACTATCAAATTATATTTCGGACTTGTGTAAATAACTGGCAACATCAGGCAGACTGTCAATATAGCTGATCCTTGTCAACTCAAATATTATTTGTAAGCAGACAGCTGTTGACTTTATTGGAGGGTCGTCGATAAATTAAGTTTTAATTAAGTTAAAGGTTACTATTATATTAATATATTTCATGCATTTATTGAAATGATTCACAGTTTTTCTTTGCTGATTATTCCACTGTGAGAGCTGAAAATCAAGAATATTACTTTTTCAAAATATAACTTTTTTTTAAATGCCTTTTTTGAGAAGGAGCGTAGTAATACATGATTAAATACTTTTAATAATAATAATGTACTTTTTGTAGCCAACGCACTAATGTGTAAGTACATTTTGTAGCCAAGATAAGAAACTGATAGATTTATTCTAAAGTAAATAAACTGCATGTTTAAATGAGAAACTTGATGTTTATTTTAATGTTTTTTATTGAAAGCAAAACGGGTGAGTTCAATTTATTTAAAGTAAGTAGGTACTTATCTATGTCATCTTTCACTTTCTTTCACTATCTTTCATAGTCGTTATTAAAAGATCTCTAGTTTCTTTAAAAAAATTTGATCTTCAATAACAATTATTATTTTCTACTCTCGACGTATTAGGAGCAGTTTTTCTAACTACTATTTACAGAATATCCAATTTATTTTATCATAGAACTTTTAAATAAAATTAGTTAACCACTTTTTGATAAGCCAATCTCAATATTTTCACAAGAAGAGGCCTTAAGTAAATGGTAAGTCATTTCAGATATTTTAAATTTGCTTTATACCTAGAATTTTCATCATGACTGATGTTAAATATATGAAATATCGCATTCTGGGCTACTGCACTCACAAGACAATTTTAATTTTGACAAATTCTGATATAAAATGTGTCAACCAGTATTATTACTACGTCACATAAATCAGTAATACCGCAATTTTCTACGACACAAAAAGCAGTTAGTTTTATATCACCAAGTTCATCGCACTCACCATTCCTGAAACAATCACCGAATCCTAAAGGAAAAGTGTTGAACATTTTAATGGGACTGATAAAGTTAGTACTACTCGTAAAACAAGAAGAGATAACAAGTACTTGGTGTTTCAAAAATGGCAGTAGTGATATCAAGATTATTTTAAGGAGCAAGACGTAATAAAGATTCGTGTCGTGTCATATTTTCAAATTGTAAGATAACTTTTTAGCAAGTAATTTTATATTTATGTAATTACTTTTTTTTTCTAAGCTACTAGATATGTGGTTATAGTAAGGTTTCTCTAGTTCTCATAGTTTTCTATCAACAACATCTACTAAATCATCATCATCTTCCGCTTACTTCTCACTCAACTCCGAGAGCCTACTCCAAGCCCTGGTCTGTCAGTCAACAGGTGTAACGCTTTCAAGGATCGTCCTAGTGGTGTGTCCATATCTAATAAATATAAATATCAATCTGGATCCAGTAATCTTTAGACAATTTTTTATTCCTAAAAAACTTCACCAAAATTCATTTTGATCTTTCAAATGGAAATATTGGCTTCCGAATAGAAATATCTAGCACCTGTTTGGTATTTTTATCTGAAATTGAAATCCTAACTGGTTGCCGACCAAAGCTAGCTACATTCTAATTGGAGTTAGAAGCTTACGAGTATAAAGTGTGCGGTCTTTTTTGTACTAGTATGGACATGACATGACATATACTTTGAGGTTATGCACGTTTTTTAAGTGCCAGTATCCGCATACTATCAATGAGCTGGTTTATAAACTTTTCTTCTTCATCCGAGCATTAATCTCAATGCCCTTTTGGGGGTCCAAGGTTAAATCTCCTACCCCTTCTTTTCATTTAGTCTCTTGCCTTTAACAGGAACGATGGCCGTATAACCCCGAAACTCTAATAGTGAAACCTGCGCAGAATCCTTGTCCACCAATTCGCAAATGTACTAGTTTACAAGTGAACTTACCTACAAGCTCTGAAGATCTCGGTTGGGCTTTTTATAATACAGTCATCCAGGCTAGATACACAACATGTAGGTACCTAAGGAAAAATGTAGATTAAGATGTTAATGTAGATTCATTAACATCTTAGCATTATGAGCTGAGATAGGATCCGAAACCTAGGCCTCGGAGCCGGGAGTCAATTTGGTAAGGTCATATTTGTGTAGTGCCAAAACTAAACTAGCATCTGTGTAAATAGTTTATAATGATATTCTACCAATTAACGTATAGAAACTACTTATAAAAATAATATTTGCGAAATTGAAACATTCAGATTTAATTAACTCGTATTTTCCTTAGCCAATGTTATGCAAATAGCACGATGTCGTTTATGCAAAAGGAGAGAATTGTTTTGAATTCGAAATAATGGTGACATCTGAACGAGTATTCAAATCATATCGCACTATAAATTGTTTGATATCCATTAATTAATGGATTATTAATATGATTGATAACCATTATAATATTAATTAGGTACTTTGTGGATATTATGTAACTGGTTAAGCCACATAAAATGCTAATCATGATACCTCTACATTCTTAGTATTTTCGTAATAAAAAATACATCGGGCATAAGCTACACTCCGAGTTATCGATCATGTTAGCTTTAAAACTTGACATAAAACTTAACAAAAACAAACTTTACAACGCTTTCCATGATCGCTTCTTTCACGAATTCTTTATCGGATGGTGTAAACTCATTCATTTATATCCATACTAATATTATAAATGCGAAAGTAACAGACAGACAGACAGAGTTCTCTGTCTGTCTGTTACGCGTTCACGCCTGAACCGCAGAATTGATTTTGATGAAATTTGGTACAGGGGTAGGTTAGATTAGACCTCGAGACATAGGCTATGTTTGGTCGCGATTACCGACATCCACGCGGGCGAAGCCGCGGGTGAAAGCTATAGTTAATATTGGCAGATCTTAAGTAGGTACTCTTTTTGATACTCACCCGATGTTACAGTAGTGTAAGTAGTGTAATGTCCAGGCTTCGAATTCGGGCCCTCTGGATTGTAAAAATGACTCCTTAACCGCTAAGCTGCTGACGCTTACACATTTTGACTTCACTCTTTGAAACTGTTTTGAACTGGTTTGAACTATTTTGAAAATCTATTGTGATACAGAATACAGTAAAAATAAACCACCATTTTTACAAACAAAACTATTATCTATATTTTTGCAGCCTTGCGTTTAAAATATGCTCTAATTTCAACTAAAATGCGAGAGAAAATTGCAGAGTACAGACATAGTCGCTTTGAGAACTTCAATGGATCGCATTATGCAAAACTCACTCATTGTACTCTTAACATGAGATGTCCATTCTACATAGACCTCTCTCGTCATTGTATTACCCTTAGTTAATAAACTACTTAAATATATTCCACAGCTCTTTCGATTTGGTCATTGCAGTCTTGAGTTGCTATAAAATAGGAACTGTTAGTGATACTAGTTCAGATTGATAGATTTATTTTCAAGTATCAGTTCAATATCTAGGTTTTAACCTATATACCAAAGCTTTATTATAGGTATTAACAATTGAACTTCGATTGACTTAATGGCAGAAATACTGACAGCTGTGCAGTAGAATGAATCAACAAGGAATATTTTGGGACTCCACCAAGTCGGCATGACGGATTACCCAGACTACCCAGTTAGCAATAAGTAGGTACATGGTGGTTGAGTGTATCGCATTTAATATAGAGATATTAAAAATATAAATTGTCACAATGTTACTAAGGTCGAAATTCTAATTTCAAGTGCTTTTATTTGACGTATTATCTCTCATACAATTCAAAATAACCATCCAATATGTCAAGATTTCGACAATATCATTTTTGTAATATCAACATAAATTTTACAGAAATATAATACACATTATAATCTTAATTTGATTCTTTTACTGTACGAAAAAAACGTGTTTCGTTTTGAGGAAAGAAATTAAGTCATACGTTCGATTTGCAAATAAAACGACTGACAGATTTCAATATTGCTTTTTTCATTTTTTGTTCGGATATGAGAAATTGAATTTGACGACTTTCAAATCGATTGTATAAAGCCTCTTTCATACTAGTCAACCACTTTTCTAATTTTTTTGAACCGTTGCTATTGTAATCATTATTTTAGCATGTGGATTTTGGATACCAGGGTCTGCTTACTTCTTCTCCTCCTTTAGATTCGCCGTTGGGGGTTTTATGACAATAAACAGTTTTACCTCCCAACCTTGAGAAGCAAACCTGCATTATAGCCTAGGTCGTTTCACTCTGTTCGTGGGTGAAGTTGGCTTGGCTTGAAGGGTCTCGGTGAGGCCCGTATACCCAAGCAATTGTTATTATTTATTCTGCCCCCTTCTGGTTTTATCGCACAGGATATCTTGGTCATGTGAAGTTCGGTGAAACCACTCGCATTGCACTCCTTCGATGTCTCTAGAACGAGCCCTTTACTCCGATAGATATGTAGAGAAACTCAAAACACGTGTCATTCGATAAAATCTTCTCCGGAAGCAACATCGCCTGCTTCTGAAAAAAGAAAAAAAAAACACATTACCACTTAGCTCAGCCATTTGAACTATAATAGGGAGCTGGATTAAAAGCGTTCGGTACAAATAGCTAGAAAAAATGTCTCGACAATAAGTATTCAATATCATTTACAAAAATATCAATATCAAAATCAACTATTGATATTCATATAAATTATTTTAAGCACTAAATCGTTTGCATTACCTACATTATACTATGAGTTAAAATATAACTTTGATATTAAAATGGAATGAGGCTGGCAGTAGTTTCTGTTTCATATTACACAACGTCTGGTGTTAAGTTCATATAAGCCTAATAGGGCTATCTCCTTTACATTAGAATATTAACTTTTACGGATAGTACGGATAGTAATGTTTTCTATCCCACTTAAAAAAAAAGATTAAAAGCTTGAAAATCGGAAGAATGTTGAAATGAAAAGGTTTTATTGAGGAATATGAGAGTGAAATTTGTACCTTCGTATAACCACAACAATATATGTAACGTATGTATAACACTATGTAACGTCTACTTGTGTAAAAACGATTCATCACTATAAAGCGTTCCATAGGTATTATATATTTTCAGTGATTGTTGCATCTTAGATTATAAGAAACATCCTTACGTACATTGTTGTCGCAAGTTTCCTTGTAATTTCGTTAAGTGCTAAAGAATCAGTAAAACGTTGATCCGTAAAGGAGTTAGTTCCAAAATGGCCCTTATAATAGGTACAATCGGAATCACTACATAATTTGGCCTGGTTAACTGCGTGAGTAATTATTATTAATTGAAACTTCTAAATTTAAAAGGAGCCAATACTTTAGGCAATAAATGCAATTACAGTTAGTGTCATTTAATCACAACTTTTTTTCTTCAGTAGAGGTATTCCTCTACTCAATAGCGTCAATACTTTCATATAAAGAACACGGTACACCCGTAATCGTGGGGCTTTAATGAAAATTGAAAGTCTTTTAAAAATTATACTCGTAATTTACAGCCCAACCCTAGCACAGCTTAAACAAAACTGTCGTTGGTTTAAACTGTAGCGCTTTGAGCCAAAATAAACAAGCCAGTGTTACGGAACGAGGAATTTTCAACATCAAACACTTATAAATGAAGCTGCATGCTACTGCAGAATTCATTTTAATCTCTTTTTTGAGAAACTTTTAATTAAATGTTCGTACTAAATGTTACATTGTTGATTTGTAATACTTTAATTATATTATTGATACACAAATTTGATGAAAACACAAAAACACACATACACACATTGTGGCAACAGTGAAATAAATTGTTTATTGTTTATGACAATAATTCAGTTTACATTTTTGAAATTAAACCAGGGTCATGTTTGTAGCAGGTTTACAAAAAATACATCCCATTTAGTATTTTTATAGCGTGATTTAAAATATTTTCACAATTTCAACATGAAAAAAACCAATTCAGCTGCATTAAATTGCCTCAATTTCTGTGGGCATTACAAATGTATGAGACGTAATGAAAATATTTCTGTTTTATTTCATTTATACGTTTTTCTTTTTCTTTAGCTGTTGCGCAGAATTGGTTACTACAATAAATTTATCTAACCTAATAATGATGACCATTTATTGTTTGTAGATTCGACTCATTTTAAAATTAGTGGTTTTCATTGACTTCGTAGCGTTAAAAGGCTTATGAAAGAAAATCAGCTAGTGCAGATGCAAATGCAAATATTCAACAAGATATACCGTGTAGTAGGTACAATGCATAGTGTAAATAAGGAGTTTATTTTGAGATAGTAGCAAGGGGTTTTTTCTATATAGGTACTTTATAGCAAATACTTTACGAAAAATTCGTTGAATTTTTCTTGAAATTAAGACCCACAACAGTCAATTCTTGGCTTTTAGTTGCCAATGTAGATGCTGTCAAATAATTAAACATTTATCAGAAAAGGACAACCCCAACTCTCATACAATCTTGGGCCTACACGTACAGGGTTGAAAATTAGCCAATATTTAGACCATCTAAGGACATTTTGTTTGCCTAATTTTCACGACGATTCACAATGGCCAAGTTTGTTAAATCGAGCATTGTTCATAGGTTTATTTAGGTTATGTTGTAATACATAATTCCAGTTTTAAAGCCAAGGTCTACAAATATAGCAAATAACGGTGTCCGGTAATCAAGCAAGGGTCAATTAGTTCGAAAATCATATAATTCACTGAGTAAAAGCAACAAAACAACGATCTCAAAGAGCCGAAGGAAAGCGAAGCGAATGAATTGTTTGTTGACATTTACAATGACAGGAGTGAAAATGACATATGACGTTACAGATAATTATGAATTCTATAAAATCAATTATTTATAATCGATATTTTGACTTCCATTATGAAAGAGACTGGTGTCTTTCTGATTAGTTAACTGAATAACGAAAATAAAGATACTACATAGCTATTTTGAAATCATTTAAATTATAAAGCCACGAATTGACAAATTAAATTAATAGTTATTAGTTATCGATTTGTTTACAAAATCCAATCGATAAAGTAAGCATTATCATAGCGCATTTATGAAGATCGGATTAAGTAAATTCAACGTTTACGAAGCTTGTTGATGAATGAAAATCACATTTTAAAACTTTTGTCGCACTTGGCCATTGCTGATTTCAATGAGGTCTAAACAAAATTATAACACAAAATAGACGAATTTTTTGAGGTAGGTTTGATGTCTGTACACTCGGGCCCAAAATGGGGTATCTCCTTTCTAGTTTCATTTCACAAGTCTTTCATTTTATTGCTGTATTTACCTTAATTCTAACATAAATGTCGTATTGGTTTTTTCTCTTTGTACACTCTGTAACTTATAATCCGGATTCTTATTAATTATTCTAGTAGTTACCTATAGCTATCAATATGCGTTAGTACTATTATTATATATACTGTGCTAATAGGTGACTACTAGGGTCGAGCTTATATCGATAATGTAATAGTGACTATGCCACTGAAGCGCCATCATTGATAGATTCTGAATACGGTAAAGACGAAAACTGAACAGACGAATTCAAATTCATCCATTATAAAACTTCGCCTGTAGCTTAAAACAATAAAAACGAAATACATTTCAACACAAAGACTCTGCTGACAGAACCGGTCCAACAAATTCGAAAGTTCTATGGAGGAAGTTCGGACAATCTACTTTTTAAAAACTTCGAAAAGCGCTTGAGAGCTCTAAAAATTTAATGAAAAGGTCCGGTTTGGTCTAATTTTTGTACTCGTAATTTACTTTTATTGATTAAAAAGAAGTTCCAAAATTATTATTCCATGTTTGGGATTTTTAAACACAACTACTTAGCTATGCCTGCAACTTCGACCGAATGGATTTAAATTTTTAAGGTTTTAATTTCGTAACCCGGGGGCCCTAATTCTTTTTCAAAATTAAAGTAGCCTATATTACGTCATTGTATTATTACCTATCTGCTAGTGAAAATTTCGTTCAAATGGGTCCAACTCTTTCAAACAAACAAACAGAAAAAAAATTAAAAAAAAAATGTTTTAAGTACCTATCGTAGCTAAACTCAATGCTTAATGATTTTAATACCTGTTATCTTAATATTACAAACAGACGCTATAATTTTTCATGTATTTACTTTTACATTACATAAATGAATCTTATCATTATAACTATCTTCTTCCATCTATAATACTAAGCAAGCCTTTAAAAGCACATTGTACCGTAATTTTTTTACGTTAAGCACTTTATAATATTAACTACAACAGCGCAACTGGCTGACGGTACTTCTAAGGATCCTTGCAGACTGAGCGACTATACATTCGCAGCTTTTTTTAATTAAGCTTATCCTGCAAATTGGCGAAAAGACGTAATACATACAGTTTATGCTACTATGGAATCTCATGTATATGCTACTTGCCTTTATGGTGCTACCTAGTGATTTAGAACCACTTCCTAAGGATAAATTGAACTCAAATTTGGAGTACTTGCAATTATATTCAGGGACAATGCAATAATATTTTAGGTACCATGAAGCTGATCTGATAAGGAAAGTCAGAAGGTTTCCTTAGAAATCTTGAACTAAACCAGGTAAAACAATCTAGTTTGCGCTTATTTCATAATTTTTCATTTGTCGACAAATTCGACAGAGAGTAAAATTTTTATTGCAATAACTAAGCAAGCTAACCAGTGTACTTACTAAGAATTAACTTAAGTGTCGCACGGTATGCCTACGGCCTTAGCCATAAGCAGTTACTGTACATTGTAAGCATTATGTCTTCATAGAACTATTGCAATGGTTCGAGTCATACCCACAGTATTCCACTACGTTGACTCTTGGTACACTTAGCAAATGTAATAAGCATAACAGTGTTATGTTTTCAGAAAATTACGTTTGTGTGTGTTTATACGATCGTTTTGAAATTTTTGTAACATTTCTGTGTATTATGCACATATGTGTGTGTGCGTTTGTGTGTGTGTGTGCATGAGATCTAGCTGGATGGACTGATGACCTATAAATCGACTGGATATGGAACGAGGAGGATAGAGTATTATGGCATTAAGAGAGACCTTTGTTCAGTAGTAGACTGATTGATTGTTTGAGTACAACAAATATTATATTGATCTGTTCATTTCTTTTTCTTAACTAGTAACTGCCCAAGTTTGTTGTCTGGTGTAAACATTTAAATACAGAAAACCCTCCCTCGGTAGTCGAATAAAACATTATATACTTTCGGGTTTCAGGTCAGATCAAACTCATTCAGGACATGATGCGTACGTACTTACGATGACGTAAGATTGATAACGCAAACTCCAAGATATTCTAGTTTAAATTTACAATCTTTTTGCACCAATGACAAGTATTTTATATGGAAGACTTACAAAGACCACGATTATCGCGCTTTCAATAAACTGCTCATCTGCATAAAAATACTTTAATCTTGCAGAAATAAATGCTTTGATTTTGGCTTTGATCAGCCTTGACGAGATAGTAGGTACCGATTTAAATTACAAGGAGAAGAAAGCGATCAATTTTCATTCAGTGTCATATTTCCAGATAAACAGGAAGCTTGTAGAATAAAAGTTGTAAAATAACGAAAATTGGACAGTAAATTCTCGTGATAAAAATAAAAATATTTTTTTTTGACATTTGGAAGATCGACATGATACCATTGAGACCAGAGTGAAACTGAATTTTGAACTGATTTTTTTACGAGAACTGGCCTTCAGTTAGTTGGTAAGAGTTAGCTAACGTAGTTAATAATGTCCTCAATAATCCAATTCTTAGGAAATCGGGACTGTGACTAAAAAATTCCGAACAGGCAAACCCAGACAGACATTTTCCCCTTTTCACTATATTATAATTGTCGCACTTGGTATCGCCATAGGTTTGAATGCTTAGCTTGAAAATGGGAAATATATGTTTTCATAAATATTTTTTTAGTTTGTATTCAATTTCGAAGCCAGGATTCGAACCTGGGACCTCTCTATCGTAAAGCTGACTCTCAAACCGCTTCTATTACACATTGTGGAAGACTAGTCTGCCCAAAGTTACAATTTTTTCTACTAATCCGCCAACATCTTTAACATAGTTTTAGCGTCACGATTTGAGAAGGGTCTTACATTAGTATCCACCTTTAGGAAGTCTTTCGGACCCAAATTTGTACGACTTAAGGATATATAAATATGTACTAGGCTACCTACTTAATACTAGTAGCCGTTACTCAAATGAAAAACATGTAGAAGTAAGGTTAGAACGGATTTTAATCCCAACAATTCGTCAGAGTCGCCAATGCTGGCGGCCAGGGCCGGTCGGGTATATAGGATACCCTTTCTAGGGTAAACCAGCCATCCCCCGTTCCAGGACAAAATGGGGACACCGTGGTTCCCACACCTGATGGACCATCTGGAATCCGTAGACGGCCCAGAGACAGTCGGGGTGCGAGGGAAATGTCTTATGGGCCCACCTAACACCCCGGTGGCGTCTGCAGACCCAAAGATAGTGTGTGGTTTTAGTCGGTTCATAGCTACATAACCACCCCCGCCTGGCAAGCGGGTGCACATCAGCCACGCAGGCTGATGTGACGAAACACGATGTGGTTTTAGTTGATTCAAAATACTTGGTATAAGTACGATTATTTATGCAGCATAGCGTCTATTATTTATTAATTAATTGGTTACCTGATCACAACCGAGTTTTAATAGGAGTAATATAAATATATTTTGTACACCGTCATCTAGCTCAATTGAAACTCGCTTGATCAAGAGAATTGACACCTTCCACACCTGCCCTTAAAGAGATAGGTATACTAAACAGCCACATTTCACCAGCTGGGGTTTTTGTAACAGTAAATCCCAATAATGCTTTTAGCCTAACTCGGGCACCAAACCCTTGTATACGGCAGACCCATCGTTACTACTGTATCACCGGCACATAAATTGTCTTATCTTATTCATGTTCCCAAGTTTCATTCATCGACGTAGCTTGTGTAAACATAACATCAAGAGACACGTGAACACAAAATCAATACGTGTTCATTCGAGAGTAATAATTGTTCAGCCAGTCCTTCCATCATCCGAAATATTGATCAGGCTTTTAAAATAAACCGTAGCGTATATTATGGCTATTGGTGAAGATGCAGTTATTATCCCTCTTAGACCAGTGCAGATAGCTATGAAAATGGTAAAAAGTAAAAGAAATTTATAGTAGGATGAAACCTGTTGTAAAAGGAAGAGAATATAATAAAAATGATAGGAAAAATAAATTACGGGCGATCTGAGCTCGGGAAGGGGGGAGGGGGGTGAGTTTTAAGGGTAAAAACGGTTTATCTCGATTTCCGGAAAAAATACAAGTCCTATGGAAAAAAGTTAAATGACAAAGTTGTAGGTAATAAAGAGACCTACAACTTTTCTATTTACACTTTTTTCACATAACCTCAAAAAGTATGTGAAAAATTCAAATAATCAAGTTTTTGGTTTTTTATTTTTATCTTAAGCAAAACAAATTTGTTTTCCACGAAATTTGGTGAAAACTTAGCTTTTTATGTCCCAAAGACACTGTAATTTTTTTGATTTGAAATACTCTTTTTTTCAGCTTATTTTGACTAAATATCGAAAAACCACCCCAATTTTCAATCGAAAAATCTCACGTCAAAATATCAGCTTTTTAAAAAAAGTCAAAGAGTTTTTTGTTCTCTGAAATCTCTTCTTTCTGATAATGTAAAAATATATATACATTGCTATGGTAAATGTTCTCAGAAAATGCAAAGAAGAAAGACTCGAATTCGAAATTAACATCTTTGTATTTAGTCATTTCCTCGTTGAGGTGGGATGAAAAGTTACATGTTGCACTATAACTTCATGGTTGCACTCGAGCGCAAAGATTTTTCACCTTGCGCACTTTTGATTCCCTCGTTAAAGATCTGAGTTCAATTTTTAGAACCCTTCGCGTGCTCAGTTTTGATGACCGAGCAAGCGAAGGGTTCATAATTTGAATCACGAGCGCAGCGAGCGATTCACAAAATAGAACCCTGAGCTTTAGCGAGGGAATCAAAAGAGCACAAGGTGAAAAATCTTTGCACTCGAGTGCAACCATGAACTTATAGTCCAACATGTAACTTTTCATCCCACCTCAACGAGGAAATGACTAAATACAAAAATGTTAATTTCGAATTCGAGTTTTTCTTCTTTGCATTTTCTGAGAACATTTACCATAGCAATGTATATATATTTTTACATTATCAGAAAGAAGAGATTTCAAAGAACAAAAAACTCTTTGACTTTTTTTAAAAAGCTGATATTTTGACGTGAGATTTTTCGATTGAAAATTGGGGTGGGTTTTCGATATTTAGTCAAAATAAGCTGAAAAAAAGAATATTTCAAATCAAAAAAATTACAGTGTCTTTGGGACATAAAAAGCTAAGTTTTCACCAAATTTCGTGGAAAACAAATTTGTTTTGCTTAAGATAAAAATAAAAAACCAAAAACTTGATTATTTGAATTTTTCACATACTTTTTGAGGTTATGTGAAAAAAGTGTAAATAGAAAAGTTGTAGGTCTCTTTATTACCTACAACTTTGTCATTTAACTTTTTTCCATAGGACTTGTAGTTTTGCCGGAAATCGAGATAAACCGTTTTTACCCTTCAAACTCCCCCCCCTCCCCCCTTCCCGAGCTCAGATCGCCCGTAATTTATTTTTCCTATCATTTTTATTATATTCTCTTCCTTTTACAACAGGTTTCATCCTACTATAAATTTATTTTGTCTCAAAGTCTATCGGCACTGGTCTATCTGTCTATATAAGTTATATATTATCAAAGTTCAATTGTTTCTTTGATGGAAATAATTGGTTCAACATAACATAACACAAACTCACGCCTATATCCCCGAAGGGGTAGGCAGAGGTGCTAGCACCCACATTTCGCCAGTTTATGTTTTAGGTCCCAATGTTTTATTAATTAATATCTAATATAATTATAATAATAAAAAATACTATAATAATTGGTTCAAAAGATGATGAATATTATTTCTCATCATAAGTTTAGGCTACTTTCTCTCATGATCTCAAAGAATGAGGTGGTGAGGTGGATAAGCTAACCCAGAAATTAAGTTTCTAGATTTATATAGGTGGCAGGTTTGGACGTTTACAGACAAGTGCTGGGAAAGCTACTATAAAACTATTTCTGCAATTTATTCAGAACAATATTACTAAAACAATAAAAGTGTGTTCTAAAAATTATTATACCTCAGTGAAAACACAAGAAAAGATTTCATTTCTAAAGTTTTACTTTTACAACTGTTAAAAAATGGAATCTGTATATTTCAAAATAACATTTTCTTTTGAATTTTCTTCTGAGCTTTACGCAATATTAACAAATTAATACAAGTGTTCAAATATAATATTGAACTAGATAACATTCTTCTAACTTACATTGTGTAATATGCACATGTTATACCTACTCAGAATAAATCGGTTACTTTAATTCAACACTTCATCAGTGCAAATACATTTTTTAATCTCCAACATTCTGTTAAAGCACCACCGATGGCGGTGAGAGTGGAATCATTTGGTGTCGTCTCCACTTTACGTAATGGAATGTAAATGGGACAAATATTTGAAAAAGGTTTTTAAACGCTCTTAGACTGCACTTATTCCTCACCGGATTCTGTCTATTTGCTAAGCGATTACTATGAAATTTATTTACGTGAAATTGTCCTGTCCGTGTGGTAATTTTTTGCATTTCGAATTCAGTAATTGGGTCGTAGGTACTCGCTGCTAATTATACTTCTTATTAGGATTCCCTGCCTCGGAGAGCACGTTAAGCTGTCAGTCCCGGTTGCCATACAAACATCTATGGCAGCAGTTTGTAACGGGTACTTTGAACCCTAAAAAGTTCGACAACTAAGTAGTGTAACTACAGAACTTTGATGTCGTCAATGTGGAGGTCAGATGACAGTCGCTTCACGGAAAATATCGAAGTACAGCTTCTTCGTAGTTAGACTCTATTGCCGACCCTAACTGAGTTGAGATGAGACTCATAGGATGATGACTTATGATGTAATGAAACGTGAAGACAATGCCTCAAGACAGTCTTAAAGGAATCTTGATTCTTTGAATAAATATATTAAGGCTCCTGGAGAAACAACCGGAAATAGCAACCTCCGTTTTCACAGGAAGGATGTCAATACATCCTAAACTAACAATGGCTACAAATCTGAACAGACTACTCGCACAAATTGCTTATCAACCGTAGTACGTGAGTCGTGACATACTGACACGCTTCACTGTGAATAGAATTTAATTACATCTTGAATCAAATTAAATTCTAACGTAGCACAATCAAATTATAATAATATAGGTAATTTAAATTTAGTTATAATGTCTAATATGTCCAATCTTACCAAAAAAAATTTGGTGAATTTAATTGAAAGTTTTTTGTTACTATTTTTTTCACAATTTCCAAAACTTACAGCTAGTTACAAAGTGCTTCAAGTTTTCACTATTATACCTACTTAAAAATACCATTAAGAGCTGCATTAAGACATTTGGTACAAAAAATGATGTGTTTTATAGAGCTAGAGAAAATAAATTTTTATTCGAGGTTTATTGTTAAATGAAGATTATCATGGAATAAAATATATTTATTGTCTTTTTTATTATTTTAATCCACAATAGCATACATTTTTGTTGTTCTCATTTTATGTAGATACCTACCTAATTATGAAAAACATTTTAGATTATAAAACACCGTAACTTCAGCCCAGCTTATTAAGATTGTATGTCAAGGTGCGGTGAGCAAATAAGGGTCATAAATTAGAACGAGATGGGGCATCCTTCAAATTGAGATTACAATTTACTTCAAAAGAGGCCCAATGCGGATACCGCGGCCTATGCTTTTAAGACTTTTGAAAACAGTTGAGAATACAAAAGAAAGGTAGAAAAAGTAAGAATACAGGTTAGACATAACATAACATAAACTCACGCCTATATCCCCGAAGGGGTAGGCAGAGGTGCTAGCGCCCACATTTCACCAGTTTATGTTTAGGTCCCAATGTAATAGGTGACGAGCCTATTGCCATTAACCGGGCACTTATAAACCTGCGATAAATACACACATAACTTCGAAAATCATCGAAAAGTCATTGGTATGTGCCATGGTGAACCTGGGATCGAACCCGAGACCTTGTCTCAGCAGTCCATTACCCAGACCACTAGGCTACCGCGGTATACAGGTTAGAATACAATGTAATCCTACTGGTAAGGTGATAGCTTCCTTGGTGGAGCATAGAAAGACTTCCATATGCAAAATATCCACCACACACGTACAAAGTAGGTATCGGTAGGTAGGTACATTTTAGTACCTATAGGTATCGGTAGCTTGGTGCTTAGCGGAGTCAGCCTTACAATCGAGAGGTCCCTGGTGCAAATACGTTTAGTTATACAAATTCAACTTTATTTTCTCGAAGACCATCCAATATCATGAAAATGTCGAGATCTCGCAAGATGGTAATTTTTAATCTCACGAGATCTCAAATTTGGGATCTCTAGTCGAGATTGCCTACTCCTAAGATGCCACCGCCATAATGCCAGGCTGGAAGAATATATATCTCTATTATCAAGTCAACTGAATTAAATAAAGGCTCGCTTGGCGAATTGACGCTACCAAATAAACTTGTCAAAATTATGCTTATAACACAAACAATTGTTTTCTCATTCGTGATGAAAACACAGACTAATCCTATAATAATTAATAAACAAACACCAAAGGACAATACCTAACAATTAATTGGACGTAAATTTCGTCAGTCTGTGTTTGATTTCGTAATAACCAGACCGTTCACTAAAGCTCTTTATCTATCTCCTATTTAGGTATAAGAGCTAAAATTTAATGATTCTATTTTGAACCTATAAAAAATATGGATGGAACGCGTTAAAGAACTGACTATACTAGAGTCGCCCATTTGCTTATACGTAAAAGTCGGCACGCACACAAACATGAAGAAGTGTGGTTCCGCCTTTATAAACGCAACACAACTAAATCACCGCCTATGAACCTCGCGGGTGGAATAGAAACTTGTCCTACGTGGTTTGAATATAGAATGCGCTTCTTGAATCCTCTTAGTAACTGAAAAATGGACGCTGGCAGGAAAAAGTGCACATTATGAGTTAGTTGCAGTAAAAATGTGACACTTTGTCAAGTATTTTCACTAAAACTACTTAAACTTAAATAATAAATAAAAAAATGTATTTAATAATCATAAACTTATATAATTTTTGATAAAGAGAGCACGCCTTTGTGAGAACTTGTATAAAGAGTTTTGTTTGATTAAGAGTAACAGCTACGTAAAGAGACTTATAAGAGATACAAAGCATAATGTTGTATTTTTTTTTTTCAATTCAATAGCTATGTTTCCAAAGACAGTAAAAAAAATTCGATGACCTTTTAAAGAACCCCATGTCCTAATTACTTAAAAAAAGGCAAGGTAATCTGGTTCTTTTCAGTTGTCTACCGAAATTTTTCATACAAAATTGACTATTATTCTCTATAATAGGTGATAAAACGTAGTAACGTACGATAACAAAACGTGTTCTGAATCGAAACGGTGTTAACGATTACGTTGTAAGTGCCTCTGACTTCAGCAATTTGTCTACGCCATGCCAATGAAGGAGAACATTCTTCATCACAATTACGCAGTACAGGCGCTGAGTTATATAGATAGGAAATAGACATCGCGCATCTTGACATGGGAGTTGGTTAATATTAGTTGACGTGAATGGCCTTTATGTGAAATAAGTCTTCAGTAAGATAGATCCTACTAATATTATAAACCCGAAAGTTTGTGAGCATTAGATTTTTATTATGTAGGACACGTCAAAATGACTTCATCTCGCCTGATGGTAAGCTTAAGGTAAAGTCTCAGGACTGGGGTCACTACTACAACATACATTGATAGTGCTACAATGGCGGCCTTCAGCTTGACGGCCTTATCAAATGCTTTTTGGCGTCCCGCTTAAAGGCCCTGGGAAAAAAAAGGAAAGAAGAAACCACATGCGCAGGTAAAAAATTCCAAGTCTTTATGGTGCGGCGAAAAAAGAGGCACCGAACTGCTTGGTTCTTAGTGAAATTGATTGCACTGTGTGAGAGTGATACCTCAGCCTGGTACGTGTAGTTCTATATAGGAAAGGAGAGGGTGGAATTAATGAATATTTGTTGTACTCGTAATTTCATGCGTCAAAGATAGTCTTCACACAAAATGAAAACTAGATGACGTTCCAGTAACACACCATTTTCTAGGCATAAGATTTTAATCGCTTAGAAAGAAAAACGTTAGAACTTCTGATCTCATTCTCACCACGGGAACCTATTACCGAGATAAAAAAGTAGCATATGCGTTATTTCAGGCTATAATCTATACCTTCACTAAATCCGTTCCGTTCCATTCAGTGGTGATGTCCTAAAAAGTACCCAACAAAATTTAAATGTTATCAAAATTTAAAATAGCTCAAATGTTAAACAGTTGTCAAGTCAAAAGAAAGGGTGCGTTCTAAATTGAGATGGGGGCCGTCATTTACAAACGGAGTTAAGGCCGGTTAATTATATAAGTCAAAAAGCCTTTTCCTGATGTAATTTGACATGTGCGAAGGGAACCGACGCGTGCTGTACGCGATAAATAATGTCGTGTACAGACGAGGATAAAGTTGTTTCGTGGTGAAATGTTGATAAAATAGATATACACTTCCACAAACACATACATACACTCATATACATAAGCACACCCACATCTGTATCTATACCACAGAAATCTATCTTAATATATATAAATCTCGTGTCACAATGTTTGTCCTCAATGGACTCCTAAACCACTTAACCGATTATAATAAAATTCGCACGCCATGTGCAGTTCGATCCAACTTGAGAGATAGGATAGTTTTTGAAACGGATTTCGACATCCACGCGGGCGGAGCCGCGGGCAACAGCTAGTACTATTATAAAATTGTAAAGTAGACTATTGCATGGAGATATTTAAATAAAAATATTTGGATTAATGAACAATTCTATTGGTTAATAAACTACAAAACAGATTTTGTCTTGTCCAAATTAAAATATACGCATGTTTAATCATAATCGGTTGAGTAAAACTCCGGTTCTACTCAAAAACTCGAAAACCGACATCCACGCAAGCGGAATCACAGCATAGGCTATATAATATATCAGATAACAAAATTTTATTTCCATTTTTTCTTCTAATCGAATTAAAATCATTTTGTTTGTAAAACATGGCGTTACTGAATCGGTCGCCTGGTTGTGTGAACCCTTCTTTACGATGCTTTTGTCACAATACTAATAGTCACATGAATTTAGGTCAGGGACCGTTCTCTTGTGTCAGGATATTAATTATTTTCATTATCTCGTGTCGTTTTCATATATTCACTGTACATGTGGGATAAAGAAAGGTTTTTGTAATTATGAGTCAGCTGTAGATTAAATGAAAGCACCTGAACTTATCAACTTACATTTTTTTAGTCATACAAATTAGATTAGTTTATACAAATACAACCAATTGTATTCATAATACATAAAGTAATAGGTAGGTATAATTTAAGAATGAATTTATTGTATATATTTAGCAATTTTTAGTAATAAATTCTAATATGAGTGAATCCTACTTAACATAATGAATAATTATGGAAATTCGCCCGATTCGTTGTCGTATAGCCTATAGTCATCCTCGATAAAAGAGCTATTCAACTTAAAAATGATTTTTAAATTCGGACCAGTAGTTCCTGAGATTAGCGCGTTCAACCAAACAAACAAACTTTTCAGCTTTATAATATTAGTACCTATAGAAACGAAATTTTTCAAGCTGATAAATGAATGGTAAGTAGAGATTTTTTTAAAGGGCTATCCTTTTCATAACAAATCTCTATCTACCGCTAAAGAGCTGCCTAATAAATAAATTGCTGTGAAAACAACTAGTTATTTATAACTAGTTGCCACCCGCAGCTTTGTCCTAATGAGATTCAGATTCCATTCCCGCAACCCATTGAAAACTGTTTGAAGGATAAAAATAGCCAGACTACAGGATTATCTACTGTTACAAATGCTAGCCTGATTCGTTCAGCGCTTTTTTTATTTATTTATTTTATTAGGTGTACAAACAGTTCACAATCATAGTACAACAACTTAGATCTATAATAATGCAATACATTTCGAAGCAGAAACAACGCTACATTAGGAATGTAGATTATATAGATTCCAATTGAAAGGCATCTGTACCCTTCAATTAGAATCCATAATACATAATAGCTTTTGAAGGTGATTGAATAACAATACAACCAAACATCATCCAAACATCACAGTCTTTCCAAACTTTCACGTTATGTTATTAGTAGGTTCGAGTCTCGTCAAGTTCCTTAACCTCACAAATCCAATGCATTTCCTACAGTTTACACCAAATCATATCTGAAAGGCCCTTACCCTAATAACGGTTGAATTAATTCAAATTGGGAACGGAACCTCTTTAAATGTTCATTATTTTAACATAATATTTAGTGCCCGAATCGGCTTTGTGCTCAGGCCCCTTATTCTGATTGACCAACCGCACCGTAACCACGCGCGTTCATAGTTAGCCGACGCATTTAAGTTGGTTTCGTTTTACACCGGTTCTTTCTCCTGTGTTACCTATCGGTATTCACCGCCTTCTCACGTTTTGACTGCGATGAGAACTCAATGTCAAACAGAATAATGCCTCTGATCCCACATATTATCTCATACACTGTCATAATAATTATTATCCCACCCATAGAAATACATATGTAAAATGACGCATTCACAAAATTCGCTGTTAGTGTAATTAGGTCGGGTGTCAGGTTCGTGAAATTTTCTTGGGATACCACCCCCGCTGGGGGGTGGTTATGTTGGACTTGAACCGACTAAAACCACACGCATCTCGGGTCTTTGAGCGCCCCGGTAAAAGATGACCCAAAAAGGTTTATCTGTAATTATGTAAGGTGGAAACCCAACCATCTTCATCTTAACGTTATCTTATTTCGTTTCGTTTCGTTTCGTTTTAGTATAATTTTTTTTTTTCATTTTTTTTTATAGGTAGTTATTGCCGAGGCATTTCATCTATGAACCGGGCACTGTTTCTGCTCTCCCTACATTTCGGTTTGGTTTCTCTTGCCTTTTATGGATATGACTGTCGTCTAACCTCCTAGGTACCTATGAAGTTTTATTGAGAATAAACAGAGCTTTAATGTCTTGGTTTTCACAAATCATCGCTTAATGTCTCCATGAAAAGTTTTTATGACGGTGCAAGTAACAAGAAAATGATATTTGTTCAACTTTATTGTTGGAGGCAAACACAGAACATTAAAAAACCATTTTTCTTTGTTCTGTGGAGGCAAATGATTACGATGCAATTTAGCCTGCGTGGTTTTAGTTTTTAAGGTTTCAATTTTACGAAACCCTAATACATTTTCAAAAAATAAAATTAAAGAATCAATAATGAAAGAATCAATAAGAAGAAATCTTACGCCTTAAAATATTCCAGTGAAAGTACCGTTCAAATTCAGTCATTCCTGAGATTACCTTTTTCAAACACACAGAAAGACAGATAGACAAACAGACTCTTAAATTTTATTTATTTGTATAAATATATCATGTACCTAATGGATGCCTAAAAGTCTTAGAATACTTACTAAAACATTGAAATTATTTGTTTTAAAATTTTATATTATTTAATTTTATACTACTATTATTACTGTTTAAATCTGAATAATTTTCTTTTAATTGCTTATTTAAACACTGAATTTATTTTAAAAAATCGCTAGTTCCTTTGCCTTGGTGTATAAATATCATTGGCTTCAGCATAATAAACGGATATTAATGCTGGCGCATGTTAGCTTCAAGACGTCAAAGCTTTAAGGCTATGGAAGACGACGGATTGAACGAATAGCCTCAAATATAAAAGATTTATCTATAGTTACTAATTTGCAGAATGAATTTCAAATACAAAGGTAGATTTTTTGTCTTGCATAGGACACGTCAAAATGACTTCATGGTACCTGGTGGTAGGCTAAAGATAAAGTTTCTGGGGTCACTTACCCAGTCCAAAAGCATTTGCTTTATCAATCGAATGCGTCGTGCATCTACAACTTTAATTTGAACTCTTCACTTAGAAGCATACACGTGCACTTACTTAGTTGTCTGAAGCAACTTAAGCAAAGTAACTTAGACCAAAACTTAACTTTGTCTAGTACAGAATGTGAGATTAGAAAGTTAAGGACAAGTTGAAGACCTGCAGGGTGATAGATAGTGCTGTGGTTTTCGTATTATCTTAAGTAAATGTGTATTATGAATGGTCAGCTTAGTAAAACTGCCACTGATAAATGTATATGTATAAATGTTTGCAGATGTTTGGATGTTTCTTACTCAGTCATGTTCTAATAAATAAATAAATATTCTACGATATTCTACACATCGCTATCTAATAACTGAATGGATCTCACTGAAATTTAATATAGGGATATAATTATAGTCTTGAATAGCAAATAGGCTATGCATGGGTTTTTTATCTGTGAAATATGATCCCATAGATTATGAAAACTACATACGGGCCATATTTGGTCCATCTAAGATTCATGCCCATCCAAAAATTATGTAAGACATTGCCTTTAGCAATAAGCACACCACACAATATTATTATACAATAACGTTTATTTCTATTCTATACCACTAATTAACTAAGCCCATTAACGCTCAAGTTACAAACATATACTTTTATACATACGTGTTTTGTACACAATATAATAATTTTATGTTGCCTAAAATAATTCATACAGTAGAACTTTCGTAACAAAAATAAACAAGTCTAACAAAATAGTAAACCAACAATGAACATGAACATCAGTAATTAAGCTATCTGTTTCATCGCTCACAACATAAAACTATAATCACAGACCAAAATTGTCCAAAGTTTTCGAGATACCCGTAGAATTGATTTAGACTAGACTGTGATTGTAGACTTAGTTGCGGCAGATGTTAAAAACTTTTACTACTGAATGAGGTTCCACTAAAGTGGAGGAAGGACAGAAGTAGATAGCGGTATGTTGTCTCTGCCTAACCCAGTGGGACAAATGATCTCATCTATCTTGCGCATCAAGTCTATCTTGGCTATTATCTCTATTCATTTATTCGTCTGATCTACTCCCACCTTTCGTTTGCCAAATCATAGTCTCCTAGCTGTGACTCGTTTACTTCAACGGCCATGGGTGCTTTAACAATACATTTTAATGGCCTTGTAACGCTAGAATAAAGGTAAAAATAATTATTTCTGAAAGTAATATTTCAGACCATGTATTTTATTTTATACGATTCTAATTGGAGCCTTATTGAGAACGAAATACGTATCCTATTTTGTTTTAGATAAGCCTATCTAAACGAAATATCTTCCAATTAGGATCGTGTTATTTGCACGTGTAATGGATTACACAGTAAAACTTTCTTCAATTTTCATTTTGAGAAATATAAGAGTAGCCTTATTACTAAATACAAGCTAATTTTTATATTAAACAATGGTTGAGAAAGTTTGCCTTTATAACACGATGTTATTAGCTTGGTATGTAACGAAATCGTTGCACTGTTGGTGCTTTTGACCTTGCTTTTGACTATACTTTGACCTTAAATCTCCTAGTTACAAGAGAGGGCTCAATAGGTCCAAGTTTTTTATTAAACAGGCAGTTTTGCAGAGACTACTCCTCCAAAATGGCAAGAGTTCCAATGAGCTCTACAAAAGGAATAGTTACAGTAGCACCTTAAGAAAATTCTTTAAAGAAATTACTGAAACTCAAACCTTCGAACTAATCCCACTCTCTTTCTTCCTTTCCAATCAAACACGTGCGATGTTTCATCATCATACCGTTGCAAATAATATAATATTTCCAATTAGTGAGACAGTGAGGTAGGTAATAAATATCTCGTAGCAAGCTACGAGATATTGTAGCACCAAAGTAAGTCACATGTAAGAACTACGGTATGGCGTAGCGAAGTAGTATTCAAAATGTAACCAACAAAAAAATTTAAAAAAAAAACATTGCATAAGTCAAAGATTTTTAGTAATATTCATAAATTATCAAATGCTATTTCACTATTCATTGCTTCCTATAAGTTTAATTATAAAAAGCTAAAGAAACCTAAAGAGAGACGGAATTAGGGCAGAATAGGGGTCTTAATACTCGTGGGAAAATAAGACATGGAAGATTGATAGCACGTTCGAGCATGTTGCAGAAAGTATCCAATATTATTGTCCGTGTAAGTAATATGTTTTCCTTTATAGAGTAGCATTGTCTTGGGAGTATTTATATCTTCAGACGGATCTAATTTTGAAAGACACGTTGTCGCAACTAAAAAGAAGAAAAGATTTAGTCATTGTTTGTATACAATTTCATTTTAAATACCTACATACATACATACAAATCACGCCTTTTTCCTATGGGGGTAGGCAGAGATAACATCTTTCCACTTGCTACGATCTTGGCATACTCCTTTCGCTTCTTCAACTTTCATAATTGTTTTCATACATGCACGCCGGTTCCAGGTACTCAGGACCTTGCCTTTCTGCAAAATCCTGGATCTGATTAGAATATGTACGCCTAGGTCGGCCTTTAGTCATTGCAAATATGCTATTTAATGGATATACTCGTATATGTAGGTACCTAAATGTAATTTGACACACATGCAATTACTCAATAACTTTGATTAATAAGCACGTTCCCCGATTCACCATATTTCAGTCTTGAATAACTACAATCCGCTAATTAGGAATTTCTATTCGCTTTTGTTGACTTAACTTGCGTAAACACGGTAGCTTCACGTGTTCAGTAATTACTCGTTCGTTAATTTCAAAATCATGAAGTGTTTATATAATCCATTTTGGGCAAGTTCACTGTTTACGTAAAGGTCGTATATGTTTTTAAACATTATTACTTACATTTTTTGAGAGATTAATTAATTCTTCAATTAAAAAGTATAGATCAAAACACTTCATATTTTTATTATACATCATTATCCTTGTTATGTTGAAGCATAAGCAATCATATAATGGTAAAATATAATGTCAAATATGTTAGAAAATTATTTTTAGGAATTTGAGGACTTTTCAGTCTCAAGATAACATAATTTTATGTACCTCCAGGCAACTTCAGGGCAAGGTATCTAAATAAGAAGTAGGAGATTGCGGTCGCGGGTTCCAACCCTGGCCATTACTTGTTGACAGTAATTTAGATTGTAAGCGTGATATGCTATTGATTGTATTATAAGAAAGTGCCGTGTCATTTGGCTTTTTGTACAAGAATTGTTTTAATTTTTTAGTGTGTTGTGAAAATTAAGATTGAGCTTGGTAGTATGTGACCCAAACTAACCTCACATGCAAGCCTATTTTATCTACTAATTGATGGACCTGGCGCAGGTTGGGCCTTGCTGGGAAGTCAGATAGTAGTCGCTCTTGTAAAAGCCAAAACAGACTCTAAAGAAGAAGGAAAAATACATTACGTAACTTCAGAAAACAATAAAAAATGTTATTCACCTCTTGCTAAAAACGTACAAAGTTGCAAAATTTTACAAAGCGATTCAAAAGGCTTTATGTGTATGGGGTGTACCTATAGATTTACAATGTCTAGATACTGATTTGCAGCAAAGTTGTATGAAAGAATGTATGATTTACGAGTGCCGTGCTGTTGCCAGTACATCTCACGCTTCATTAAATTGGAACCTAAGTTTTTTTTTTTTCCAGACACCATTCGTCCCAAAATGGCGGCCCCTACCTTGACGGCCTAGACAGATGCCTTTTCACGCCCCGCTTAAAGAACCCGGGTTTGTAAGTTGCGTTTATACTAGCAAAAAGCACGATTTCAACCTCGATGTTTGTAGTAAGATTTTTTTAATAGTAAGAATTTCTTAACAGAAAAATCAAAACTAAAATACTTGAAATGATCCTGTGAGAGGAATGAAAAAGTAAGGAAGAATGTGTGCGTTAATCCCCACGGATATCAGCCCCATTGGCCATAAGGGTTGGTTTTTTCAGTTGTTTTTTGTTCTGTGGTTATATCAGACTCGGACCGAATAAAACCGCACGCCGCCGTCTCGGGTCTGCAGACGCCGGGTAATGTGACCCAAGAGACATTTCCATTGCAGCCCAACTGACTCACGGCCAACTGCCGGCTTCAAGATGGCCCGTCGGTGTTTGGTTTGAAACATTGCTGAAATATGGTCACTGTCCCATTGGCGCTTGTATGGAGCGGACAGCACATTTTGCAGATCGTGCGACGCATCCAATGTAGGATTGGATACTCCACATGAATTCCTCTCCTATTGAAACGTATCTATGATAACGAAAGAGAATAAATTTTTCTGTAATTTTTCTGAAGATTTTTTTTACTGATTGCTATTAAACTTCATTTCAATAACGTCGACCCTTAACTAATTATAACGGTTGACGTCAATTTAAATTTGGCTCGCTAGACTGAAATTCGTTCTGAATATTCAGTCAACGATATTTGTAGGTATATTTAAGTCTGTCTTTATGCATTTGACATTTTCAATGATTTTTTTTCTATGATAATATAATTTTAATCTTAAGATGACTATAATTTAGGTGTAAGTTTGAATTTTATTATTTGTGAACTACGTGCCTGTGACTAAGTAAATTTTCAGCTGAAAGTTATTTCAATAATTTATCTAAGCTAGCTGTCTCCCGCGGCTTCGCCCAAAATATATTTCACCCCAAGGCACCTGTTTAACCCATACTTATTTATTTTTTAGAGATTTACTAGTTTTGTGATAATGTGTTTTTTTATTGGATTTGTATTTGTTGGCATAGTAGTCATAATACTACTTCGATTCCCTGGGTTTGAGACCTTGATAAGCAGGCTATCCAACCAAAAAAATCAATTCGAAACAGTAATTCCCGAGATTAGCGCGTTTAACCAACCAAACAAAAAAAAAACACGCACAAACTCTTCAGCTTACTCAATGAAGAGTATAGATTTATTCATGTTTTAGCATTATTACACGTTTGTTATGTTGAGTTTGGTCCAAGCGAGAATAGTTAATCGAAAAAGGGTCCTCTCTCCAGGGAATACGAGAGCTCGTTTTCGTGATGGGCTGTCCTTGCCAACAGTTGCAATACGGCAGATTATTAATAATTTACATAATCTACTGCTTTCGGGATAAAAACTAGCCTATTACCAATTTTACCCTACTGATATGCAATTTTCGGCCAAAACTATGTAGTTATTTTTGTAAAATCGAAGTCGACAATCAAAAATGTACCTGCCTACCAACAAACATTCAAGAGTCTATTATATAACTTGTATAATATGAACTATATCTACTAGCTATAAGTTTTTCAAATAAAATAAAAATTAAATAAACAAAATATTTGACATCGTTTTCATTCACGCAACGCTATTGCTCTTATTATATCAATGTCATGTTTATAATGGACATGATTATAATGAAACGTCCACGACGTTACGGCCATGATTAGCTCTGTATCTCACGATGGTTTCCGACGTCAGACACAGCCTGTTTGACGTTGAGAAAGTGATGAATTACCGCCGCTCCATGGTGTAAACAACTGCGTTAGTAAATACAAAAAGTGCTAGGTCAGAGACTGTGTCATAATTAACGCTGGGTTCTGTAGTAATTATGTTTACATCAGTTTCATATATGGGCAAGGAATTGGTACGGCGAACGGATGAGTACATTCCTTGTGCCGTGTCTTATCAATTCTTTGCCTACCTCCCTACGCGAAATTAGCACAGTGACGAGTATAAAATCTATGTTGAGGTCGTATTTTTCGTCGGAATTGTAGGTATTTGCCTTAGACTCTGTTTATAATGAGAATGTTTCGTTGCATGATTTCTAATTTGTTTAAAGAATGTGAAATGTGAATCGCATTGTATCACAAACAAGCTCCAGTGGCTTTAGTGATGCATTTCATTAAAATTTTACCTGTATTTGTGTATAATAAATAATAAATAAAAAAAGTGTTAATTATCTAATCTGCACTATCATACACACATTACACCATCATCGACATAGTTGAGAAACAGTCTCAACATCTTATATTTATTTCTCTGTCTACAATGGAAAAACTGAAAGGTATACAAATGTGAGAATTAGAAGCTTTGGATGGTTAATTTTTTTCTGAAATATCTCCCAATTCCATAATATCTTATACTATATATAATTCAAAGTCCTGACAGGCTGATTGACTGATTGACTGATTGACTGATTACAACGCACAGCCTAAACCGCTGGTCGTAGAGACTTGAAATTTGTAGGGAGTGTTTGTTTTGATGCGTAGAGGTGTACTAAGAAAGGATTTTTTAAAATTCGAACCCTAAAGCCCTAAAAAGGGCTAAAACGTGCTTTTCCCAGAACTCAAGAACGGCTGAACAGATTTTCATGATCTATGATTTTTTGGATTTGTCTCTGCCTCGAATAGCATATAACATAATTAAAAATATATGATTCATTCAGGAAATTTAGTAATAAAAAGAAAATTAGATGTTGCAAACGTTTTTATCGCCATCTATAATAGTTGTCATAGCAACAGGAACTAAAATTGACTTTGTCTAAATTTTCATAGAGTAATATCCTTTACTTCTTTACTTCTTTTTCCTCAAAAGTAAATAGAATATATTAATTATTTGGGTTCTGTGTCTGATTAAGAAAAAAACCCTTATCTCTTCGTTATCCGTCTGTCTGTCTGTCAAGACCTCTTCTTAAGAACACGTAGAGGCATCAAGTTGAATTAGATCAAAGGAATGTTGCGGATAATGCTTGGCATTAAACGAAGCGTAATAGCCAAACTGTGGTCTCACCGACTAATAGGTGGCTTGACCTACCATCTCCAGGCCTGCACTCATGGAGGACGGAGGTCGTTAAGTTACCTTCGGCGACATTAGTGAGTCACCTGCACCGCAATTGGAAAGTTTTAAGAAGCAGTACCTACCTTATTTTGCGTGCGGAAATCCCCACGAATCTCTCCCCTCCTCTGGCCAGTAAGGACGTAATATCGGACTTGACCGACTAAAGTCGAACTCCATTTTGGGTCTACAGACGCCGAAGTTTAAGGTAACCCTTGACCCTGAGCTATCCAAGGCTTACTGATGGGCATGGCTGTTTTGGTAGGTTGCATTGCGTAGGCAGGGTGCTGACGTTTGAATGCCACCATTGCCGGGGATGGTCCGTGGGCACACCACCTCTTCATACATTGGTAGACACACATGTCCTTGAAGCAGACGTCGGTAGGGTAAGCCTCATGGTGAGGGCCCTGGTGCCGACCATGGTCACCATAGAGAGTATGTGGAACGCTACCGCTTTTTTTGCGAGGCAGTAATGCGCGCAGAAGTGGTGGTAGAAAAGCTACGGGAGAGATCTAGCACTCCCCCGGTGCCGATGAAGGCGCACCGGGCGGCGTAGTTCGCAGAACCATCTCCGTCCTCCGTGCGGTCCTAGGCTGACGGTCGAGGCTAACCGTCACCATAGCAGAAGCAAACCCAGGGTGGCAGGGTGTTATATTTCCACGGGCGCTTTTTTATAGAGATGGGGGATTTAGATTTCTAATAACACGTCGAGGTCTCCAGTGCTGGTGGCCGGAGCCGGTTGGGGTTTCTGGGATATCCTTTCTAGGACACACCTGATTCCTCGATCACACAGGCATTGGTGGGATTCCGACATACCAACCTCTCCGTTGGCTCCGTTGAGGTGAAGCCCGACGGGGCTTTTAAACACGAAAAAAAGGGGTATTTCCCTTTGGGCTAGAATTCAGATATTTTGCAGAAAGTAAAATCTTATAGCATAGGTACAGGTAAAAGTCCGGAAAGCGTAAATATTACCTACATCACTAAAAAAATGAATGCCTGTCAGTCAAGACAAGAAGCACTGCAACAAAGTTAAGTTCGCCCCCTTTTTTTATCGTGCGGAAATCCCCCTCAACCCAATTTTGTACGGAACCCTGCGTGCACGAGCCCAATTCGCACTTGACCGGTATTTATTAGTATATATATACTCTTTCTTATATACTCTTTCTTTACTTTCATGAACTTATTGAATGTTAAATCAGGTTGTCAAATGTCAATGTCTGTAGCAAGATTTTAATAATAAAAAAATCTGATTTTCGGATATAAATAATGTTCACTAATTTGAAATAGTGCATCGAATGTGAAAATGCAATGCAGCTATGATGAAAGGGTTTTTCAAAGGGCCTCTTCCGAGTCACACATACTTTGGCCAGAGCAGCTATCTAGGACTCCGCTACTGAACAATGAAAAAGGATAATGATGGTAAATAGACTGGCTTTGGCTGCAATGCATGGCACTGTACTTTGAAGGGTTTGATAGAACTTGAGATGAAATGAATACGTTTAGCTGCAACTACTGATTGCGAAGGAAGTAAGGGCAGTCCCTCAACTTAAAAAGACTTGGTGGCGATAGCCAACATTCACGCGGGCGGAGCCGCGCGCGGGTACGCTAGTATTAAAATAAAACATCAGTGATTATAAAGTTGTAAAATAATTCAAATTATTTTAGCGGACTCATCACCAACGTCTCGTTGCATTCGTTAACAAGATATTCATTACTAATATTATTTTCTTAACACTGAACTGACTGTGTCCCGGCCACATTCAAAACTAGCTTCCTTCTCTAATTTGTATTTGGAAGGCACAGGTAAAGTAATATTATTATTATTATTAAACATTTAAGGAATTGGAAATACTATATACCTACCTAATTCACTTCTAAAATAGACAAATGGTCTCTGGAACATGAAACAGAACAGATACAAAAATACTATGCAGCCTTAGTGAGCAATACTTGATTCCTATGATACAAGAATCCCCCAAAAGCACGAAACGAGATCCGCATAGATTTTCAGGTGCTGTAAACATTTTACCTTACTATGTAGTGATAAGCATTTATTCGCATTTGGTCGGATTCGCAAATGGTCGGATTCTCATTTCGTCGGATTCAGTACTGATGATAACATAAACATTAATTGTAAAATAACTGCTTTTGAACTTGTCGCACTTATGGTCAGTTATTTTTATTATTAAATTAGCAAGACAAATAATAAAAAGATGTCATAAATTTTACGGAGACGGAACTTTCAAATCTAGCCCGCCACCATTTTATCAACTATATTCCCTGCATGGCTATATCGGCACTGATGATGATACGAACAATCTAGTTCCATTAATTTATGCCCTGCTCCCGGATAAATTAGAAATAACATACACAAGATTGTTCACTTTGATACGCGATCAGTTTTATGTAAATATAGAATGTTATAAATGTGACTACGAATAAGCTGCGATAAATGGCATGAAAAACACATTTCAAAAAGTGTGCATTAACGGTTGCTTTTACCATTTCACTAAAGCAGTTTGGCAAAAATCGAAAGATCTTGGTTTGTCTTCATCTAGTGAAGGTCGACATGTCACTACTTTATATTCAAAGTTAGCACTGCTTCCACCTTTAATAATCCCAGAAGCGATTCTTGCTATATTAGAACAAGCTCCTCAAACTAATGAATTCAGCAAATTTCAAAAATATTTTTTAAAATATTGGATGGAAAAAATAACTTGTGATACGTTTACCTGCTTTGGTGAAAAACAGCGTACCACAAATGCGATTGAAGGATGGCACAATCGTCTTAATAAGAAGATTCCGAAAAAGCCAACGTTGCATTTATTTTTGTCGTTACTTAAGAGAGAAGCTGCCTTTTATGATGCAAAGCTCAAACGTATTCAGTTGCATTGTTCAATGAAAAAACGTCGTCCAAATGACATTCAAAAAGATGTTCAAATTCAAGCAATCATATCGGACTGCATAAGCAATAAAAGCAGCGCAATTGATTGTTTGCAGCGTTTATGTACATTAGGTTAATTTTAATTTTTAATAAATTAATTTAATTACTCGATAACACTTTTCTTCTCAACTGAAATACGACGAAATGAGAATCCGACCATTTGCGAATCCGACCAAATGCGAATAAATGGTGATAAGTACAGACATTACTACTGAACAAAATAGATACGGGTAGATTTAAAAAAACGTACAAATAGAAACGAAACCCACTTGGCCGGTATTTGTCTTCGTTTGTTGGAAAGGTTGAGAGATATTTTAACTGAAGTTAGGGTTAAGCACATTTCCCTTGAGAATGTCTGAAGGAAACTCTACGGCGTTGAACAGAACTAAATTAAGATCGAGTCCTATTGTCAATATTCCGCGGGCGGTCCACTTTTCTTTTGTTATGTAAAAGACTTTTGCGCTTCCTCGCCGGTTTGTATGAGAAAATTTTGTTAATATAATCAAAATTATGGCCTGCGCAGACGAGGAATTTTTGTCCGCGGACTTTTTTCTCCTCTAAAATTTCTGCTTACAATTGAACGTTTTGTACGCGGTAATTTTAATCCTTCGTTTACGTTACTCGATACAATTGTAAGCGATCTATTTTAGGGGACAAAAAAATCCGTGGACAAAAAGGTCCACGGACTAAAATCCCTTGTCTGCGCAAGCCCTTAAATTGATTCGTATAGAGTAATCGTGGTCATAGTATAATCAAATGATCATTTAAAAAAATATATTTATTACGTCCCTTACGTTACCAAGGTACAATGTAGGTAGGTAGTGGGTAACGCCCTTGGTGTTGCACACGTCCATAGGCCACGGTGACCGCTTCCCATCAGGTGGGCCGTGTGCTTGCCTGCCTCCTAAGTGGTATAAAAAAATGTAGGTGTGATGTTAGCACCACACCTACATGTACTTTAGTATACATTTTCCCCTTTGTCTCCTTTTTGGTAACAATAAAAAATGAAAGAAGATTTAACATTATTTTTTTCTGAGAAAATCCGAACTGGGGAACAATATCACTAATAGGATATTATAGAGTCTCATCGAGATCTACTAAACTTCACATACCAATCGGCATACCTGCTGATTGACGAACGATCTTTTTATTAGAGGGTTAGGCAGCAATCGCTCCCATAAAAGCCATGTAATCACTAAGCAGGAGTGCAAATGAATGCCAGAGAGGTCGTTGACTCTGTAACTCAAGTTTTACAATCGGTATAAAAGATTTATAGTAATCCTATATAACAAAGTATAGTATAATTTGATGGTGTTCCAATCAGCCGGTATTATCGCGTAATTATTCAGCTCTATGGTAAAATTATGCGCATACATAATGTTTGCTAACAACAGGTAAGTCAAACTGAACCAACTAACGGTTTGTGTTAAGCTATTATTTACTTTTGTATTCTTCGCAATCCCTTGCTGTGTTTGTTTATTTATCGAAGAAGAAAGAAAAATGAAAGAAAGGAAGAAAATAAATAAATGTAATTTTAATAAAAAAAGCTTAGACCAACTTCAAAAACCACTAATAATAAAAATAATAATTACAGATTTGATTCAAAAGAAAAAAAAACGCGTTAGATTTTTGTAAGTCTTTTGCGTAAATATCTCAATCGTCGCAAAAATTTCTTAACAAACCCGAAATGTAGCTAAAATGCTCAGAGGGGGAATAAAGGCTATTCTGTAAGCCCAACGACATATCGTATAAAATACTCATCAAAGAATTACACAAACCACTGAACAATAATGATTTTATGATTCATTTTGGTCCTCAGATGGTTGGAAAATAAGCCTCTGTTTAACGATATAATTTATTATCGTGGCTTCGTAAAATAGCTAGATTTTGTTTGTGTACAGTCACTTTCAAAAATAGTTTATCAGGGATAATGACATGTCTTAAGATACTTACCAACACTACTTAATGTCTTAGATTTTTCAGGAAGAATATTTATTCAAAAAAAAGATGTTACCTGATTTAACTTTTTAGATTCCTTAATAATTTTTAAATCAATTTTATCATGCACTATACTCGTGTAAACGCAACGTGGACTGAAATAAATGTGCTATGCACTCCATACAATTTTACACTACGTTTTACTAATTTTATTGTGACGTCACTGCTACGCACGATTTTGTATGGAGCATTTTTGGATGACTGTAATAATATCATTGTTTTGACATAAAATTATTTCTTATTTTATGTCGTGTTATTTTGTGCGTTTTAGTTAGTTCAGCTTTTTTAGTTAGTTTAGTTCAATGATAGTTGGTTATAGAGTCAGTCTTATGATCGAGCGGTCCCGGATTCGAATTCTTGCCCACATAGTGACGCATATGTACTCCTATTTAACTTAACTGGAGGTGTTTGAGGGCGTTACAGTAATTGCAGTTACAAAATATTTAAAAAAAACTGCCAACGGTTTTATATAATCGTTTTTAAATAAAAGCAGAGCTACATAACATGTGGTAGCCCTGTCGGATAACCAGCGGCTTGAATTAATGGGGTTGGCAATTTTATAAATAGACGTAATAAAGACCTATTATAAGGGTTCTAGTGCTAGCTGCGAGTGTATAGAATAAGACGAATGAGAGGGTTTTGGGGGTACATAATTTGTGTGGCTATCTACTCACTAGGAAGTTTCTGATGCTCTTCATAGTTTAGGGGTACTTAAGAGGTTACTGTTAGTACTTTCTATGGTTTTTATCCTATAGTTACTGATATGTTTTTTTAGGCAGGATTCTTTAAAAACTATTTTTTTAATAATCGACAACAAAAGTCTACGCTTTATTGTTTCTACTTAATCCCAAATGTTTTTGAAGGCCAGTCTAAAGAAAATGCATTTTGTCCCACTCTCCTCTCTAACCCTTCAACCCCGAGAAGAAAGTATAATTTAAGAAAATTTTAGCGCACTGACTTCTACAACTTTGGCATTCAAAGTTAGGTCTATTTGAAGAATAGAGGCCACTATTACTATATTTAACCCTTTATGGATATTCATCATTCGAATGCAAACAAAATAGGCCAACATTCTTCAGTTTATTTATTGCTTTTACAGGTTAATTGTACGCCTTGCACAAGTGCTGATTTTATCGTTCACTGCAATTTCTTCCAAACTGGCTGTGCAAGTATAGCTTAGAGAAGTAATTTGTAATGTGAATAAATTGTATTATGAATTTTAATTTTGATAATTTAGGTTTATCTGCATTCTTAAATCAATTTTACAATCCAAGCGTATTTAGTGTCTAGATTTCGCTTTGTAATATCTGTTGTAGAACGGAATTTATAAAACGTCAAAATTAAAATGAACCATAAACAACCAAATGGACCACCGCCACCGGTTCGAAACGCGTCCCAGACCTGAGAAGATTCCACCAAGAAACTCAGTTATTCTTAGTTAGTTACCCTATTCACCCCGTTTTACTGTAACCTGTCTGAATATCAGATTAATCAAACTATCAAATACACCTTGGTTGACACTCAACTTCTTGCATAAATATTCTAGACTTGTGATCTTTTCACGTGTAATCGGATTTTTGCCGCTTCTCTAAAACAAACCAAGTGTCTCAAGATGGCACTTAGACTATCTTACACAGAGCTGAGAGCAGTACTTCATTTGAGAGCGGACTTGTGTCTGGTTAAAGAACATTGCTTCGTTGCCAAGTAGCAAGTGCCTCAAATTGGTTAAGATATCTAACTTTAAATCCTGTAACGCTTTTAAGGAAATTTATGGACATCCTACCAGACCAGATTTTTGACGATTCTACGTATTTATTATACAAAAAAGATAGATTACCCTTGACTTCCATTCACCCCCGCTTCACTCATACTCTCTCTTCATATAATATTCTTTAAAATAATAATTTCGATATCGCAAGTTCTACATGTCAGCATTTTAATATGCAGCGCTTGTCCGAGCGTCGCGTCGTCTGCAAAAATATCGTTTTGATGGCCTGGTTCCATCTGACGCTTACAGTTCGATTTTGGGCGATAGTAATAAATGCAATAAAGTTGCAGTGTCAGAGTTATATAAGATAACTAACTGTTGCCCGCGGCTTCGTACGAGTGGAATTTTGTTTCCGTTGCCGCTTTCCATGGGAACTGACAGGAAAAAAAACCTATGTGTTATTCCGGGGATAGTTATAGCCTGGAGGCTACAAACAAATTTCAACTAGATCGGCTTTAGATCAGTAACAAATATTTTCCGTATCATAATACTAAATTAGTTATTAAAAGTTTTGATTTTTTAAATTCAGATACACTATTTGAACTGTAGATACAATTAAGTTGCTGGTTAGTCAATTTGTCTTTAATAAGCAATATTCTTTTAAAATAACACGTAACTCAAATAGAGAGAATACAAGTTACTAACTGTTCGCGAACAGTAATTTGAGAACCTGAATATTACCTACAATTAACTTTACACTAAACACAAATTTACTACTTGATAGTTACTTAATGTGTATGAAACAAAAAACGCCCTATTAATAGACAACACTATAATCCAATTAGTTAAAAAAATATTAATTAATTTTTAAGATATCATCCATTAAGAGAATATTAAAAAATAAAACTCTACTGACAAAACAGTTAACGAGTGGTTGTAATAGTAAATAATTATAACAGAACGCTCCTCATTTAAAATCGGGCATATAAAATAGTGAAAACCCCTGAAAGGGCTGAATGAAAATTCTAAACGAGTGGTAATAATTAACCCGTAAATGCAATATGAAAAATGATCCATTGCTGCATTAAAGTTTGCCGATTGCCGAGCGAACGTCGCCCGCCCAACCGCGCGTCAGTAGACTGTAGGGCGCCGAACAGAACGCCCACCAGTTGAGCCGCGTTCGAAGTTCAAGTTCGAATAAATATTTATTCCAATTCCAATAAAAATTGCATTTTTATTCAAGTAATTGAATAAATAAAAGTAAGTTCGTTAAATTGGTGTGAGTGATCTTGTGAGAGGATTAAAAAGTAGTGTTCGGCAAACTTTGTTTTAGTTGGAGAAGTTTTGAAAACTCGGAACAGTTTTGGCGATTCGCAGGTAAGTTTTACAAATAAGTTTCATGTATTTGTATATAATCAATAAGTAAAGAAAATATATTAATTTACTAAATATTGTTAAATCTATCTATGTAGATAACTATCATTGATTTTATAATTAAAAGACCAATATTTAAAAAAAAACTATTTTACAATAAATGTGAAATTTGTGTTTAATATAAAGAGAATGAAAAGTAATAATATAAATCTACAAACTCATGCATCAAAATGAAATAATCCATTTCTAAATCATTTCATAAACGCTTGTATAAATATTTATATAGTATAAAGAGTTTTGAAATTAGAATTAACATTATTTCAAATTATATTTCACCTTTCAACAAAATTATAAATTTGATTCAAACGTTGAAATATAATTTGAATTCACCGAATGCATCCTTAATTACGGCTCTGTTAATATCATATTTGAAAGCCAATACGGTCTCATTATCACCGTATTATTGAATAAAATTTGTGGTAACTAATTGAATGACTTCGCTCATCGTCAACATATCATTCATATTCATATATTCGAATCACGTAATGGTTTAACACTATGACAAAATCGAGACAACGACGTGCGACGGTACAAAATATATTTTTACTTTTTAGTATAAGAAAATTTATTATAATTTTATTTAAATAGATTACTTATTGGATAAAGGAGGTCTTATTTATATTTATCACTTGCTGATAAAAAGCCCGCGGCTCCACCTATATAAGTCAGTTATTGTTTTTTGATTATATCTTTGGTTCTACTCAAACAATTGTAGGCAAACATACCTGCAGATTTTAATTCTGACAAGATCTTTTTCATAGAAACTGGTGGTAGAAATTTGATGGCACAAATTTTGTCACAGAATTCAACCGGGTAGGTACCACCGTGCACGATTGCGAAAAACCCTCCATAGTAATCCAATCTCGGTTGGATTGCGTTCAGGGATCAGCAAGTGCATAGCCGGGCAGGAGGAATTGTGGTCGCAGCACTAGTGGGACCGGTGGTTGTCACGCGGTGCTGCGATGGCAATCCTCTTTTGATGAGGCCGTCAAGCTGAGTGCCACCATTGTTAACATGGTACGTGTATGTAATGGTGACCCTCTTTCCTGAGACTTTACCTTCAGCTTACCATCAGGCGCGGTGATGTCAATTTGACATGTCCTATATATGAAAAAAAAAAGAAAAGCCGCATCAAAATCTGTTCAGCAGTTTTTGCGTCCATCGCGAACAAACAGAGAAATTTAAAACCTTGGCCCCAAGGGTGAAGCCCCGGTGTATCTGGATATCGCCTAAAAACGGGCCCGCACCGCACATTGCGGGCCGGTGCATGAGTGTTCCGTACAATGAGTCACTCAATAAGTCATGCTATATGGCACACCGCTGGTTGTTTTAGTGAGGTGAGAGCCCTACATATCCGCCTTAAGAGCTTAAGAATGTTGGTAGGACCCTACTGAGATTTCCCTCTTTATTCGATGCTGGCTGTGGCGTAGCAGTAGAGCGTTCGACAGCCAAGTCAGAAGTCGCGGGTATGATGCCCGCTCAGGGCAAATATTTGTGTGCATGAATACGAATAATTTGCTTTGGTCTTGGTGTTGCTATGTATAATATTCTAGAAGCCATAACATAAGTTAGTTAATCTATGCATACTTTGGTTTTAGACAGCGCTGTGTAGAATTTTGTAGAATATTTATTATTATTGGTTAAATATACAAAGGGGATAACGTATATTATTATTCTGCCTACCTACATTTATCAATAAATATGTCGTGCACCGACACCCGAGTATGGCTTTGTCTGTTGTGTATCTTCAAGAGTTATGGCGTTCGAATTTGCATGGGGTGACAGTGAAGAATTACTGCCGTAATCTCCCATCATTGAAACAGAAATGTTTAGGTACGTATAATATTATATGGTATTCTCTCGTTTTCCATAAATTCATTTGCACTAATATTGTTTGCCATAATCATAATATTTACTTGCATTATTATCATTTATCCTAATAATAACGTTTCAACAGTGATAACTATTATTTGCCATAAAATGACTTTTTATAACGACATAAATATCATAATAATTAGTTTCCATAAGTAACACATCTCATAATCGACTCTTGACATAATCAAAATTTTAAATATTTTAATCCATTTTGCAGAAAAAAGCAAAAAAAGGAAATAACTTTTATTAAGTTCCCTGTCTCTGTTTGCGGAACGCTATAAGTAATAGGGCAAGCACGGATCTTCGGAGCCCAAGTTTCTTTTATATCGGTCAGGTCAATATGACTTAACCTCGCTTGATGATAAGCTAAAAGTAAAGTCTCTGGAATAGGAGTCACCATTACAAACACCGATAGTTCTATATTGGTGGCCCTCAGCTTGACGGCTTCATCAAATGCTTTTTCACGCCCCGCTTAAAGGGGCCCGGGGCTGTAGGAGGAAGGAAACACGTGAGCTGGTAAAGAATTCTAGGTTTTGATGGTGCGGCAAAGAAAAGATGCATCAAACCGCTTGGTTCTTGATTTTTATGTTATGAGTTAACCTCATTAAGCAATAACCATGGAATTACATACTTTAAGATGCACTAAATTACACTGTTCGTGATGTCTAAACTACTCAGTTTTATTTCTTCAAATAAGAACTATTAGTAGTTAATGTAGCTCACATTCAACTAGCATTATCGTTATCCTCTTCAACTAAGCTAGTTAGGAACTAGTTCTCATCAGCAGTATACTAAATGGGGCTTGAAACCTCAAGACGATCTAACGGCTAAGCCATTATGTCACTAAAGTATTAGGATGCGTTTTCACTGAAAGTGTTATCTTACAGTGTGCAATGTGCATTGGCCCAGCATGTTGGTTATAGTCTAAGTTACATCTTAATTTTATTTTCCAATAGATTTGAATGAAAAGTACGAATTAGAGGTTAATTCAAATACTAGCTGATGCCTGCGACTCCGCCCGATCGATCGATCAAGTCACTTGGCGCGAACAAATAGAAAGTCAGACAAACAGATCTACAAAAAAAATCTAAAGTTGTTTTTGTTATAAGTATCGTGCACACACTCATGTATTTATTAAGCATAATAAATAAATAAATTTGAAATGTTTGTTTGGGATTTTAAAACAAAATCTCAAACAAACACTTCGATTTCATTTATTTGTATAGAATTAATACAAAGGAAATAAATATAACTCAAACATGTTAGATTTTCATCTGAACACCATCAATAAATTTCAATAAAATGTGTTGCTTCGATCAACCAAAGCGCAACTTTTTGCAATCACGTCAATCACGGTCTATTGACGGATTTTATACTTTGTGCATTGAAAAAAATGGCCACCAAAACCCTCGTCAATTTTATTTTGCGGACGTTCTGAATAATTCCAAAGTCATTTGGTGAAACGCAACATTTTATCATAGTATTTAGAGATCTGATAGAACACTTCTTGTACAAACTATAGTACGGCCTCCACTTAGACCTTTTGAGTCGAGCTAACCTCATCTGCTAGCCGGTATGCCTGCTCGTTGAGGTAAAAAGTTCCTTTTAAACATACTATAAAATTAATAAGTGGACATCACCTTTTTACCCGACTGCCGAAGAAAGGAGGGTAATGTTTTTCGAGACTATGTATGTATGTATGTATGTATGTATGTATGTCCATTTCTTTGGCACGGCCTACAGCCTAAACGGCTTGACGGATTTTGACATGCGAGGTATCATTTTATTCGTCATGATTGTGTGAGTGACACTGGGTATATTAAAATTTCTAGAAAATCAAAATGGCGGACTTATGGCGCCAAAATGAAAATCTTGAAAATTTGTCTTGCACGCTCTACAGCCTGAACTGCTTGACGGATTTTGACAAAAAAGGTGTTGTTTGATTCCTCATGATTGTGTAAGTGACACCAGGTATATTAAAATTCCTAGAAAATCAAAATGGCGGATTTTTGGCGCCACAAACATTAAACTGCGATGGACGCAAAAACTGCTGAACAAATTTCGGTGCGGTTTTATTTGTTTAAAAGGTCTTGATCAGACTTAAAATCTTACGTTTGTTTGATTACAATCGGTTTAGTAGAGCCGGAGATATGAGCAAAAATATAATAATTAAGGTTGAATTTCGGTGAACTTCACTACACGAAAATTATTAACTCATAAAAGATAGATTTTATACTTCATTATTATCCGGGCAGCTATGTAAATAACTAAAAAGTATAAAATAAAAAAAAAAAAATTTAGAAATTCAAAAACCCGACTGCACGACATTATTCGACAGCAAATCTAATTTTTCAATGGATCCCGACTGTTCAGTTGTTATGTTTCTAGACCACCGGATCAATCTAAGTGCTTGTTCTTTTCTTTTCAGTTTTTAGGCAGTCGGGTTTTTGAATTTCTAAATTTATTTTTTTTATTATTATTTAATTGAATGCGTAGGAGCTCCCAGTGGCTTTACCCGCGTGGAATACTGGCCCCATTCCAGCTTCTCTTAGGATTCCAGGAATAAATATAGGATATGTATGTGTTAGCATCTGTGGGTCACAAAGGGCCTGGATATAAGGAAGAAAACTAATAAACACTGCCAGGTGTTTACATGCTGGAGCAGATCTTTTACAGTGCATGTACTTATTTATAAAATCTTTTAGAGCTTATTACTGTACATATATATTATAAAGCCTGCAAATAAATATTATTCTTTTATCGTTTTTACAAAATCTCCTTACTCCTCTCTTGGAAAAATTAAGATAGGGAAGTCATTACAAATTTGATTCATCTACGTCTGAGGAAATTGCTTCAGAAAGTCGCATTATGCGATTATTCTAATATATTTGGTCTTTCGTAAACAACTTATAGAACATTACGTAAATCTTGTTCAGACGCGTCGTCGCTATACTTCAATTGTAGAGTTATTAAACTTTGAGAATAGGGTGTATTAGATAATTATCATCCTGAACGAGTTGCGGACTCCAGTGCAAGGAAATAGGTTAGTGTGACACGCTCTCCGTGTGTTAATAACCTATTAGGAACATCGATATATTTTATTGCTTGCCTTTTCCATATGACAGTGATTTTGTGTGTCCTTGTAAGTTTATTTTTAGGCAATAATTTGGTTATGTTATGATATTATGTTATGCTCCGCCAAACATCATGTTGATGATAGCAACATGATTTTATAGGCGTCGATGGTATGTCTTTTTTGCGTGAATCCTTAATTGCTTTTCTAAAATAAAGTAACCTACGTTATGCCTACGTTTATGTCGTTACGTTTGTACCATATTCTAGCAAATAAACTATTTGAATTTAAATTTGAATTTGAATATACATATATAAGTATTACCTATCTGTCAGAGAAAGTCCCGTTAAAATTCGACGCTGCCGTTTCCGAAATTACCTGATCGAAACAGACAGAGAGACAAAAATTAAAAAAAAAAAACTTTTTATCACATATGAATTTATTTAAAACTTGTTATTTTAATATTACAAACAGACACTTAGTTTCTTTGTTTGTATATATAATATGTATATACCTATAGATTTTTTGTCTCTTTATTTAAACAGATGTACTAAAAAGATACACTTAATTTAGATAAATACGAACTGAAAGGGGGTGCCCTTTTGTCCCTTGCACAATGGGTCATTCCTGAAACTGTTTAGAGCATTTCAAGTAAAAGAGGTCCACAAAAATATCGAATAGGTCCTGAGAAAATAACAAAATAAAATTTCCCTACCCTCCTTAAAAGATTAGTGGAGCGGTTGGCCCTTTTGTATTATGAGGTCCTTAAGCTAATACGGTCAAGCATCTAAAATGGCTCAATTATACTGAGTTTGTAATATTTTCTGGGTATAAAAATACGTTTTTTCATACTATATGTTGAAACATGAGACAATTTCTGAAAACCGGTATTATGGAATTTATTTTGTAGTCAAAGCGAGAAGTACCTACGCAATTATTTAGAATTTGTAACTTTATACATGATTGAAGGCAATTATGAAAAGAGAGAAAATCTTGTTGGGATAAAAGTATAGAACTTTACCAAACATTGTATAGTTACTTTAGTAAAATTTAATAAATTAAGAGACGTGTAAATGTTCTACGACATTCTACACAGCGCTATCTAGACCCAAAATAAGTTTAATTAGCTTGTGTTATGAGCTCTAGAATAAAAGGATACCCTTTGTTTGTGCGGTTTGACTCCTCTCTGCGGTGTTGCAGTGTACACACGTATTGTCGTTCATCTCTGTTTTAAAAATTGAAATCTGCTAATAAAGTACAAAGCTAAACTTCATAAGTACATAGTGATAAACTTGAAAGTGTCAGTGACTAAACCACGCATACATAACAGTGCAATGACAACAAAATAGTGAGAAATACGTGATTTTTTGTTTCTTAACGAACTACAAATACCCGTCATTTTGGACATTGCACAGTAAAACAGAACTTTTAATTTAAAATACCTGCCACAGTGATTATTTTAACACAACTCGTAAATTACAAATACGAACTACTAATTTCACGTTATTATATTAGGTTAAAGTGGCACAGTGGTAGACGACCCGACTGGCGTGCAATAGCGTCAGGGTTCAGACCTCAGTTCTCGTAATACTTTTTGTGTTATCACACACAATTTCTGATAGTTTTGTGAACTTTCAAATTGTTTGTCAACAATTTTATTAACATTTAAATTTAATTTATTTTATTTTATTTTCTTTTATAACGAAATTTAACCTACAATGCCTAAGGCAAAAAGCACGCCTCCGCCACCAACGGAAGAGGAGGATCACGATTTGATGTTTACGCCGGATAATGTGCATGCACATACACTCGGACAGTCAGAAAAGGCTAGAAATAAACGCCTTCGACCTGACTTCTCCCCGGAAAACGAATGGCAAAAATTTGAAGACAAAATTACAAACATGCTTACCTCTTGGAAAAATGAACAGGATAAAATTCTAAAAAAACTGAAAACTGATATTGCCGAAGTTAAGCAGCAAAATTTAAATATACAAAAATCCAATATTGAAATAGAAAAATCAATGACCTTCTTAAATAATAGTTTCGAGGATATGAGGAAAAGTATCGCAGAACTTCAAGAAGAGAGGAAGGAGCAACGCGCCTATATTTTGAGCTTGGAAAAAAAGATAAATGACCTGCAGCAGGGTTGTCGCTCTTCCACAATAGAGATGAGAAATGTGCCCCAAACAGAAAAAGAAACAACCGCAGATCTAACGTCTCTTGTTGTGAAAACTTGTGGCGCGGTACAGATGCCGGTCGCCTCATCAGAGATACGTGATATATTTCGTCTACCTGGGAAAAGAGGTACAAATAGACCAATCATTGTCGAATTTCTTAGCGTCCCACATAAGCATCAGATTTTGAATGCCACACGCTCTTTCAACAAAGGCCTACCAAAGGTGGAAAAACTGAATACGGGGCATATTGGAGTTAGTGGCCCGATTGTCCCTGTCTATGTCACTGAGCATATACCCGGAAGTCAGCGTCAACTTTTCTTCGAAGTGCGCAAATTTGCTAGTGCGCATAAATATAAATTTTGCTGGTATCAGAATGGCAAAATATTTCTTAAAGAAAGTGAAGGCAAACAATCTAATATCATTGATTCTATGTCATGTCTTAATAAGCTTAATATCCAGCATAACTTGTAATAATCTAAGTAAATTTATAATAGAGCCATTTTCAAAATATAACCATACTATAATGGGCCTACTATTCAGTTATTATAATCTACTTTCTAGTTTAAACTTCTTTAATAGTATGAACTCGTATTGTTATCCCCTTGTGATTAAGTTAGTCAAACACTGTATGCAAAATGCCTTACTCACAAACGATTACGAACATAATAATATTACATATACTACACTACTCAAACAAAACATTTATAACACGCCTCTAATTACACTCATGCATAAATTGCTACCTATAACCTGCAGTTCTCGTGTTAATTTAATATATATAATCTCTCCCTTTCTGTACTATATTTTTAGAGTTTATTTTGTTCCAAACTTTGCATCATTTATAGTGACGATATTGTTTGGATTGAAAAATGAATGGTATTAATGAAATAATTGAAAATATTGATACATATGGGTCGTGCGAGTTTTATCGCTGTCCACCTGAAAAATGTCAGCAACTAATAAAAAAATACTCAAAAGCACTAAAAGTGCTACAATTTAACATTTGCAGTATTAACAAAAATCTTGACAGTGTGCTGGCATTATTAACAATGACGCAATTTGTATGCGATGTTTTGGTGTTTACAGAATGTCGTATTCATGAAAATCCTTCTATACCACAACTGCCAGGATATTCGGCTTACTACACAAGAAACACATGCATACAAAATGATGGAGTAGTTATCTACGTACGTTCGGACTTACAGCATAATGTTACAGAGCCTCTTTTTACGGACGCAAATGTTCTGGCCTGTAACCTAGGTGCAGACATATTTGTAATAGCTGTTTATCGATCCCCATCCTACACCAATGCAGATAATTTTCTCGATAGTCTTAACAACATATTAACCTCTGTCCCTAAGAATAAAAGTATATTGTTAATTGGTGACATAAACATTAATATAATTCCTACGTCCCTCCACAAATATTTTAATGAGTATATGAACCTCACTGCATCACATGGACTTTTGCCGGCTTACACATGCCCTACTAGAGACGTTAATTGTTTGGATCACACTATGGTAAAATCTAAATACTCAGTCATCTCCATCATTTTAGAAACAGCTATTACTGATCACGTGCCAATACTAGTCTGTGTGAATTGTGAACTAACGCCTAAGAAAGTCGCTAAAGTTATGTCGAAAATAGACCAACGTCAGGTGGCGGAGGATATAGCTGGTACAGATTTTAGCCCTGTTATGGCAACAAATGATCCGAATACAGCAACTGACCTTTTGATTAAAACAATTACATCTATTATCGGTACCAACACTAAAATTTGTCATATTCCATCTAGACAGAGAATAATTAAGCCGTGGATCACAAAAGGACTACTCAAATGTATTCAAAATAGGGATAACATGCATAAAAGATACAAGAAATCACCAGACAATTATGTCTTAAAAGTTACCTATCAGCGATACCGAAATTTCTGTAATAAATTATTAAATCGATTGAAAAGAAATTATGAGAAAGACGAATTCACTAAAGCAAAAAATAATCCTAAAAAAATTTGGCAAGTAATTAATAAAATAAGCAATAAACAAATTCATAAATCTCTGCCTGCTGACCTCTTAACTAATTCCGGACTTGACGAAAAATCTGCAATAAATTTGGTCAACCAGTATTTTGCAAATATTGGCAAAAACCTCGCGGCCAAACATTCATGTAACAACACTAAGCATGCAACGTACAGTTCGGAGGATTTCCAACTCAATTCACTTGTGCTTCTAGCACCCGATCATGCAGAGGTGGAGCGAGTAATAATGAACCTTCGCACTGATACTGCTCCAGGTTGGGATGGAATTACAACAAAAATGTTAAAGGTGAGTCGGGCGACTCTGATACCCCCTATCGCACATATATGTGAAATATGCATATCTACGGGTATATTTCCAAGAGCCTTCAAAAGAGCAATAGTGCACCCTATCCATAAGAATGGAGATAGAGGCAGTGTCAGTAATTATAGGCCAATATCTGTGCTGCCAGCACTGTCCAAAGTACTAGAAAAGATTCTTAACACACGCATTACAAACTTCATGGAAGTACATAGCTTGTTATCGCCAAATCAATTTGGTTTTCGCAGAGCAAAATCTTCTGAGGATGCAGCAGCCGCTTTAGTTGATAACGTTGTTGAGACTCTTGATAAACGGTCCAAATGTCTAGGTATCTTCCTAGACTTATCAAAAGCATTTGACACTGTTTCTACCTTTATTTTAATATCCAAATTGGAGAGGATGGGCATCAGAGGTACAGAACTGGCTATTTTTAGGAGCTATCTCTCGGAGAGAATTCAGTGTGTTAAAATAGATGGATGCATTAGTGACGAGTGTGGAGTGGAGTATGGTGTACCTCAAGGGTCAATATTGGGTCCTACACTGTTCCTAATTTATGTTAACGGTCTGTGTGATCTTTCCATCCCTAACTGTAATATATACGCATACGCTGATGACACAGCTTTACTCCTGCATGGTCGGGACTGGGAGGAGGTGCGCGAAACAGCAGAGTTGGCTTTGGAAATCGTTATGTCCTGGCTTACTGCTAATATACTAACGCTAAATGTCGAAAAAACTTGTTATATTCCTTTCACTATAACATCCGTGTCACAACCTGACTGCTCGTTCGCTATTAGAGCACATGTATGCAATAAACAAACAGATCAATGCACCTGTCTATCCCTGACAAGAACTAGTACGGCCAGATACCTCGGTATTTTAATTGACAACAACTTATCATGGCAACCACACATTAAATCCTTGACTGCTAGAGTCAGACGACTCATCGTTATTTTTAAAAACATGCGACATAGTGCTAGTATGAATTTTTTACTAATGACATACAATGCCTTGTGTCAGTCAATACTGTCTTTCGGTATCACAGTTTGGGGAGGTGCCCTAAAATCTAAGATGCTACACTTGGAGAGGGCGCAACGGGCTGTCCTTAAGGTCATGACCTTCAAACACTTTCGCTATAGCACTGCACAATTATATAAGGATTGTAAGGTCTTGACTGTCAGACAGCTCTTTGTGCTCAAAACTGTCTTACGCAGGCATGGCTCCTTGGGGTTCAGCACTGAACATCTGAGCAAGCGCAGACCAACAAATGTCTGTCCTGTTGAAATCCATTGCACCAGTCTGGCAGGGAGACATTTCAAAATCTTGGGGAACCGCTTGTATACCTCTATTAATAAATACTGCAATATCTATAGTTTAAATAGTTATGAGTGCAAAAAGGTGGTTATTGGACATCTCATCACACTAAACTACGAGGAAGTCGAACGGTTACTTCGACCGATGTTTTAGTTTTTCCGTTATTTTTAATTTTTAACTTAAACATATTTGTAACAACAGCACACACACACACACACACACACACACACACACACACACACACACACACACACACACACACACACACACACACACATACATACATACACACACACATACATACATCCCATATAGGCATTTACCGATTTGTATTCCTATTAGTTCTAAATACTTATTATATTTTTTTACCTACGATAATTTGTCTTCTTACTTTGTTTGTTACCACTGAGTTAACATTGTAACGCATGTAAGCTGTAATCCACTTAGTGTAATTGGTAGGAGAGCCCTGTCATCCATAATACAAGTTTAATCTTAGTTTGGATGGCAGAGAGCCAACTTAATGAGAAAACTTTTATAATTTTACATTTTCGTCATTATTTTTGTATTGCTTACGTTCTTAAATGTACCTACTGTGATGCAAAATGTAAATATGGTAATAAATCATTATTATTATTATTATTATTATTGTAAATACATATAATACACAGACCATATATATATATTCCTATAGTCATACACACAAATATTCATACTGAATACATACATACATACATAAACTCACGCCTATATCCCCGAAGGGGTAGGCAGAGGTGCTAGCACCCACATTTCGCCAGTTTATGTTTAGGTCCCAATGTAACAGGTGGCGAGCCTATTGCCATTAACCGGGCACTTATAAACCTGCGATAAATACACACATAACTTCGAAAAGCATCGAAAAGTTATTGGTGTGTGCCATGGTGAACCTGGGATCGAACCCGAGACCTCGTCTCAGCAGTCCATTACCCATACTACTAGGCTACCGCGGTACATACTGAATGGGAAAAGAATATTTTAGAAATATACAAAAAATGAAAGAAATAAACAAAAGGATTAATGTTATATATTATTGACTAAACAAAGAGCAGAAAATTCGTAAAGTGCAAAGTAAATAAATGAATAAGTTATGTACCTATGTGATCCCTTTGACTTGGGTGATACAGAGTTCTTTTATGATGGAATCTAAAATGGAATACAATATGAAATACATCCTTTTTTTCTAATAAATAATTCAATCACTTCTACTACTACAAATAAACATTGGAGATTGTATTGCAATATAAATAATTTGATACCTCGATCAATCTTTGACGAGTTTACTAACGTATTGGGGTAGGTACTTTCCCGTTAATAAGCTTAAAAATTTTACCTAATAAACAAAATAGCCAGTATTCGGCTTCAAGTTACTGAACATTATAAAAAATCCTTTCATAAATCACTGGTTGTGCACAAAGATCCTTAGAAAAAGTATTTTCAGTTTTACCGAACTTGTAAATTTTTCGAGCAACTTTTTAATTTTTCTTTTCAAGAAAACCTTATTCAGATTATTACATACCTTTTAAAATAAAATGAACTGAATTTGTTTTCAAGTTATGCGCTTATTACCATACAATAGCGTTTTATAATTATTTATTTATGGAAAAGAGTTATTATATTTAAAGGGATTTTTAATATCTAATAATATAATAAGAGCTCGCGAACATCGATCTTCACTCACCTGATAACCAGACGGGATAGATTTTTATCAATTTTCTTTCATCTATTAACTTGCCTATGATAACTTGCCTATCTAAAGAGTTCATCGCTATTTTCATTTTATTTTTAATTTTTATTTTTCACCCCACCCATTCACTCTCTTGAAAATTGGAAGGATTGCCTATTTGTGTCTATTGCCTCCTATTTTTTTTGTATTCTACGTAGGTGACAGACAAACACACGGCCCACCTGATCTGAAGCGGTCACCGTAGCCTATGGACGTGTGCAACACCAAGGGTGACATACACGCGCTGCCTTCTCTGAAGGGAAGGGAAAGGGCTACGAAGAGGTGGGAAGGTTAGGAAGGGGTGGCGAGAGGAGAGATACAGTGAGCTCTAGCTACCCAATACTATTTTGCTAAGACATGTTAATAGACGAATAACATTTAATAAAAAAAACACGAGTATATCACATCTAGTTATCAGATTGGTAAATATCGATCTTCAACGGCTCCTCTCCCATTAAACGACTCTACTAGTACTGGGTTATCATCTACGTCTCATTTTTTCTGACTCAAATTTTCTATCCAGGAAACGGAAAACGGAGGTACTCGATAGACGACTCTGTTTTCCCATAAGACCTTTTGATTAAAAGAGGGTATAATGCAGAAATCTTTCTAAGCAGAAGTAAATCCGTTAAGCCAAATCCGTAGCCGTATTCAGCAACGGGCTTTCGAACCAATGAGGAAGATAACCTCAGTAAGATGTAACCCAGATGGCTTGATGCCGGCTTTAAAGATAACCCATGACTTAATGACTTAATTGATCTAAGACGAGAAAGTAGCATGCTTGTTGTAAAGAAGAGTTTGTACATATACTTATCTTATCACATCTCGGCTGTCCAGTTTAAAAACCTGATTATTCTCTGAACCTTTTTCCCAACTCAGTTGTGGTCGCCTTTCCCGTCTAACTAAGATGCGGCTGAACTTCGATATTTTCCGTGGAGCGACTGCCATCTGACCTCCACAACCAATGGTCATTATGACCAATGGCGATTTCGAAGTTCCAAGTTAGACTGGTTGGACTTTTGTGGGCTCCAACTACCCATAACGACTGCCATAGATTTTAAATGCCATAGAGTTTAAAAACCTGATATCGGACGTATTTACAAAACGAGTGTTTTTGCATTTTTCGATCTGGTGACCCCACTCCACTATCCCAAGAATGTGCGATTAGTATTTATAAAACGGCACGCTGTCATAGACACAAAAATTATTTTAGGATTCAAGCAGATATAGTTCACGGCACTTGGCAAGATTTTGAAGTAGTGTGGGCCCTACTACTCTAAAACCTTGCCAAGTTAGAAGCTGTACGCATACTTGTTTGTGGCAAAATGCGTCGCATATAAACAAGTATAGTGTACGACATATAACTTGGCAAGGTTTTGGAGTAGTGGGGCCCACACTACTCCAAAATCGACGAGTAGTGAGCAGCGCGAGTGTTACGTGACGGTGTTGGACGCGTTTATAGACCTCGGTGACCGCTTCACATCAGGTGTGCCGTATGATTGTCTGCTACCTAAGTTATATATAAAATAAGAAAACCATCATTACGCAAAACTTGTAGCTCCATCGGAATTCGTATGGAGTTACGAGGTTGGCGTTGCTAGATGCTAGAATATGCGAGTATTCCAGAGCTCACTGTACCCCTCCTCCTCTCATCCCTTCCTAGCCTCCCCAAACCTTCCCAGCCCTCCCCCCTTCCCTTCAGGGTAGGCAGCGCGTGTGTGACACCCTTAGTGATGCACACGTTCATAGGCCACGGTGACCGCTTCCCATCAGGTGGGCCATGTGCTTGTCTGCCACCTAAGTAGTATAAAAAAAAAGAATTCGCGAAAATAGTTTATACATAACATTGCAGCATGTATTCCCATACTGTGAAACATGCAAAATCAATAAAAAATAAATAAATAAATAAATATTCTACGACATTCTACACAGCGCCCTCTAGACCCAAAGTAAGCATAGTTTAACTAGCTTGTGTTATGGGTTTTAGAAAGCTGATAAACATACTTATATACTTTTTTTTTGTAAATACATACTTATTATACATAGAAACACCCAGACCAATGCAAATAGACATATTCATGCATACAAATATTTGCACTGAGCGAAAATCCGCGCCCCCTGCGTAGTAGTCGTATGCACTACCGCTACGCCACAGAGGCCGCAATACAAGAAACAAACATTAATCTTACCATAACTGACCAAAATGGCGTATTTATCATGATGGATACCTAGATTACACTATTCCTACACGTTAACTGGACACGGGCAATTTATTATAGACCCTCGATAACCTTTACTGTAGAAATGATAGAACCGCTAGGTCATTACAGCATTCACAGCAAAACTAAGGTTCAAGGTCACTTCTTTGTGTTGAATAATAGACTTATGTATTAAAAGGAAATACGCACAAAAGGGTTTGGCAGTAATATGCTTCTTAGCCAAAGATCATGACTCGGTCAATTTAGAAGTACTTGGACATCTCTACGTTGTTATGTAGAGACATAAATAAATATTCTACGACATTCTATACATCGCTCTTTAGACCCAAAGTAAGCTTAGCTTAGCTAGCTTGTGTTATGGGTTCTAGAATGCGGATAAACATACTTGTATATTTTTTTTGTAAATAAATAAATAAATAAATAAATAAATAAATAAATAAATAAATAAATAAATAAATAAATAAATAAATAAATAAATAAATAAATAAATAAATAGATAAATAAATAAATAAATAAATAAATAAATAAATATTCTACGACATTCTACACAGCGCTCCCTAGACCCAAAGTAAGTATAGTTTAACTAGCTTGTGTTATGGGTTCTAGAATGCTGATAAACATAGGTACTTAATTTTTTTTTTTTGTAAATACATACTTATTATACATAGAAGCACCCAGACCAATGCAAATAGACATATTCATGCATACAAATATTTGCACTGAGCGGGAATCGAACCCGCGCCCCCTGCGTAGCAGTCGCATGTACTACCGCTACGCCACAGAGGCCGTCATAATACATACATATTATACATAGAAACACCCAGATCAATACAAATAGACATATTCATACATACAAATATTTGCGGAGTTGAACCCGCGCCCCTACATAGCAGTCGAATACACTACCGCTACGCCACAGAGGCTATCAATCTCAGGAATAAAACATACCAATCTCAGGAGCGACTAGTTTGAATTAAAAAAGAGATATCGTCGATTCGTTGAGAGATTTTCTATGCTGACAACGTAGGAGACAAAGTAACAGTTTGGTATACTTCAGAATCCCTCCAGTGAGCTCTGGCTACCCTACTTACCACACTAAGGCATAGGATGAACAAGATAATAATGGTCGACAAGAAAAGACTCATTTGACTCAATAGTCAACGATCCTATTTCCTTGTAATAGTGGCAATAACGCAACGCGCTATTAATCAGGCTTCATGGGGTGGAAAATTATTTCACAAACGTGGGGTTATTTTAATCCCAAACTTTGAGATAAGATAAGTACTTAATTGTAATTTTATTATTTTACGAGTACCTACTTAATTAATATCTGACATTATAAAAAATATTTTTTTTTTTTAATTATTTACGTTTATTTAATAAAACCATTCTTTTTTTTATTAATATAGTTATTCTGTACCCCATTTTTATGCACTTGTTTCAATTTTTTTTTTAAATAATAACATAGATAATGCATTTTAAAAAAGCCAGTGATAAAAATATAAACACAAACTCTCCTAGCTGTTATTTATATCCATATTTTTTGTGAACCAAGCAAATAAAAAATATAAAACTCCTAAAATGAGAACAAAATAAAAAAACTTAAAACTAGCCATAAAATATAAAATCTTTTTTGTCACGTTTAATGGACAATAGTAACAAATTTGTAACATTAATTACGAGAATTTTCTGTTCGCCTTCAGTACCTATTTAACCGAAACTGATTGATTCCTTGTAATTAGAACGTCTTGTAAAGAAACCAGCAATGTCACGTACGTAAAGAATAGGTGCAATCAGTAAAAAATAACGCGGTAGCCTAGTGGTATGGGTAATGGACTGCTGAGACGAGGTCTCGGGTTCGATCCCAGGTTCACCATGGCACACACCAATGACTTTTCGATGCTTTTCGAAGTTATGTGCATATTTATCGCAGGTTTATAAGTGCCCGGTTAGTGGCAATAGGCTCGCCACCTATTACATTGGGACCTAAACATAAACTGGCGAAATGTGGGTACTAGCACCTCTGCCTACCCCTTCGGGGATATAAGCGTGAGTTTATGTTATGTTATGTTATGCAATCAGTAAATTAAAATGTGGATCATTCATCCCAAACATGACGTCAGTATAAAAAGTGCCTAAGAAAATAAGTGGGCAAAAACCTCTCGTATAGTATTTTCAAGGTAAGTAGTAACAACATAAAAATACAATAGAAAGTTGTTTCAAGTTTCAACGTAGTGGGTTCGGATTTGATCTAATTACGGTGCCCTACCTATCTTGAAAAATTACGTGAAGTGACGGAGTTTGTTTTGTTGGAACTTCATTATTCTGGTTGTTATGATTCCCAGTCGCTGGTCGCTTCAGATGGAATTTTCCTATTTCAAATTTTATTGAATTTAAATTGTGAGATTGACAACTCACGGTGCGACACGTTCAACAGTATTCAGTGTATTTATAATAACCTTAATAAAAGTGATTTTGTAGTCAGCCTTCAAGAATTTATGTTTAAAAATAATCCTATCATACTTCCTATTAATTTTATAATTTTTTTTTATACTACTTAGGTGGCAGACTAGCACACGGCCCACCTGATGGGAAGCGGTCACCGTGGCCTATGTACGTGTGCAACACTAAGGGTGTCACAGACGCGCTGCCTACCCTGAAGGGAAGGGGAGAGGGCTGGGAAGGGATGGGGAGGCTAGGAAGGGATGGGAGGAGGAGAAGGAAATGTGCATATTTTTGTGAAGATGTTATGATATTTGAATGTTTGTTACTCAATGACGCTTAAACGGCTAAAAATTTGGTACAGGGATAGATTACCTATAGTCTCGAATTTTGAATTGGTCTATCACAACAATTTCAATAAACTCAAAATAAACATAATTTTGTATCTAAATAATTCGAAAATATTTGAATTCTTTTCAAATGGGAAAGAAAAATATTCCAATATTAATCAACATTCCATTCCCAGTGGGATCCGAAGAAGCAATACCTACCTACCGCTTTTGTCCGCGAAAATGGAATTCGAAAAAAAAAGCTTGGTATGAATAACTTTAATTAAAAAGTGTCCGCTTTCTTTAAGTAAAAGCAATAATTGTCGGTAAATTGAATAGCTATAATTTAATTATTTAAAGTATAGTAAATGAATTTGTAATTTCAGAAAAAAAAATTATAATTATGTTACTGACAGCCTTTGTGGCATAGAGGAAGTGCATTCACTACTACGATAGCGAACGCCGGTTCGGTTCACGTTCAGTACAAATATTTATATGCATGAATAAGTATATTTTTTATTGGTCCGAGTAGGTATTTCTATGTGTAATATGTATGTATTTACAAAAGCAAAGTGTCATTATTGTATATCTACCTTTATTTCTGAGACGAATAAAAAAATTGTTATTGTTGTTCTCATGATGCATATTTTACAAATAAATATTTCAAAATTTTACTTCAAAATTCATTCATTAGGTCGATTTCCTGGACTTTGTTTCGTTACCATCTCTGACTTTCAAAGCGTAAAATAGTCAAATTGTCGAGAGATACGTCAAAATAATTTCAACAATATCTGGAAAATTTGAAATATAAATTTTTGAAGTGACGTTTATTTTTCGAAGATGTTGGTCTTTTTAATTATTTATTGCTCAATAAATAATTAAAAGATTAAAACAGTATTTTTCTTTCCTTCAAATATTTTTTGTTTTAATCTTTTAATTATTTATTTATTTATTATTTATTTAAAAATGTTGGTAGCTGTAAGCAAGCCGCGGTAGCCTAGTGGTTTGGGTAATGGACTGCTGAGACGAGGTCTCGGGTTCGATCCCAGGTTCACCATGGCATACATCAATGACTTTTTGATGCTTTTCGAAATTATGTGTGTATTTATCGCAGGTTTATTAGTGCCTCGGAGAGCACGTGAAGCCGTCGGTCCCAGTTGTCATACAAACATCTTTGGCAGTCGTTACGGGTAGTTGGAGCCCACAAAAGTCCAACCAGTCTAACTTGGAACTTCGATTTCGCCATTGGTTGTGGAGATCAGATGGCAGTCGCTCCACGGAAAATATCGAAGTTCAGCCGCATCACAGTTAGACTGGACAGCCGACCCCAAAAAAAAAACTTGGGAAAAAGGTTCAGAGAATGATGATGAGCTGTAAACAACGGATAAACCTGTGTATTTAATTGAAAGAAGATCAAAGCGGTATTCAAAAAAGTACTACATAGTTATTATTAAGAATCTTGTCAGAACAGACAGTCCTCAGAATTAATTTATATCTGCCGATGAACTCCGAGCGAGTTAATTAAAATGCTCAAAGACTGAATGATATTAAAAAAACGAATTCGCCCACTGAGGTTTTTCATTTGGATCGTATTAACTTGAGGCGTGTAATGGATTTAGGTTTCAGTTCATTTATTTTTGAAATGAGTTATGTGTAATATTCTAACAAAAATATTTGATATGGGATGCTAGAGCTGCAAAATATGGTTTGGTTATGGTTTGGACAAACGCTAGTGTAAAGGCAGCTTAAAAAGAGAATTACCTACCTCAGCCAGTAGTAATCTCTACAATAAATACATTCACTCACAAATCTCTTTGGAATTAAGCTTAGCTAGCTTCAAATTAGAAACCTTCTGTTTATTGTTAGTTCGAATTGATTTCAGTTTGAATTTGGAATTATTTGCTGTTCATTTGTCCTGGCGATTAAAACTACTATTTGCGATAAGCACTTGAAATAATAATACACACTTTATATGATGCCAAGGCAATATTATTACTTAAATTGTTGCACACTTTAAAAAAGACCTTAATTAATTATTTAAAGGTAATTTCAGTGTAATAAAGAAACGAAACAGCATAAACTAAATAAAGCAGTTGTACACAAATCCATTATAGTCATAGCGATTTCCCAGATGCGTTTAAAGCACTTTAAGACCTGAAGTCCGCTTATAGGCTCTTTTTTAACAGTCGGCTTTTCTGGGAGTAACTGCCGTCTGACCTGCCAAGCATGTATTTTACACACTAGCGCGCGGTAACTATTGCATACAAATTCGGACAATAATCGTAATTTTTGTACTTCTATTTCACTATTATAACTATTTCTTTCTGCATCACACACTTCGTATTATACAATACCGTAGTATTCGTATACATACCCATATACAAATACATAAATACATTCATAGTCGAATTTCAGAGTCCACAATTTAGGCTCAACTTTAAGAAATTATGATAACTAACTTTATTTTCGTACGAAACTCTGCCAGAGTTCAAATCGCACTAATCTGTTTTTATATCATTAAAACTGGCCCAGAGGTCTGGCTGAATCTGACATACCTATTTGTCATTCACTTTTAATTAATTTAATATTAATTTGATTCTGAATTCTGAATTCTATTTTATATACTTACCCTGTTAATCTGACTCAAGGTTGGTAGAATAGATTTAAATTGAACCTCGAGGCATATTTACTACGCAACGCTTAGGGTGGTTTTACCTTTAAAATATGTATAAAAAGAAATTTTATATTTAATTTGTTTGATGTTCAAAAAGTAATAAGGTTTTTTCTCTTGTTTCTATTCAAATTGCGGTACAAAACAAAAGAAACTACGAAACAAAAGAAACTATCTTATACATTTACCATTTTGACTAACTTCGAGGTTGTACTTTCGTCGAACACGTCATAAAATTGTAGGTTCCAAAAAGAGGAAATGAGTGAAAGAAGACAGGTTCTTTTTGCAATGCTTGTCTATTTGTCTTCTATTCTTCTACTGAACGTACCCCGATATTGTTGTTTCAGTCAGGAATATCTCTTGATCAGGCTTAAAATCCTTCGTGAGTTTGATTGTAATTGGTCAAATAGAACCGGCAATATAACTAAAACATTATAGCCAACCCCCCCGCACGAGGGATCATGGGCTAGCAATTTAAATATGTTTAGTTTATTCTAGGATCCATATCGCAAGTTACGCTGTGCTTACTTTGGGTCTAGATAACGCTGTGTACTATCGTAAAATAGTTATTTATTATTTATAATACTCGTAATCCTAGATTCTATCCTACCCTAGATTATTTCTGTTCTGTAGGTACAATACATGTCTTACAGCAAAATGTGCAATCTAAAGGCCTCATAAGTTATAGCCAATATTGCGGGCGGTGCGTGTAAAGATGAAATCGTGACTTGTACCATGTATACAATAAGCTTAGGTACATTATATAGTTAGTAGACAATATTTTTTTCGTATAACCGTATTAAACTTAGCTTGTGTGTGCACGCAACGCACTATCGACTTACCCAGTAAAACATAACATTAAATTTTAAACACAAAACACACGCGAACAGTCTCGCAAAGCAGGTAGTATTTTGGAAAAGCAATGTCCTCACAGTATTTATAAATAAAGTCTTAAGCCGGCTGTACACATTGGTCCAACGTACGCGAATAGTGTCTACAGAAAAGGGTCCCGTTTCCGCAACCTATTCAAGGGATGAAAAGTAATTGATGTGTTAATCTGGACTATAATATATTCCTGTACCAGCCAAATCTATTCACAGCTGAATAGATTTGGCTGGTACAGGAATAGATTATAGTCCAGATTAACACATCAATTACTGAGGCGTGATTGAGTAATAAACTTCCGTACATAAAGAAATTTTCATAAACTTCAACATTGGCGGTGTGTGAAAGAAACCTTCTTGGGTCACCCTTACATCCCCGCACCGAAGACCCAAGACAGCGTACGTTTTATCCGGTCCGAGTCCAACATAACCACTCCCGATGGCGAAAGGAGGTGTATCCGTGGGGATTTCTACACAAAAAAAAATTTGGTCGTACTTTTTGAGGAAATTTAATGTCTACATTTGCCTCAAAACATATACATTGTTAATCATACATAGCTATACTTAGATACTTAGTCAACGTTACAACAAAAGCCCATAGTTTAAGTAACATATAAAGTTCAATCTATAACAAGCAACTAAGCCCATACGTAACGAGGTATTTGTTCCAATAACACTATTTGCAAACTTTGACGAACACATCCGACCGATACAATAAACCTATGTACGAAGCACATAATATAGGTAGGTGTTGTGTTTACGTGGCAACATGTTACTAATTTATATCGTATAATGTGGTGTATTGTTCTTGCAATGAGATTGGATGTATACAACCAAGAGCCTACCGGTAAAATCTTTTGAATTATTTTATAAACGAACGTGTGGTTGCCATGTTGGAACTCATTATGCTCATTTGTTATTTTTGGAGCAAAACGAAATAAGCATCAAAAATATATTTTGGTGTCTTTTGTAAAGCAAAAATTAACGAGTTTTTGGAGTTTTTAAGAACGTTAATTAGTTCGATTGCGATGTATAAAATTTGTTATAAAATTCTACAATAATTTCATGCATGCAAATAATTGCACTGTGCGGGGATCGAATCTCTGACTAAGCAGTCAATGCTATGCCACACGAAGCACCAAAACAACCCAGAGGTGTCATGGAAAAAAAATGGTTACCATTAATATTGAACATTCATTAATGAATGTTCAATATTAATGTTAACCATTTTAATCAGTAACTAGAATTTGAGTTCTGTTAAAAATAGTTTTATTGTCATGCATCTTATGCATCTACGATTATTATAAACTGAAGCAAGAACATAATGCAGTATTATTTAAATCCATAGCAGTCACACCCTGCGTCACAGTCAAACACTTCTTACTGCTATACAATGACATAGATTAGTCCCCAAGAGCTTTTATATGACAGAGGTCTTGTCACTGTTTTGGCATAATGTTGAAAAGTGGACCAAAAAATTTCGCACTGCCCTTTGTTGATAAAGAAAGGGATGCTTATTATCGGTGGCCGGTTCTTTTGGAGATTTTCGCATTTAGATATTCCCATGAGGTACTCCCGGGTGCTAACCTTCCTATTGCAATTAAATAGGTGCTGCAACTATTTTGCGTTTTAAATCTTACTAGATGTATACCCTCCGGCTTCGTTCTTCAATGATTTATGAAATTTTTCCTAATTTGTTGAAGGTTGAAGTTTATGATAATTAAATTTCAAATACGTTTCAAATAGTGAAATATAGGCTATATCAAGTTGTTTGTTTACACATTAAGTTGTCATAGAATTATAAATTAGTCATAATCCTACTATTGAAATTTTTATTACACTTTGTCACGGAACAATTAAATAGTACTATCTAAATCGCTGTTACTATTAATAAACCTATAGTTTTAACAGAAAAAGTTTTAATGTATCCAAAACAATACACAGTCATGTCCTCCACACTTGCCTAATGTTCCATGACATAATATAGTGTGGCCGCCTGCGGTATGATTGTTGTTTTAGTAACAGATGTTATCAACGTTGATTACTGGCAATACGGTGTGTGTTCTAACACGAATAGTTTCAAAAAATACAAGGTGCGTGAAAAAGCATTTGATGAGGCTGTTAAGCTTAGGGCCACCACTGTAACACTATCGATGTATTTAGTGTGGCCCCGGTCCTGAGAATTTACCTTTAGCTTACCGTCAGGCGAGGTGAAGTCATGTTGACGTGAAGTAGGAGTGGATAAACGCAATATACAACTCGTCCTTTAGGTACGTTTGTTATATTATATAAAACGAGGACTATAATTTCAAAAACATTGCGATTACAAACAATTAAGCCGTTACATAGACGGCATGTACTAACCCTAATTACAGCAATAAACAAAACAAATAAACCCGCAACTTATTCTTTGTTCATACGCATTATTCCACACTCATATAAACGCACAGTATAAAAATTATTGGGGTCATTTTATTAAAAAAATCGTTTCTTTGTGTAGGAAGTTTGCTATCACGTGTATAAATTTAGGTTGCTAAATCCTAGTTTGCTAACTATATTCAATTAAGTACAAATTTCGAAGCAAATTAGGAATATCAAATGTGGGCCATCCACTAGTTATATAAAAAAAACAATCGATCTAAATTTTCACATCTATACTTATAATAAATCTGTAGAAGTGAAAATTCTGTACATTGAAAATAAAAAAATAAAAAATAGCAGGGGGTGTTACTAGACTGACACCGAACCCAAATTTGTGATTAAAAAAATTTTTGTCTGTCTGTCTGTCTGTCTGTCTGTCTGTCTGTCTGTTTGTTCAGGCATCACGCAAAAACTACCGGTTCGATTACGATGAAACTTGGTATAATTATTCTTCAATATCCTGGGCAGCACACTGGATACTTTTTATCCCGGAAAAGTACATACAATAAAAGACAAATTTAATTTTGCGATTCAATTCCTAGACCCGATTACTGTACCAACCGCAAATAATAAGTTTGTCGTAGGTTACGTCACCCACAGTTCAAAATTCAAAATTCAAAATTTATTTTAAAGGTCACTGGTAAATAGAAGATGTTGTCAATTACATAAAAGTATAGTAGCATGTCTGATAAGGCGTACAATAGTATTATCATAAATATGAACCACATCACACTAGGTACAAATTGATGTGTGCGTGGCAGTGGGAGTGTGCGTGGGGGTGGGCGTGGGATTGGGGGTGGGAGTGTGAGTGGGAGCGAGAGCGGGAGCGGGAGCGGGGGTGGGAGTGGGAGTAGGAGCTGGAGCAGAAGTAGGAGCAGAAGTGGGAGTGGATGCAATAAGCGACTTCCACGCGAGCGGAGCCGCGGGCAACAGCTAGTTTATAATAAAAACATAAAAATCGGTCACGTCAACATGACTTCACCTCGCCTGATGGTAAGCTAAAGGCAAAGTTTTTGGAAAGGGAGTCACCATTGCAAACACCGATAGTGCCACAATGGTGGCACTCAGCTTTCTTAGAAAACTTAAGATGAAACAGGGTAAATATTTCTATTTTCACAGTATTTAACTTGTCATAATACACGTGAAATGTTTATCTACATTAACTAATAATCTTCAGCATATTTAAATATACGTTAGCTAGAAGTTTGAGTTAGCTTCGTGTATATTGAAATACATATTGCTTAAAGAGTTTTAAGATACTTGCTTTGATGCCTGGCACCTCATTATATCATAGTCTGGGACTTCTTACATATTATGTCTTAGGGCATTAGAAGGTTTTTACAGGGTCACCGGTCGGTAGCGAAGTGTGTGACGCTCCTAGTATTGCACACGTTCATAGGCCACAGTAACTACTTCTCATCAGGTGGGCCGTATGCTTATCTGCTACTTAAGTGGTATAAAAAAATCTGTTGATTACATTAAATTGGTTTTTTCTCTGTTTATATGTTAAATTCGAGCCTGTTCTTAACCATACCATAGTAAGTATTAAGTGAGCTTTCTTACCGATTTAATATAGAAAGTAAAAATGTATGACTATAACACATCACCTACAAAACTTGTTCCAATACCTTTTTGCTTAGAGATTAATGGGAGTCATTCATTCTGTGCCGGACACTATTAATAAAAGGTGATATAGTTGGTCCGCTTGGTCTTTTGTTCTATATAGCTTTGTTCCAGTTACACTAAATGAAAAATTTTCGGTATAAATATAAAACTGCAATTTCAAAGCTAATATTAATATAGTTCTGTTAGGTACAGTAATTAGACTTTTATCTAGGAAAGTTTATTTGACGTTGATATTTTATGCATTTTTCTATACATAACTTGAATTGATGCCTAGTGTTATTTACTTATATTTTTTTATTGATAAAATAGGCGCGCGCTTGACCACAATCTCACTTGTTGGTAAGTTATAATGTGGTCAACGGTGGAGCAACTACAAGTAACCTGTTCACTCTAGACTTAAAGACTGCCAGGTTGTAGCTTTCCGGAAATACAGACTCAGGCAGGGCATTCCACTCTGTAGCAGTACGCACGATGAACGTACTGCCAAAACGTTTTGTGCATATGAGTGGGATATCCACCATGTACCGGTTTCGCGTCGCCGTACGTCTAGTCGTTCCGTGATGAAAGTGGCTTGGAGGAATGACCAAATATGCAGTTATTTTGTTAAACTAGTCAGCTAATTGGACTATTCCCCAAAGCGAAAATTCACATTGGTTCTGTCCGCCCGAATTCGAACTCGATACCTCTGAGTAGAGGCCGTGTCCTTATCCATTCAGCTGCCATCATGGTATAAAAAATTATAGATGTATAGGTCAAATGCTATTGGTCGATTTGAACCCATTGAACTGATCGACGTCCTACAAGAGATTAATAGGAACAATTTGCTGAGTTCCGGATAGCATTAATACTGTGGCCGGTGATCAACTTTTATAGAGGGCGTTATAAGTCAAGTAATTCTCTCTAACATTACTGTCTATTGTTAATACACGGTCGTGAAGGTGACCGATCTCATGAATGGACTCCACTTATGGTGACTTTATTGGAGTACTTAATCTTTTCTATCTTGAGCATTGATAGATCTTTGGTAAGAAATTTTTTTCATGAATATAAGTTTAATATTCTATAACATACGCTACAATATGCAACGGCTTGCTGGTAGGGTTACCATTTAGCAATTTGATAAGTCTTGACAAAAAACCATCTAATTTAAAAAAATCCGGACAAATTTAAAAGCCGGATAAAGTCCGGACAAGTGCCTAAAAATCCGGACATGTCCAGATTAATCCGGACGGATGGTAACCCTACTTGTTGGTGAATGGGCTTAGGATATCATGGCCATATATCGTGGGAGAACACAATCAGTATTTGCTGGGTGTAATTTCTGGGATTAAAAGTAGTATACGCAGCATTCTGAATAAAGATCTCTATTCTTATTTTCATCCGGATTTATTAAGCTATTTTAGTATGATTAAGAAACAATTATTCATTCATCCATCCTCACACACTTTCTGATTTATAACATTAGTAGTATTTAAGCTGTAGCTGTCTGATAAGAATATTAAGACTAATATAATTTGATTATTTAACAAACTTTAAATCCCTATAACCTTATCTCAATTTCGCAATTAATTTATCAATAAACCATATTCTAATAAACTTACAGCTTATTGTATCACAATATAAACTGTGTCATCAAAATTTGAGATATAACTCAAACTGAACCAAGTCTAGGACATTGATTAATACTGAATAGGTTGACCGCTATTATTTTAGGCTTTAGTAAGTTTAGTAAATTATTATGAGTGACAATCTTAGCTTTAAAATATACAAGGGAACTTTATGTACTTAGCTATAAATTATGTTTTAATAAGAAGGTACTTAGTGGGTTTTGGTCGGTTCAAGTCCGATACAATACCAACGCTAGCTAGTGGCGGGTGTAAGTGGGAATTTACACAAGAAAAAAGGTACTAGGTATACATACTCGGAAGTATTAGACTTGTATTCAATCTTAATAATGTTATTTTGTGTCACTATTTATATATCTAACATTTGCTTTATCCTTCTTAATAGTTCCATACACAACTCAAATGTTCTGTGTAGGTATTTACAATCTATTTTAAAACGTTTTTAGAGGGCAATATGCATAATATAAGCATAATATGTGAAGTGTACCCACCACGCTGTTTTCACAATAAAGTGATTGAATCGGAATCGAACTAGCTTTAGTACGTGGTGCCTCCAATATCAATCGTGAAGAAGCGGTAAAATTTGTATAACAATGTTTCCACAAATTTATAACTCTTTACCCAATTTGTGATTTATCACCAGTATTATAAGACTTTTCATAAACATTTCAAAAATAGAACGTTATAATAAACAGTAGCCCACATCGATCGGTGTGTAACATTGAAGCATTTCACTTTGCACCTGCGCCAGTCTTTCAACGGTTCGCCAAAAATATAACACGGCAAATAATAACTCAATTGTGCAAAATATTGATGTACCTACTAGCTGTTGCTCGCGGCTCCACCTGTGAGTGGGTGTGAGTTCAGTTCCTTTCCCAATATCTATTTTATAGTGTTACACGTTCTTAGATTTTGGAGAGACAGTGGTGTCAATTCTAACATGCAATTTCACAAAACGTTACTAACATCTCTAAATTTAAATTTCGATTTTACCCCGTTTTGCTTATTTTTTTGAACTGTCTTCGATTATGCCTTTCTGCAAAACTTTAACACTGTGCTCTCTATCCAACTTGTTGAGTGTACATAAAATAGTCCACACAAATTCTAGAACATCTTCACTACGTACGGCATATATTATCTGTACCACATTCCTATCTAAACATTAACTATTCAAACCTTATCTCACGTCCTCGAGGTTATGTGTTCCAAACTTAGATCTAAGTAATGTATTCATAAATCAAAACTTGCGTCACTAGCTCGATTTCAGTTAACGTTTCCTCGTTTAGAGAAGTTCATTGACCCAGCGTACAAAACGAAACTTATTGTTAGAAGGGGTCAACAAAAGTGCTAGTAATGTGTTATAAATGTATGGTGAAGTAGAATACAGGGGACACCCCACCTTTTTATGTGGGTGTAGCCGTCGTTTAAAGCGGCTAAGTAATAGGGCTATTTTACATACGACAATAACAGCCCTAAAAAGTGCCTGGTGATGTCAATAAACTTAGTTTCCGTTACATATGTATGAAAACCCTGGCATTCAATTTAGTAATACCGCGTTTTCAAAACGCGTGATTTCAATTCGATCAGGAGGGAAAAATGAAAAAAAAAAACTTTGTTTTTGATATGATCTGTCAAAATAAAATCTAGCTACGCTCTCGAGAGGTTACCAAACCACTAAAATCACTTATGGTTTGATTAATTTTCAATTAGATTTTGAAAATTATAAAACGTATAAGTACATTTTATTTTTTTATTTTTTTTTTATTTTTTTTTATACTACTTAGGTGGCAGACAAGCACACGGCCCACCTGATGGGAAGCGGTTACCGTGGCCTATGAACGTGTGCAACACTAAGGGTATCACACACGCGCTGCCTACCCTGAAGGGAAGGGGGGAGGGCTGGGAAGGGGTGGGGAGGCTAGGAAGGGATGGGAGGAGGAGGGGTAAAGTGAGCTCTGGCTACCCTACTTACCGGCGGGAACACAACTCGATGGTTATTATGGCCACGGTGTTCTGTAGGGCGGAGGTACTAACCCAGTCGGACAGCTCATTTCGGACGGTAGATACCGTCGTGTCCTACCTCCTTAATTTAGTAAGTTTAATTTAGTAAGTTTTGGAATCACACGTTTTACATTACTGAATCAGTTGGAGAAATGTAGAATTTACTTCTTCGAGCATTCTTCGACAATTTACAAGCGTGGGTGAGATTTATTTCAGTGTAGCAAACACTTTTATAAGCATATCATTTATAGACGTAAACAACTTTGGGCTTCAAAACAATTTTGGTGTATGTCATGCTGAAAATAATTGACCCATGTTATCTATCTGTCTTAGTACGTATACGGTCCGAAAGGTCTTTTGTTTTGTTTCCTGTGGGAAATTCTAGAATTATCTTTTCGATGTGTAATATTTTTATTCTCGTTTAAACAATAGTATACCTACATCCTATTCTTAGACCTCATAAATAAACATACAAAATTTCTTAAGAATCAATCAAACTATTTCAGAGGGATTCTGTTACAAGCACTGTGTTACGAGAATGTTATATAACTGTTATTTTGTATTTTCTAGATTTTATCAATAAAACCCTTGTCTTTGTTGTTCTATTATTAAATTTTGTGGGAATCTGTACGGTTTTTTTGTTTAAAACCAATATTAACGTAAATTTAACTTAATTAATATTTTGTATCATTGTATTTATTTATTAAACTTCATGCAGAAGGTACATTGGCGGACCTAATGCCGTAGGCATTCTGTACCAGTCAACCATATGGTATTGCAGAGCTAGAACGAGGCAGGCATAAAAATGAAGGCTACAATACATATAACAAAAATACAAAAATACATATGATGCATTTGTGTTCAATAAAACTACCGGCCGTGTAATATCTTTGATGTAGCCAGTAGCACCATTCATCAACCCTTTGAAACTTCAACGTTAGCCTGTAATATAACTCTGAATACCACAAATATTTCTGCCTCTTGTGGCTTACCATACGATGGTTTACTATCAATCTTCTGTTGTGGTATCTAACAACTATTACAGGGTTATATTTTATCTGTACAGGTAGAAAACAAATTAAGAAGATTCCTGTGGTTGTTGACCTATTGATTTGAATTTGGAATTATTCCAGGGATAAAAAGTAGCCTATGTGCTGTTCCATAATCTATCCCAGTATTAATTTTCAGTATTAAAATTCAACTGTAACACCCCGTTCCCACTTGTCGTGTATCGTGTCCATTTTTTAATCGGATGTTATAGTGGCAAAAGATTATGTATGATTTCTTGTCGGACACTACACAAAATCCATTCGTGTTCCGACAAGTGTGAACTTCATCATAATGTTCTGCCACTGCAACATCCGATAAAAAAACGGACACGACACACGACAAAGTGTGAACGGGGGGTAACTGCCGAGTAATCAACTCAAACACATCTTCATAATTCACATTTATTCACATGTTTTCCACTCTCTCGTTCCGCAATTCATGGCCTCATACATACACATATAATGTAGGTATATGTATGTACACATAAAAGACAAAAATAAATGTTATCCCAAAAATACTTTTGATGGTGAGTTACCTTATTACCTTATCTAGGAAAAAACACGAAAATTCTTTTAACGAACCGTTACAAACCATTTTTCATCAATTTCCAAACAGAGGGTACATGTCCCTATTCTTTAGCAGCCTATAAAAGGTCGCATTTGATGTGTCACTAAGAGTAGCACGTCTCAATTTTTCTCACTGGTTCGATACGATTTACAGGGGCCCTGAATCCCGATTAAATTGGTCTATAGAATTTTACCCCTGTTGAAATGATGCTGACTGTGATTTGACACTATTTAATAGGATTTTTGATACCACTTATGTGGCAGGCTTCTAAGGGTAGTCTAGTTAAATGAATATTATAGGATAAATGAGTAATTAAGTTATTAATATTAAAAAAATGATTAAAAACAAGTTTTCTAATAAGTATGAGTTTTTCTTTCTTTCTTTCCTACAAATGACATAGTATGACAGGTTAATGAGAATACTAGTAATAAATGGTCTAAATTACTAGTATAAAAAAACCTAACTAAAGTTAAAATAGCCAGTTTAGTTCAGTATTTAAGACCATTGTGGACTAAAGTAAAGACTTAAGTAACAATAGGAATCTTAACCAATGAGTGAGAAGATCGCTAAGGAATAGAATTCAAACTCGCACAAAGCTACAAAGAGCTTCTGATTGTTTAGCATGTGCCGGGTGGGACCTGGCGCTGGTTTTCAACAATATGCGTTGAATACTACAACTGACAACACTAGTAGAGTCCACCCACCTTTACCACTAGTCAGCCACTTCGTGGCAAATGTCACTCGATGCAGTTAGTTGTAGTTTAAAACAATAAAAAATACAGCATATCTTTTCTAGTGAAGTGATAAAACCGTAGTGATAGCAAGAAAAATGTTCAGGAATAACATTTCAATCAAATTTGGGTAACATATTGCAATTCAAAATTCACTAACACATAGTTAGCTGCCGTCATTTTTGTGACACAGCCTTTGCCCGTAGACAAATGTCAAACGTCTAAATCGCTAACGATCGCTAAGCAAACGAATAGATTAGGTCGACCAATCACATCCAAGCTCGTCGCCGGCGTACGATGCGCACGCCGCGGCGGAGTCACGAGCTGGAGTGTGATTGGTCGACCTAATCTATTCTATTCGATACGATTCGATAGCGATTTACACTTTTTCCACTTGGCTACGGGCACTGGTTTTTTAACGCATTCCGTCCGTAACTGTAGTTCGGTAGTAGTTAGTTACATTTCACAAAATGTAGGGCGTATTTGAACGTTCCAAATATGCATTCGACATAACTCACAATAATGATCGTGAGTTACGTTGAGTGACGGATAGACGGGCATCACTAGTTTAATATTTCGGTAGAATTTACTTTCTATATCGCTTTGGAGTATTTTAAACAGGAAAATAAATGGACGTGGATAGGCGTGGATATTAAATTGAAATTGTTTGTTTACATTATAAAATCGTTTCGAGAAACAATTAAGCAATTTAACCGGTCCATTGGATATTTTAGAATGTTTCGTAGTATTCTCGTAGTACATTAAAAATAATTTTGTAGACCTATCGTAGCATACTCGTAGCATAAAGTTCGTAGCAGTATTATGCTAAAAATAAATTTCAAATTTCAATTTTAGTTTAACACCATCATAAAATTAGAAAGCTTATTACTTTGAAAGAGTTATAGAACCTGAGTTTTCGACCTCAAGGATCTTTAAGAAACTTTTTAATAACTCAAATGTATAGGAAAGACCCTGTGCATTACAAAGACAAGCTGGTTTGAAACAACTTCTAAAGCCTTTGCTTGCCAGATGCGACTTGGCCGACCTTTAACATTATTAACTAATGAAGAGAGACACCGCGATGAAATTAATACAGGGGAAACAAAAGTATCAGGTTGAAAATTCGTTTAAATATAATTAGGAGGATTTTTTTTTTTATTTATGACAATAATAACTGATTTTTAAGACAGTCTCAACAGTCGGCTTGTTAGGAATTAAGTTTAGAAACCTCTTATAAAATTAAATTAAATTACATAATTACCGGATTTGCATTCAAAATTAATCAGGCGTGGTTAATGAACTCGTAATATTTAGCAAGCTGTTAATTTGTTTTATTTTTACATTAATTGTATGTAAGCAACTTTTTAACTTTAATGAATAATGATTGAAAGACGAATTTATTTTATTATAATGGTAATTGTACGTAACTTATAAGCACAAGGTAACTTTAATAAATTATGATTGAAAGATCCAATTATCTAATTAAGTTAAGAACAAATTAATTAGATACTGAAGCAAAAAGAATTGCTAATGACAAGATAATGTAATCTAAAAATGTCAAAAAAGATAAACAATGTATTAAGTAGTTAGATAATATAATTTCGCAAAGTTAAAAGAAAAAATGGTAATTACATTATGGCAATGAGCAAAAGTTTGTAAATTTGATTATTTTCACATCGATTTTGTGACATAGATAGAATGATTTTATTATACTTACTAGCTGTCTCGGCGAACTTCGTACCGCCATATTTTCCACCCGCGTGCAATTTCGTTCCCATTCCTGTTCCCGTTCCCATTCCCATTACTATTCCCATTCCTATTCCTATTCTCATTCCTATTCCCATTCCTACTACTACCTACTACTACTAAATACTAATCCCGTAACGTAAACATAAACTTCTCTCACATAATAGAAAAAGTTTGTATGAGAAAAAGAAAAGTTACTTTCTGAAATTTTCTGTACAACTGTTTTATTATTTTTTTTCGTAAGAACCTTCTCCCGATAATAACAAACACAACAAAAAAAGAATTAGTGAAATCGGTAGAGCCGTTGGTGAGTTATGCGCTTACCAACACATTTTGCGATTCATTTTTATATTATAGATTTAAATAAACTTAAACATTAATGTCATATATCGGTCAAGAGAACCCGCAACCGACATTTATGAATGAAGACAATAATTATGAATGTTGAAGAAGCGAAAGGCGTATGTCCAGAAAGTGGAAAGTTGTTATCTCTGCCTAACCCAATGGGAAAAACGTGTGATTTTTATGTATGTATAGACTACGGAAACAAATATTATGGGTACTCAGTTACGATAGATCCCTTCTAGGTCACGCTAGATAATGATAAATCCCTGATCTAAATACTAGAACAACCGGTTAAGGAATCGAACCCAAACTATTACTGAATGCTAACATATCATTTATCAGGTGGTTGTTTTTAAATTCATTATTCAGAATATAGTCTGTCCGTTCGTCATTGATCGGCTCTGCTCGGTTCATCTCGCCTACGTAAATAGGTAACCGCATTGTACCCTCACACGTCTTTTTATAACCTAGGGACACGACCTCGACAGCGGCGGGCATATAGGGACCGGACAGGTGACTAAAAATAGCTGTCGATGGTTTAAGTCTGATGGTGTGTATGTAGAAAATATTTAGCAGTTGTGAATGGGCGAAGCTATTATCAAAAAGGTTGGAAATGGGACTGGCAGGTAAGATTTATTATGTATTTAACACAACATTTCATTCTTTTTTTAAATATTTTTTTTATATAAGGAAAAATAGAATTTAATTTTGGATATGAGTACATGGAGCCCTGCCAGGATCTTGAGTGCCAAGTCAAAGTCTGTAGGTGATATCAATTGGTACACTTCTCTGATTCACAGACGAGGTACTGACGCGAGACGCTCCCAAAATAGCCATATAGGACAGTTTATTATAAGAACAAGCCTTCTTGTGGAGCCCAGCAATGGCTTCCTAGGGTCCTTTAACCTAAAGTTAAGGACGCCAGGGAGCCATTACTAGGGATCTACGTTGAAAGTCGATGCAATTAGTAACTTAAATGATGAGTAAACATGATTTAAATGATCAAAATAACGTGAAATGTGGGTATAACTCTGCCTACCCCTTGGAGGGGCATAAGCGTGAGTATTATGTGTTCGCCTATTATGTACTTGTCCACAAACTTCAATAATGTTCCACATTTTACTATTAAATGTATTCAACACAAAATGTATCACAAATGGAATTTCATTGTAGTAGGTTACACATGTCATTGGTAACCATCACTCATATGTTACGAAAATCCAATTTATGTTGCTACACGACGTATTTGATTGTTATGGTGTTAGGCACGAATACATGATTTAATACATCATTGCTGACAGTTTCTTTATTTATTTATCACTAGCTGGAGCCCGCGGTAGCCTAGTGGTCTGGGTAATGGACTGCTGAGACAAGGTCTCGGGATCGATCCCAGGTAAACCATGGCACACACCAATGACTTTTCGATTCTTTTCGAAGTTATGTGTGTATTTATCGCAGGTTTATAAGTGCCCGGTTAATGGCAATAGGCTCGCTACCTATTACATTGGGACCTAAACATAAACTGGCGAAATGTGGGTGCTAGCTCCTCTGCCTACCCCTTCGGGGATATAGGCGTGAGTTTATGTATGTATGTATGTACGGAGTCCGCGGCTCTGTTCGTGAAACTTTTTTTTATACCAGTTAGGTGGCAGACAAGCTCACGGCCCACTTGATTGAAGCGGTTACCGTAGCCTATGGACGTGTGCAATAACAGGGGCGTTATACTCACGCTGCCGACCCTGAAAAAGAGGGGTATGGGTTGAGCGTTTTTATGCTTACAACGCATGAGACTTTGGTCTACCCTCTGACAGCACTGCCTCTTCGTGAAAAATTGCTACTGTGGTTGGTTATGACAACTATACATGTAAACTAACAACTACTAAATATCACGGTATGACATAAAAAAATTTCTAAAGGAGGTAGGACACTACGGTATCTTCCGTCCGAAATGAGCTGTCCGACTAGGTTAGTACCTCCGCCTTACAGGAGACCACGCCCGTAATGACCATCGTGTTGTGTTTTCGCCGGTAAGTAGGGTAGCCAGAGCTCACTGTACCGATCTTCCCTACACCCCTTCCTAGCCTTCCCACCCCTTCCTAGCGATCTACCCTTTCCTTCAGAGTAGGCAGCGCGTGTGTGACACCCTTAGTGTTGCAAATGTCCATAGGCCGCGGTGACCACTTCTCATCAGGTGTGACGTGTGCTTGTCTGCTACCTGCGTAGTATTAAAAAATCAATGTGAGCTACTAGATTTTACCTTACCAAAACCTGTATAAGCAAACCTCTCTCACCTCTACAAAACTAACGTACTTACGAAACATTTATCCTACATTGCATATAATTTGCATGAATGTTTCAACTTACTGACACGTTGAAATTGCTTGCCATAGAAGCTTTCGCTTCTATCTTCGCGTAGTGCAGTATTAAGACGTAAAATGGTAATACCCGAAGTTTGGCTTCCCGTATTAAAGTTTAACACTCTCAAAGTTGAAGGAGGCGACATTTAGCTGTATTGTTCGTAGATGTGGTCTTAAATCGACTTTGTAATAACATTCAAAGGCTTTGGTATAAGCACGTCTGGAATTAAATATTTTAATGCTTCGTTTAGTTTAAGTGTAGTACAAGGTGAATTTGCCACTCATACATATTAAACGTTTTGGCCTACTAACGTAACGTAATACGTTTGTTGCCGATCGATGGTACAGGCTACTTAGCAGTGTATATCAGGACATCACCATTAGGAAGATGAGAAGCATCGAAAATGATATCCCTAAGGGATCCACCGGGTCGATGGGACATTCATCTAATTTTGACTAGGATATCGAGAATGTTCGTGTAAACAACCCCGTCTGTGCTAACTATGTTTTGGTAATAGCTTGCTTTGTTTACCTATTATAACTTGTCCAAGTAAATTTAATAAGATTCAGGTATACGAATAGATACATTTAACGTGATGTCTTTAGCTCTAAAGTCAAGCAGCTAAGATAACAAAAATTACTGAAAGGAAGAATACTACGTTAATACCTATATTATGGAAGATAGCAGTAAGATAATACAATATAGTACAGTAAGAATATTAGGCACAAATAATGTGAGATACAGTGCGCCTAAGCTTTTTTATTACGTTACTACGAGCTCTACTAACTAGTCTCAACCTCTCCTTTCCTATACAGAACAACACGTGCAAGGCTGAGATATCACCATCATATATGGTGCAAACAATTCCATCAAGAACCAAGCGTTTCGGTGCCTCTTTTCTTTGCCGCACTATCAAAACCTGGAATTCTTTACCAGCTCACGTGTTTCCTTCTTCATACAGTCCCGGGTCCTTTAAGCAGGGCGTGAAAAAGCATTTGATGAGGCCGTCAAGCTGAGAGCCACCATTGTGGCACTATCGGTGTTTGCAATGGTGACTCCCATTCCAGAGATTTTGCCTTTAGCTTACCATCTGGCGAGGTGAAGTTATGTTGACGTGTCCGACATAAAAAAACTACTAAACAACTGACGCAGTTTATAGCAATCATAAAATTAAAGATATTAAAAGGATAAACATTTGTTCAATCATTTCAGATAAGTTAAATTTTTGTATCATACCTACCTACAATAGTTTATGACTTGACAGTTAAACACCACAAATAATATTTTTACTCCATGCAATGCATTGCAATATAACATTTCCTGAAAGCAATCACGTAGCTGTTCCGAGATGGATGGGTAATAAAGATGTCAGGTTTTACGGTGTACACGTTTGTGGACAGTAAGTCTGTTTTATGTGTCATAAGCTAGCGTATACTTTCAAACCTTACAGAATAGTCGGTTGTACTAGTAATTTGTTCGGGTAAGATTTTTGTCGGTAGTGAAGGATTTTTTTTATACCATCAGGTGGGACGTGTGCTTATACACGTCTCACCTGGTGGGAAGCGGTTACCACAGCCTATAGACGTGGCGTCTAGGGGCGCACACTCGCACTGCCGACCCTGCAAAAACCTTTAATGCCATTCTTGAAGAACCCTATATTGTAGCCGCCAGGGGAAACCACTGCAGGGAGATCATTCTACAGCCTAAGCGTGCGCGGAATGAAATTTCTTTCGTACCTTACAGTACGCACTGCAGGATGCAATGTGTGGGGATGAATTCCCTGCCTATTTTTGGGTGGTCCAAGTACAACATAATATATACACTTATTATTCTTTTGGTCAGCCTCAATACCACTTTTCTATAGATATCAAATCATGTGATGGTCCCAGTATGCACCATTATGCAAGAACATAAAACTTTGCTGTCACACAGGTATCACGTCCGGAATTTACGTGTATTTTATATCACGATATAAAACTAAGACTGTTGGTCTGTATAGAAAAATTTATGACAATGTGAGGTGCGAGACAAACTTACATCAATATAGTAGTGTTTTATTATGATTATGGAAATACTGCCGTATTGCATCGTCGTCTTGTCTGTTTGATATTACTCACAAAATTTACAATAAATAGCCCACCTAGGTATAGGCTTCAACGCGTGTAGCCTAAAAGTGGGCTTTTTTTGTGAATTTTTATCCAATTTAGTCTAAAACTGGATATTCCAGGCGACTAAGTGATTAGCAATGGACGTAAAAACTACTGAACGAATTTTGACGTGGTTTTTTATTACAAAAATCTTGGTCACACTTAAAATCTTATGCATATTATCTCTGATAGATCACAATCGGTTAAGTAGAATCAGAGATATAATTTAAAAAAAATCAAAAACCGACGTCCACTCGGGTGGAGCCGTAGGCATAAACTAGTTTGTCAATACCTTATCTCTTTATAGGATATTTGCTGTACAAATAACAATCAACTTACTGCGAGTTTTCTAACGTGCCTTTGATGTGACAGTTGCCGTCACCGACGCGAATGACAGCTTATGAATTGAAATAGCGTCTAAGTAGCGCTCACTTTATGAAATTAATTGTAACATAACTTGTTTCGTAACTTTTATAATAATCTTATGATGATATTGTACACGTCTCAAACTAATAGTGTGTTAATTTATTTTAAATTTATATAAATGAAAAACAATGTTTAAACAGGTTTAAACATAAAATTTCAAAAACAGAATTTCACATAAGCGGAGTTGCAGGCAAAAACTAGTGTCCAATAATTTTAGGTCTCTGCCCAGCTGCAAGCAAACAAAGTTTTGCGTCATGCATCGGACGAACAGTGCAGCAACGTAAAAATAAACAAACAAATACATCGATTTTTATATGTATTACTAATTATGGTTATAGACAGTAATGTCTAAACTAACGCAAATTGTACTAATTGGTTAACATTTATAGCATAATGCCTCTTAACTGGACCTACAGTGACCCGCATAGGGAAACTTTTCACCCTACAGAAGATTGCAGATAAAAACTAAAGATTATGTTTCTCACGGTGAGTAGGGTCAATGTGTACCTACTGTCAGCGAGCAAACGTTTTCTTACGAAAGATAAAAAAAAATATAACTCTCGGTAATGACTAGTATTTAGACAGGTGTATGCGTTATGACATCATATTCGAATGTCAAAATTGCAGTAAAAGTAAAGTTTGTCCACTCTTTCTACTCATGCCATTACCTTGTCTTTTATGGAAGCGACTGTCGTCTTTCATCCCCCCCCCCCCCCCCGTCTCCCCGGGAGACGAGAGGAAAGCCTGCACTAGATTCTCTACAGATCACAAAAATTCTTTCTTTTTGACTTTTAGTAAAATAGCTGTCGGTTCTTTCAAAACCTTAACTCTAAATCGTTTAAACTTACTAAATAAGCAATTCTTACCTCCTTACAAAATACATAAGATATGCAAAATTTCAAAGAGATACTAGATATTATGAAAGTCAATATTACGAATATATCTACAGCAACGAAATAACCAATATTTACATAAATTGAATTTAAAAGTTCAAAATGGAACTCTCTTTCAAAGCTCTGTATCATAAGGGTTGTAACACACTGAACGCAAACACAATTAGATCTAGTTTTTTACGCTTTTTTGTCCTGGAGATGGCCTTGTGTGGGATGCAGGGAAATAGCCTTATGAACCCCGCATACATCAGTTATAATCAAAATGTCAGTTGAAGGGTCGAGAAACTAGGTGCGAACAAAATACGTAAATAATTCAAATACTTAATTAATATAATAATTTACTTAAAGAACGATATAATAATTACAAGAAATAGACACATTGAAAGTTAGTACGAGCAGTCCCTCAGTTTAAATAAGACTTGGTGGCGATAGCCAACATTCACGCGGACGGGGCCGCGCGCGGGTAAGGTAGGTAGTAATTATATAAACAGATTGAGAAATAAATACTTTCAACAACACACAGTAAACAAATAATTCATTTAATTTCATAATGTAACGATCCATGTAGCCGTTACCTCGGAATGTGTATGTTACACAACAATAAACCGAAAACTCACAAAACATTTAATAATCTCTATATTTTTACGCGACTAAAAGCCAAATCATAAACGGCTTCATTGCACAATACCATTCATTAAACACTCGTGTTGGTTTAGTACAGCAAATGTGAATATTATTATAATAAATTACGCGTCAGCACCGCATTCACTACGACCGGGTGTGCTACTATGATACCGCTGGTGTAGCCACCTGCACCAGCGGTATCATAGTAGCTAACAATGTAAACTCACTGACAATGATAAAACTTTGCTTTAGAATAAAATTGATCAGGTTTTTTGCGGATAATACTAACAAAATCACCTTATTATAAGTTTTAATAAAAGTGCTTTAGAGTAATCGATGCTTTCGTTTTTTTTGATCGTGTAGTTAAAAGTTGTAGAAAAATAAGTGTTTTATATGGATTAGTTTACAAAATGATAAGTAAATCAGTATACTATGTGGATTTCTTGTCAACTGGAGTAAATTTACGTACGTTTCGGTGTTTCTGCAATATACATTATTAGAATCAAATATAAGTTTCTTAACATATACAATGTTTGTGTCCGTAGCGCTTTATCTCTTTTATAGATTGTCCGCCAATTAAATAAGTCCTTTTATTTCTCACCTGTTAAGGAGGAAAGTGTATTTATTACATTTTCTAACTCCTTCAATTTATTGAATGAAATTTTAAGCAATTGCATGCTAACTATTTCCAATGATTTTCCTTCAATTTACTTCTGATAATTGTGATGCGGGTACTTAGACAATAATCTTGCCCTTTTTTTTTCCGTGCGGAAATCCTCATGGATACCCACCCCGCGGCCAGCGGGGCAGGTTATGTCGGACTCTTACCGACTAAAACCGCACGCCGTCTAGGGTCTTCTGACACCAGGGTGTAAGGTGGCCCAAAGAGCATTTCCCTCGCACCCCGGCTTGACCCGGGCCATCTCCGGATTCGAGATGGCCCCCTCGGGTTTGGGAACCGCGTGGTTCCCGTCATACCCCCGGAATAGGGGGGGGGGGGGGGGCGCCTTCGCACGCCGCCGCCTTGGCCTGCTTCTGCTAGGGTGACAGGCGGCTCCACCCGTCACCCCCAGGCCAATAATCTTGCCCTGGGACCTACGGAGTGTCATAACTCGGTGTTTAGTTGATCACTACTGTTGATCCGGTATACATTTAGAGGTTACAGTAGTATCGACATTGTCTAATAAGTACAGCGCATCTTTACGTAAGAACAGTATTCCACGCACTAACTAACTTGTACAACACCGTCACTCCGGCGTGAAAAACCGAATTTCCGCCCTCTCACTTAATATCGCCGACTGCGATAAGACGGCCCATTGTACAACTAACTTTTGTGTAATCTAACCCTCGTTTGTAGCCTTTGTTTGGTGTGGAATAAAGAGTATATCACTGTCTATCGACTTACACAGTATACTGCATTCTATAGGCTTTGTGAGATTACCAGAGGTATTCAATTTCTCTTTCCACGTTTTGACACTCTTCTGACATTCATAGAAGTGTCCAAAAAACTTGGACCATCTAATCAACTGTGACACCGGGTTTATCTGGAACAATGCTAAGATGAGATGGCTAAGATTGAGATTTTTTCGAGCTTCCATTTTAGGTTTCGGGATCTGCTTACTCCTTTTTAATTGACTTCAGAAAAGGATGAGGTTCTCAATTTCACTGTCGTTTTTTTTTATTTTTGTTACCTCAGAACTTTTGAATAGGTGAACCGATTTTGATGATTCTTATTGTTATTTAAAAGTTGATGCTTCCCGTGTTGTCTCAATTTGGTTTCAATTTATGTCGGTTTTTTGAAGGATCATGATTTGGCTTATCCGGCTTTTATAGTAGCGACTGTCGTCTCCCAACCTCCAGGAGAAAGATTACACCCGAATCTCGTCTGTCAACCAGCAGGAATACAAGCTTGCAGGTGATGTTGACTTGACCTTGAGGGCTTATTAGGGCTTCATTTATCCTCCCAAAGGAACCAGGCAAATAAGTCTTGTCATAAATTAGCCCGGATACCAAAATATCGCAACAGTTGGTACTGCAGTACCTTACATTTAAAACAAACAACTTGATTCGATAACTGAGGCGCTCGTTAGAGAGTCTGAATATTAAATATTTGAACCGATTCGCTTTTACGGCACCCGTAATATAATAAAGCTTCAGTATTTTTATTGTATTTTATATTACTGTGTACTATTTTAGTATATCCAACACGTTTTCTGAACAATATTAATTATGGATATAAATAAACATAATTAATTATTTAGAAAACTCACTATAAAATTGTAAAGTAAGTAAAATGTTACATGAATTTCTAAACCCAAAAATATTTTTTATAATTCTTGTCTGTTTGTCTGTTTATTCACTATGAATGCAAAATCTTCTGATTAGATTTTAATGCGTTTTGTCTATTGGAAAGGTCTTTGTTAGACATAAAATTTACCTCATGTTTGATGAAAATTGGTTAAGAAGAACCAAGAAATATGTCCATAAAACGATAATCGATGCTGGCATCAGTTATTTAGATATATAACCAACTTTTGCCCGCGGTTTAACCAACGCTACTTTGCGGAACCTATCTTTGGGTAAGACGTTGGTACTGCTATTATTATAAATGCAAAATTTATTTTTATATATTTAGATATTTCTTACTTAATCCAACCAATTTAGCCAGAACGCATAAATATACTGTTGCTTGGAATATCTTAAAGAAAACTCTATATTCCCAGGACTAGGGTATATTAGTATCAGTAGGTACTTCACGTGACTGGAGCTGCAGGCAATCGCTAGTATACAGAATTCAATTGTATACTACAGGCAAATTATTAGCCTGCATACATACACATAAACACACCTAAGCACACACGATACTATTATACACACACACACAAACATAGGGTAATTTATTATGCCAATACATACGTTGTTAATCTCCTCCTACTAAAGAAATATAATTATTATTTCCCTACATTTCTGCGAACACAAGAACTTGTAAAAATTCTTTAAGGCGGAGATCCGGCCATTTTTATTATGAGTACAAGAAGTTAAAATGTGAACTTTTTCTTTTAAGAATATTAGTAACCGAAATTACTAAAACTCCCCCTAGCCACTTCTAAGCTAAATTGCTTGTGCTAGCAGTGGGTTTACGATGGTAGTTTAATAAACTTGGGACCTCTCGATCGTAAGACTGGCTCTTTAACCACTAAACAAGCCACAAACCACAAGCCAACTCTAAAGAAAGTTTAGTATACGTTTTCCATTTGGCGATAACCAATTGTTCACCATTAGTTCCTAAATAAAAAAAAAGAAACAATTAACAATCAAAGTAGAAAAAAATTCTAAGTTTTTGCTCATTTTTTTTGTACTACATAGATGGCAGCAGACAAGCACACGGCCCACCTGATGGGAAGCGGTCACCGTGGCCTATGGACGTGTGCAACACTAAGGGTGTCACACATGCGCTGCCTACCCTGAAGGGAAGGGGGGAGGGCTAGGAAGGGGTGGGGAGGCTAGGAGAGGGGAAGGAGGGGTACAGTGAGCTCTGGCTACCCTACTTACCGGCGGCGGGAACACAACACGATGGTTATTATGGCCGCTGTCTTCTGTAGGGCGGAGGAACTACCCCAGTCGGACTGCTCATTTCGGACGGGAGATACCGTCGTGTCCTCCTCATACTCTCATTTACAATGGTTACAAAAAAAAACGAACAAATATACGACGGCAACAAGTTGTCAAAGTTTCTATTGCATCTACTCTACAGCGCTGACTATTACAAAATTCTTAATGAAAAGCCCCGTTGGGAACAAAACTAGTTTGGCTGTGCCGAAATATTTTACGTCTTTAGTAATTATGAATTCCATTCACGGTAGCCTTTATACAGAAGTTTCAATTACCGTATATTGCTTTTTTTATTCTTTAAGTTTTATAAATTAAGATAGTGCCTACTTTTTAGTAATTATAGACCGTCTGTGTTTTATTGTACAAGAAAATTAATTATACCTAGAAGAATTTTTGATAGACTATATTACTATTATACAATTGTAAATTAGATTGTCTGGAGATATTGGAGAAATTAAAAAATATTTGGAGGTAAAATGAACGATTCTAAATACAAATTGCTTTTTTTGGAATGTTTGTCTGTCAATGAAAGTAAAAACTACCTAAACGGATTTTGATGCAGTTTTTCTGTTAGAAAGTTCTTGGTTGGACCTAAAATCTCCCGTGTGTTTGATTGCCAATAGTCTAGCAGGACTAGAGATGTCACCAAAAACTACCAACGACCGTCTCATACCCGTTCTGAGCCGCAGGCTTAACTACATAGGTTAATTTAATATTACGAAAATCAATTTCACATAATGATTTCATACATTATTATAACGTGCTAATAATAAACGTGAAAATATAATACTAGCTTTCTATTTTACAGGAGATCGATTGGCGTTATCAGCACTCTTCTACTAGGTAAGTATCTTTCTTATGTTTTTTTTTCGTAAATGATACACTATTATAATAAATATCGGCCTTAATTACATCACTATTTGTCAGTGGTACCGTTTATTTTTAAATTACCCATCGTACCACCAGGGGTGTGTTCGGTGGTACGGTGGGTCAGAAGGGTTTCAAACTAGGTATATTATTTTCACTTGTATGATTTACCTAGCTAATTTCTAACAATCTTAACTTAAAATACGAAAGATAGTTTGTTTGCAACTCAACATCTACCTGTCCTTATCCCTTTGGCATTAACACAATATTTATGTCACTCTCCATCTCCTCATATACTCCCTTCCTTACCATATCCTCTTTCATGCATTCCATCCATCTAATCTTAGGTGCTTAAACTTTTTTAAACATATTATTTTTATTTCTTCTCATAACATGCCCAATCAAGCGGATGAATGAATTGCGGATACGGCTGGATGAATTTAAATAAAACTTTATGAACCACAAAATATGACAGGCATTTTCAGGCAAGTATTAGTATATTATTAAATCATGGTCACAGCATTTAACCCCAGTTAAACTTAAAGTCCGAGGTCAACTCTATCACTCTTTCTCTTAATTTGACTTACCTTGATTTTTACGAGAGCGACTCACAACCTCGAAAGGAAATCCCGTCTGTTGATAGTAAGTATGCCGGCTAGTATATTAAAGCATAGCCGGTTTGAGCAGAGAATATTTATGGGACTCCTCCAAAATGTTTGGGGTATTCACTCCCCACCCTACTCTGACGTGGTTAAGTAAAAGTTTGCGCTCGCTCTTACATAACTTTCATTTATTGGTTTCGACATCGATTTCCTGTTGGTGAATTGTTTCGGGTAGTTTTTTGTGATAATGCTCCGTGAAGTTTGTTCATTAACGATAGTACTCCATATGTGTCATTCGTCAATTGAGAAGTTTCTTTTCTTTTATGAGTAAGTAATGTGAGAATAAGTTATTCGACGAATCCCTTTTTTTATACTACGTAGGTGGCAGAAAAGCACCTGATGGGAAGCGGTCACCGTGGCCTATGAACGTGTGCAACACTAAGGGTGTCATACACGCGCTGCCTACCCTGAAGGGAAGGGGGGAGGGCTGGGAAGGGGCGGGTAGGCTTGGAAGGGATGGGGGAGGAGGGGTACAGTGAGCTCTGGCTTCCCTACTTACCAGTGGGAACACAACACGATGGTTATTATGGCCGCGGTGTTCTGTAGGGCGGAGGTACTACCCCAGTCGGACAGCTCATTTCGGACGGGAAATACCGTCGTGTCCTACCTCCTTCTTGATTACTATTAATACTTTCTCTCAATACGTAATTAGTTATTCATTTCCATATTGTTATAACAAACTCCACTCCACAGTTTCACCAGCGTGAGTTCTGATCCCGGAAGAATATTATGATAAAACGTAGCATTAGGGAGAGCATCAGATTTATTTTGAAAGCGGTTTAGTAATTTCAAAGTTCATCGATTACAAACAAGCAAAATCTTTCCTCTTTATAATAATATAGTATTAGTATACATAAAAGTATTTACTTAACACTATTAGAGCAATAATGACCTTATGTTACACACATTTAAAATGAGATATAATGCCATGATATAGATTAATTGGAATCACCCCTATGAATATAATGCTATAACATAAATAAAAGGGGTAATAAAAATGCTAATTATCACGAAAATTACTTAACTATCCATTTTACCTAAACATGAGCAACGAACATGGGGTTCGTTTAAAACAACGAGTAAGTCCGAAGCCGGTTTACGTGACATTGGACGCAAATGATGGCTTAGGATCTTTGAACATTTTCATTTAATACTGTGTGTATTAAATGAAAATGTTATTTGAAGCAATAACGCTGTTTGTGTTAATACTGTCACTTTCGAAACACTCAAAAAATGTAAACAGTGTGATGGTTAAAGTGGATTAACAATTAGAAATTTTTTATACTACGTAGGTGGTAAACAAGCACACGGCCCACCTGATGGGAAGCGGTCACCGTGACTTTAAGGACGATTGAAGTTTTGTAGTAAGACTAGTTGACGATCTTTACTGGACGAACTCACCCTCTCCTCTCATCTAACGAGAGAGCTGAGAGGGTTTAGGCCTTAATCCACACACGCTGTGTGTGCTGGCCTAATGCGAGTTAGTGGATCGGACATGTCCTTAGAATTTCTTCTAGGACATGTGGGTTTCCTCACGATGTATTCCTTCACCGTCAGCAGATGGTAAATCATGTGATTAGCACATATAAATTCCACAAAGTGAAATTCACATTGGTGCTTTCCGGCCGGATTCGAACTCAGTACCTCTGAGTAGAGGCCGTGTCTTATCCATTCAGCTACCATCGCAATTTTTTTTTTTGGTGTATAGGGATCAAGATTTACAGGGCCGAAACAGACCTCATCTGTAAGCCTCAGTCAAACAAAAATATGATTTCTGATGATTATATAAATAATGTTAATCATATCGAAGTTTTCATTGTTATTTTGTTATTATATTACCTAATAACAGAGTCTAAAATACAAATCATACAATCATATTGCTGTATAATTGTTATCTTTCCATTTACTTAGACTCTCAAGTTGTAACAATTATCTTATCAAACAATCTACGAGCAGCCGTAAAATTGTGTTCGGAAATTTATCTTCAAATATTCAGGCCTTGGGATACAAGAGGTTCGGTCTTATCTTTAATATTATTTTTTAGGCTGGGTAGATTCTTTTCTCATACCTTTCAGCTAACTAAAGATTCTATTTTATAATTTATTCATTAAATAGCGCTGTTACGATCCTCATTTCGTGTACTGTAAAGGTATGTATAAATGATTTATGAATAATACCTTTAAGTAAGAAAAAGTAAATTCCTTTCTGAATCGAAATCGTTTATTGAGAACCGTTTTTCAATTATTATTACAGCTATTGCAAAAATAAAAATGTAGTTTCATTTATTTACTACTAGCTTTCACCCGCGACTTCACCCGTGTGGAAGTCGGTATCACCACCAATGAAATGTCTCTCCACTCTACTTTCCACTTCCACTCTCCACTCCACTCTCCACTCCACTCTCCACTCCACATCACTCCACTCTCCACTCCACTCCTCTTCACTCCAATCTCCACTCCTTTACCTTTAGCTCACCATCAGGCGAGGGAAAGTCATGTTGACATGTCTAACTTCAAAAAAGTATCCTATGTCCGTCTTCTGGCTCAAACTACCTTCCTAACAATTTTCAGCCAAATCGGTTCAACCGTTCTTGAGTTTTTATAAAAAATGTAACTAACACGACTTTCTTTTAAAAATATGGATTTTTGAATATCTTCTAAGAAGTTACTATTACTACTAAGCAAATAAACCGTACCTACTCCCTGATAGAAAACTTTAACTTGTAGATAGAGTTTCACTAGGTATTCCCGTCTTTTGACTAAATCTCCGGTTCTACTCTAACGATTATAATCAAACCAAAAAATCGATATAACTAGAACTTGAATCCTTGACCACTCAGTTGCAAGTCCAAAACCTTGGTCACTAGGTTTTCGCCACTTCAAAGGCTTCAAAATATGAGGGTGCCTATCACGGACGTAGATATAGCATTGACAAGGGGAGGGTCCCCAAAGTAAAAAAAAAACAGAGCTCTCATTTACAAATTAAATATTGCCTGCGCGACTATAACACCGCAAGTAGGTATAGTCGCGGGTAGTCTATAATATTTAACTTAGGTTACTCTAAGTAGGTGCCTTTAAATAAAAACTTTTATGTAATGTATGTATTGCGATATATATTTATTCAAAAGTAAGAAAGTTGAAACTTTAAAGTAATAAATTTAGTCTTTTACGTTTTATTGCTAACTGATTAATAATTTCTTCTGAATCAAGTTGCACCGCCAGATCTCGGTGTACGCTCATTAAAGCCAGACCAGTAAGTCTTTCATCACCCATTTTATTTCTTAGGTAAGTTTTAACCTCTTTAAGGTAGAGAAAGATCTTTCAGGGGTTGCAGTGGACACTGGGAGTGGGAGTGTGGCTAAAATAATGAGAAGCTTTTTTATTAAAGGGAAAAACTGATCATCGCAGTTATCGATAGCGTCGATCACAGTTGCAGGTTTTTGTGCTACAGATTTCCAGTGATTGTGCCATATCTCATATTCACTCAGATATATTGTGCCTTCATTTTCCCCACCCAGAAATGTCCGCGGTCTGCGGCGGACTAAGCAACTATTGTTTTCTACAATCGGCGCGGTGCATGTAATTTTTTTCTGTTGGACAAGTAAGATGAATATAAATGGGGGGGGTCCGGACCCCCAAAACCCCCCCCTTATATACGTCCGTGGTGCCTATGGCGAGCGGTGCGATACTGTCATAAAATGATGGATTGTGTTTATTTAATAAATACTGTGTACCACACGGAGTGATAAAGTGCTTTTATTTCGTATACCTACCTGCTTTTTAAGTAACGAAATGAATAAATCGTAATTTAGTTTATTTCTAGTTAGGTATAAAATAAAAAAAAATGTAAAAGAATCCGCTAGGTATATATTTGATACTATTGGATTTGCACGCGAACTGCGAATGTTTGTAAGCACATTGAAATAAAACAATTTTTATGGATTCTATCGCGATTTATTTGGTGTTTTTTTTTGCACTGATGCCGACGACGTTTCAAATTGCTTTTCAGCAGCTATGAGTATACATACACACAGTTGTGTCCATATTTTAAAATTCTTACTGTAGGTAAGTACATTCATGTTTACTAAAAAGCTGTTATTGTAATATTACAAACAAACACTTCCGTTTTCTTTACTTGCAAACTATCATTTAGGTATTTTTCAAATCTGTTCCACTAAGCACAGCCCTACGTGACTAACAACCGCTCTCAACCGGCTAATTAAATCCGGATTTTCCCGGATTACCGCAGGCTACTATGGCAAAACGGTAATAGATTTTCACTTTGAATATACCTGGGTATTTCAGTTACCCGGTATTGCTAGCAATCAAATTTGTTAGTTTGTTGTCTAAAGTTTGAAGATGATCCAAAGTCCTTCCAGTATTTTTTTTTCTATGTGTGCACAAACAGACAGACGGACAGACAGAAAAACATAAAATACTGAATGTATTTGTAGCATTATCTAGTATCGATCACCAAATTATCCTCCAATAAATTATTTTGTAAATATAATGCAATGTACAGAATTGACCTCTCCGCAGTTCCAATATACTTAATTATAGACATAGATTAAAATATCCAGACCAATTCAAATATTCATATTCATGCAAAAAAATATTAGCACGAAGCGGGAATCGAACCCGTGAACCAGGCTTAGCAGTAAATACTCAACCGCTACGCCACAGAGGTTTAATTTAAAAATCATTTTACTGAGACCTCAATATACAGCCGCATGTACCTGAGAGCCGACTCAGTCTCAAAGGTACTCTAAAGTTGGCGATTTATTTCTTTGCCATCCTCTGGCTAGTCGTTTAGTAATAGGGCATAGCATAATATATGCTGCAGGTGCCTCGACGCCACTCATAAACTTGGTAGTAGTAAATATTTCATGTAACCTATTTTTTCTTTACCTTGTTTCGGAACTGCGCTACTGGTAGACTTGAGTTTCCTTTTAGTATAACGGTTTATTTTGTTAGCCTCGTTTAATTCGATGAAAGCAGAATAATCTGCTTTTCTAGCTTTTTTATACCACTAAGATGGCAGAGAAGCATACGGCACACGTGATGGGAAGCGGTCACCATTACTTATGCATGTGTGCAACATTAGGGGCGTCACACTCGCGCTGTCAACCTTTACACCTGCTGTGTTGGTTGCTTTCGCATAACAACCCAACCATTTGGAGGGTTTTTCGCAGCTGTATGGTGGTACCAACCCTGATCAAAATTGTGCCACCAGTTTCCAGAGCAATGTTGACTGAGCCAGTGATTGCTGAATATGTAGACGGACGTATAGAGCAAAAAGATTAGCAAAAGGTGGCTTGACTAAAAGTGAAATAATAAAAATATAAAATGTATAGTTCATGACTGAAGAGTATTTATAACTGCCCAAGTATTTGTTTTTTAGGGTGGTTCACTAGTAATTTCACTAGTAACAGATAACAGAACCAGCCTATCCAGCCCATATACATATTAAATGTCCTGAAGCCCGTTGAAACGTCAAATAAATTGAATAAATGATTGCTCCCGTTCGGACCATTCATTATCGAACAAATTGGACTGGTCCTAAGTACAAATTATCTCAAAAAGAGAAATTCACCACAAAAAATACGTTCTAAAATTTTACAACACAACCCTTACAAATAACTCGGATAGATACTCAAATTGTTTTCTTTCCACTGGAACCGTAGTTTTTATATCTCTAGCAAAACTTTTACAATTAAGAAAACATTTTACTTTTAATCCCACTTTTTCAACTCGAATAAAGAGGAAAAACAATGGTGACGTTAAACGTATGTTATTAAAATTGCAATTCTGAACACATAATTTCTTTTCGGATTCTTGTCTGTTTGTTTGCAATGCACGCAAAAACTACTCAACAGATTTTAATGCGGTTTTTTCTTCCAAAAGACTTGGTTGGACTTAAAATCCTATTTGAAAAATCGAAAAAAAAAACTTGATTTGAATTGGTTAAATAGAACCGGAGATATGACCAAGAAACGATAAAAACTAACTCCACGCGGGTAAAGCCGCGGACATCAGCTAGTTCTAAATAATAAAGATGCAACATATTTGTTATTACAAAAATCATTGACACTTAAGTCAGCCTTGCTCAAAAGTCCATTCCTTGAAAGTCGACATACCAATGAAAAAATATAAGCGAAATTTATTGTATACCTACCCACCAACTTGGTGATCGCTATTATTATGTTATTTGTACAGAAAATAAACACACGTTCTGGTAACCTACGAAAGTGATTACCACAATTCACTATAAACATTAAAAAAGAAAAATACACGAACAAAACAGTCTCCTATTAAGATAATGATCGGTATTTAGTCGAGTAGTTCTGACGAAAATATACGGTAGAACATTATTTCAACGTACCATTGTTCCGTGTGACAATGGGGAGTAAAATCCATTTAGCAATGAGTGTAGGTCATTTAATTACAAGGCTCAAAAGGTTTAATATGTTATGAAATAAGTGTCGGTCATGGAAGGCTTTTTGGTACATTTAGAAGGCGGTGTAATTAATATTGTTTTATTTTTAAATGGGTGCTTAGGATTTACACGGCTTACCGCGGTCAGCTTTTAGCTAAAACCTAACAGGTGTTTGTATAAAATCTGTAAAAAACCTTTATATTAAAGTAACCCTACTACGTAAGTAATATTATAATATTCTGACTCTACTCTATCTTAAGTTTTAGTTCCATCTGGAGTTTTAACGTTTTCCAATAAGAAAAATTACAAGAAAAAGCAGCATAGTGAATTCATAAAACATTCACAAAGCAATAAACTGCTTGGAGAGAGAGAGACACAACAATATCTGTCAGTGGCATTTTTTAATTATTAGGGTTGCTTGTTTTTTTATCTTACTATTGTATAACATTTAAATATTTTATGCACCTATCTACTTAATAAAATTACTTCTCGTTTTGTTATTCGTCGTTCCCTCAACGATGTATGTCGCGTTATTTTTTGTGGCACTAATAAAACACAAGATCTACACGATTCAGTAGTAATTTGGGTTGAAACATAATATTTTTAGAAGTCCCAACATAAAGATAAAAGTAAATATTGTAGAATATCGTAGAATATTTAATTTATTATTTATTTATCAGCATCATCTGTTGTATCATCATCATCTCAGTTGTATCAAAAGCTTGTAATTGTCCACACTCCTACTCTTTCTCTTGATTTTTGTTTGCTTTCTTTTAGGTGAGCGACTGTCGTCTGGCCTAGAAAGTTAGGATGATATTTGTTATATTCCTAACTCCTCTAATTTACTTCTGATTAATATCTGAATGAGAGTCTTCTTAGGTCTGGACCGCGTTTCGAACCGGTGGTCCATTTGCTTCTAGTTTTAAATATTTTTGATTTTGACGTTTTGTAAGTGCCGCAAATAATGGTCTATACGGAATAAATGATTTTTGACTTTGACTTTAACTATCCATGCGGGTTCCAATACAGTTTAACGGTACCTGGAACTTTTCGAGCGTCACTACTCGATGTGTTTGTTGGTCACTACTGTTTATCCTGGTGTACAGAACTTACAGTAGTGGAGAAGGGTAGAATTAGTGATCGCCTAACCTCGAGAAAAAAGCCTGCACTAGACTTCGTCTGTTGATCAGTAGGTGCACTGGCTCACAGATGACTTTTATATAATCTTGTTTAAGTTGTTTACCAACTGAAAATCTAATGATATGATATCTAATAATTTAACTTTACTTAACCTTATCATAGTTTTACATGATAAACGTTTAGTACGACATTCGTTTGTACGTATACATCGCGCAAAATATTCATTTAAGTGTGCAAGTCATTTCGGATCTTTTATGCGGGCATATTCTGAGCATTCTAATGTTGTTTATTTGATACACAATACAATGTACTTACACTGTCCCTTTATACAATCTCTTACGATATTAAACGAGAAATTCTTTCATATATACAACTATCTCGAAAACCGCTGTAAGGATTTGGACGCAAATTTGCTTTAGATAAGATTTTGCTTTCTAAGGTTAGTAATAGTTATCTATAGTTAGATCTTTAAACGAATCGTGCGAAATAATAATCTATCGAAACCGTCAAGGTAGGGTCCATTATTTCAAAATCTACCATATCTGTATTGTTGGCTGTATCGTTTAGACTTCTTCCCATCCAGCGGGGTGCATACAATAGACGGACTGAATAGGTATTATAGAAAAAATACTTAGAAATTACACATGCCAAGAGATTAACATTTTTATAACGTTATAAGGCATATTATGGTGCAAAAACCAGTTAACTTTCAAAATGTAGGCAAAAAAACGTAAAATAAGCACAATAAACCTTACCACTTATTGCATATGGTTCAAACGACATACGTTCTTGTGGCATTTTATAAAAAGGTACATATTTACGTGGCAAATTTATGTATACAACCTTGCTATTCATATCACACGAATGCCACGTATGGGTGAAGAGGGTAAAATGAATTAGCATTTCTTGGGTCAAATCTGACACTGTTGCGGTCAAATTTCACCCCTTTGATGTGAGGGCTTTAAGATGTAAATAATTCGTATTGCAATGTAATGCAATGTAAGTAGCTTCACATTCCAAAATTATACAGCATAACATAATTTTAACCTTCTATTGGGTGCTCACAATAAATTTAATTTACTAGGTATAGTACTAGGCTATCATAGGTTCACTCTATGCCATAGCAGGATTTACTAATCAAAGAAATCTGAATCACATTTGCAGTGTCCAAATTCCTGTTAAAAATGACTACAATTTCTGCCTTTGTAGAAATTCAAACAAAGCGATACTAGATAATTGATACGCGACTGATCGTCATTTTGTACAAAGCTACGGTGCTACGAGTGCTACGAGAACTACGATTTCCGTAGCACAAATTCATTTATCGGCAGATGTACAATTTTGTTTCTCATTCAAGTACTTGTTTTCGAAACAAGTATATAGGACGGGCATGGAATGTCTTTGTAATTTTCAAAAAGCAAAAGGGTAAAATTCATAAAGGCTGAGTATTTTCACAAAAATATAAGAATATTTATTGTACAATCACATCATTAATAGACCGGAAAGTAACCAGGTTAGTATGACAACTCTTGAGGAGTCTAACTAATCGTAAAAAACTCAACTCAATACAAATTTTCTATAGTGCAAGGTACATCCAGGCGTTTTGATTATAAAACTACTGTTTGTCACGGGATCAGTATCAAAAGTCGCGGGCAAGAGCTAATGAAGTATAAACCAAAGTTAATATTAACCTAATACTAATACAACCAAAATATTTCCATCCACTTACTGCGTAGACAGACTGTCTACGACTTACTGCGTTTTAATTTGTCACTGACATGTCACTGATATGTCACTGACAACTGTCGCGTGCGACATCTGATTTTGACATATCATAACCAAACGATTTTTGATATTCACAAACAAAGCAATCATTCACACACGTCACTGATAGACTGATGCCTAACTTATTACCTCATTGTAACGACAAATATTTCGAGAGTTATTTAGCAATCAGATTATATACCTAATTCAATAAATATTCCAGCACATTCCATACAGCGTTGCCTAGACCCAAAGTACACATAGTTTAACTAGCTTATATTATGGAATTTAAAATGTGCATAAACATACTAAAATACATTTTCGTGCGCACATCTCTGTTTGTGAGGCGGAATTTGACCAATAAAACGATGGGGTTGCCACAAATAGAATCTTAGGTATTTCCTCTAGGGTTGTCGCGGTTTATTGTATCATATATATCGTAATAGACATCGTGCGATGTTAGTCGGTTCGAATCCGATATATCCACTATTAGCTCTGGTGAGGAAGTAGGAAGGAATTACCGCGGATGAAAAATATCGGCTAGTGTTAAATTGTAAGCACAAAAGTGCAATCTTTTTTCATAATAATATAATTTTTATAAATATTTTATATAATATATTATAAGTTCACATACATGCAGTAGTAAAATATATAATAATAAATGCCTTTACTCATCATGTTGTACTGTGGAATGGATAAAGCTTTTGAGAGTCTCGCTTACCGAAAAAATGTACAAGTACCTACTCGCATATTCATTCAAATATGCGCCGTAGGCATAGCTAATATTCCAAAATGCGCTTTAAAGCTGTACCAGAAAGTGCATAATTGATAAATGTTGTAAAAAAATCGTGATTTTATAGGTGCGGACTTGAAATCCTTTGTGTACATATCGCACTGGCACTTGAATTTGTTTTACTTTTTTAGCTACTTCAACTGTACCCTTGTTGTCCTAAAAAACGTAAAAGCAAAAATTTATTTACGAATGAAAAAGTGTATTTTGTAGACAGCAGAGTTTGATTATTTTACCTTGAATTACACAATAATACTAAGAATTTCTGGAGGTGTAATGTGGTTGCCAAGATTTTCGGTGTCCAAGCTAACCTCACATGAAAAACGGTACACTACGGCAAAATGCAGCTATGCTATGAGTGCTCCAGGTCATAATCTATATTTATACAAAATTTCATCCAAATTCATTCAGCTTTCGTGATTAAGTAACAAGTATTCATTCATCCATCCAAACTTCAGCATTTAATCATTCAGTTTAGTAGGATAATGGTATCCAAATAGTATCGGTGTCGGCCCAATTGACGTGATAAAAGCTATGCTAGCTTAACACGTTATGGTGCCTTTATGGCTGGAGACTTCCTTTTAATGGCTGCTTTATGACGCTCGTAAGTACACACTCGGCTGAGCGAGAAAGAATAAAGATTTTTTAACGACTAGTTTTGTGCGCACCTTTTATTTTTTTAATAGCCATTTTAAACCCATTTCAGTTTATATGGCTTTATCGTAATACTATGTCAAACTACATATTAAACAAAAGCATCAACAAACTTATATATATATATATATAAACTTATAACTTATAGCTATATATATATATAGTTTATATATATATATAAACTTATATATACTTTCCAGTTACTTTTTTTTTTTAATATAGGACACGTCAAAATGACTTTACCTCGCCTGATGGTAAGCTAAAGGTAAAGTCTCAGGACTGGGGCCACCATCATATACACCGGTAGTGCTACAGTGGCGGCCCTCAGCTTGACGGCCTCATCAAATGCTTTTTCACGCCCCGCTTAAAGGCCCCGGGACTATAGGACGTCCAAGGTTTGTATTTTTATTCCAGTCTTATTATATGTGCATTGGAAGACCAGGCGGCATGCGGTTTTAGTCGATTCAAGTCCGACATAGCAGTTGTCCGCAGGAGTGGTATCCGGGGGATTTCCATACGAAAAAAAGGGTTTTGTGTTGTGACTTTGCTGGGAGCGAGTACCGTCTGACCTGAGAGAAATGCCTACGCCAGTAGTCGTCTCTTTCGTAGTTTAGATGTGCTGACTTTGTGTTCGCTCTACCCTCAAAGAAGTTGATAAAATCCTGTACAGCCATTTTAAACAAAGTAAAGGTTCCTTTTTTTTCAAATCGCTTTAAAAACACAACCTGCATAAGTAAAAAAAACTGACACCAAAAAAAGCAAAAGATGAGGAAGTTGTATAATAAAAAACAAAACAATACCTCAGGTATGGTGAGCACGATTTTTCGATTGATAATTCCGATTGAATAGTAATCGATGAAAAGGTTATGATGTTCATCGACAACAAAAAGAGAACCATCGAAGCGGCTGAGCAACAGTGAGTGAATAAATGTTATGTTGATGTTGACTCGATTAAAAATCGTTCGTTTGTTACAACGATATGCCACGTGTATCCGAGCATTCGTTTTATTTTGATTTATTGTCGTAGGGTACGAATATTAATCGTTATTATCTGTAATCTATCTGACTATTTAATAGAATATGATACTTTTGACTCCTTATTATTTACAGTATAACTTCATCACCACGATTGGTATCGATGGCATCCAAGGTCTTCACTTTTTCATTTTGTTTTTTTTTATTTTACACATCGAAGTCCGGAGTCCTTTTTTTTATTTCTTCTTCTTTTGTTCCCTAAGCCCCTATAACACTTAATAATTGTTATTAAAAATATCAAGCTCCTTCTAAATTATTGAATGAATATGTTTATACCTTTCCACAATATTTATTACATTAACACCTTACCCCAATTTTTTTTATACTATGATTCAACAATTTAGTAATCCAGAATACGAATCTTAAAACATAAAATTATCAATTTCAATCCAATAAGTAAATAAAACATAAACTCCCAAAACAGAGGCTATAACTCACTAAACTCAGGTATTGAAAAGAAGTAAAAGCCATTACTTCTTTCATTGTAACCGAGTGAATTGAGTTATGAATTTGTTTGTATGTGACATTTTATCGGCTCCAGTTTATCGTCACAAAGAACTTATACTTACTGGAATATGCTTCCATTACTAGTAAATAAAATATGTAAATATTTAGTGGCACTTACTGTATTTGCTTATAAGGAAATAGTTTGTTAATTTATTGGTGTACTTGATTCGTAAATAACTACGTATTACCCTTGTAAAATCCTAAGGTCCAAGCCATTTTGATGTTAAGGAATCAGACGGTAGTTTGTCCCATAAAAGCTATAAAAATCAAATCTAAATGAGCAGAAGCAGTAAGCGGATCGCGAGGCTTCAAAGAATTCACTGAGAACTAAGCTAAGATGATGATTTTATTAGAACTTGTTTATTCTCACAAAGAACTTGCACTTACTAAAATATGCACCCATTACTAGTAAATAAGATTTTATTATAGTTTAGCGGCCGATATTGTCGCTGCTTTTAAGGAAATTGTTTATTATTAATTTACGTAACCAAGGGCAAGCAAGGAACAACCACAAGCTCGTATATTTGTAAATTGGTATAGAGATAGACCCTTCCAACTAAGCTTAATATTTGTGTTGAAGTAGTTTCACGTTGGAAGTTTATTTAGTGAAGTTTGAATCTGGAATATTTGGAACGGTTAGGAATGTTTCTTCTACCAATCAACGAAGACTGTGTTAAACTCTCTACACAACAATGCCAATCGCGGCAAACGTGGCTACAGAAAGTTTATACCACAATCAAACTTATTATAAGTGTATAAATGGCCTAATCCTTAATTGATTTATTTCTTTCGATATATTGATGCTTTATACATTTTTTTAGTATTAGTTTGAATCTTTTTTTCTAAAGTTGGATTTAATCACTTCAGTTAGATTCAATTAAGATGTTGAATGGGTTTTCACCGGTTAAATCCAGTTGTGTCATCGAAAAATTCAATTAAACAGACTTTCATTGACAACAGCCATTGAAAGAGGTTTAATTATAATTATTAATCACGGATCCTATCTTTATTGAAATCATCTCTAAAAGACTAGTTCGTACCTTGTAGATTTCACCCCTTTACTAAACTTATAATTTCAGGCAATCGACAGCATTAAATATAGCCTACTACTAGCTTTTCTAGTCGCAATACTTGCAGCAAAACTAGAAATGTCATTTCGTTATTACCCATTACTTAATCTATACTTTAAATCCTGAAGTTACCAAGGAAGCAGGAAATAACGCCACGGTGAAGTGTCACTAAGTTTAGCTAGTACATGATCTCGACAAAACTTTGGAATCTTTCTAGAGAATAATTACACAACTATAAGTCTTATCCCACCAACAACATCACAACGTTAGGGAAACTTTACTATTCTGACAGCTACAGAACAGGAACAAAGAAATATTGTTACTATATTTTTATGTTACTTTAATTTCCCGTGAGCGAGTTGTGCATATTGTATCTTATGTGAGAATGTCATGAACATGTATCACAATATATTATGTTGTGTTAACAATTGTTACACAGTAAGTGAAATGCAACTACTAACCTTGGAGGACTGATAGCACCTATAAATTAAATAGTGAAATAATACTGTTTTATTAAACCTACTTATTAAATAAAAAAATGATTCAAAATGCCTCGATTCTTGAATTTCAGTTTTTTTATACTACTTGGGTGGCATACCAGCACACGACCCACCTGATGTGAAGTAGTCACCGTGGCCTATGGAATTGTGCAGTTCATCTTTGACTCATATATTTCAGTTAAATCGTTTCGTACGCTTCCGAAACCTAGTATTCGAATACTTATTTGGTACAATATGTCAATTTGTGTATTAAATACACATTTCAAGTGATATGAAGTACTTTAATTACTTCTCCAGTAGCATTGATTTTTTCTCAATCGCTCATTGATTCCGTATGAAACCAATTACCAAACACAAATTACACGTATATCTGATTTCAAGTCCTTTGACAATCCAATAGCTCAGCACTTATAATCCGGATGACTTCTGAAGCTGTTGTAATTATAGTAGCACCCTAATAAGACCATAAAAAATCATAAGTATAAAAAGACCTCAGTTGTTTATTAGAAAATAACTGACAACAATGCTTGCGCGACCGCGTAGATACTATAACAGCGGATCTACTTGAACATGTATACTTACCTACATATTTCTAAATTGGTCTCTCAGACGCGATGAGAATGTTCAAATTAGGGTGAAGCTAGGCAACTTCGACGACTATGTCGCCTGTAAAGAATATTCTCGAAAAATTCAAGTATGAAATACACTCAAACTGATGATATGCTACATCGTAACATCACTCTCCCTATAATGCGGTGTCATTTTTTCCATTTATAACACAGCTCGAATGACGGGCATTAGACATTGTGAGCGACAGCTCATAAAACATGTTTACTTGCTAAATATTAGGATATGTGGGTAGGACGCAAGTGCCTTGAAAAGGATGTTCCAGTATAATTATATACAATCTATCTGATTTATAGAATTGGATTTAGAAACGAGGTTCATCTCAGAACGCCCACTTTGTACTGGTGGTAAAAACAATAAAAAATTAACAACGACATTCTCGACTAATTTACCACTCAAAGAAAAAATACAAAATCAAAATAGTTTCATCCATTCGGGAGCTACAATGCCACAGAGAGATACCCAAACACATCAAACTTATAAGACTCCATCGTTTTTATGTCGGGGGTTAAAAAGACATTAACAAAACTTCTATTCAATAAAATAAGTCTTAACATTCGGATTATAGTTCAAGTTATCTGTAATAACTTTGAACTTATCCAATAATATCACATCTGTTAGTCTTCACAGTTTCTTAATGTCCGTCATATTGGGGCACAATAAAAAGTTTGATCATTTGGATAACTATTTGGGAATTTTTTTTTATATATATCGGTCACGTTAATTATGATTTCACCTCGCCTGATGTTAGGAAGGGGATCCCCATTACTTACTCCGACAGTGATACAATGGTGGCTCTCAACTTGACGGCCTCATGAAAAAAGAGGTGATTGTCGTCGCAGCACTGCGTGACAAAGAGCAGATAATATTGGTTTCGACTACGCCAATACCCACTGGCCCCATAAGTGCTGCGACAACCATCACCTCAAGCTCGGCTATGCATCTACTCAACCCTGAAAGAAATCCAACCGAGGTTGAATTACTATGGATATATACTCCTATATATATATATTCTATCTAAATGTTAAGCAAACCCAATCACACACTGGAATAGCTTTATCCATACGTGTGGTGACAAACATAGAAATAGCGCAAAGCAATCACTCCACGGCTACAAGTTTTATGGCGCGAGTAATTTTATTGCTCATCATGTTGTGCCTAATGACTATCTGTTGTTGCGGCGAGTGTCCTATCGCTATAGGAGATAAAGTAAAAAGGGTATATTTGAGATTCATCATCCTAACAGCAGTTTATATTAACTTTTATGGGAGCGGAGAAGAATGTTTCAGGTCACCCCTTAAAAGTGTGCAAGAAAATGAAATATCTTCTATTTAGCTGTGCACTGCACATAGGAGATAATACAAAAAATACTAAGGTTAAGTTTTTATTTATTTAATTAATTCGTGATAAAAACTAGTTGTACATTATATCTATATATATTATATAAAAGAAAGTCGTGTTAGTTACACTATTTAACTCAAGAAAGGCTGAACCGATTTGGCTGAAAATTGGTAGCTTAGAACCAGGAGACGGACATAGGATACTTTTATCCTTTATTTTTGAATTGGAGTGTGGAGTGTAGTGGAGAGTGGGGAGGAGTGGCGAGTGAATAGTATAGAATGGAGTAGTGAGTGGAGTAGAGTGGAGTGGAGAGTCGAGTGGAGAGTTGTTTAATTGGTGGCGATACCGACTTCCACGCGGGCGAAGAGGTGGGCAAAAGCTAGTTACTTAATAAATATCTAGAACACAGTTTACTAATCATACTACTAACAATATTATCCACTTAATACTAATATTATAATGTAGATTAAGTAGATCCCGCTCAAACGGCATAAATATTACAATAAGTTATATGAATACTTGTCTGTTTGTTCACGATGGACGCAAATAAATACTTAACGGCATTAGATACGACTTTTTTATCAGATAGGCCGTAGTCTGACTTAAAATCTGATTGCGATTGGTTGAGTAGAGCTGAAGATATAACCATTAGTTGCAATAACCGACATTCACATGTGTGAAACCGCGGGTACGGGCTAGTCACCAAATAAAAATAAATAAAAATTCAAGATTTACACACATAATGTTTACAACTTACTTTATGGAAATAAATTTTCGATAGCTAACGACTGTTTAACAAGACCCTTTTCTTAACGACCCGAGGGCAGTACACAATACGACCGAACTACTTACGTAAACTTTACACGGTACCAATGACGGTACTAAGAACCACTACAAACTTGAACATAGTACACGAATAATACCTGTTTATACTGAAAGGTGGCCAACTTAAATTTTGATACCAATAGCATTATATCACCAGGGCCCGTAGTCAAGTGGCAAAAGTTTAAATCGCAAACGATCGCTAAGGAAACGTATAGATTAGGTCGACCAATCACACTCCAGCTCGTGATTCCGCCGCGACGCGCGCATCGTATACCGGCGACGAGCTGGGACGTGATTGGTCGACCTAATCGTTCGTTTTCTAAGCGATCGTTTGCGATTTAGACTTTTTCCATTTGTCTACGGGGGCTGATAATAGATACATCTTCTTCTTCTTCATCCTAGCGTTAATCCCAGTCGCATCCAAAGTTTTCATCTCGGAATCTGGGGTCCGCTTTACCAGTCTTAACTGTGGATTTGGCTGGACCTCGATATTTTAGATAGATCTATATAAATAAAAATGAATCACCGAAATTTTTGTATGTACGCGCATAACTTTTGAACGACGATGTTGTCTACCACTTCTACTCAGAGATCGCGGGTTGGATTCTCGCTCAGTATGAAAAGTCACGAGTGAATAGGTTCCTTCTAGGCAAGCGTGATTCATCGTAGACCACATCGTCACTTACCATCAGGTGAGATTGAGGTCAAACGTAAGCCTATCATGAATAAAAAAAAATAAAAAATAAATAGTAATTTTCTTGAATAAGTACTTAACTACTTTTTTATTGTTATGCACAACTTATTTAGAGGTTTTTGAGACTAATATGTAATTGAACTCCTTAAATGTTTTATTGTTCGTATTTTTCGTGTCAGACATTTTACGATGAAATATACTCGTATCTATCTATCTATTATTACAAAAACGACCAGTTCAAAAGCATTTGAAATCTGTGGACTTACATAAAACATTTAATGACAATAGAGGCAACATGGCAAGATGGAAGGCTTTTGTCTCTACCTAACTCGGAAGAGAAAAGGCTTGACTTGATATAATATGTGTCACAAAAACCAACCTCAATTTCGCCACAAAAATCTACCACTAAAACGCATAGGCATACCTACCCACGAGTGTATAATGTCACTAATTGATTTCACAGTCAGGTTAGTTGCTATAGACCTAACAGGTTCTAATAGGGGTTCAAGGGCGCTATTGATGTTCAATGTCATTGCGACAACAAAGAGCTGTCTATTTCACACTTGGTATGTTCCTTGTGCCCAAACACTAGTGGAGAAACGTTTTATATATAGTTATATGTCTAATAGTATTATACTAAGGTAAACGGACAGACGTTATCGAAAATCTATTCAGATTTAATGAAATGGTTTCAAAAAGTAAAGTGAAGCTAGTATGATTATAATATATTGAAATATTCAGGTAAGGTATGTTGATATTTACATTTATAATATTCTATGACATTATCACACATCTAGACCAAAAAAATTTATTGTGTACATAATCGTTCATACATATCTGAAGTATTTTTATACAGACACAACTACTAAGTTACAATTTTATGATAGTTTAGATATAGATATAGATCTCATAATATAAAATTTCTGTAGTAAGGCCAGATTGTCGGACTTTTCAGGACTCCAACTACCCGTAACGCATACCAACAATCTTGGTATTGCTACTAGAACGGGTGGCTTAACGTGCTCTCCGAGACACTGACGAGTATCAATGGGTTAAAAATGATAACCCATCGTAAGATTGAGCTGGCTATCATTCCACTTAACCACGACCCCCTCAATATATAACCAAATTGGGTGTAATGGTCTACAAAAAAAACATGATAATATACAAAGTACGCGTGAATTTTCTTTTCAACAGCCACCGATTTCAGTCCACCGGGACAAAAATCAATCAACGTCGGACAATGTGTAAATACCCAAATAACGAGAAATAAATCGCGGTATAATCCAGTTTAACTTGTATCATTCGAATTTAAAAAAATATTTGACTATTGAGAACATGAACATTGATACTTTTAAGGCAATTTTAGATTTTCAGTTGGAATACTTAATATTATAGAGCTGAAGAGTTTTATGTATGGTTAAACGTGGTAATCTTAGGAACTACTCGTTCGTTCTTTTTTTTGTTATACTTACCACTCAGGTGGCAGACAAGCACACAACCCACCTGATAGGAAACGGTCACCGTGGCCTATGGACGTGTGCAGCACCAAAAACGTCATACTCGCGATTCCGATCCTAGAGGGGTGTTGGCGGGGGGGAGTTATTGGGGGTAACAAATATACTATCTGAAAACGACCTCATTCAATCAAGTCCTTGAAAAGTAAGACGATAACCAATAAAGTGATTTAAAAATCCAAGTGTTTTTACTTCAGCACTTGATAAATCGAATTTAAAAACAAGACTTGATTCAATTGTAATGCTCGATATGTTTTATCGGCTAAGTGCTTTTCCAAGTATTAAATACACATTTTGCTGGTAAAGGTTTTGTTGCACTGACTTTGATTTTAATGGGAGCACAGTAAACACACAATAGTCGAGTCAGTTCACAAACAATAGTACGTTATATTAATATACGTCAGGCGTGTTTTTATTTTATTTACATACTTATGCCTGTATATTCTGTTAAAGTAGGCCTAAGAAGGTAGAGGTAGGCCTTAGAAAAGATGGGTGAAATGCAGGAAAGATGATATGGAAAGGAAGAGAGTAACTGAGGGGATGGCATCTGACAGGAATGTACTGAGGAAAATTATATGTTGCACCAACCCCAAATAATTGGTTTTGTCTATTTTCACAATCTCACGTTAATAAGAGGGAATTAAATAACTAAGATATTTATGGGAATCAATCCCATACCAATTTCCTTTACTGTGTGTTCTACGAATATATGGCAGGTTTTATACTTAGTGGTAAACCAGAAAAGTAAACATCATCTCGGGTTTTGAGATGCCCCCCTCGGGAAGCCTAATATCTCTTAAGGGGAATAGCATTTGATAACCACATACCAGCACCCTAGAAAGTATAAAAAAGAAACAGCTTTTATAGTTTTTACTACAAGCAAAAAGTTAAGACAGAGTCGAAGTCGTTTTATTTACATGACACGTAACAATTCACTTAGGCTCGTTTACACATGATTTACGAAACAAGTAACGCATATATAAATCACTGGTATGGCCGCATTTATCAGATGAAAGAAAAATTGCGTCTTACCACGAACATTATTACTAACCTCAATTAGGCAGTTAGTGTCCATGGCTGGAAGTCCTTCGGCTTTTTTGTAAGTTATACTTCCATTGAGAGCGTCCTTGTTCTTATCTAGAAATAAATTAACATGGTATTATTACTATCGAAAGAAAAGAAAGACTGAATTTGAAATGTACGATCGTATGCTACATATATCGCACGCTGAGAATGGAAGTGACCTAACTCAAAATTTGGGTAAAATGAGTTAAATATACAGAATGACTTAAAAAAGCATACTCTATCACACTAGTAAATAAAATACAGGCTTTTTAAGGTTAGGGAGAGATAAACATAATGTTGGTCTCTTTGTCTTTAAGCGCTGTACTCCCTCTGCGCCCGAACGAAAGGGACGCAAAAAGTATTGAATCAGTTTCATATTAATCAGTGGGGTAAGTTCTGCTTCAATATTATAATCGTAAAGTGACCAATTGAGATGAAGGTCATTTTATCACTATTAATGTAAGTAACTAAGGTGACAAAAATCAAATTCAGTCACTTATTTATTAAGGCATGTTAGGGGGAAAGTGACATATTTTGGAAAAAGTACAATATTTTTTAGTACTGGTCAAAATAAAATAGACCTTAATCAAAAAAAGTCTGCAGGAATTACATTTTTTTTAATAATGAAGTGACCTATTTTTTCCGTTTTTTTTTTGTAAAGTCATTTAATACTAGAAAAATGTAATATTTATAATGAAATGTTAGGCATCTGTATGCTAGTAAAGTCAAATAATATAATACAAAAGAATTTTTATACCTATGTTCTCAAAATAAAATATTATTGAAGACTAAATAGAAAATGTTCAATGCGTCGAACACATTTTCGTCGATTCCCAAAAATCATGAATTTTGAGTTGGGTCACTTCCATTCTCAGCGTGCGATATACCCAGCAGTGGACTAAAATAGGCTGATTAATTTATTATGCTAACTCATAACTCATTTATTTGTAAGAATGTTAAATAAGATTATCTAAACTGCCATTTTTTATGCCACTTCTTATAAGGCTATGAGATGAATCTTTATCATCACAACGATATTCCTAGTTGCATTCATAGCTTCCCTTTGAAGCTTGGGGTCCGCTCTAATATTCTCGCTCTATTTTTGGCTTTTACGGATAGAATCTTCCGCTCACCAACCTCGACAGGATCAGTCCATCAGGTTTTAGAGCTTACAGCTGAAGTTGGTGGGTCCTGAATATGTTAATTGAGTTCCTTGCACTCCCTGCTGTGGGATCGATCTGTCAATATGTACCGAGTATTTCTACCATAATTGTTCATTGGTTCTGAATAAAATAATATGTACTCGTGTCGTTAATTGTTTGTGAAGTTGCCGTTCACGTAAACTTTAGTGCAAGAATTATTTTGCTTTAGAATAACATGTTTCTATTACATCACTAGGTAAATATATTGAGTAACCAATAACTTACAGTAACAACACTAACTGCTCCATTAGGAAGTCTAATTAAAATCTTAATTAAAACCATCTGGTGCACCGGAAAATTAAAATCCTTACTAAGCAAGGGAAAATGCTTCGTCGTGTACCTACTGCAGGATTTAATTTCCATATTCAGGTAGGTACACGTCTTATACCCCGGGGCTAGAAGAACCGAGACGGTGTACGGTTTTAGTCGGTTCAATTCCGACATACCCACTTCCGCTGGCCGCGGGTTTGATTTCCGTGGGGATAATATGTGAAAAAATAATCTACTTATCTATATTTTTTTTATTCTCATACATTCTTATTTCGTATAATCAAACTGTTCACTCAATTATGTTACTCGAACTAATACTGTATCTAGACTAAGGCAATTGTTGTAAATAGACCAAAAAAAACAGCCCGCTGAGTTTCTTGCCGGAGTCTTCTGAGGTCTGGGCCGCGTTTCAAACGGTGGTCCATTTGCTTCTAGTTTTAAATAACTTTGATTTTGACGTTTTGTAAGTGCCGCTTAAAATGGTCTATACAGAATAAATGATTTTTGACTTCGACTTTGACTTTAAAAAGATGAGAAGACGAGGAATCCGTTTAAGATGAGCTTGTTAAGCTGTTTGTGAAGCGTTCTCTATCGTAGAGCGCACGTCAACAGCTTGATTTATTTTGGAGTAGGTAGTTAAAACCGAGGTTTTAGTTTTAATCCTACTATCCTACCGCCTTTCTATTTCCTTCGAACATTTTAATTGTGAAAGTTTGTGAAATAATGTTCCGATATATGGATATTGTTAGTCAAACAGGTGAACGGATCTGTCTAAATTTGATATCGGGATAAATTATAGTCTGGAATAACACATTTTTATTCCTAGAATAGATTCCCGTGGGTAGCGATAACGTTCCAGGAAAGAAAACAATACGTATCTTTTTATATTTTATCTATACATAGTGTTTTTTTCACGATAGGTATATTATTTAAGAGTAAATTTACTTGAACAATATTTCTATAAACAAAAATATTGTTCCGAGAAAAAGAATACTTCAAATAATATACTTTTGAGTGACGTAATCATTAGCATCGTTGGTAACAAAAACAATGTGATTAACTAGCTGGTAACGCAACTTCACCTGTACTCAGATTCCATACCACTTCTAACGGGGGGATAGGGGGAATACTACTCGTATTTGTTTAGGTTACAATTTTTTTTAAGAGATTAAAAAATCTAATAATTAAATACCTATAATCAATGAAAAATCCAATAAAAAAATAGTCAAAGTAACAATTGAATAATCAAGTAATATACAGAAACTAGCTGTCTCCCGCGGCTTCTCCCGTGGCATACTTCGTCCCCGTGGCAGGATAAAAAGTATCCTATGTCCTGCTCCTAGTTCTAAGCTACCTTTCCATCTATTTTCAGCCAAATCGGTCTAGGGAAATAGGGATTCATTTTTAATACTACATAATTTAATAATAATACTTACAGTGAAACTGATTTGGGGCACATCGGTTGAATGTTTTCAAAATCCATAACGGACATTGGTAGAAACTATTTTTGTATTTTCTATTATAATAATATACTTTCCAAAAGAAACGTCTATCACAAATCACAAATAATGGAACATTCAATACAAAAACATATTGACAAGTTGAAATATAAATTGTAAGCTTGAAAGCTCTCACTTTGTAAATGGAAATATTTAAACACATTTCGTTTCGGCCTGTTTTATTTTTCAATGCTAAGTGTTAAAGCTTAGTATTTCATTACAAAACCAGAGCAATATATCACTTACAACAGGCGTATGAATAACGTAAAATATCTGTGTGTTGAGTGAAACAAGTCAATGCATGAATTTAGTCATTATAGTATTTATACCATGTATACTAGACAACTGCGGTAGCCTAGTAGTCTGGGTAATGGACTGCTGAGACGAGGTCTCGGGTTCGATCCCAGGTTCACCATGGCACACACCAATGACTTTTCGATGCTTTTCGAAGTTATGTGTGTATTTATCGCATGTTTATAAGTGCCCGGTTAATGGCAATAGGCTCGCCACCTATTACATTGGGATCTAAACATAAACTGGCGAAATGTGGGTGCTAGCACCTCTGCCTACCCCATCGGGGATATAGGCGTGAGTTTATGTATGTATACTAGACAACAATTTGTAACAAAACATGTGTGACACTTCGAGGGTGAGTATGCTATGCTTACCATTTAAGGCATTTGAATTCAATGAAACACATTATTATGTTGCAAATATTTTTTCGCCTTTAATAAATATTATTAATCAATAACTTGAGAAAACTTCACCTTTCGAAGGATACGGAACGCTGCGATCGAATGATGTTATAATGAACGAACAATTTTACCGTAACCTGTGCTTCTAATTATTTAGTTTCTGTAATAAAGAAAGGATAAATCATGAATTTATCCTTTCTTTGAGGTTAAACTTTTATACATAATCTACACTTTATTCCGTCTTTTGTACCTAATAAGACTGTGTGAGTCTTGGGCCTATATTTTTAGAACGGTTTAAGGTAGTGTACAGTCGGCGATCATCCTGTGAACAGTTTTCTAACAATAATAAACTTCTTTTGACTTATATTTACTCCTCCTCCCCCCACCCCTTCCTAGACTTCCCACCCCATCCTAGCCTTCCCCCCCTTCCCTTCAGAGGAGACAGCGCGTGTGTGACACCTTTAGTGTTGCACATGTCCATAGGCCACGGTGACCGCTTCCCATCAGGAGGGCCGTGTGCTTGTCTGCCATCTACGTGGTATAAAAAAATATTTGAGGTAATTTTCGTAGAATCTTTTCATGTAGCCTAATTACTTCAAGTTAGACGATTCCAAGACATTGAATAGGAGAGTGATAAAGTTATCAATAAAACCAGAATTGCTAGTCAATTGAATATTGGACAAGATTTTCAGAAAGGATTTATTAGTGCGAGATATTTCTTTTAAAGGAAAAGAAAATCAAGAAACATTGGGTGTATTATCATAAATCGTCAGTCGGTCAGCCGTGGTGAAATATTGTGTGATTTATTGGCGGTATAATTTTCCTCATGGTTTATGTGAATCCAAAGAATAAATAGAACGGGTCTATGTGGATTTGGCGATACATTTTGAATTCCCACTTGTAGCAGCACTATATAGTGGATGAAACATACTTTAACGGCTTGGGTTTGCTTCCCGCTCAGTGCAAATATTTATATGCATGACTATGTCTATTTGCATTGGTTTGAGTGTCCTTAGGTATAACATGTACGTAAGTATTAACAAAAAAAAACTATTATGTAAGTAAGTTTCTCCGTATTCTAGAATTCATAAAACAAGCTAGTTGAACTATGCTTGGGGTCTTTGACCTTGGAGAGCGCTGTGTAGAGTGTTGTAAAATATTTATATTCATTGTACCGACAAAAAGAAACAATTGTGATTGTCTCGTAAAAAACCGAAAAATTTTCCGAAGAGACAGAATTTATGTCAATCCAAATGGACATGAATGTAGATAAAACCTAATTTACACATCTAAACAACGGAGCCATTTCAACATTTAAATGGATGAAAAACCGTAACATTGAAAGAAAACAAACGCTTAAAGTGGAAAATAAGTTCAAAGCGAGGCCCGTGTGCTTGGGCGAGAAAAGCCAGTGGAATGGAAAGTGTTTCCACAAGAGTGGATTGTAGAGAGCTCTGAAGGATACCAGGGTCTCTCATTCATAATTACCTGAGATCATGTGAGTATTTTGGTACATTGTTGGGACATCGATTTTGAATAGATTTGATTCAATTGAATACAAGCAAGTAGAGGAGTAGAGGTTAACTTTTAACTACCATGGACTATGTGATTATACTTCTATGAAATTGTATTTAAACCATGATTATTTTAATTTGTTTTAATATTTTCGTTTTCTTTTTCTTTATGACATTCTACACAGCGCTATCTAAAAGCAAAGTAAGTATAGCTTAACTAGCTTGTGTTATGGATTCTAAAATGCGGATTAACATACATAGATACAATTTTTTGCTAAAAACACACATGTCATGACCCAGACCAATGTATAGATACATATAAATGCATATAAATATTTGTATTAAGCAGGAATTGAACCCTCGACCTCTGACGTAGCAATCGAACGCTCCACCACTACTCCACGGTAGTCATTACTTAGAATAAAATACGTTTGGGGTGATGTTTTAAGTTCATTAAATTTCAAGTTCTAGGCAATCTACAATGTACCTAAGTACTAATTTATATTCCTAGACTAAATAGTTTCATAGAAACTTTAGTTCGCGTAGGCGTTTCGCTAAAGATTTTTAGTGAAACGTCGAAATATAGCAATAAAATTATACGAAAATATTGGTTTAATGCTGATACTTTGTTCTTACGCATGGACGCCTTCAGAACTAATTTCTTCGCACTCGCTTATAAAAACAAGTGTAAGTTTAGTATTACGTATAATAATACACTTACTTTGAAGTTATTTGTGCGAGAATTTGGCTTACAGCTTAAAACATCACTTGTGTCTTACAGGCATTTTAGTAATTTTCACCAAAAATTAAATAATATGTTCGAGTACTTTGAAATAACTTTATACTAAGCTATTCATTTTATATCACAAGCGGGGTGATATACAAACCGTATTTCACCCCTGCATAATAACCAGGAAGACCACACACGACGGGTTCGTCCCATTTAGTTCAGAAGATCCTATATCCACTTACTGTCTCCATCTTCAGACCCCAGAACTTACATATTGTATGTAGAAAACTGGTTTCAAGTCAAGATTCATGGCTGAGTATCGTTATATAATACGGGACTTAGTTTAGCATATAATGGCTTTTAAAGAAGCGACTGCTGTCTAACCTCTCAACCGTGAGAGGAAAGCCTGCTTGCTGCCCAGAATGTATCGATAAAATCAGTGTATTTGATGATGTTAAACCTATATCGAGGGATATAATAGGTATATACAATGAAAAAGGACAATAATGGAAAATAGACTTGCTTTAGCCGCAATACGCCATGTATTGCGGCTAAAGCAAGTCTGAAGAGACTGCACTTTGAAGAGTTTGATAGAACTCGAGATGAAATGAATACGATAAGCTGCAACCACTGTTTGCGAAGGAATAGACATTGAAAGTTAGTACGGGCAGTCCTTCAGCTTAAAATACACTCGGTGGCGATAGCCAACATTCACGCGGACGGAGCCGCGCGCGGGTACGCTAGTAGGTATATACACTATACACTTTGACTTTATAGTCGTTTTGGACCGAAATATTTTGGACACAGTTTCGATAACAGAATCGATTGGAGCCATTAGTTTAAAAATCATAATTTGTTTTTTATAAAAATGTCGAACACTGACCAATTACAACGCATCCCAAACGACCACTACAGCGCCAGCGCCATGTCTCGACTCAAACATTCATTCATTAAAAATTGACAAGGAATGTTTTCGAAGCGCTAATAATGTTTTTACTCGAAGAAATGAAAAACATTACAAACAGTTAACTTTTTTATTATAACTAGCACAGTAGTTTGGACAACTCAAAATGGTAAATTAAATCATTCCGAGTAACCACCTTTCGGATCCAAAACGACTATAAAATCCCGCTGTATAGTTGACGGAACTTAGATGAACCTATTATCCATTAGAAATACACCTTTTAAAGCATATTGCTCACGGAGAGGCCCAAGTCAGTCAAGTATTATGTAACACCCTTGAGATGATACGACGACGCTTCGCTGTATTCTGTTCAGAAAATTCAGTCATCCGCTTAAATCTTGAGTAAAATACTATTTGATTCAATATTTTTATATTTTGGATAGAAATTTTATTTGGATCCATTGATTTCTTAAATTCAGAAAATTGTGCATTTGTATAACATATATACTGTATTGTATACAGTATTAACGGTATTTGGACCCCTAAAAATTCCAACAACTGGTCTAAATTATGGAGGTCAGATGGCAGTCGTTTCACGGAAAATATCGAACTTCCACCGCTTTGAAGATAACCCAACTGAGTTGGGAAAAGGCATGAAGTATGACGATGATAATACACAGCATAATAATGACAATTTCATTATCCATTTCCAGTAGTTCCAAATTAACTTTTAAGGTATTTATTCTGAATTTTTCTCTCCACAAATAATCATTTCATTACATGAAACATTTTATAAATTACTTAAACAGGTAATATCATGAACAAAAACAACACAAAGTTTTTAAGAAATTACGCGCAAGCCCACTCGCTACTGTTCATGACTGTACAATGTTGGACATTGTGGCTTGGCTCGTTCATGTTTACATCCTATTAAACAATAAAATGGTTATTATTGCATTTAAGCAGATAAACCGCAATTAATCTGTGGAGAAGAGGTCTGCGATAGCGAGCTTGCCACCCGGCACAGATCGCGAGCGCTCGCGCGGCAAAAGCTAAAAAAGCAGAAATATTTTAGATTAAATTAATGCATATTTTTGCACTATTCGAAACTGGGATAAAATTATTTTTACGAACTTTTCTGGAGCTAGTCACGATCCCAATTGCTTTCAAAGTAGCTCGCATTTTTCTGGATGTGAATTGAACCGGAATGCTTCGTATGTCTAATTTGTATTAAAACCGACCTTTTATTCGCATATTCTCTGTTGGAATTTCCAGATCACTTAAGCGAACCAGATTACCTAAGATAAGATAATAGTATTGTCAAAGTGTAACTTTCATTACCCTAGGTCCTGTCCTATCTATCATGTCCAGGCTTACTAAATGCCAGTTACAAATTTGTTGAACCAGAAATATGACCGAAAATCGAGCCACGGGGAGTAGCTAGTGTACAACAATACAGACATTAGTTTTTAACAATAAATTCACAACTGGTAGGTACCTTAGCTAACTTGCAATATCAATAACAATTATATAAAAATCTCAACTAGCAGAACAGAACGTTATTTTGATGGACTTAAATTAAGTTCACCCAGGTGAACATAATTTAAGTCCACTTTTATGAGATAAACAAATAAAATGAGCGAATAAACATGCATTTTCATATCCCAACAGTATGGTTCCCCATTAAATATAGTGCAAAGATAGCATCAGTATTTTTACTATCGTAGTACTTAGATGTTGAAGATAAATATTGCATAAATACAGATAAACCGCAGAGCAAGAGCGCCGTAAAGTACTGCTTTACTGCCCAGTATATTTAAACAGAGGATTTATTACCTAAGTGGTGCAGTCAGCGATAATAGAGTGCCCTCGTCTAGCCCCGGGTAGAAGGGATTGGAGAAGAGAAGAATTAGAATCGATGTGTAATGTAGCTTCAATTCCTTGTACTTATGTGTTAAAGTAGTCGGAAGTTAACACGAATACTTATCTATCACACAATCAATCAATCAATTAGCCTATGGCACTCTGCTGCTGGACATAGGCCTCTCCTAATACACTAATCACACGTTGAAATAAAACTATTTAAATACCTTGCAGATTCCATCGCGATTTATTTGGGGTTACTTTAGTATTAACATTGAAACCAATGGTTTGGTTGATTTTCAGCAACCATGGTCACTATACAAATATAAAATAACACCAAATAAATCCTGATAGAATTCATTACAAATAGTTTTATTTCAATGTGTGTATTTTAAATTAGTTGTTCACATTATACTGGTGCCATCTTTTTGGACTTTTTCCATTTTTTGTTGCAAGTAAATCTTATCACCTCTAATGGTTTCGCATAAAATGAATATGCTTGAATTAATTATTGAATTTGACTTTTACACGCACATGAAATAATATCTAAATGAAATTAATTTGTAACACATCCCCGATGTATAAACACTACCATTTAAAATACCATTCATTGAACAAAGCTCTCGTTAGCCACAAAATAAACACTCGAAATTTGACACCGCTAAGTGGTATCGAAAACATTTTATGCTTCAAACATTGTATTTTGGTGCAGATAAATCCTTTTCAAAGGTAGTTTAATTTTCAATTGTATCATTTTAATTTAAAGAATTTATTTTAAATTCTCATTTACTACAACAAATCTTATAGTCACAATCATCAACAAGATGTTTGTATGTTTGTTACTCAATCTCTCTAACGACTGTATCTATGTATTTAACTGGAATTAGTTACAGGAGCCAAATCCGTTCAGCCGTTACAGCGTATTTGAGTAACGAACATCGAAACATTTTCACAAACTTTCACATTTTTTATATTAGTAGGACAATAAGAAGTATGATAGATATATTATATTTCTCGTCTGTTAGTAAGCAGATGCACCCAACCAATTTGCAGATGAGGTCCAAAGATCTTGAGTGGTGCCTTGAGTGGTACATTTGTTTTTCTGTAGGCACAATGAACTTGATGAAGATAAATTTATTAATAATAAAAACGATCACTTCTTATTAAATTGAAGATTGCATTAGTGTAATTACGTACAATCGTGTTAATCGTTAGATTTGCGTCTCAAGTGAAGATATAAAATCAAGATTTTGAAGTAATTAAATGGATTGTTATTTGTTACTAATGACATTGCTGTTTTAACTGGGATTAAAATCTAAGGCGACTAAATGAGCCATTATTAGAGAGGATAGACAATTAATCGTTTGTTATCTAAGTACCTATCTGTCAATCGCTCAAAATATAAAAGATCTGTTTTTGATTGAACATTTCTTTACAAATATTAGTAACCAAAATGATAGATATTCTTGTTAGCCCTTCCAGCTAATTTGATTGTGATAAAAGTGGGTTCATGTGGAGAATGTAATGGTCAGGATTCAAACCTATGACCTCTCAATCATAAAGCCGATCACTTAACCACTAAATATTCTATATGAGTTTATTATTTTTGAAATATTTGCAGAAAAGGGCAAGCAAAGCCTGCAACCGTCTCGTTCGTCAATCTATATAATATAATAGGTATACTTAGATGAATTAAAAAGTAGGTATATCAGCTTGCAAATGTTTGAATCAGAATTTTAATGAGAATACAGATTGTGACCTATTTCATAAATATCTTAGGAAAATAAAATACTTTCCCAATGGGGTAGGCAGAGACCACAGACTTCTATTTGCTAAGATCCAGGTATACACCTTTCGCTTCTCCTCAAAATTTAATAAATGGGAACTTTCTATTCATTTGAACGGCCTTTTAATATTGAAGGCTTCAATTGTTAAGTTAATAGATTATCCCCAAATAAAACTAGTACAAATTAAATTTCATAAAAGAAGTTCGAAAAACAAAATGAGAAAACATTTTAGCAAAATCAGTCAACGAAAACGACGACTTTCATAATGAATTGCCTATTTGTAACAACAGTTTTTCTGATGAAATGGTCTTGTATTTTTTAAACAAATTTGTAGGTACTAAATTGCTTATATTTGAGTTAACCCCAAAAAAAGAATGAACCTTCCTTTTTCTTTTTTAAAAAGGTTTCCGAAATTACTAGCATTTCCTAACCTCTTCAGTTATTATTATTATTATTATTATTATTATTAGGTAATAGACGAGCAGCATTTGTTTGCTGATGTGTCTATGTCACAGTTCACACTTGTCGAAGAACAGTTCAATTCATGTAGTCCACTACACTTGATTATGCACAGAGTTAAGTTTGTTATTACGTAACCAGTTGTCCAGTCTGTTCTTAAAGTTGTTAACTGAAGTGGCAGTCACAACCTCCTCAGGTAGTCTATTCCAGTTGTGGACTACTCGGTTGCTTAGAAAGTGATGAGCAGTGTTGGTGTTTGCTGGTGCACGGGTCAGTCTCAGGCTGTGTCCTCTGGATGATTTAGTGGGAACTTTTGGCGTGTAAATTGCATGCATCTCAGGTAGGTTATACTGATGGGCAATGATCTTATACGTCTCTATAAGGTCACCTCGAAGGCGTCTTTCTTGCAGGGTCGTGAGGTGTAACGCTTCCAGTCTCTCCGCATACGATCTACGGCGCAGGCCAGTAGGAAGTTTCGTGGCTTCCCTCTGCACACTCTCCAAGAGGTCGATATCTTTTTGGAAGTATGGGCTCCAAATTTGGAATCCATACTCCAGGAGGGGTCTTATGTAAGTCTTGTAGATTTTCAGGAAGACTTCCACGGTTAATGTCTGGAATGCTTTTCTGATGACATATACAAAGGAGTTGGCTCTTTTCACTATTCCTGTGATGTGTTCCTCCCACTTCAAGTTCGAGGTTATCACTACCCCCAGATCTCTTTGTTGGTTAACTGAGTTAATAGGCGTGCCATCCAAGGTATATATGAGTTTGGGGTTAGTTTGCCCAAGGTGGAGTACACTACACTTCGATCGGTTCAACTGGATAATCCACTCCTTAGTCCATTCGTGAACTCGATTTAAGTCACTTTGTAGCTGGCCGGAGTGGATGAGTGGATTGGCATAGAATTTACCATCATCAGCGAAGAAGGATGATTTGGAATCGATGCGTTCTATTAGGTCTGTCACATATATACCGAATAGATGAGCAGAGAGGACGGATCCCTGGGGGACACCACTCAGTACTTGTTTCATGCCAGATAATGTGTCACCTATCCTTACCTGGAATGATCTATTGGAGAGGTAGGTTTCAATCCAGGCCCCCAATTCTGCTATTTTACGATAAAGCACAAACCAGTGGCATTCCTCTGACACACTATTGAAAGTCAACTAACACTGATCCAAAAAACGGCATTCTGCTAACGTAAATCTCAATGACAAATAGACTGTCGCTGGAATTGCAATAGCTCGTCAGTGGTGTCAACATGGTGCTGTCAGCGACATTGCCATTTCTTTAAAATCAAAACTACCATTCTGATGAAAATTCAAAATGTATAAGTTTTTTTTTATTTGGTTCTTCATAGTTCATTTTATAAGTATGTATCATTATATATTGATACAAACGTATAAACGTGGCAACAACCAATTAATTCATCGTAAAAATGAAATTATCACTGTTATTTCGTACTTGCCAAACGAAAATAAAGTGAGACTGACATAGATTAGATATCCAACATTGACGGAATGAAAGAATTAAGCGGGAAAATTTAAAAGGTTTCCAGTGTAGATGGATGGATCTTTTGAAAAACAACGAAAACGTACATTGTGTGACATTTAATAAGTATGTAATTAACAGAAGGTGGATTCGCATTATTATAATGTTTTGAATGGGGGGGGGGGGATAAGTTCTTCAGGGTCCAAATCGGTCTCACTCATATGATTAACAGATGAGGCCCTGGTGCAGGCTTCCCTCTCGACACAGGGTGGTCAGACGGCAGTCACTCCTGTAAAAGTCACGATACATCAAATCAAGAAAATCAAGAGAGCGGACCCCGGGTGAGTACTGGATGCCAAGGAATGAAGCGATGACGACGATTTTGATCATAGGGAGGTTGGGGGAAGGGGGGGGGGGACACGCCTTTAAAACCTACTTATATATATACTTCAATCGATTTTTTTCTTAAACTTTAAGTTTAACTATTATTCTATCACCTCAAAGCTTTTCGTCTCTTTGTCGCATTAAAACCAATATGGCGGTGTTCGCATCAGTGTTAACGTACATAACCGCTGTCATTGTACTAAGACTCCACTGACATTGATGAGGAAAACGGTAGTCTGCTAATAAAAACTCACAATGGCAGTTGAGTCTCGCTGGAATGGCACATTACTGACAATGGTCGGTCAAAGAATATTGCCATTTCGGGATAATTAAATATACTATTTCAATATTAATTCAAAATGCAGTGCGTTTTAATACTTTTGTACTTCACAACTGTAATTTTTATGAGAATTCATCATAATATTCATTGATAGTGGCGAAAATCACTTAATTCAACGTAAAAACGCAAATTATCATTGGCTGTGTATACTTGCCACTGCAAAAAAAAGTGCATACTATCATCTGTCTACGCATACTTAAATACATCCATGGACGGAACAAAAGAACAAAAGGACGTAGTGGCCAGGGAGATTTTTTGAAATCCGGAGATTTTTCTACGGTTTTCAAGAATATCCGGAGATCGCACGTGTAATGAATATTATTCAGAATTAGACTAAGAAAATGCTTGAAGATATTATGTAATAGCTTGAATAGATGTTACAAGTTTTTAATCCAAAGGGTATTTTGTTTATTTACATTTCCAATGTTAAAATAAAAAAAAATACGTGTCTTACTCAGAGACTGCCGCTGTAAAGCTATTGCATACCATTTAATTCAATATGCATAGATAAATTATTGTTCAATACCTTAATTCCAAGTAGGTATGCGAATATTAACTACATATTATTGTAAAGTTGTACGCGTGCTCGATAGATAGCATTGTGCCGATGTTTTAACGAGATATGGTTTCGTTGTAAGGTCGAGTATAAAATACTTCGGAGTATTTTAGTAAAATTGTCTCATTTGGAGATTATGTTTCATTACCTACATTGCCGATTGCCGAAGTGTTCAATTTGCATTTAATGTATATTTTATACTCGTACTAGAGATGGGTTGGACTAGGTAAATCAGAGACTAAGTGCACCTGCACCTAGTTCTAGTCTTTAGAAATACTTGATCCAAATACCTGTTCCACCTACCACCTAGTCCACTTAGTTTCGATCACAGAATGGAATAGGCTTACTTCGTGAACATGATACCATGAAGTATCTAGTATCTATCAAATTCAGTTTCAGAATTTAATGGATCAGTGGGTATTCCATGTATTTAGTAACATGGGTAACACCTGTTTACGTTGATTAAATAATAGTTGGTACAGTACAGCCTGTACAGCAGGTGAAAAACCAGTAAAACGTGTTACTTTTTTACGCACTGATTGTTGATTTTGGCTACTTTTTATACTACTGAGGTGGCAGACAAGCACATGGCCCACCTGATGCAAAGCGATCACCGTGGCCTATGGACATGTGCAACACAAGGGGTGTTACACTCGCGCTGCCCACCCCGAGGGGTTGGGTATTGGGGAGAGGGAAGGGAGGGTGGTGAAAATTACTGACCTGACAATGCAGTGTTTGGTCTCAATGAAAGTATCGGTATGCAATCGATATGGTACTAGATACCACAAAGTATCGATACTTTTTACGTGTCCCCACACGTAAAAAGTACATCGCACAAAATACGTCATACATCGTCTCGCTTACACGCGTAGCGAGAGAGTGAGACGTTGTATATAAATTGTATTGCTTCGTCTTGCACTCGCGCGACACGTAACGGTGACGTCAGGGACTTAGTCCACCTAGTCTTGTGAAAAATGGAACAGGTACCACCTAGTGTCGGCAAATACCTTGTCCTCCGACCTTTTCTAGTATATACGCCATACCTCTAACTCGTACTCGCCGCCGCCACTGCGTCGCTGAATGTAGGTGGTATCTTTAAGTGACTTTTTGAATGATTGAAAGAAATTTTGGCACGTGACACAGCCACATTTCTGACATTTCTGTTCAATTATTCAAATAGTCACTCAATTATGGTTGATAACAAACTTGAAATTAGGTTGAAACTTGAGCGACAATGGGAGGTGTTTGGTTTTTATTTTCGCTATGGAATTGTCCTCTCAAAGCCCGCGATAAAAGCTATACAATAGCTTAAAAATAAATTAATAACAAACAAAATAAATATTTACGTGGCGTCATAATATTCCTCCGAACCATCACATTCATCACTAACTGATAATGTGCCCAGAAGGCTGGCAGCATTGCCACGCTAAACAATGGGGTTCTTAAAAAATAAGACAATGTTTTACATAAAAAAATCGTGTTTAATATAATTTTCTATAACGATAATAACTACACTTAAGGCATTGCTTACAAAAATAGTTGTTCAACTAAACAGTCTAGATATGAATAACAAAGTCAATGCTCAATATATTAAGATATTGTGTATTTTTTTTATAAAACTAACAACATTTTAGACACACAGAGACAAGACAAATAAAAAATTCCAAATATCAGTTTTCATTTTCCAAAGGTAATAAGGTGCAATACTTATTACCTTTACAGTTTTATTATATCGTTTAAATAAATAATTATTCGTGTATCATTAATCATTATAGTAGATAACGTTTCTGCATGTAGCATAATAATAAATTTTATTGTAATGAATAAATCTCCGGAGATTTAGAAAAAGAACCGGTTATTTGGGTAAAATGTCGCAACCCTAAAATTCACTCACACATGCATGATTAGTGCTCGCTTCGCGCCATTTTGTGAAATTTTTGACATAAACACAACTTTGGTATTATTGTTCATTAAAGTCTAATTGTACTGAAATTAAAAGTAGTAAGTATTTACTTTCGTATTATATATCTTAAGTACTATATTAACGTAGATGTTATTGATAAAATAACATCTATTTCTACCTTTACATTTTGCGTAATTTGCTCGTAATACCTATTTACTTTGAATCTTGATAATCAAACTTTCCTAAACTTGTAGAAATGGCAAGTGTTACACAGTTAGAGGCGTTAGTGGCCTCTATGGAAACTCATAAGGACCTAGCCTAGGGGAGATGTACCCGTTCCAAAGAAGTACGAAGTTTGGCGAAGCGTTTGTGGGCAGAGTGCGCGGACATACTAAACAGCGTGTCGCCAGATAGCCCGAAAAAATCCTCAGAGAGCTGGAGAGTCATAGTGAGTACCTATTAATTTAGTTATGAGTATACTAAAAAGAAAAGCTCTTTATTAACTTAAATGACTTCATTTGATTCTGTTGCCGGTTAACATTTGTTCTATTTTTTCCAGTTTTATAATGAATATCAACCAAAATTAAAAAGAAAAATAATAAAACATAAGGCAGAGCTGCAGGCAACAGGTCTTATATATTATTATTAACAATTAACATTATATTTAATTGAATCAGTTGCAATTTGTATGCAAATCTTTTATTGTAATTCTGTTGCCTAATATGAAGTTCATCATTTTAGGAGGTGGCCCCGGTGCTGTTGTCTCTTTAACACCTCTTCAAGATAGGCTGTATACTGAACCGTCTGGCCACTGCATTAAGCCAGCCAATAACGGTTCACATACAAAGTAATGATTGTGGTGAAGGTACTCCACCTGTGGTAAGCCTAAATATTTATTTTAAGTGAAATCTGAGGTCAGCAGTTGATATTAGAATAACTTATATGTTTCTTTCAGAGAAAACGAGCCAGGATATTGATTGCTAGACTCTGACTCTGATTAGATTTAAAGTGAGTAACAAAGCATTCATTGCAATAGCATAATTTTTAGTTTTATAAGATCTGTCTGTCTGCCCACAATTTATTAACCAGTGCCTGCTGCTTGGCCCTGCCTTCCTGCAAGTCTCTATTGATGCGTCGATTATTATGCAGGTCAACTAAATCCTCTGCCTCTAGTCTCAAGTGTTCTTGAACCTAGAAACAATGAAATAATGATGATTAAATTAAAACACCAATGTTTTCATGCATAAATTGCGGGCTAAATATCAATAAATATGAAATCTTGCCTGATATTGTCGGAAATTCTCTGCTTCAACTTCCTCAGGTGTCAGTGATATTATGGGCACTCGGGTGCGGTTTGTAATATTGTGCAGAACAAAACATGCGTTCACTATTTCCCCTGCCATATTTGGGTTATAATGGAGTGCTCTTGCGGCAAGCAAACACCTGTATATAAAACAAATATTCTGAATTATACTGGGTATTTACACTTTCTTTTTTTTTTCAGATATCTTTAAGTACTCTTAGACTGATTTTTGATTAAATTTAAGTAAAATATGAAGATAATATACCACAACTACATAATGTTCAAAGACCAAAGAAGACAGAAGATATTTACTAATTTTAATTAAAATAATCAGGTACTCCAAGACTGTTTTTTGATTAATTTTAGTTAAAATATGAAGATAATATATGTATATACATAATGTTCAAAGACCAAAGAAGACAGAAGAAGATAATATAATGTAATCACCAAAGACTGATTTTTGACTAATTTTAATTAAGCTAAGTTACCTCAAATAAAAATATAATAAATCACGTATTTTTTTTACTTTCAATAATAGGGAGTGTATTTCATTAATACCTGAATCTTGCTTTTAAGACTCCAATGCAGCGCTCGATGGTATTGCGGGCAGTCACATGTAAATTATAAAAATAGTGCTCCGGGGTTCCCTCTGTGGTATTTAAAATTGGAGTCATCATCCATTTACGCATGGGGTATCCACCGTCACCTTAAAACAAAGTAGTTTTTAATGTTTTATAATAAATTGTTCAAATTTATTAATAATATAGGTACCTAAATTAATTCACATAAAACTTTTGTACTCACCTAATAAAAATGAATGGTCTTCACCGGGACGAGCTAAACCCATCAAATGATTGTAGAGTGGGTTACTCTGCCCATACACTGGAGTCATGGGCTGCACCAGGGATACTAGCATCGACACACAGGATGTTCAATTCAGAATCACATACCTGTAAATGGTCAGATAACATTAATTGAGTACCTAGTTAGTTAAACTGATAAGTTACTAATTGATGAATAAATAAGGAGGTTTTATTTATATAGAGTACATATGAATACTTACAATCATGACATTCAAAGACTGATACCCTTTTCTTTTGAAGTAGGTATCTTTCTTCATGCATGTTAGGTCTTAAAATTGCAACATGTGGGCCATCAATGCATCCAAAAGCCCCAGGTATTTTAAAATGTTGGTAGAATCTAAAAAAAAGTGTTTTTTAAACTATTATGTTGTTACAAAGAAACATAGGATTAAACATTCAGTTGACAAGTACTTCCAAATATCCTATGCTTATAAAAATTAAGAACATTAATGTCAATAAACTCACTTGGTCTTTATAGCACTCCTTTCTTGCCGCTCCAATGGAAATTTAACATAGGTATTTGTCATAAATTTGAGAATGGTTTAGTGCCTTGTTTATTTGTCTCACTGCCCTAGAGACTGTTGTTTGTGAGACATTGTGAAAGGCACTTTGGCTCACCAAAGTCTGACATGACCCTGTTGCATAAAATGACAGGGATATCAGCAGCTGAAATATAAAGTAGAGAGTAGGAAATGTTATGTCATGCCACAAATACTTAGGTACATTTGGCACAATAAATTTCTTTAACCTTGCCTTCATCATCACAGAGATTCCATCGTTTCTCTGCTCCGATGGAATAATCCTGCTAATATCCTCTGCAATTTCGATGATAAGGCTTTTAGTGAGCCTAAAGGCTTTAACAAATTCGGCATCGGGCAACATGTCCAAAACGTTGCTATTGCAACTAAATTCAGCACGAGCTCGGCGGCGGTTCCTAGCCTCATCTCGACGATCTTCATCATGAGCGGCTTCCAACATTCGTCGACGTAACATGAATGACAACATGTTTATGCTACCACACCGTTGGCACACTTAGGTATATAGCTTGAGAGGATAAGTTATGGAATTAAATCAACGCAAAACTTCACTTGATCAACACTATAATATACGCAGTCAGCACTGAACACGAACGATAGCTTGAGAGGATGAGTTACGGAATTAAATCAACGCAAAACTCACTCGATCAACACTATATTGTACGCAGCCATCACGAAACACTTGCGAAAAAGTAGTGTCTGCTTGATAGTAGTTCAATGGTCGTCTAATAGTAAACAAAACTTCGACAGGTCATTGAAACAACTGTCAAAAATTTAGTAGAATACCAAGTTATGAAGACATCGAGACGTCATTGATTTGCAGACTACCGTTTGGTATCAATGACAGTTCAGCGGCAAGTCATCGCGAGACCAATGGTTAGCAGAATACGAAAAGTGCAAAACCAAGCCGACTCACTAATTCGTGCAAGTGCACCGCGATATTTGTGTTTTGTTTTAAGTTTCACTCGCATTGTGGGTTTATAACACCATACCACACCATTTTTAAATATTTTACGTGATTACGCAACAAAAAACACTCACTAAAAAGCATTTTCTGCATACCTAATGATAGCTCAATTGCAGTTCAATGACAAAAACCATCCCGAAGTCATTGAAACAACTGTCAAATAATAGTAGAATACCATTTCCCGAACAATTACGAAGCCATCGCGACTACATCGAATTACAGATTACCGATTTGTATCAGCGAGAGTTCAGTGGTGAGTCATTGGTAGGATGTCGGTAGGCCATTGGTCTTTTGATAGTTAGTAGAATACGAAAAGAGCAAAACCGTGCCGACGACTCTCCATCGACACACAATTCACATACTATTGAAATAGCAGACTTGAGGCCCAGTTCAGCAGTTTTCCTCTAATTCCATACTGATTTAGTTTTATGAGCAAACGCCTATGGGGAACCTTGTCAAATGCGCGTTCAAAGTCAAGGTAAAGGACGTCTAGTGGCCTTTTGTTGTCGAGATCGTTTGTCCATGTATGCAAACAAGATAGTAGGTTAGTGATCGTCGATCTCCTTTCAACAAATCCGTGTTGGTTTGTGGATATTATGTTTTCCTTGTTTAGGTGGTGTGTTAGGTTTTTGCAGATAATTTTCTCCATCATCTTGACAAAAGTCGAGGTGAGGCTGATCGGCCGAAAGTTCCCAGGAGCAGTTTTTTCACCCTTCTTGTAGACAGGCGTAACCACCGCATGCTTCCAATCTTGAGGTATATATCCGTTTTGGAAGGATTTATTCATTAATGCAGTGAGAGGCCCCACAAGGCTTGGTGTGCAGTTTTTGAGAACACAGTTCGGGATACGATCGGGTCCGGGGGAGGACTGGACGTTCAAATTGCAGAGTACTTTAGTCACATCATCCACAGTAAAATCAATATTGGACAGATCATTCTTAACATGTGTAACATAGTGCTGTCCAGTCAGATCAGGTTCCTTGGAGTATGCCTTCTCAAATTCTTCAGCGAAGACATTGGCAATGTCATAAGGATCCGTCACCAGGTCACCATTACCATTCCTTATTGCAGGTGGAATGCTGACTTTAGTTGAGGTGCAACGGCGAATATGTGAGTAGAATGCTTTGTCACCATTTTCCAGTATTTTTTTTTCAAATAAGCTTCTTGCTCTTCTAGTCAGTGCCACACATTTGTTACTAGCCTCTCTAAAGTTTGTGTAGTGTGCTGCTGTCCCGCTTCTTCTGTAGATATCCCACTGCTTTTTCTTGTCTGCCACCAATTTGAGGACATCATTGTTTATCCACGGCTTATTGTAAGTTCTGCGCTTAGTTATCCTTTCTGGTGCATGTTTATCGGTTGCGGAGCGAATCGCATGCAAGATACCTTGCCACAATTCCTCAGGGTCTGATGAGGGGTTCAGAGTGTCTATATATTTGTGTAAATCATTGTTAAAGTCAGTGTAGTTAATCAAATGGTAGTTTCTTTTTACCTTGTGTCTTGCCTTTGCATTTTGAATCAAGCATTGAACACTAAATTCCAATACACAGTGATCACTCTTGCCTATGGGTGCTTTGTGTTTAATATTGCCAACTAAAGTCTCGTCGTTCACCATTACTAAGTCAAGGAGTGATGGTTTATTGCCTTCCCTAAAACTCGTAGGTTCAGATACTAGTTGGTACAGGTTACTTTCAAGAAATTTGTTAGCAAATAGTTCAGCTGGCCCCGAGTGTTTTTGTTCTGCGTGGATTGGCCATTCTATAGTGGGATAGTTGAAGTCACCTATTACAATCAATGGGTTCCCATCAGAGGCTGCGGTCAGTTTTGTCAGTAAGTTCGTATCGTGAGGTCTCCACAAGCGCTCATTCTCATTTTCCGAACGGTACACACCTGCCACAAGGAAATGTTGGGTACCCAATTGTATATCTATATATAGTGCTTCAACATCCTCACACATGTAAGTCTTGTTTACTCTGGCAATAATAGGGGTACCATTTACGCTGTTCCTGATATACATAGCAACACCTCCGCCTCGGGTCTTACCTTCTACTTTATTATTTTTGTGTTTACGGTCAAGTCTGTATAGAGTATATTCTGGAATACTGTAGGCACTGCTGCGGTCCTTGTAGTTTAGCCAGGTCTCTGTCAATATTACTATGCATGGTTTGTTTGTGTTTATGTACAGGAGAAGCAAATCAAACTTGGCCGGTAGGGAGCATAAGTTAGTATAGCAAAGTGTAAGGTCTGTGTATGGGTTAGCATTCTGGTCATTTAGTTTTTTTGATGTACAATTTTGGGGTTACCCTTAATATATCTGATGGTTAAGCTAGTTTCCCCCCTTCTCGGTCCTAGCCTTTAGGGTCTCCCGGAGCTTGTTGAGTTCCTCGCGCTGTAAGGGTGTCCTATCATTGTAAATCCTCACCTCTTTACTGGCCTTACTCTTGTTTTTGTGTATCCAGACAGCATCTTCTCGAGTCTTAAGGACCACCTTCACAGGCCGAGGCTTTTGGCTTTCGGGGTCACGTCGGCCTAGACGTTGTATCACTAACACTTTGTTCGAATAGTCATTACCACTGTTTATATTTCTTAATATATGCTTGACAGCTGATTCATCGTGTGATTTTCTGTTTACACCCATCTCGTCATCACTTTCCTTGACACCCACGAGGATTATGTTGCTTGCCCTCTGCTCTCGCTCCGCAATTTCCTCGAGAAGTGCATTTGTGTTGCCAGGGGCTATCGACGCCAATGCTATTGCTGGTAGCTCAGTTGCCGTTTTAGATGTTGCTGCCGCGGTTTTCAGCGATTCGGATATGTGCTGCTTAACTTCGTTTAGTTCCTCGCGGAGACTATCATATGATTTAATAAGCTTTGGCACCTGGAACAAAGCCTCCCGACACTGTGGGCATAGGTATAGCAACGTACGTTTGCCCTTGAGACCCATTACGCGCGCTTCGCTACTCGTCAGGTTACTACATGGCTGACAGATATTTCTCTTACAGCCATCACACTGCACCATGTTCTCATCACTATGCTCGTTATCACACTTGAAGCACTTCATTTTTTATTATTGTTAAGGACAGGTACTGGTACGTCTAGGCGAGACACAAACTTTTTCACAGTTTATCGATTACTTTTATATCACAGTTATTAGTTAGGGCACAATCTGTGGTTTTTCACTGTTTTCGGACTTATTTGCGCACAATATGTATTTTAATTGTAAAAAATCAGACACTGCAAAGTTTTAGAGCTGTTACTTCAACTGAGGGTAGAAGAAAAAAAAGTGAGGGTAGAAGAAAAAAAAGTTGTAGAGAGTATTGATTTTTTTTTCAGCCCTCACTTCCTATTCTTGTTAACCATAAATGTTCTTGTATGTACTTAACCTGCATGAGAAGTAGGTATACTGAGAATACTAAATGGGGCTCCAAAATGTAATATCTTAATTAAGAGTTCAACCATTGCATAGGTAAATTTAATTTCGTTAGAAAATTCACTAGTTTTTTTACTTAACCTGGTATTAGGTACCAGGTTAAGTAGAATTTAAACATGGTAATGACAGGAATATGCTTTTTATATTATATTCTGTTTGAACTTCAAACGAATAATATTACACTGAAAAGTAAAATAACAGTTCTAACGAAGTTATTAGGTTAGCAAATGTAAAGTTATTTTGAGACACATTTGGTTTTCAACGAAATGGTGAATATATTTTCACACATAATTATAGTAAACGTTATACTAACCGCAAAAAATATACGAAAACACATTCAGAAAATATATAAAGTTAAGCTTTCACTGTAAAGCAGAACGTTTCCATCTACATTATTTGAAGAGTCGAACACAAATATTATATTCGTCAAACATTCTACGAACTGAAGAACAAAATAACACTGCTAAAAAGCTGTTTGAAAATTTTTATTTATTTTTTGAATAAAATCGAGATTCACGATTAGTTTGTGCTGTATGATTTTTTGTGAAACACGCAAAAAAAATCCTTGTATTGGCATTGAATAGGCACTAACTATAAAAAACTAACTTAAATAAAATATCACAATTCGGAAAATTTTCTATAACTCTTATTAGGTACAACAATGTATAAATGTATAATATATATGTATTTACAAAAAAATATATAACTAAGTATGTTTATCCGTATTGTAGTACCCATGACACGAGATAGTTAAGGTAGGCTTCCTTTGGGTCTATAAATAGTGCTGCGCTGTCGAGAACATCGAAAATATTAACAAAAGAAAAATTAACAACGCCGTCTAAGAAAAATATCTTCGAAGCGGGTGGTCTATTGTCTAAAATTTTATTCAAAATTAACAATTAACGTTATTATATTAATCCAATTTAACATTATTATAATCCGTTGACATCATTATAATTTAACATTATTATATTATTATACATTATTATAACTTAACATTATTCCCTTACTGAGTGTACACGCAGTGCCATAAACAGAAAGACATGGAGAAATCTCGCAAGAGCCGTGACCAGTGAAGGTTTCGATCCATGACTACGACCACTCCGTCAGGAGTGTACCTAAGACTAAGAAGAAGAAGAATTATTATAATATAGATAAGCAAAATAGAAAGTAAACATAATAACACCGATACAGTCCGCTATGCAAGTTGTCTGTATAGAACAATAGTGAATATTTTCTCCGCATTTAGGATGCTGTAGTAACATCCGCGCACTCTATTGTATAGCGAAGTTGAATTTTTGCTAGACGGCAGTGAAGGTATTTACGCTGCAGTAAACATAACTGATGCATTACAAGCACTCGTAACAATACTATTATGATTATTGGATACTTAGCGCGTTATATGATCGTTGGATGTATGATATTTCATTTGTTTAACACCTTTTTTTTTTTTTTTATCGTGCGGAAATCCTCATGGATGCCACCCCCGTCGGCCATCGGGGGTGGTTATGTCGGGATCGAACCGACTAAAACCGCACGCCGTCTCGGGCCTTAGTAACCGGGGTGTAAGGTTACCCAATGGGCATATCCCTCGCACCCCAGCTGACCCCGGGCCATCTACGGTTTTAAGATGGCCCCCTCGACCCCCCGAAAGGGGGGGTGGGGCGAGCATCGCGCCACTTCGCTGACGGTGGGGTGTAGGGTGACAGGAGGCCGTCCTGTCACCCAACCGTCGGCGCGCAGACAATCAGCTCGCCCCCGCTCGCTCCCCACTGTGCCATCTGCTAGTCAGAGGGACACGTGGAGAGCCTCGGAGCAGCCCTCTAGAGGGCCACTCCCACCCCGGCCGGATTGGCCGCAGGCAGCAGCGTCTCCCGTGGCGAGTGGGAGGCGCTGCTCGCCTCCGTTGCCCAGGTGCACCACGTGGAGGTTCCGGCCCGCACCCTCATTTGTTTAACACCTGGTCTCGGGTTCGATCCCAGGTTCACCATGGTACACACCAATGACTTTTCGATGCTTTTCGAAGTTATGTGTGTATTTATCGCAGGCTTATAAGTGCCCGGTTAATGGCAATAGGCTCGCCACCTTTTATTACATTGGGACCTAAACATAAACTGTGCGAAATGTGGGTGCTAGTACCTCTGCCTACCCCTTCGGGGATATAGGCGTGAGTTTATGTTATGTTATATTAACACCTTGTAGTCCCAAGTAAACTGTATTTGCTAGTCAGTGCACCTGCAAAGCCGGGCTGAGAGTGCAATGTCTTTTGGGCCTCCTAACACCCCGATGACCCCACCTAAAAGGTGAACCTGCTAAATGCAGCACCCATAAATAATAGAAGATAAATCAATCTTTATAGACTCCAACTAGTAGTTAGTCAAATTGCAAGCTTTAGAACTCACCGAGATTGGATCTCAAATTGATGATGATGATTTAATTTTATTACAAACTAGCATTTCGCCCACAGCTCTGCCCGCATGGAGGTCAGATATCACCACTTCAAACTGACGGACTGCTCGTATAAACTTTTAACGCTTATTCCCTGGCGAACAATGGTTTTGTTTTTCAAACTAATTATGTGGTGGTAGATAAAGGTATCCATTTCAAATTCTTTCAATATAACAAATTTAATCATATGCCTACAGGTAAATCTTTCGAAGTTAGAAAACCGCATTCTAATTTATTAGCGTTGTCCAATTATTCAAATACCCGAATACAATTTATAGTTAACCGCTAATCAATTTTAGTTTGATGAGGGATAGCGGGTGTTATGAGTGTTATTAGGCAAATGGAATAGATAAGCCTTGCGAGCCTAGTATGTAGATGATGATTTATATCCTATGGATACGCAAGCATAACCAACAATCCTTACAAGAAATACGATAAATAAGGGTCCGTTCACACAGACCGGCTCGGAGAGGAGAGCAGATTCTTATCACGTGGAAACAGAGTTTTTAGTATTTGTAGTAAGGTTTATTTTTGCATCTGCACTGCTTTTGTCATTATGACAATCATTTGTCAGTGTGAAAAGAAAAATGCGCGCCGATGAACTGACTGAATTATTAAAAATAATATTATTAACTTTTAAACTTTTGAGATACATACATACCTTTGGAATGCCTAACGTTTCGACCAGGTTACACCGGCCGTGGTCACAGGCTGACTGGCTCTGCCACGTATATACCTATACCATGATCGCGTTAATTCCCGTTAACATTTTAGTATAATGAATAATAGTTTCAACATCTAGATAATATGATTTAAGAGAAGATTAAACTCAAAAGTAAAAAAAAAAAATATTGAAAACCGTGCTTATTGATGATTGTTGTAAGCACCCAATGCTTTTTAACAAAATATTTTTTATTTTTTTAGTTTTATTTCTTTAGTCTTCTCTAAAATGTTATCATTATTTACCCACACTTGTCCCAATTATTTGATGTCGACGCAACATGTCATTCTCCTCCATACATTCCTGTCCGATATCATCTCCTCAGTCACTCCCTTCCTTTCCATATCCTCTTTCACACATTCCATTCATCATTTCTTGGGCCTACCTCTGCATCTATAGCCCTCTACATTCATACTTTGAACCTTTTTAACAACATTACTTTCATCTCTTCTCCTACTATGTCCGACAGTCACTCGCTTCTCATTTTTTATTTATAATAGCAATCCATTTATGTCCCACTGCTGGGCACGGGTCTCCTCTCCTCTAACGAGAGAGCTGAGAGGGTTTAGTCCTTAATACACACACACTGGCCTAATGCGGGTTGGTGGATCGGACATGTCCTTAGAATTTCTTCTAAGACATGTGGATTTCCTCATGATGTTTTCCTTCACCGTCAGCAGATGGTAAACCATGTGATTAGCACATATAAATTCCACAAAGTGAAATTCACATTGGGTCTGTCCGGTCGGATTCGAACTCGATACCTCTGAGTAGAGGCCGCGTCCTTATCAATTCAGCTACCATCGCTATTTTTATTTGTCTTCTCCAAATTTAATGTATTGTTATTTTCTGAAGTATGACTATTTCTAAAGTATATCACTTGATAGAGTACCCACTCTCACCACAATATCAGAAGAGACAAGTAATTATACTATTTGAGCCCACTCTTTAGTCCTTGTCATTCATTCATTGTGTATTGTATTTATATTCAATGCTCGTCGTTTATTTTGTGCAAATTTCACGAGAGTAGTTGTCACAACTAATTTGAGAACGTGCTCGAACTAAAATCTTTCGGATCGCAAAATATTTTCTCAAACGAGACATAGTTTGCAAAAAAGAATTTTGAAACATTTATCGTTGAACTCGCTGGTTGAAAACGACTCGGAACAAATTGTTAAAGTGTGTCTAAAATCAAAACAAATTCGTATTATAAACTCCTCTCGGTACTCTTAATATAAACACTTAGGTACTAGCTACTATTATAAATTCTATAGTTTTATATGTGTATGAATGAATGAGTGGATTTATATGTGAGTAGCCAGAGCTCACTGGAGGGATTCTGTGCTGTCAACGGGCAGACAAAAGTCGCCTGCATTGTCAGGACAGAAACTCACGCGAACCCTCCTCTCATCCCCCCCCCCTCCCTTCCAATCCCTCTCACTTAATCCATCTAAAAGGCAGCGCAAGTGTGACGCCCCTGGTGCTGCACACGTTCATAGGCCACGTAACCACGCCAAAACAGCTGGATCTGGATGAAATTTGGCTTAAAAATAGGCTATAGTCTGGCTACATAAACTCCTTTTTATCTCAAGAACTGATGCCTGTGGATCATGAGACCGCGATCAGTATAAAATGAAATCCAAAGAAATTCTTGAATCTCATTAGTATTCGTTAGCACCCCGTTGCCGTCAGCGTTCATTGTTTTTTTTTATTACTTAAAGACAAACGAACCACATTTTTACCCATTAAATTAATCCAATTTATAAGCAGCGAAGAGCAGCACGCAAACATATAATGCAAGTACATTTTATAGCAGAAACAACATAAAATTGTTCCTCCGTTCCCTCTTTAACGTGATAAGAGTACTCTACTTCCTCAGTAGGCTATAATTACATTCTCTTGAGGTTCAAACGAAGGTACAATCAAATGATACACAAAATGTTTTATCGCTTTTTTGAAATTGTTAATTTATGTTAAAAATGTAAAGTTGTTAGACAGATCAGACAGTAAATAAATATTTGGTACAGAGTTAGATATAGTCCGGAATAATACATAGGCTTTTAATCCCTGGAATATATTCCCATGGATTGCGGTCACGGGATCAAAATTTCAGGCGAACAGAGCAACGAGTAACAGCTCATTTATTTTTAACGGATTCAATTGCAATTTCTTTTTTGCTATTTATACTATCGGTATGCATACATAGCATTATCGGTATATGTTATGGTGAACTCTATTCTTGAGAGTTTAGCTTTGGCTTACCATCAGGCGAGGTGAAGTAATATGGATGATTATTACCGAAGTTTCGGTTGCTTTTCAGAATATAAATTATCGTCGCTATGGAAGTCATCCACATATGTTTTAACCCAATAAATTTAAATCTGTTAAACTCAATAGGTATTGATATATGTCGGTACTTAAATCCGTGTCCAGTCCTATAGACCCAATACAAATTAATTCATAAAAAATATCCATCCCACTAAGGATTTTTCTTTGTTCTGTGCATCCCACCAATTCTAGTTAAAAAGCTCTTTACACAATCCATAAAAATGAATGTGTTCCGAAATTGCAGCTCAATTTTGAACGTATAATAAAGGCAGGTATTAAGTTATAGTGACATGAGCACGTCGGGAGGTGTAATCTTATTATCGGGATTCATAAAGGTCCGGGAGTAAAATGGCAGAGATTTAGCGAAAACTGGCTGACAGCGACCCGGGATAACGTTAGATGTTTTAGTGGAAATAAGAAACGCAAACATGGGTATAATCAGAAAATTGGACGAATAAACGTTTGTAATGTAATCAACAGGTAAGCTATACCTATGTGATATTCTTTGTTTGCTTTTGAAATTAAAGAGACTTACAATTTTGCACAAACTATTCATAATAACCATCGCTTTGTGTTCCCGCTGGTAATTAGAGTAGCCAGAGCTCACTTTAGCCCTCCTCCCCCCACCCCTTCCTAGACTCTACACCCCATCCTAGCCCTCCCCCCTTCCCTTCAGGGTAGGCAGCGCGTGTGTGACACCTTTGGTGTTGCACTCGTCCATAGGCCACGGTGACCGTTTCCCATCAGGTCGGTCGTGTGCTTGTCTGCCACCTACGTGGTATAAAAAAAGTCATTAAATTATCTTACTATCGTATTCTTTTCGTACTTCCTACAATCCTACTTCCTACAATCCTACTTCCTACAATCCTACTTCCTACAATCCTACTTCCGACTATTCTACTTCCAACTATCTACTACTATGTTTTAATTAGATATCTACATTCAGAAACGATTGTAAAAAATTGTTAGTGAATAAATGAAATGAAATGAAATCCTACCTACGACTATCCTACTTCCGACTATCCTACTACCTACTATCTTACTTCCTACTATCCTACTTCCTACTAATATCATAAATATGAAAGTTTGTGAAGATGTTTGAATGTTTCTTACGCAATCAGGTGATGCATACAGCTAAACGAATCTAGCTGTGACACAGAAATAAATTATAGTCTGGACTGACAAATAGCCTACATTTTATACCTGGAATAAAGATCTCTTGGATTTTAGGAAAGGAATAAAAATTCATCACGGCTAGAGCCGCGAGCAACAGCCAGTTATTCAGTAAGGTTTACAAATACTATGTCAGCACTATTACTACCATTTATTTTCGGCAAACGGCAGTGAACGCATTTTTTATCTTTCTTACTTCCCTTTTACTTACCTTTCTAACGTAGGTATATCATGTTTATGTCTATCACTCAGTTTTATTTTTGCCATATATCATCGTTATCATAATCTATCCATTTATACTATTATACAATTGTAAAGTAGTCATGTCTGTACATTGGAGATATTATAAAAAAAATAATTGGGCTATGTTATATGAACGATTTTGAACACGAAAATATTTTTTTTGGATTCTTGTCTGTTTGTGCGTGATGGACGCAAAAACTACCGAACCTACTTTTTTTTGTTTGAAAGGTCAGTTGTTGTCAGACTTAGAGCCGCGGTTGTAGGCTAGTATATTCTCAAATCCTTGTCTATTCTTAACATGTTTATTACACGACTGCTAGGAACCCTTTTCTTGCAGCCTAGTGCGTACGTAGTGGTGGATTAATTCTGGATTAACAGATTTCCCAGCCCTAATACTGGGTTTATCCCTTACTTTCATGTACACAGAATTTATGAATAAGAACATGACCGAAATATTACATGTCTGGTTGGCTATAAAACATAATTACGTTACGAGAGTAATCTACAGTAATGGATCTGCAACCATCTCGTAATTGGTCTTTGTACGGACAAGCTAAAGCTGGTATTCCTGTAGTGCCAGCACTAATCTACAAAACAGACACTCAGAGCTACATGTATTTTGTTAAGATCACAATTTGCAAATTGCATGTACCTGAATAAACGCTGACCTCAAACGGGGTGTTTGAGGTTTGAGAATGGTGCACAAGAGGATGCACATAGCATAATAAACTTTAGAAGTGAAATAAAATTTGTCATTTAATTATGGAAACTAATTTTTACTAAACTTTCATAAAATTTTCATCCTGAATATACGTGAACAAAACAAAAGTTCTTATAGAATACTCACACATTACAGTATTTCAAATGGCAGCATCAAAACTATTATCGCAAATATTTTTGCATAAAACATTCTACGGTTTCGCGCACTTTTGGCCAAACCCCGCGCGGTCTGCATGACTTTACAGCTGTCACAATTTCTCAAAAATAAATCTGTGTCAAAAAAGGTAAAAATTGTTACTTTTTATTTATTTGGGCTTTTTGTTTATATTTAAACAAGTCGAGATGAACACTTTTTAGCATATTTCTTGACAAACTTCTGAGTGGTAATTTAGAAAGAACATCTAAAAGAGTTAGCTGTATAAGGAAAACAACAAACAGGTAAAGTTTTCGTATTTAGCTGACAATTCACGTCGGTGTCTTTTATTTAGGTTTATTAAGGGCTAGCTTTAATTAAAGTTGGCTTTGTTTTATATATAAACAAGCGACCTGTTCATACAAGTTTTATTATTATTTCATTTTTGTAGAAATTATTGTTCGTAGAAGTAAATATTTTGTTTCACTCCAATAGATTAGTGGAGTGGAGTGTTACTATTATATATTTTAATTTAATGAAGCTGTGTTAACTGTGTAAAATGTAGTTTATATATTATGTTAATCTAGGAAAAACAAGTTATTAATTTGTCAAAATTTACTCAAATCCTTTGAACTGTCGTGGTATAAAGAAATTCAAAGTGTATTTGACTCACGCTACTTAATATGTCTTGTAGTGTTTGTTTAGTATTTATCTAAAGAAAATTGTTATTATCATCATTAAAGCGTCTTAGTTTATCTTGGGTTTTGTCGGAGCGAATACCGACTGGACTGTCAACCCTGAGAGAAAAGGCTGCACCAGAGTAATAAGCAGGTATACCGGCTTCTAAGTGAAGACATTGGTATTATGTAATGTGACTGAAATAGCCCATTGGCCCATAGGACTTAGTATTCATAATTATGTTTATATTATACATATTCATGAACATTTTACATTACGTTTTCATTACTTTTATCTTTAAAAAACCTAAAGCCATTCAGAACCTGTTACAACTTACATACTGAATTTTAAATTCACATCACAGTGTACACATTAATTGAAGAATTTCCTAAACACCTTATCTCCACCACAATTACCAACTTCTTAATATCTCCATTACCGTTACTTCCAAATGTTAAACTTTACAGGCGATAAACGTGTTTTACAGCGCTAAAAGGCGACTTCGCACTGTAATCGTTTTAATTGAATCGGGGTCTAAAGGACCCGGAAATAAAATCTGAATGTTCTACTGAGGTAAGAATAAAATTAAGTGATTTCTATAGTAGTGTTTGGTAATAAAATGTAGTGGTACTTTTTTAAAAAATGAAGCATTTGAATGGGTGTGTTACGCTCGTTGCATTTGATAGATGAATAGGATTGGTTAAAAGTTAATACAACTATGTATATATAGTGGTTGAGCTAAAGAACCTATTAAAAATAAGTGTAGTCATTTTATAAATAAAATACAATTAAGCATTTCCCAGAAAACTATTTGGTTGCACCAAATAATTCCGAATACAAATATTGTGATTTCCAGCAGCACACATCCATCTAGGTATAAGTTAAAAAAAAATTCAATCTAAGAAATAAATTACTGAAGATGAGATCGATACTTCCAGATTAGTAATTACTGATTCCTAACCCAAAATCCAAATGCCCAACTCCTAATCGAAGATTACCAAAATAATACGCAGTTGGTAAAACATCACTTAGCCATTGAATACTTGAGGGGGATGCAAATCATGATCACCCTGCTACACCACTTGAAAGTATTATCATTCGTACTTCAAGTAAATTGCTTTAACACTTCAACGGGGGAAGAATCACTTCCCGAAATCTGGCTGTGATGGGTAAACACATCTTTGCGGATTTAATATTTTCGTTCTTTGTATTTTTTCTATGTGTATTTGTAACTTAGCAGGTTGAGTGATTTTGTGAAACTGATCAATCATTAAGTTATCAACTGATAATTTGATCGATGCTATTTTCTTTTGGTTGAATGAATGGTTTGTTTCATTGCTTCTACGGTGTAGGTGTTTCAAGTGTTTTAACGTGTTTAAGTACCTGCCTTATTGGGATAGTAATTCCTTGGTTTTTTTTGACAAATTTTTTTAGAGACGCGATAAATCCATATTTTATTATTGTAGACTTATTTCTGAAAACACTAGGCAATATTTACTAAGGTAAGATCACCAAATAAGGCCTACCTTAATTATTTTATTGCCTAACTAGCAGGTTTATAATAAAAATGCACTGGTAATTGGAAATACTTATGTTTATTTATTATACTTTGTAATAAATGAAACAAAATTGCTTTAGAAACAAAAATCACACTTTTGTGGACATAAATAACTAAAATGCTACTTTGGCCTCATTTGGAACCCTGTGTCTTAATAAAGCCTTAACAAAATCAAGTAACTATTTAACTTCCTGCTGATGGTGCAAAGATATGCGACAATTTTTTTCATCGATATTGTAAATGCTTTTCAATTCCGCGTCTATCCAGCAGGCTTTTGTATTTGGAAAAGTGATCGCCAACAATATATTTATTTAATTTTTGAGCACGAGCTGGATTCATCAAAAGTTTGAAGGAGGTAGGATACGACGGTATTCCCGTCCGAAATGAGCAGTCCGACTGGGGTCGTGCTTCCACCCGCTGGTAACTAGGGTGGTCAGATCTCACTGTACCCCTCCTCCCCCACCCTTACTAGCTTCCCCACCCCTTCCTAACCCTCCCCCCTTCCCTTCAGAGTAGGCAGCGCATGTGTGACATCCTTAGTGTTGCACATGACCATAGGCAACAGTGAGTGCTTCCGATCAGGTGGGCCATGTGCTTGTTTGCCACCTAAGTAGTACAAAAAAGAGCGTTCTTCCCTTTGTACCATTTCAACAGCGTTTCCCATCTATTACAAAGTCCATTGAGCCCTTTTTTATCTTGTGGTAGAAGCTGGTAATCCGTTTTCCATGATGTTACTGAAAACAAGGATTTATTATCTTACTGTGATACTTTTCTAATTGACAAAAAACATTGTCCTAATAAGGTTTGCACTTGTGCCGTTATAAGGCCTATAGATCTTTTTAATAGGCTATATTAGGGCATGGCACATAGGTAAACAAAACAAAAATTATATGGAATACACCGATATTACAGAATTTTTACTTTTATGAGGAGATGGCTAAACGTATAATTACCCTATTGACAAAACACAGTACACCATATACGAATAAAAATAAAAATACTTACTGTTCAATCTGGCAGAATTTTATAAAAACAAGCGTGCGCTCCGCGTCGTGTTTGTTTTCGACTGCAGGTTCCAACACATTCGCGTCACGTGCTGTTTGCTACGCTTGTGTGCGTTAGTTAATGTACACGCACACTTCTACAAACATTGGCGGCAATTTGAAATCGGGAAGCGGGAAATTTTAAAAATAGGCTTTATTGGGACGTAGGCTTTATTTGGGTCACCCACCTTACATCAAAGAATTTACACACAGAAGTTTAAATTCTGATATTACAATTACACTCACGGAACTTAGTGCAATCATAGTATAGGTAGATACCTAGGTATATGTACTTAAGTAAATTTATCCGCATCCTAGAACCCATATTACAAGCTATGTTTGGGTCTCAATGGTGAAATCATGCATCAAAACATTGGTTTGAATTATAAATTTATAACAAAATAAAAGATTTCATCCAACATTTTAAATTAAGTACCTATAGGCAACTTTCAAATATTTAAAAAGTATGAAAATATTCTTGAAAACTTTTATAACTGCGAACAAAGAAATCAATTTCCTCCGAAATCTGTTATTACTGAAGATTTGGCCGCCTCTCAAGTAGGCAACTTGGAAAAAACAATAAAGTTAAAAATGGATCACGACCGTCAGTTGATTTCCGGCTTGTTGAATGCGAAAGTTCAAAAAGCTTTCGAGACTTATAATGAGCCAACTGCCTTGTCTTAACATGTTCACCTGGATTCCCTGATCTAGTTAATATAATATAGTTATTTACCTTGTTTATAACATAATTCACCATAGAGAATTATGATACTAGACACGACTATTACAAGGTAGGTAGAGAAAACAGCCCCTAATTTGATTATACTACACACATACCTCTTCTACATATCTTTAGCTCTACACATTGGACCAAGTTTCTGGACCCGAAAAAACATCGACTTTCAAAATTTACCATTTACATATAGGAAAACTAATTCGACAATTTTTTTGGAAATCTGCAGCCGCAGCTATTAACATTAGCAACATACGAATAAGACACCTCGTTTTTTTTTCTATTTAATCTTCGGTTCAGAAAAAAATATGCCGTGTAAATTAAAAAATAATTAGAATCGAACCACACGATTTCAAATAATCAAGTACTAAAGACCCAATTCTAATAAAACGAAACAGAAAACAATACCAATATTTAGTAGTATTACAAAAATAATACACGAATACCCAGCTACGGCTACCAACAACGACATTTGAGGCCCTTCAGCAAAGCTCGTCATCTGCCGTGTGAGGATGGTGTAATAATCTGTAATTTCAATCAAAGGAGTTTCCGATCCAATAGGGATACTCGTACAGAAGGCTTTAACGCACCTGTCGCGGATATGGATTATTGATGTTTGGACAAACTTTGCCGAGGAGTTATAGTAGACTATTCATGTGATGGTATGTCGACAAGATTATGTAAGGAGGTTAAGTTTTATGTTTTCAAGAGAAGGTTAGGATATTTTATGATTTTGTATCCAGATACTTCAATACGCATGTAGTTGGAGCCCTAAAAAGTCCAACAACAACGGTCTAGCCGCAATGCTTCGATATCGCCTAATGTTACCATTGGATTGTGAAGGTCAGATGGCAGTCGCTTCACGGAAAATATCGAGGTCCAGCCAAATTCGCAGTTAAGACTGGTAAAGCGAACCCCAGACTCTGAGGTGAAAGCTTTGGATGCGATTGGGATTAACGCAAGGTTGAAGATTGAAGAAGATACTTCAGATACGCATGTCTTGTATACGGTTTAAGGGGTTCGTGGCTAAGGGGTAACTGACTAGATTAACAAATTGCAAAATTAAACAACAAGGTGAAAAGCTCCGGCAAACAGGAGCAACGTTATGATCGAGCGATCGAGGTGAACCTTCAGTCAAATTTAATAATAATATTAGTTTACGACTTACTGAAGCTAGTAGAGTAGTATGTATAGAGTATAAAGGGAAGTGTTCATATTACGTCTTTGATGTTCCGAGGCACCAATAACCACTTACAGTGTTACAGTAGATAATATTACAATATAGTCAGTAACGTAATATCATAACGCGTCCACTCAACCCTATCCCCCCTATCCTATTTCATCACATCACTATTTTTACAGGCTTAACCTAATACAATAGTGTGGTGCTTATACGTCCTGATTATTCAGTCAGACTATTTGGGTATCGCGCACCTGCCGAGACTTTAATCCAACATATATTTTGGTAAAGTAAATGACAAATGTATGTTGTACACGGTATTATTTGTAAAATAAAAAAAGGATCCGACCCTGTGGTCGGGAAAACACATAAATTTAATTTACAACATGTAGTAAATTGTGTCCAGTAGGTACGTGTATAATATTTACTGAATATAATATTGTTATGCCTCTATCTATACATAGATATAGACTTGGGTATACAAGTACTTATAACAAACATCTTAAGGAGGTACAATGTTTGACCTGTAGGTATGTTTGTATGTACGTTTGTCTGCGATTATCTCGCGTTTGGTTGAACCAATTTTAATGCGGTTTTCAGAAAAGTCATTTATACATTCAGGAGGTTTTAGTATCCTTAACCGTCTTAAAAAAGGAATGAAGTCTATTCTATTTTTTTATTAAAATTCTCTAGGCTTAATCTACTTCGTTAACTTATTGGTAATCCCAGTTACATCCAAAACCATACTCTCTTAGCTTGCTCCCACAAAAGTCAAGATAACCTTAATCAAAAGAAAAAGGGAGAGTTGCCCCTGGGCTCCAAAGTATTAGCTTTGGACAGGAACCAAAGATGAATGATGATGATTATATTTATATTGAAATAACATTACGTCTCCTTGTTGCAGAAATGTGAACACACACAATGGCATCTTCATACGTACCAGGGGGTGTCCACGGCCAGGCGGACAGCTTCCTTATGAAGGTCGATACCAAGACCTGAGGATGCTCTACCATCGTACCAGTTCACGTTTATAAAATGGAGTTCACCTCTGTTTTACCTACCTATGTAAGTTTATACTATTGTTCTTTAAATACACTAGTTGATGTAGTGAAAATATAGAGAAAGGGATGCTTAGATGGCTCGGATCATTGAGTGATATATGAGAAGACATCAATAGCTTGGACATGTAGAGAGGATGGACGAAAGAAGATTGGACAGAACCGATTAAGGAGGTGAGGATGTATGGGCGAGCCGGAAGGGTCAACCTAGGTGTACATAAATCGGACAGATCGAGGATTTTTTAAGAAAGGTGAGGTTAAATGTACCCGAAACCGGCGATCGAATCACTTATAATGATTTTTTAAATATTTGCGTAATCCGAAACGAAAATGTGAGAGTGTAAACTTAAGTATTAAAATATCATTACGCATACATAACTCATATTCAATGTACTAAACAACTTAGGCACTTACCACACCACTAATACACAAATATTAGTATCGTTACCTTAACTATGTTAAAGTTTAAGTGAAATCACCGAAGTTTATCTTATTTAAGTTTGATAACTTAGCGCTGGAGGTACAGTAATTATTCTACCAAGTTTTGGTTGGAGAATATCTCGATTGCCTTCCGATAATCACGCTGTCGTGGTTGAGTTTCGGGAAATTTTAAGACTTGGCATCTATTCCCTTGTCCTTAAGTACTTGAACTGATTATTATGAAGTTTGACATTTCAAAGTTTTGAAGTTTCGTCTAGATCGTGATTATGGAAATTCTAATTTATTTCTACACGTAATGAAGTAGTGAAGTACATTGTATAGGGTTATAAATTTTAATTAGTTAATGCTTTAATTTGTTATTGGAATCCTTTTTTTATACTACGTAGGTGGCAGACAAGCACACGGCCCACCTGATGGGAAGCGGTCACCGTGGCCTATGAACGTATGCAACACTAAGGGTATCACACACGCGCTGCCCACCCTGAAGGGAAAGTGGTAGGGGTGGGGATGCTAGGAAGGGATGGAGGGAGAAGGGGTACATTGAGCTCTGGCTACCCTACTTACCGGCGGGAACACAACACGATGGTTATTATGGCCGCGGTGTTCTGTAGGGTGAAGGTACTACCCCAGTCGGACAGCTCATTTCGGACGGGAGATACCGTCGTGTCATACCTCCTTCCATCCTAAAGGAACATGATCCTAAAAGAACATGAAAACTAAGTTACTATGTATTGCTTTTAATAAATAACTTAGGATTCTACTCGTTTTGGAGGATGCTTATCGTTTTTTAGTTATATCTCAAGTTCTACTCAACCAATTGCTCCTTTAAAAGTCTGACCTTTTTAATAAAAATCGTCCATCGCGAACAAATAGACAAACAGCATATATTTATATTAAGAATCGTTCATTGAACAAAACGACAGCATTTTAAATATCTCTAATATATAATCACAGCTACGAGTAATTATCAAATTTTCATAGTTTTGATTGCTACGCTATTAGTAAACCACAAATATAGCAACAAATACATATATAGATACATACCTATGAATACTTGTAAACTCATAATTAAATGAATCAACCAAATGACTGTCGAATGTAATCTAGTGTCACTTTGACAAAATGCTTACTCCAAATAAACATTGAAATAAGTAAATTTAAATCCAATTTACGTACACCTACATTTGCGTGGGAATATAATGTTTGTTGATTGCTTCTTACGACAAACACAATTAACATTTCCCACACGTAAAACCTCACATAAACATTCATTACTATTATTATATAGCTTTCTTATGGTCTGCGCAGACGAGCGATTTTTATTCACAGAACACAAAAGTCCTGTTTCCTAGTGGCCTATAGATAGTTAAAAATGCTAGCATAGCGATAATCCCGGAAACCTTAGTGCGGTCGGTCCGATTGCCTTTGTACTCAGTTCGACTAAGTCGTTACAGGCATTGGGCTCCATCAAATCTAGTAACACGGAATAATCAGTGCGTTTTCGTAATATTCGCCAGTATTTTTGTGACTTCGCTAAACTTCGTCCAACAGAATAATGTTCGGGGCATTATTCTGTTTAACATCGATTTGCCACGTTAGGTATATTCTTAGGGGAATCCCTGTACCTTTGTATAGTCCGGTCTATCGATTTCCCCGATTCATCATTCTCTGAACCTTTTCCCAACTCAGTTGGGGTCGGCTTTCCAGTCTAACTGTGATGCGGCTGAACTTCGATATTTTACGTGGAGCGACTGCCATCTGACCTCCACAACCAATGGCGATATCAAAGTTCCAAGTTAGACTGGTTGGACTTTTGAGGGCTTCAACTACCCGTAACGACTGCCATAGATGTTTGTATGGCAACCGGGACCGACGGCTTAACGTGCTCTCCGAGGCACTTCGATTTCCCCGATTATTCGAGGGATTTTCATACTTAGTACTTTTCATCCTTCGTGTGTTACTCAAAATAGTTGTAAAGTATGAAGGCTAAAGACATACCTATATAATATGTGTGACGACAAAAGTGTCTCGTCTGCGTTGACCATATTTTTTCTCGATGTTAATAATTCATGTGATGGCCGGCAGGTGGCGCTGTTGAACGACACGCCAGTGGAATACGAGGATGGAGATGACCCGGATGCTGTTACGCTGCTCTCTATATTGCTTGTTGGTAAGTTGTTTTGATTATGAACTAATCGGTTTTAACCGACTTCAAAAAGGAGAAGGTTACCTCACAACTTTCGACTGGGTGAACTGATTTTGATGTTGTTTTTATTTGAAAACAATTGGTCGTTTCATGTGGCTCCATTTCAATTAAGTCGTTTGAAGGCGTTTTTTTTTTCTTGTAAGAATTTATCATGTGTTCAAAATGAATAGCACAGTTTATTTACTTGCTACTAGTTGTTGCCAGCGGCTTCACTCGCGTGGTATTCTAATCCCGTTCCCACATCCCATGGGCATTCACACAGACTTATAAAAATAACTACTAATGATAAAGAATCTGTAAAAAAAGCAATTGAATTTTCTTCTATACAACCATCTATTTATTTAACATAAAACTGAGAAATTAACGCTTGGCAAATCCTCTATAGGTATTTAACTCTATTCAAAGTCATTTAAACACGTCTAGACTAAAGAAATGAGTAATTAGGTACTGCAGCGTACTTGCTTAGCTCAAAGTGCTATTATATAGTCCTGGCATCGCTCCATTCAGCAGTATTTAAAGAGAAACGCGGTAAAATTGTAAAGCAGTATTTTAAACTTTTCTTAGACTTTTTATGTGAGAGTTTTTATAACTTTTGATAAACTTACTTCGGTTAAACAAATCAGTTTTGACTAGATTTCGCTTGTGTTTTCGCCCGCATGAAATTTTGATCCAGTTTCCACTACTCATGGGAACTTATTTCTGGGATAGCCTATGCGTTATTCCAGACTATAATCTATCCCTGTACAAAATTTTAGCCAGATCCGTTCACCCGTTAGAGCGTAATTGAGTAACAAACATCTAAACGTTATCACAAGCTTTCACATTTATAATTATTATAGTAGGACTAGGATTTTGAATAACTTACATTGACTTAGCATTTCTTTTTTGAAACGTTTGTATATACATTTGTAGGTCAGATCAAAACGAAACATGTTGGTATGGTGGCCTTGGAGTGGCGAGTAGGGCTGCCCCTTACTTCAAAAATTGTTTATTAGAATACGCAATTTTTTCTTTGAAGGTGAGGCTGGTATGGCCTTGACGATTTTAATAGGGTATACTATACTTGTACATAATTATATATTAGCCGACTATTAGTCGGCAGTTTCATGCTTTTATATTCAATGGTTATCCAGATAAAGTGGCAATAGAATGTATACAAGGAAACCTAGTTCATTTGTTTTTAGGTTTGTTGTTTGAAGCTCAAAGTCATGTGAGTTTTTCTTAGTGTAAGCTGCCTAGCAATTGTACAGTTCAGTACAATTCGAAACAATAGAAAAATTATTCAATTGAGCGATTGACAACCCTGTGATAGCCATTTTTTCCCTCTACCTTTCTAATACACAAAACAACGGTCAATACCATGTTGTGTAAATAACCTTTACATACATAATTCCACGATCTCATTTCAGTAAACATTTCGTATTCTGAAATTAAAATTGGGCACGCCGTCCAATAATACAAGCAACAGGATATCCGTATTTTTTCCTTAACTTTTTTTATAGCCAACATCATGAACCTCATGAACAAATTAAAGTCGGCTGTACATATAAGTCCATATAAGTTGGCATGCACACACTCACACTTTCATAGCCACTACGCGGCAAACGTTAACAGATTCAGTCGCTTAACTCTAGGCGCATACTTGGCGACAGGCGACAGCGACAGCGCGGCGGCGCGGCGTCTCGACGCGATGACAGGCCGCGGGCGAAAGCTTAGAACAAAATATTATGAAACTAGCTGTTACCCGCTGCTCCACCCGCGTGGATTTCGGTTATCGCGACCAAACATAGCCTATGTTCATTCTCGAGGTCTAATCTACTCCTATACCAAATTTCATCAAAATCGATTCAGTGGTTCAGGCGTGAAAGCGTAACAGGCAGACAGACAGACAGAGTTACTTTCGCATTTATAATATTAGTATGGATTAGTATGGATTCTCGGCCGCAGCCTGTCGTCGCGTTGATACGCCGCGCCGAGTTGACGCTGTCGCCTGTCGCCCAGTGTGCACCTAGTGTAAGTAGCGAAACATAAATAGGTACCTTAAGTCTTGTGCAGTGAAATTGTATAAAAACCGTGATGATTACAGAAAAAAAAAACCAGGAATCACATTTCAATCAGATTTGCGTAACACCTTGAAACTCAAAAGTCAAACAAATATTTAGCCGCCACCTGTTTTGTGACACAATCTCATCTTCAACATGTATCATCCGTAGGTTCTATAGGTTCAAGGCCAAAATAATATCTCTAAAACCTTAGCGATTTTTCCTTCACTCACGATCAAGGAAATTACATAACATATACACCGCTATCTTCTTCGAGTGGCAAATATTTCCACTCTATTCCGCGTCGCTCGTTGCTAAGCGGTTCAATTTCCTGTAGCTAACTGACTGTTACAGGTATTTTGCGATCTAAACATCATGTATCTGCTTCTATGAAGAATCGCTGCGAGTATTTGGTATTTCGTAGTATAGCAATTTAGGGGAAAGGTGTACAAAATGATCCCCCTAAGGGAAAATGCCTGCTGTGTCAAAAATATTAAACCTATAGTAACCATTTAAGAAATTTTAGTTAAACCATTTAGTTATACATATACTAGCAAACCACAATTTTGTAATTTATTTACGTTTTCCAATTTATTAGACATTTTTCAGAAGTTTACTAAAGGATCATTTTGTACACCTGGGTGTACAAAATGATCCCAAGGGTAGGGGTTAAATGATCCCGGGGATCATTTTACCCTCCCAGTTTTAATAAAATATTTGTGTATTATAATCATATTTATTACCAAAAGTAGCGTTAATAGGAACAAAAATACTATTATTTTTAACAATAATTATTTATTAAAGCCTCCTTATGAAGTTATTATTCTATAATAATAATCATCACAGTCGGAGATCGACATTCTCTATAACAATAGGTATATGAATTATATAGTTTAACTAAAAGCCTTTGTTATCTTCTAGTAATCTTCTTCTAATTATATTCTAATATAACTAAGAAAAAAAGTCTTCTAATTAGACATCCTCACTCCAGTTTTGTCGAGTATTTTTTCTACAGTACCTAATTACGAGGCATGATCTGTAAAAGAATAAAGACATATACTCGTAGAAGAAAGAAATAAAGATTTATTGATTGAGAATACAAAACACAAGAATTAAGTATCCATTCACTACTCCACACTTCACACTCCACTCCACTCCACTCTCTACTCCACTCTTGAGTCCACTCTCCACTGCACTATTTACTCTACTGGTCTCCACTCGTCTAACCAAGACCTATCTAATAAAAAAACCGCATCAAAATCCGTTCAGTAGTTTTTACGTCCATCGAGATCAGCGATGAACGTCTTGCTTAGACTCAAAATTTACCGTATTTGGTTGTAACTGGTTAAGTAGAACCGGAGATATATGACCAAAAACGAAGCGTGGGCGAAGCCACGGGTATCAGATGGTATAAAAAGTAACCTATATGTTGCCCAGAACTATAAACTATAATCGTATCTACCAAGTTTGATTAAAATCCCTCCAGTAGTTTTTGATTATGCGTGCGCATACAGACAGACAGACATAAAGACAAAAAAATTGCATTTTTATGGATCACCAATTGTCCCCCAATAGCTATTTTCCTCCCCCCAATAGAATTGACCTCTCTCCAGTTTTATTATAAGTATATAGAAGAAGATATAGAAACAACAGGGTAACTAATACCAAAAAAATACCATAATATGGCAACATTATGAAATTTATAGCTGAATGTGGCATTAGAGATAATATTTAACTTATACTAGGTACTAAGTATACATTATAGTAGGTAGGTATCCCAATATATTAAATCATATATTGTATCCTTCCATTTTTGTAAACTGACAAAATGTTGTAGGTAAAACGATCCCTGGGATCATTTTATACCCGCAATGAGTAATCATTTGACCCCAATCGTATTATTTCGAAAACTTCGTAAAAATAAATTGAAATAGCTATCATATTGAGAACCAACACCTGTTCAAAATGTTATTGAAATGCTATAGAAACCGTTAATAAAACAGCTATTTTCCAAATCACAATAAATTAGCAGCAATTTAATATTAATATTCAGCTTAACTTAGATCGAGCACACTGATTTTCTTTTTTTTATCAATTTACTTACCAATAGTGATCACACCGCCATGAAACTTCGTCGAACAACTGAGCGGGATGCGGGGAATACGTTTGTGGCGATTTTAAACAGATGGCACTAGTGATTTGTTTTAAACAGTTGGGAATCATTTGACCTCAAGGGATCGTTTTGTACACCTTTCCCCTAGTTGGAATATGTAGGTACCTACACTAGAAACTTTTTTAAGTCGGTGAAGTATAAGTAGGTACTAAAATCTTGTCGAGAATGTAAAAAACATTTTTCTGAATACTGCGTCAAAATCGATTCAACCAAACGCGAGATAATCTTGGACAAACACACAAACATATAAGATATACAGTGAACCTCCTTTTGAAGTCGGTTAAAAATTAGAAATGCAGACTAACTGTTATCAAAATACAGATGCTATTTTAGGGTTAATGGCACCATTTCTAGTTGTGGTTTTACCCGAATAATAATACCACTATAAAGAACAATGGAGGTGTTGCGTTTTTCGCTGAAAGTTAATATCTGTTCTTGTTTTCCGTATCTCACTGTTATCTCCGTCTAACAATATCTCTTCTTTACAGGTATATTCCTCTCATTGCTGATCTTTCTTAGCATAGCGGGGAACATACTAGTCTGCATAGCCATATACACGGACCGAGGGTTGCGTCGGATCGGCAACCTGTTCTTGGCGTCATTGGCAATAGCTGACATGCTTGTCGCTGCGGCCGTCATGACTTTCGCTGGAGTCAATGATTTGCTTGGGTAAGAATTTTTTCCATTTATGAAATTTGTTACACTGTTAATCAGAAAAATGATTATTAGATATGTTTTAAGAATGGTATTAATTCGAAACTAAATTTCAAAATTAACAATAATTTATAAAAATTCAAAGTAAAATCAGAATATTAATTAAATTGACAAATGACCCACTCTATTACAAATGGTAAGTCTACCTACCAACCCTGTACCTATAAGCCTATTTCATAATGCAAGAAGATCTGAGGGCCAATTCTCGTAATAACTATAAAAATATTTTCAAATTTTGATCACAGTCTAGTCTAGTTTTCATAAATTATCGATCTCCTAATTTATATAAAGTAAAAATAATATAAAAAATAATATAGGTATTTATTTGGTTACAAGAATTGAATTGAATTTTCAGAAAAAAAATTCACGAGAATTGGAATTACGTACTATTAGAAACGAGGCTAAGTTTACTAACTTAGCCTCGTTTCTTCATGTACTTATTATTTAACCGCTGTTTTATTTAGGGCTCGGTTGGAATTCCCCAATAAGGTGACTCAAAATTCTAACACGGGAATCCCGTAATACACTTCCCCATAACATCAATTTTTATTTACATTTATTTGTTTGTAGAAACCATCATCTGTTAATAATATATGTATATGACTGTTAATACTATTAGCATTATTATTGCATTATTATTATTAATAATAAGTAATAATTACTACTATTACTTACTATAAACTCTTATTATGCGTTAAATTACTAGAGTTATTAGAAATATAATGTACATTTTCTTTTGTTTTAGTTATTGGGTATTTGGTGAACAATTCTGCGACACGTGGGTGGCTTGTGACGTCATGTGTTCTACAGCATCCATACTAAACCTGTGCGCCATCTCGCTTGACAGATATATACATATTAAGGATCCTTTGAGGTAAGTTCAATTTTTGTAATGAAATTTTAATTATAATTTCGTAAAAGAAGTGAAATCAACAGTGTCAGATTTTTCTTTTATGTAGGTACGGCTATTAAACTGGAGATTTTCAACATCTAAAATGTTAGTGAAATCACTGTGAACCATGTTGTTCGTAACCGTTGAATTTTTTAATTTTTAATTACTTAAAACTAAAATAAAAGAGCTTCAACAATACATGACAACCTCTAAAAAGGTTCAGACAGCGTCGAGAATACGCCAAAACATTATCTGGTTTTAAATGTACAGATGGCCCTGAACAGTCACGTGTCCTGTGGACATGTTTATAGCTAGATTCTGCAAAGTGAAAGGCATGCTTACAAATTACTGCTATTGCATGATAGGAAATATTTGAAAACAAATTGATACTATACAGTAATCCAAAGATCCAAAGATACAAAGATACCTACATGAAACATGGTAAAGCACATCTACTTGCCACACTTATATAATAATGTAATTAGAACCGTTCTATATCCCGAATTCAGAGGTAAAATACCCGAATTCAAAGGTAAAATTCTGCAAAACCTGGTAAAGGTAAAATTATTTATGAATACGTGCAAGCACCGATCAAACTGTTACCGTAACACATTATGACAGTAAAATTGATTCGAGGTTAAAGACGGTACCAATAAATTTGGACCAATAAATGACGCACATATAATTTTATTACCGTGACGGTCGGTCAAATGGCTGCTTATGGTGTCCATTTTACGATATTTTTGGCTTTTATCTCTCATTATATTATTTTGACCACCGGCAGTATTTTATGGAGCAGATATAATTTTGATCACACATCGGCAATCTTACTATCGTCTATTTGCAAAGGTAAAGTACCTATCATACGATTCCTTTAAGCAAACCATGAAAAAATGTCCTTCGAGACTCGGAGTCGTCAGTCTCAAGTGACTACTACTTCAAGGTGGTCGAACACATTACTTTACCAAAAGGTGAGATTTTAAATCTAAAAATAGGTAAATGAATAGAACTTTAAGTCAAAAGTTAATAGGTTGCTTCTAGATGAACGTATTCCATCGTCGACCACAGCATTACTTACCATCAGGTGAAATAGTGGATAGTGGAGAAACGTGGGCCTATGACTAAAAAACCTCTTGTTTATTTTATCTGAATGTATGTGTGGTTCGAATAGTCAGTAAAAAACACTGAAAAGTGTCAATGCGGACAGATTTCCCAAAAAACATTGTGTCCCTAAAGTCCGTTAGCTATCTTTAATGGCTTCTATCGCGATTCGTTTGGTTTGGTCATTACCATCGTTTGTGAAATATAAAACACGTTTTTTTGATATTTTATTGAATTTCAGTTTTTGATTGTAAAGATTGTATTAGTATTTTTGTACAATGCTTCATCTGGGAGTATTCGAGAATATTTTTTTTTATGAATACTCTCAAATCAGACTAGGGTTCAGCGTAGTTACAATTCAGGTAAAACTGGCATTTAGATGGCACGTAGCATTTTTCTGCAACATTTTCTAAATGGCATAAGATAGCTCACAATTATGTATGTTTATCATGGATCTAAAAGGAATCTTTGCCAAAAAGCATACTACAAATTCAAGATTATTTAGACGATAAACAAACTTGGAATTAAACTGTTCACTCAACTAATGTTACTCAAACCAAAAACTGTATTTAGATTAAGGAAATGATTGTAAATAGACCAAAAATAAAAACAGCCCGCTGAATTTCTTGCTGGAGTCTTCTCAGGTCTGGGCCACGTTTCGAACTGGTGTGGTAGTACATTGGCTTACTAGCTTTAAATATTTATTTAGTATTAGTAGGATAAGACTTTAAAATAGGGCTTTTAGTATTGTTAATAAGAGAAATTTTAAGTAATATCATAACGCACTTAAATCGGCGTAAAACAAACACAATGAGCCTTTATTACACTGTACAGTAAAAACACAATTCTACGATGTTTCTTTGAACCGAAATTCCAAGAATTCAACTACAAACGAAAGTAAATTAAGACAACGTTACATTTTTTTAAAATAATGAGGGTATTCGAGTACATAGTAGACGCAAAGTTACAAGTACAAAATATCCAATTAAGAACAAGTTTTCATTGTGTGCTTAGAAACATCATGTTGTATTAAAACAAAAAAATTATATACCGAATCGTTCTTATTTATGAGATTGCGTATTTCATGTTACAAAATAAGGAAATAAACAAAACATTAAGTAGAAACGTGTCTCACAGCTCAAAACAGTTCGTATTTAATAACTTCTAAAGAGGGCAAAAGTGATAGACAACTTCTTTTGTTATTTCTTATACACCAGTTCGCTTTTGGACACAATGGTACTACAGAAATATATATTTTGTGATGTTTTATACACGACACTGTTATGGTTCTATTCTCAAATAGTACTTATTGTCGTGACAAAAATGGGACAATATGACGTTTTGTCATCTTTATTTTTATTTTTTCTGTCATAAATTTTAGATGCTATCGATACTGAAATGGTGGTCGTTACCTTCACGACCTCGATGTATACTTTCACACCCTTTTAGAAGATCCTGAGATTCTAGATAGAAGGTTTTTGAGCACTACCTAAAGTAAACTCAGAGGTGATGAATCGTTCCACCATTCGCCTACTGTTAGTCATAGGGGAACACGCTGTAAAATTCGATAACTCCAGGGTGCACAATGACCTACGGTTTTTTCAACTCATTTTACTTTCATCAGATACCTAAATGTCCAGCCTACAAACTTATCACGGCTCCAAAAAAATTAAGAAAATCGATAAATCACATTATATTGCTGATATATCAGTCACTTTTCATCGTCACTTACCATCAGGTGAGATAGTGGTCGAATGTAAGCTTATCTTGAATTATAAAAAAATATTATGTCATAAATATTAATGTATTTTGATTATGTTTTTTATATACAAGACAGAAATTTATTAATTTATCAATAATTTGTATCATAATCGTCATGCATTTTTTGTCTTTTTTAATAATTTTGTACGCGCCTATTATATTCAAACATCAAATACCTATACCAACTGAAATAACTGAAAGTTTACCATGATTTTGTGGTCAGAGCACGCCTTAAGACTTTACCTTCAGTAACATTTTGCGTAGAGGAAAAATTGTGTTTTTCTTTGATCTTTTCATTGCCAAAAGGTCTCAGTGGTTGTTCAAATCGGTCGAAAATAAAAGGAATTGCTCAATTACTTATACGGTACTGAATACCATTTGGACGTTCATTTGACTATGAAATTAGTCTATCATATACGCATGCATTACGCCTCTCTAGCTCCAGCCAAGCCACCGTCAAACATAACGTAGTGCTAATCTACCCCTTTTTTTTCTAAATCTATACTATTAAAAATTATATAGTAGAAATATCTCCTATTTACAAACATAACTTATTTACAATTTTATAACAGTAGAGATATTAAATATACTGAAAAATATCGCATATAACCGGAAAATAGCATAACTTAACTCGATAACATAACTTAATTAAGCAGAAATATAAATATTACCTACTAAAAATAAACATCTGAAGAAAAGAAAGATATTCACAAATCGCAACCTCGGGCTTCAATAAATGATTAATGAATTTAAAGAACAGGGCATCTAATGAATTTGATAACTAAAGCCTTTTTACAGCGTCGGCTCTTCCAGAAAATTGAACCATTATTTATTAAACCTTCACGCAGTTTCTACCTGCCCAGTTCTTTTTTCAGGAACTCACTAATTTGATCAATATAATGTATTTCGAGGTCCATGCTGACCTTTTTTCCTACGTTCAATTAGCGTTATGTAGGTACTTTATATGTCACAACAAATTTCTGACCTTGGCACCTCCGCCGGGCCACTGTTAGTAGAAGGAGATCAAAGAAGTACTGGTTTGATGCCGTAAGGGATGGCATGCATAACAATAGTCTCACTTGATGCCCAAGATCGTGCGAAGTCGAAAAGTAGGAAAGTGGACCCCAGACTTCGAGCTGTAATTGAATTGATTGCAGAAGCTGTAATTTTTACAATTTTATTAATAAAAAAAAATTATTAATTTATAAATGTCTCAAGAATGGGGGTCACCATTACAGACACTGATAACGCTCCAATGTGGTGGCCGTCGACTTGACAGCCTCATCAGATGATTTTTCAAATTAGAAGTAAACTAAACATTTGATCTATCATTTGATGTATGTCAATGCACACCTCGCTTGCACAAAATTTTTGACCATTTATTCATCATTCTCTGAACCTTTTTCCAACTCAGTTGGGGTCGGCTTTCCAGTCTAACTTTCTGACCATTTATATAGAAGAAAATAGACAGACATTAAAATGGGTAACGGACACAAATGTCGCTTCAAATACTGGACAGCGCTGATTTTGCCGAGCAAACCGATGTGAGGATGACGTGCGTTTAGTTGTAACATGTTGTGCGAATGTAGCACTACAGATAATGTTAAATGTATCAGTATACTCTATTTGGTAATATGATTAAATTCCTAGTTAAACATCCAATGACTCAGATTATCATCTTTTCATTAAATGAATAAATGATGCACACGTCCATAGGCCACGATGACCGCTTCCGTGACGGTGGACCGTGTGCTTGTCTACCACCTAAATGGTATAAAAAACATTTTTTGACAATCTACACAGCGGACCCAAAGTAAGCATTGCTTAATTAATTAATTTTAGATTGGTTACATCCAGATTAATGCAAATCATACATGGTATCTACGTCTGCATTTAATTTAATGCACATCGCATGTTTATTAGTGCCTCGGAGAGCACGTTAAGCCGTCGGTCCCGGTTGCCATACAAACATTTATGGCAGTCGTTACGGGTAGTTGGAGCTCACAAAAGTCCAACCAGTCTAACTTCGATATCGCCATTGGTCATAATGACCATTGGTTGTGGAGATCAGATGGCAGTCGCTCCACGGAAAATATCGAAGTTCAGCCGCATCACAGTTAGACTGGAAAGCCGACCCCAACTGAGTTGGGAAAAAGATTCAGAGAATGATGATTTAATTTAATGCACATATTTTTTGTCCTAGATACGGTCGTTGGGTCACCCGCCGCGTAGCTGTCGTCACAATCGCCATGATATGGCTCCTAGCTGGTCTAGTGAGCTTCCTTCCCATCTCTCTCGGTCTGCATAGGCCTGACGAAGAGGCTTTAGCCACGCAAAAACCGCCGAGGCACCCCACTTGTGCACTAGTCCTAACGCCAACGTACGCCGTGGTCTCCAGTTGTATATCCTTCATACTTCCTTGTATTGTGATGATAAGTATATACTGCAGGTGAGTTATTTATATCTATTTAATTGAATTTTATATAACTTATTTCAAGGCAATTGCTATAATGATTTGTGAGAAATTTTTAACTGAGATGAGGTTTTGCGTTTTTAATTTTATGGATAGAGATTTGACAATAAAAATCTTTCTAGTAAAACTTTCAAGTTATTCCACGACAATTCTTTTGAAAATAATTCAATTAAAGTTATAGTCGATATTGTGAAGTTCGTAGATTAAAATTTATATATAATTCCTGCTAAACATTTACATTACTAAATACCACCATTTAAAGAATTACATGCCATAAAAACAAAACGTCAGTTCTTTACCTGAGGGTTAATTATTTCATATACCAAACATTATTGAAATTAACCTTGAATAAATTTTATGTTATGTAACAATAAATTTAGTGTTAAATGTCTCGAAATACGGTGAAAATGGGAAATGTGACGCGTTACAAGGTTATCTCTAACGACCTCACGCTATGAGATTTGCTTACACTTTAACTTTCTTGCTTTCCACAAGGTAAAATCTTTAGTCAGTAGTATTATCTAGTCTGTGGTTTAGTGCTACGTAATGCAGAGGGTGACGTGAAAAGAAAAGAGTAGAATTAAATAGTAAAAAAGTCTTTTTTAAAACAAACTTTCCCGTAAGTGTTAAACAAATCAAATGAGCCCAAATGTAACGGGTTTAGTTCAGAAGTTCCTATGACCACTTTACTGTCTCCATGTTTAGAATCTGGATATCATGTAACATCAGAGTATTTACCAAGACAAAACAAATGAGCTCAAATTCCATTGTTTTATCTTGTTTAGTTAATGAATTCCTATGGATGCCTTCCGACCCCATCATCTGATCACATTCATAGAACCATATTAGTAAGTAGTAAGTGAGATAGCTTACAATGAATGTAATAATAAAAACTTTCTTTTTACACTAAAATATCCTAGAGTCTCACAAAAAAAGATAAGGAAAAGTATCGCATTTCCTACAGTTTTTTTGTATTCGGAAAATGACTCAGACTCATTACGAAAATAACTTAAGTCATGACATAAACCAGTTGCATTTTTACTAATATTTGGTGTATTTTTTGAAACAAATACTAGCTAAAAAATTAACACAATTTGAAGTCTTAAAAAAATGTAAAAAAATTCGAGTTTAAGTGATTGGTTGCGGAAATAAATCCCTTCCTGGATGTTGACTTTTGCCGATTTAAATTCATAGCTAAAGAAAAGTTTTTTGAGGTTAGGTATACACAAAAAGTATCAATTCATCTTTCAATATTTCTTTATTCATTCATTAATCTACAAAAGCCTCATTAAGTTTGGGTCACAGTCTAGTATGAATTAAGAGATTCCACAGACCAAGATATTTTGGACAAGAGTCCAATAAAGGAACTATGATTGCCTGTAAATACAACCATCTAAAATATTATTTCAAATTATTTACTCCTAAAGCTATTTGAGAACCCGTTAATGATCAATAAGATTTGTTATTGATCCTATAATGGAATTCGAATTAGTATTAAATTATAATTTACGTTACTCTCATTACGTCTCTCCACGTTTTAATTATCGCCGTCTGCTATTATATCAAATTAGGTGTTGATTAATCTTGATATAACAGTAACAATATTATAGAAATACGTAGCTGTCAACAAATTATTGGATCATATTAATATTCTGATCTTATAATATCTTGACTCTCGCGCATTTAGACTAGTAATTACCTAAGTTTAATATTAATATTAATATTTAATATTTTGGGATTTTATTTCACCTACTAGCGGGCACAAATAAAGGTTCTTATAGATCTCACTTTACATCATAAATGAAATTTTTATGAAGCATATTACAGTTGAAAAATATTGAATTTCGATATAAAGATTTCGAAATGAAAATCTTATCCATCAATTTGAATGTCTTCGGGCAGAAAAACAAACAACTCCCACAATATATTTTTAAAGTTACATGGATCGTCGGTTTCTTTTCCTGGCGTTAAGTCTTGTTAAAACTTTTCAATGTGTACAACATTTCTTATTTATTTGAGTTCCATATTTTGTTTGGTGGGTAAGGAAATATTGATTTCAAATTTTTATAGAAAAAAATCTTTTCAAACTTTGAGATCGATGTACATCATCTGTCGTTCTGTCTCTTAGTCTGTCTGTCTATTAAACTGTAAAAGATTACAGCACCTGAACTTAAATTCAGGATAATTCTTAACCATTGTTTCTAACTGATGTTCATTTGTTGGATTGACCAAAGTGGTATAGACCACGTGTTGTAACGCATCTTAACTCAGGATTTTTCAGTCTCCGTACTGTGACAAGTGGCACTTGCTAGGCTATATGTCGTATCTACAAAGTATAAAATAAAATAAATAATTAAAAATAAAAAAAACCCGACTGCTGTTGAAAAGCCTGAAACAAGTTTAATAGCAGGCGGTACCTATTAATTTTCTTTCGGGTTATGATTTCCGAATACCCGAGTACCGCTTGCTATCATACTTGTTTCAGGATTGTCAACATCAGTCGGGTTTTTTAAATTTTTTCAATCATTTTCGTACACCAAAATCCATCCGTTTAATAAAATGAAACATCATATATCAAGTATATATATGTTCGCGTATATCTTCGAAGGGTAAAGCGTATTAATACAGCCTAAACGGTTTGTTCAGACCCACATAATTAGGACTGGAAAAACATAGACTTTATATAATATTATACGAATATTAATGAGGCTAACCGGCCACCATCTGAGCACTTTTGCTGATGCTAATGAAACCTAAAAAAGGATATGAGAAATATTTTCAATTCATTATAATACAAGTTTTAACGATAGCGATGGTAGCTAAATGAATAAGGACGCAACCTCTACTCAGGGGTATCGAGTTCGAATCCGGCCGGACAGTACCAACACTTTGTGGAATTTATAGTGCTAATCACATGATTTACCATCTGCTGACGGTGAAGGAAAAACATCGTGAGCAAACCCACATGTCCTAGTTGAAATTCTAAGGACATGTCCGATCCACCAACCCGCATTAGGCCAGCATGTGTGGATTAAGGTTTAAACCCTCTCAGCTCTCTCGTTAGAGGAGAGGAGACCCGTGCCCAGCAGTGGGACATAAAGGGTTGCTATCATAATGTAACGATAACCTATGATATAATGTGAACTTCATAACTGTATCTTATTTCGAACGACTTACCAAAATGTGTAGTCACAACTTGACCTTTATTTTGTACGTGACATCATACAAAGCAGAGGTCGTTATATTAAATTGTTAGAGAAACTGGCGAGACAAAACTGTTTATTTCCTTCGAATAAATTTTAACGTTTCAACGTCCTGAATTCTGAATTCTTCCAATTTAAATTTATAAGAGAAGAGTGTACGGTAAATATACTTGTTTCACTTGTAAATTTAAAAGGCTGGGACTTAAATTCGCTTGAATTATCTGCTAACTGAACTACCTGAACCGTATAAGTAGGTGTAAAGACCAGGGGCATTATTCTGTTTGACATCGATTTCTAATCACAGTTGAAACGTGAGCAGTCAGTCGATTTGAATAGGTTAACATAGAGGAAAGAACCAATGTAAAACTAAACCAACTTAAATGTGTCGGCTAATACGAACGTGGCATGGTTACGGTACGATTTGTCAAACAGAATAAGGGGCCTGCTTAGTTATATTTATAATTCTTCTTTCACTTAGTACTCTATTCTACTCACACCAACTCGTAGTACACTCTTTACTTAGCAGTGTTAATTTAGTTAAGCTTATTTTCTGTCCATTTAGACCACTTGCATTTAAGCTACAAGCTGCTTACAAAGTTGCAGTTTGCATGTAGTACTGATCCTGTTATTATAATATTACTATTTTAGAACTTCTAACTGGCAGTGCAGTCCATAGCGACTTGCATCAAGTATACAATCGTTAGCCCTGCACGTTAAGTGTTAAATCGGGTGCAATCTATTATGTATTTAAACACGAATCTGGACGGCACTACTAACTATGACGTACCTTTAAAGTTAAATTACACGAAATCTTACAATACACATTACACCTGGGCCCTTATTATGTTTGACAAATCGTACCGCAACCATCCACGTTCGTATAAGCCGACTCATTTTAGTTGGTTTAGTTTTACACCGGTTCTTTCCTCTATGTTAACCTATTCAAATCGACTGACTTCTCACGTTTCGACTGTGATTAGAAATCAATGTCAAACAGAATAATGCCCCTGAATCTGGCTTAAAAGGAGCTCCAAAAATATGTTCTAAATTTAAAATTCTTTCACAGACTTTACTGCTACGCCCAAAAACATGTGAAGTCCATACGTGCGGTGACTCGGACGGTACAAATGCCTGACAACCGAACGAAGTCGGTCCGAACCCGTGTCCACACTCACGTACACTCGTCGCCGTACCACGTGTCCGACCACAAGGCAGCTGTCACCGTGGGCATTATCATGGGAGTGTTCCTGCTATGCTGGGTGCCATTCTTCTGTGTCAACATTGTGGCTGCGTTTTGTAAAACTTGTATACCGGGTGAGTATTTAGAGAATATTTTTTGGAGATATTAAATCTGGATTTTTTTTTTATTATTTATTTATTTATTGAGACCACTATCCTTACAGATAAACACCTAATACAATACACTATATATAATTCAATACAATATAATACAATAAACAATAAAAAATAACTTCTAACATGTTATATGAAATCACGATTTGTGTGAAGATCAGAACACCTAAATGTTGCCAAACTTCCAAATTCAATATTTTCATAGACACACAAAATAGACGAGATTGGATATTTAATTTTCAATACAGTCATTTTGGGTAACTTTGAACATTTTTAACGGATTATTAATGTTTACTCTCTGATTATATTTATTACATCTTTATTTTATAGAATAAATAGTGTTCTTTTGAGTTGGTTTATGTTTCTAAACCCACAAATTTATGGAAAAAACACAAAGACTGCCCAAAATTTGCCCCAAAACTCACATTCAAAGTTAGCACGAGTTTTGGGTAACTTTGAATATATATTTTTTGGATTTTAAAACCTTTATTATTTTAAGATTTGGATAAAATTGAATGATGTATTCTTGTAAAAAAAAGTCCAATCTATGAAAATCATGACTAACTTGACGTACCTACCTGCGAAAAATAGCGAGGTCTTGCCATATGAAACAAGGCGGACCAATTTGGTGGAAAAAAAACATTGTTATTTTTATATTTTTTAATAAAGTAAGATAAGTAGGAACATAGTGCACAACATAATAAATTATATGTTTATTTGGTTATCAGATGAGATCAAAATCGTAATGACTGCTAATAATTTTTCTGGACATTTTATTTTTTAAAGAAATCTAATCACCCCTTTCCATGAACAAAATGTCATCGTCAATACGAATTTTTCCACCTTTTTAGGGCCAAATGGAAAAAAACAGAACCCTTATAGATTCGTCATGTCTGTCTGTCTGTCTGTCCGTCCGTCCGGCCATCCGTCCGTCCATCTGTCCGTCCGTATGTTACACACCCACTTTTCTCCGAAATTATAAGGCCTATGCGGTTGAAACTTGGTAAGTAGACGTATTCTGTGAACCACATTAAGAATTTCACACAAAAATAGAAAAAAGCAATCAATTTTAGGGCTCCTCATACTTAGAACTGAAACTTTTTATATAAGACACGAATAACTTTGAACCATTCAATGTTACCCAAATCACTTCGATTTTGATCGTCGTTACAACTTTATCAGTTTTAGACAATTTATGTAACACCATGTACGGACAGCGATTTAAAAATAATAATTTTTTTAGTAGATGTTAAAGATAAACACCAAACATACCTATTTACAGCAAGTTTTGTACAAATAATTCCGATATTAAATTCAACTAACAAACACTGCTAAAAACTTCACTCGAAAAAGGCGGTTAAATTACAAAATTATGACTTTGAAAGCTTAATGTTTTACGTTACGTTTGTTAAAAAACATTATGGCGATCCGTTTAGGCAGTTATAATATTGAAAAAATAAAACATTTGCATCAAATAAATTTTTGAATCTTTTTCACAACTTTATTCAAAGTTACACTGCGATTCAATGTTACCCAAAATGACCGTATAGAACAAGCGTAATTAATTTTAAGTACATAGTAAACGTCAACCACAGAGCAAATAGAGCAAGTGGAATTGACATTAATGACATTTCAACATTTAACAATTTAATTTCGGAAATAAAATCGTTTAATTTTGAATACCGCGGGACAAAGGCTGTCGCATATTTTTTGTATGAAATTGTTATGTTAATTTTCAGTACGATCCATTCTTATTTAGCTGGTATTGGATTTTCTTGTCCGACATTTTCATTGCTCTTTGGTAAAACGAAATGGAAATGCCATTTGCGGTGTATTATGCCTATAGTAGAATCAAAATAATGGCAATAAACTATCTTGTATACCGTGTATTCTTCTGCTTTAATTTATGATTTTTCTCCGATTATTGGTCCTTTTCTTCACTAAACTACCTCATCATCATCTTAGCATTTTCCTCGATTGCATCCGATGCTCGGGGCCTGGAATCCAATTACTCCTCCTTTTTTTTAGTTTGGGAGCTATTACCGTCTGATCTCCCAAAAGTGAGGTTAGCTTGGGGCGCGAAGATCTTTCAATAAACCAACCAAGATTGTCAATAACGTTCAAGATTCCAGAGAATTTTATTAACTTGACTAAAACATTTTATCATGACGTCGTTTAGTTACTTCAACTAATCGAATGCACCAATCTGACTACACTAATTCCTATTATTTTGAGTCAGCGTAACATTCAGTTATTAACCATTTTATTACTCCGATGTCATTTCCTCAGTCACTCCCCACCTTTTCAAATCCCCTTTCACGCATTCCCTGGGCCTACTTCTGCTTATTCTTATTTTAGGCCTACTCTGTTAATGCACCAATCATTATATCATAAACAAACAATGGCATAATAATTTATTCAATATGTATAAAGAGGTATTAATGCTCAGCCCCTTTTTAAAAAAATCCGAGGAGTGGTTTTCCTCTTCCATTAACCGTCATTCTTATGGTAATTTATTCAAAATCTCGGTGTGAAGGCTTATCGGAAACGTTTATTGTTTCACTTATTATAAAAGCGAGTGCACAGTTTATTCAAAATATGAATTCATACAAAAAAAATGCATATTAAAACATTTTTATAGAATTTATCAACAAAAATCAAATCAAATTTAAAAGTTATAATTTATTACATGCTTCTCGTGAAAATTAAGTAAAATTAAGTTTAAACTTAAAACACACATCTTAAAATTTACTCAATAAAGTTACGACAGTAATTTTATTCAACTCTTGACAGGCAAAAATAATTCGTTTAATCTTCATAAATTTTAAATAGAATATGTATAACTTTTCTTAATGTAAAGAGAATCAATTTAGACATGTTAACTTAGTAAACTTCAATTGAATTTGAACAATTATGTCTACAAAAACAAGACCAATTGAATTTAACTGAAAGCAATATCAACTTGTAACAAGACTTTTAATAAAAGCTTTATGTCTAGCTAGTTCCAATTACTGCATCGTATAAATGACTCTTCAAGAAGCTTTACTTCACAAGAACTGAAACTTTAAGAAACAAATAGCTTTTGAAGGAACTAAATAATTTTGTAAGAAATAAGTTTTGCAATTTGAACCATGACGCATTTTACTTAAATTCCATTATAACACAAATAATGTACGTAATAAATAATTAACACACAACACATACATACTGGGTATATATACTCATATAAGTACCTACATAAAAACTCTTTTTCATTCAAGATGCATGTGGATGTTTGGGTGCATTGCAAACGACGTCTTACCTAGGTAAATCATCGATATCACTACTTTTACTAAGCAGTGATAAATCAAAAACTTTGTTCCAGTGAATTGAGTTAGACATAATTCTTCTTCTTCAACTTAGCGTCCCAGTCGCATCCAAAACTTTCACCTCGGAGTCTGGGGTTCGCTTTACCAGTCTTATCTTGACTGCGGATTTGGCTGGACCTCGATATTTTCCGTGAAGCGACTGCCATCTAACCTTCACAACCCAATGGTGACATTAGGGGATATCGAAGCATTGCAGCTAGACCGTTGTTGTTGAACTTTTTAGGGCTCCAACTACCCGTAACGACTGCCTTAGATGTTCGTATGGCAACCGGGACCGACGGCTTAACGTGCTCTCCGAGACATAATTATTATGTGTTATTTTCATATTTTGTTGCAGATCTGGCCTTCAAGATCCTGACGTGGCTCGGATATTCAAACTCGGCCTTCAACCCAATAATATACTCAATATTCAATACTGAATTTAGGGAGGCCTTCAAAAAGATACTTACATCGAAGTACCCTCTTTGCTGTGGTTACCAAAGCGTAAGAGCCAACACGCCCACACGCAATGACAACTTTGTCACAGACTACGGAACCAAGACTCTTGTTGTTCGTCGTAGTGGGTCACTAGGTTTATCTGGAGTCGATCCAACTCCAAGATCATCAGCTGAGTCGGTGCGACCGTTAAGGGAGTATCACATTTGACAAGAAGACGGTAGCAGTGACAACGGGTTGCTTGACAAAAGTGACGTGGTTTGAACGCCCGTTTACTAATTTGGTATATCGTTGTAACCACAATGCATATAAGATGCAGTAAGTTAACTCTAGAATGGGTGTTTAAAATTAACTCTTCGCTCATTCTGAAATAATTGAGTTGAAAGTTAATCTTAATTAAACATCACACTGTATGCTGTGTGATTGTGATACTAAAAGAAACAAATACGCAGAGATACTTTAACAGCGTAATTAAAAGAATACCTAAAATAAGTATTATAAGCGATTGTGCTTGATGCCAAGAAAATAAATCATTATTATGTTATAGATATTAATATAAACATTTCATATACTTAAATAAGTTCAAATGTTTCATATCACTGTGAGATTAAAATATAGTATTTTAAATTAGCGATAACATTATGTACTAATTGAATTTAATATAAATAATAACAATTTCTAAAATAAACGTAAATAATAATGTTGAAACATTCTTCAGTCCTTTGTTTCCCCTAATTAAAATCATTGGAACAAGGTCATGTTAACATGAATTTAAAAAATATTTTGCTGTGTACCTAATGAGTTGTCGTGTTAAAAAAGTCGCATTATCTAAAGATTTTTTATAATATTAATAGAGAAAATATTTTTAATGTCAATATAAAATGGTTAAGCGTAGTTAAAATTATATTTATCGCTCAAAAATATTGTTATAAAATTATTATTTTTATTTTTTATTAATTATTATTTTGTGTAATGTATTGTTATTATTATGTTATATAATAAACGTAGTGCTTATTACCTACTCACCTCGACGGTATAAAAATTAGGTTCCACATCTATTTACTTAAAATTCCTGTGATACTTCTGTAAATAAAATGTAGTGTTAAAAGGTTTGTAAATACTCCTAGGTTAGTATATAATAATAGTGTTATAAACATAACTTGATGTAATATGTTAATAAGCAAGAATCCATTTCAATGCACCAAATCTCCTGTATTGATTCAAATTTCATGATTTGATTTTTACAAAGTTCTGTAAAACATATCCAAAACATATTTTAGGAAAGTTCAATAGAAAACAAAACTAAATTAATAATATTTTTTTCATAATTTTTGAACATGGTTTTAACATACCTAACATTACCCTAAAAATCATTATTAGCTACAGTTTATTTTTTACAATAGGCAAATAACAACTTTTTGATTTTCTAACCTTTAAACCTGGTCAAAGAAAAGCATTTCTATTGAATTAATTCAAAACTGAACTTTGATTCCATAAATTCAAATTGAACATAATGTCAAACATTTTAAAGATATCAAAGGGTGCAAATATTCCAACCAACAACAACAACAACAACAATTTTTCAGAATCATCATTCTCTGAACCTTTTTCCCAACTCAGTTGGGGTCGGCTTTCCAGTCTAACTGTGATGCGGCTGAACTTCGGTATTTTCCGTGGAGCGACTGCCATCTGACCGCCACAACCAATGGTCAATATGACCAATGGCGATATCGAAGTTCCAAGTTAGACTGGTTGGACTTTTGTGGGCTCCAACTACCCGTAACGACTGCCATAGATGTTTGTATGGCAACCGGGACCGACGGCTTAACGTGCTCTCCGAGGCACTAATAAACCTGCGATAAATACACACATAACTTCGTAAAGTCATTGGTGTGTGCCATGGTGAACCTGGGATCCAAACCACTAGGCTACCGCGGTTTTTGCACAATTTTTCAGAATGTTCTCCGAAAACTTCATAATTTTATTAACGAGTATTCGATCTGGTATATCATATACTTTATCAATTAAAGATTTACATTCCTTTTGAACAACAAAGAAATGTTGAATATCTGAAAATTTAAATAAAAATAAAGTTTAAAAAACTACAACCAGACTAAAAGGAAGGGAAGGTTAAAAAAAATTAACATATTTTTTATTTATTATTAACAGGTATACTCGTACATAACAAGACAGCACAAGTACTGATCACTATCATTGTCTCATTGAGTAAGACAAGTCTTCGAGTGTGTTACATATTCATGTACATTAATTTATTGCTATAGAATTTTCTAGCTGTATATTTCAATATTGAAATTAGCTCTATCATATCAGTATATAGTACATTTTATGAGTCGCAGTTTATACAATGTGACTTTCGATAAAGTGTCCCATTTAAGGATCAAAGTGGGATACCTTATTGATATGCATTGCTTCACCCATCGCAACTTAACTTTATATAGCCTGGCTTTTTGGCTTTTACAGAAAATAAGCCTTGAAAAGAGTGAAATTATTTTTATATTCAAAGAAAATGGAATAGGTACTTCTTATTACCCCGAATGAGAATTAAATGATAATTTCGAAATAAGATTATGTAACTTTTTAAAAATTTGTTTTCACTTTAATAAATAGTAATCGAAAATATGGACCAGGGGGTATGCTTACTTAAAAAAACTTAAGATTGTCCGTCATTTCAGTTAATTTGCATGTAGACTTTAGATCTGAGAACATGCTGTTGATTCATCTTACAAAAACTGTCTATAATTATTCTACGACGTTTTAATAAGACTTCACAAACTTTTAGTTTGTTTTGGCGAGCTTTGTAACAGCAGAACTGACATTATTAATTCTTACTTAAATTAATAAAATCACGACAGTTCAAATATAAATAAACATCTGACCTAATAATTTTCATTTTTGACATTTTCTGATATTTATTAAGTAAATCTTTTTTTTTCTTTAGTACTTTTTATTGAGAGTAGTTAAAATACTAGTTATTGTTTCCACTATCCACAAGTATAATCTAAAGTAATCCTAGTACTTCCCCTTTCACTGAACAATACTTAAGCACCATGTATGCATATAGTACCTAATACTATATTAAATGGGGAAAAGCGCTAATGAACTTTATTAGTTATAATTGTATAGTAATAATGACGGTATTATCGTAGAACATATCACGTATTAATATAATGTAAATAAATTATATAACGTCATTAATCATAATATAAATTTTGTTGATGAAATCAGATGTATTTAATATGATTGCTGTTGTGCTACTGTAGTTTTCTACATTGTGACATTATGAGATCGGTGTAAGGGAAAGTGAAAATAACTATAATATTATTATTATTATTTTGCTGTCAGGTGTCCGAGTGTGGTTAAGTTTAGTAAAAGTTACTGTAAATTATAAAATGATAGTAATAATGTTCGAATATTTTATTTTTATGATCTCCTAACGTTGGAATGTGGTATGAATCATAGAATAAAACTAATGTAGTTTGCATCATGATATTTATATAATGTAAAGTTAGATATACTATACAATTTACCAATATAACAAAAGAACGAACTCTGAACACTGTAAACTTCAAACTGTAATGACTTAGTCCTAAAAATATTCAATTGTAAAATAAATATATGAAGTTGCTGCTGTAGTGTACAATATAAACCTACATAAACACTAAAACTCGCGGATTTTTTTCTTCTATTTGCTTTTGACATTGCAGATGATCTCATGAGCGTCCTCTACTTTTTAACCGACTTCAAAAAGGAGGAGTTTCTCAATTCGATCGGTATGTTTTTTTTTTCAGCAAGTCTTCTTGCAAGTCCATCTATTTTAATAGTTTCTGATTTGCCTTATTTAGAAATAGACAAAAAATTTTGAAATTGTGGTCTCAAGTTTGACAGTTTCGAGAGATGCTTTTTAGGCCCTATGTACTCAAAGAACTCAGCTCAATTGATATTTATTTTACAGTATTTGTGTTGTTATTTTTTTACATAAAATCAAGTATATAGTATGTCGTCAATTTTCTATTGTAACCAATAAAATTAATGATTCAAAAACTGTGGAGCGAGCACGTATTATTATTTTGTATCACTGTTTTTTATTAGTTATTTTAGGGTTATATACCATTCCAAAAAAATGTATTCCTGAGACATCCAAATGTCTGTTTTTGTTATTTAAAATGTATTTATTCAAGTTTTTTTTCTGTGATTATAGTCATACATTTGACTTCCATACAATATAAGAGCTTATATAAATCTATGTTAATTCGAATAGTTAAAATAATTATGGTAAGATAATAAATATTAGTTCTCATCCATTATTGTAAATAGTGATTTTCTATGATCTTAATGTTTTCGGCGGCTTTGTTAGAGGCGCCCTAGAAGGGATAAAGCCAAAGCTGGTATTTGGTATAGTTAAGAATTTCTAGTCAGAAAATAAATCTTATTGAAAATATATATTTCTCTTTTATTTTTACGAAATTAATAAGATTTTCAGCTTTGTTCAAATGGGGTAAGGTTGATATTTAATTAACACGTAAAATGTCCTCCTCTCATGTTACACATGTGATTATGTGGTATGTGATGATGAGATAGGCCACGGTGACTGACGGGATACTTACATCAATGCGAAAGCCGTTATTTCGAATTTCGTTTCTTCGAGCACTTTTCGTCGAAATATCTGTAGGTACTGTGAAGCCTTGTTCAATCAATGTCTTTTTCTAAATTATCTTACCATTCTGCCCACGGACGTGACCCATTGTTGGCCATCAGGGGTGCCTATGTCGAGCTCGGACCGACTAAAACCGCACACAGTCTCTCTTTAGGTAAGGTGACCCAAGGGGCATTTTCACCCCGGCGGTTTCAAAATCCGTTTTACTCCCGGCAAAAGAGGGGGGTGACCACGCCGCTAGATAGGACATATTATACAAGCTACCTAAATAAACACAAGCGTGAGTTATAATATTTTTTCATTGGTTACAGAACATTATAATTTTTTTGTAAATATTATTTTTGATAACACTGAAGCTGATGAAATTTGGGGTGTATGTTTGACTAGGATTGGGTCATGTATTTATAAACTGGTTCTTATAAACAAACAGACAGCTAAGCCCACAACGGATCGCAAACAAAACTGTCTACAGATACAATTTCCTGTTGTCAATATAAAGGTTCATTACAGCCGCAGTACCCACGATTTTCATTACATGATTTTTCGACATGACCCTATTAAACTTAAGGACAAAAAGCATTGAAGATGAGGCTGTGTCACAAAAATGGCGAATGGAAGAAAATTTTGGGTTACGTGTAGTTGGAGCCCACAAAAGTCCAACCAGTCTAACTTGAAACTTCGATATCGCCATTGGTCATAATGACCATTGGTTGAGGTCAGATGGCAGTCGCTCCACGGAAAATATCGAAGTTCAGCCGCATCACAGTAAGACTGGAAAGCCAACCCCAACTGAGTTGGGAAAAAGGTTCAGATAATGATAGAATGTGTTATCCAAATTTGATTGAAATTTGATTCCTGGATGTTTTTTCTTACTGTAACTATGGTTTTAATTTCACTACACAAGACACGTGTTTCGTTACTTAAAATGACTGAATCGAATAATGTTTGCTGCCTAGTGACTAGTATGAGCGCATCGACTTGTGTGCGTATGTATCTACTAGATGTTGCCCGCGGCTCCGCCCGCGTGGATGTCGAAATCCGTTTTAAAAACTATCCTATCTCTCAAGTTGGATCGAACTGCACATGGTGTGCGAATTTTATTATAATCGGTTAAGTGGTTTAGGAGTCCATTGAGGACAAACATTGTGACACGAGATTTATATATACATACTAGCTGTTGCCCGCGGCTCCGCCCGCGTGGATGTCGAAATCCGTTTCAAAAACTATCCTATCTCTCAAGTTGGATCGAACTGCACATGGTGTGCGAATTTTATTATAATCGGTTAAGTGGTTTAGGAGTCCATTGAGGACAAACATTGTGACACGAGATTTATATATATTAAGATTAAGATGTATAAGCAAGTGGTATGACTCTAGTGTGTCGGTGTATTATTTTTCAACGCGTTCCGACCATAAGTTTTTATGTACATGATTTTCTAAATAAGAAATTTACCGGGAAAAGTAATAACTCGGAAATTATATCAGGAAGCGAGACTAATAAATGTTTCAATAAATAAATTCTTATATTAAAGACGTATATTGACATTGAGAAAATTAATGTAATGGAGACCGACTTTATGAACTCGCTTTGCAAAATATACGCATGTACACATACGTGTCGTCGCGTCTAGACGCCGAGCTGTCGCTGTCGCCTGTCACCAAGTGTACGCCTAAGGTTAAGGTGCCGTATCTCAATAGGAAAAATGGAACGATTTTAAGATCACTTCGTTGTCCGGTCAGTGAGACGCACAGTCAACAGACCTTCGATCTGTCAAGACCTTTGTCGGTATCTGTTTGATAAAGTTAGTGCAACTCAATCCTTGTCGGTTGACTGATGCGCCCTGGCCCCACACATCACATCACATGACAAACTATTTCTCGCCACGCGTGAAGTTTTGATCTGATCGCATTTATTTTCACTGATAAAATCTGGAATGAGTCATCATCATAATCCTTATAATGTTTGTACTTTGGCGCCAGAGTTCCACTTATTTTTTTGGGTCTCTAAGCGGAACCCGGTTTTTGAGTACCCGAGACGGTGTGCGGTTTTAGTTGGTTCAAGTCCAACATAACTGCCCCCGCTAGCTGCGGAGATAGTATTTGTGGGGATTTCCGCGCGAAAAAATGGTCCACTTATTGTTTTTGATTGGTGTATCAACTTTAATCGGGAGCGACTGCCGCCTGACGTTCAAAGTCTGAGAGGAAAGCCTGCACGAAAGCCTTGTCCGTTTTATAGCAGATCCACCTCTTGCAGGTAAGATTGACTCACGTTTCAAAGATGTTGGCAGAACCCTGTACAAAATTTGAAATAAGTAAAATGTGAAAACTTAGTTTAAATTGAATCGATCGCAATTAATTTCACTGACGAAAGCCGCTGATAGCCATTGATTTACGAAAATTCATAGCCTAATATTTATTGTTGTAGCAAAAATAATAAACTGGAAAGCCTTTGAGATTATTAGGCAACATTGAGAAGAAATAGATGGAACATTATTTATTTAAACATTTTTACAAAATTTCGCTCCCGATTATGATCAGTTAAGTATTCTGCTCGAATCCGAATTACCAAAGCATATTTATGAATTTATTCCCAAGTTGGAATCTCAAATATTTATAACTTTATAAAAAGGATTGACTGATGCAAATTCGTTTAATTTTATATTCATTCAGATATATAATTTTTCACTTTATGGAGAGTTCTTGTACTTTTTATCATAATTGATTATTTTTAAGTAGTTCGACTTTGGGAGTTAGGCTAAAGTCACATAGGATAAAAAGCAATAATTGGCAAAAATTTACATAAGTAGATATTAACTAAATTATACAATTCGTACTTTTTTAATTCCAGAGCTAAATATACATCAATGGCCATTATAAATTTGTTACAGTTCAGACACAATTTAACTAGCTAGTGCTTCAAAATTAATTAATTATAGTCTATTTCGTGATACTATAAAGTCCAGTTAACAAAATAAAGGTGTTAATACACCTCTGCATATAAATTATACTGATCGTGATCCTTGCGATCACTAAAGTGACATTAATTGTATTTACATTTATTGCATTGTATAACATTTTATGACCCCTGAAAAACAATCGTACACAGATCTTATACAATTTACAACATTGTGTAACTTTCTATCAGTACAAAATTCTTTAAGAGACTGTTTTCTAAGCTACTTTTAAGAAAAAAATATAGCGAAGCATCAAAGAGGATTACCGTAACCGGGGCAGGCTGATAAAATAATTAACTTGCCTTGTATTTTTTGTCATTCGCCCCACTTTGCGGGACTCAAAATCAATAAAACCAAACCTTTAAGAGTGCTTTATTATTTTGGGTATTTCTTAAAATTTTCAATCAATCGAAGTCAATTTTAGTTAAGGAAATCAGTGCTTTTCGCGCTCTGAATACATTGTAGTTGTTGCTGTATTCATTAAATTTTTAAATCAATGATTGTGACAAATGTATTTTTAAATTAAATTAAAACTGTTTATAATAAATTCTGGATATATAATAGCTAAATAAACAGATCCTTACAGTGTCTTAATAGAAAATAGAATTTCTTATTTTTTCTTCAATATCTAATCTAATATTCGCAAAACATAAATGAACACAGACAAGTACATTACTTCTTTGTTCATTCTAAAAACATGAACTTTATACATTGAGACGTCTGAATATTTCGACATAATAATTGCCCGCCATATTTTTGTGTACGGAATACCCCTCGGGCTTCACCTTACCGAAGCTAACGATGAGGTGAGGATATATCAGCCTCGAACCCGTCTAATAGTAAGCGATTTTTTATGAATATATCAGAATTTTCTTGTGACCCGCACCGAATTTAACCGGAAGTACGTTATTTGCTCACATAACAATCAGTACACGGCCCTTTTCTATGTATATGGGCCACTAAGATAAACAAATAGGTCTGCCGGTTTACGTCCGAACTACAGCCGCAAACCAAATCTTAAAACTTTGTTTATTTAAGGTTTTACTGACACGCAAGCAAAAGGTCACTAGGAAGTTTAATACGTTTCGTGCGGTATTGCTGAAACTAAGTTATTTTAAGGTCCCTTTACATGAAAGGAATGTTTCTTTGTCAATATTATGAAATTGGTTTTCGAGTGTGGCAGATCAAACGTGATCACCGTGCCTGGTTAGAGATTTCCAGGTCTCTGACCTCCATTAGCGCAGGCTTGAGGGCGAGGGGTAGGGCTGCCTGTCGCTCTAGCAGAACCAGACCCGATACAATGGCGCGCACCTATCAAAACGGAGGTTGCCCTCAAATTCTAAGGCACCTTTCACCTTTGTTATGACTGGTGATCAAAGGTTCCTTTGGAGTTTCTTCTTAGGGTATACCCAGGGTATCTGGTAAAAGACTTACCTACATGGATGGAACACCGTGTGATTTCAGCCGGTTCGATCCCAACTACTTCACTAGCTCTGATGAGGATCACCTCATTGGACGTGCGGAAACCCCTTACAGGTACCTAAATAAAACTCTTTTTTCAACCCATGAGGGTTTCCACACGTTTAGGAATGGTGATCATGATTGTTTCCCTTTGTTTCGGAGAAATATTATACCTTGTTCCTGACCAAAATAATGTGTACGGAACTACGTTTTATAGGAAGGTACATGAATAGTTTACAAGCCATAACCAGTGTAAAGGCAAAGACGGTTACCGAATGAAAACGGCTTTAAGGGTTTATAGCTTTAAGAGATTCCATCTCATAAAGGTAGGCACAAAGATGTATTGTTTCATGGTCCACAACAAAATTATGTATTCAATCATGTTTGTCTTTGAAAATTTATGAAGTCGACTTTACTTTTTAGGGTGTGCTCACAGTTCAATTAAATTTAAAGAATTTGATAAGTCTGGAGAATCTAGAGAATTTCTATTAATTTAGAGAATTTATTAAGGACAGGGTCTCAAAGCTTCTGTATCTTTACAGACTAAAGCTCAGATTTTCCACAAAACATTAAGTAGATTACTTATTGGGTGATTTAAAAAAAAGATAAAAAACCGTAAAGACATTTCTCTGTACTAAAACAAATCTGAAGCTACAAAAACGTAAGTATTAATATGAATAAACAAACAAAATAAACAAAAATAAACACTCGGTCAGTATATAAGTACCTTTAATTTTCACATAACACCTGATTAGGGTTTATTTAATAATTCTTCTGATAAAAATAACGTGACTTTAAACGTGATTTAAATTTGAGGACAATTAATTTTGAGTTAAGAAATATTTAACTGTATATAGAACTACTATCGCCCTACGGCTTCACTCTTATAAGTCCAGATCCTGGGAGAAATTCGAGATAGGCGGTAGTAGTTCAGTGGTTAAGGAGTCGACCATAGGATCGAGAGATCTCGAGTTTGAATCCTGGGCATCAGACTACCGGTGGGAATTCACTCCTAATAAAAGCAATTTAGCTTAGCTGAAGTGATTAACGGGAACACACCCACCTCACCGTTGGCTATGATGAGGTGAAGCCCGAGGGAATTAACGGGAATACCAGTAATTTCGGTTACTAGTACTCTTTAAAAAAAAACAAAGTGGGTTGCCTCACTTGCCTCACAGTGATATGTATGATGTGTAAAATTGTGCGATAGTAGAACAATCCTTGATTGATGATTATCTTACGATTACGATTTCAATTTCGAAAATTACGAGGTAATCACGATTCTAAAGAATATAAAGATAATACGTGATCTTAACGCCTAAATTTAGTTCTCACTGCTTGCTTTACAATAGGATATTAAATATACCTTTCGTCGTTTGCCAACCCTAGCTTTCCTCAACTAACCGCAAGCCGTTGAAATTCCCTGTAATCCCAACCCGCAAGGGTTCACCTTATAATAATGGTAAATAGTTCTGTTATTGAGCGAGATAACTTACAGAGTATATCGATGCAGGAATGTTATTGGATAGTGCGTTAAGATATACTTGTAGATATTGCATTTGTTTGATGAATTACGAATGGGCCTCAAAAGGACCTTCGAGGCTTCGCCGGGCTTCAGGTCGCAATCACTTCTGTAAGAACCAAATAAAGTGAACGAGTATGAGAGCAGGCTTCAAGCTTCTAAGTACGCTTAGCTTTGGATACAACAGCGGCTAACGTGACGACTCCTTCTCTTCAATTTCGCACGGTCTTTAGCATCCTTGATAGTCCATACTCAAGCTCCATTGTTCCATTCACTTGATAGCAACCTATTTACGTCTCACTTCTAGGCACGGGTCTCCTTTCCTCTAACCAGAGAGCTGAGAGGATTTAGACCTTAATCCACGCACCTTGGCCTAATGTGGGTTGGTGGATCGGATAAATGTCCTTAGAAATTCTTCTAGGACGTGTGGGTTTCCTCACGATTTATTTCCTTCACTGTCAGCAGATGGTAAATAATATAATTAACACATATAAATTCCACACAGTGAAATTCAAATTAGTACTGTCTGGCCGTATTCGAACTCGATACCTTTAAGAAGAGGCCACGTCCTTATCCATTCAGCTACCATCGCTTCCATTCACTATCTAGAATTAATGAGCCGCATTTATGTGCCACTGCTGGGCACAGGTCTCCTCTCCTCTAACGAAAGAGCTGAGAGGGTTTAGGCCTTAATCAACACACGCTGGCCTAACGCGGGTTGGTAGTAGTCGCAGGTATAGTGACTTTTAAACCAAACTCACCGTTCAACACCGTACTCTTAATGAACTATCGAGACCCAATTAAAATTCCTACGCTAAACCGTTTGCAGCGGAATTTTTACAGCGACCGAACATTCACTGGATAATACATCCACATTCCTTTGCATACCGCTTCGGAAAGTGTTTTTTCCAACCTATTAAAAGGTTTACGATGGATTAAAATGTTGTATTCCTTTGTGAGTTTACAAAGTTTGGAGTAATTTTAGTGATTGTTTTCTTTTTACGGTTCCGTACCTTATAAGGATGAACACTGAATGTCAGTCAAGTCAAGACACTCGTTCCCAGGAATGTGTGAGTGCAAAGTTTAATTAATAAATAATTAAAAGCCACACTTTTAAGTCAATGCAATTCAAATATACTTACAAACGTTTATGTCGCTTATTTTGACACTAATAGGTTAATCAAAACATAAAGCGTCCTCCCCGTTGATCTAAAAATATAACATTATGCAAAAAGCAATGTACTATTAGTAATCTGTGGTTCATTATATTTCCATTCTTTTAATCTTCTACCATCTTAAGTACGCTTACTGCTAAAATAATCTGTTAAGCTTAGTTGGAAGAAATAATAAGAATATTAGTACCATAAGACTGGAACATATTGCCTGTTAGCCTAGCCCGTCCAGCCAGTCTTTGCTCTTTATTTTATTCTAAAACAAATAGTGACTTATGCAGCGTTGAATTTCCGAATAAAGTGGCACCTACTTTGAAATACACAAATTCTATTCCTCAGGCAATAATGCCAACACTTCGCCGAGTCTATCTCTTCTATTGGAGATTCCTCGAATGTATCGCGTTTATCCTCCTTTAAGTAACGGCTAGTACGAGTAGTAGAGTAAATTTTCTAGTGACAATACTTTCTATAGTAACAAGTTCTGTGGGAACTAGTATCACTTAACTATTATAGTTTGTAATGTCTAATCGCTAAGGTGAACCGAACTGGTGATCAGGGTCGTGAGATTGAACGCCGATCATTACACGACCGACATGAACTCTTCGCCTGATGTGTGAACGTGTGTGTCCTTGGGATGGGATTTGAACCATAAACTATATCACATTAGAATTCCATTTAGTTTACCACCAAAGTGACGAGTACGACTATCAAAAAATAATTCAATAAAAAAGGAAGGACTGTTAACGAAAATTATTCCTCAAGCATCATAAATATGTACGCCAAAAACATCAATATCAGTAAAACTCCAAAAATCCCAAGGGTCACTCGAAGAAGAAGGTTTGATGGTACACGTCACGTTGAACAAACTATTTGTAAATGTAGATAGATGCTCGTAAATCACACACACACATATCGCCCGTACATATTAGAAGGTAAAGATTGATGTACTCGCAGTTTTTTTGTGAACAACGTTCGAGTTTGGAAGAAATTTTAGGGTCTATTACACACTAGACGAAACTTGAAGGTCTTAGAAATATTATCTGGTATATTACTTCCGATTAATTTGTTTGCGGGTTTCAAGACAGCTTAAATTTCCCTGGGACTTTCCAAATGTCATTACTCGTCGTTTTCATAACATAAAATAACATAAACTCCCGCTTATATCCCCGAAGGGGTAGGCAGAGGTGCTAGCACCCACATTTCGCCAGTTTATGTTTAGGTCCCAATGTAATAGGTGGCGAGCCTATTGCCATTATAACCGGGCACTTATAAACCTGCGATAAATACACACATAACTTCGAAAAGCATCGAAAAGTCATTGGTGTGTGCCATGGTGAACCTGGGATCGAACCCGAGACCTCGTCTTAGCAGTCCATTACTACAGTCCACTAGGCTAGCGGTAGCCTACAGTAGCGGCACGATATAATGGCCGGTTTGACACATTACAATAGTGATGTGAAATGTCAATTTACTCTCGATAAAAATATAATCAAATCTATAAGTTCTTATTGCAAGCAGTACAATACCTGATTCAAAAACTTTAATAAAAAATATAAATTTTTACCTACTAAATACATTTGAACGAACTGAATATTGGATTTAGGAATGAAAATGAGTACTATATATTAATCCAGCTTCCTTCAGTAATTGCACTAACTTTTTTCTCGTTGGATACTCCTTCCGTAAATAGTTGCTACACACATGGTCTTCGACTGGTTTTGCTCGTTTTTTTCTGTTTTAATGTGTGAAGTTTATTTTCTTCTGTGCCAGTCTCGCCAAATTTTTCTTTAGTTATCTATTCGTCTAACAGTTATAGGTAAAATTGACCTTCCATTTTGAGATTCACGATCGAAATGTTACGAAGGCGTACCTATAACGAACACACATGCCTGACTGTTTAGAACAGCTCTGCGTACGTTCGGCCATATCGACGAATTCCACAACAAAAGGCGTAAAAAGAGTAAGTTGAGGGCCACCATTATAATTATCACTGTTAGTGTATGTAATGGGGATCCCTTCCTGAGACTTTACCATCAGGCGAGATTTACCATTTAGCTTACCATCAGGCGAGGAGGTCTAAACTATATCGCAATCGCAGTGCACTCCTAGTTTGTACTTTTCGAAGCAACGTCAAGTCGAAACTGCTTTGTTTTGACCACGGAGCACATAACCAGTGGAGAGAGTATGGGCATGTTTTTGTTCTAAATCAAAGTCACCAATTTGCGGCGGGGAGAGAATGCGTTTCGCCCTCTGTGATTGGGTGACGAATTGTCAAAAAAATGACAACTCAATAGCTAGGGATTCCAAACAAGTAATTAAAAAAGTATCGATATCGATAAAATTGTTGACTCATTCGTAATCTATAATATTATTTATAAGGATTTGTTTGCGATACAGAATTGTTTAAAACAGGAGAAAAAGCGGCAGCTTAGTGGTTAAGAAGTCCGCCTTACGATCGAGAGGCCCCGGGTTCGAATCCAGGTCATTACACTACCGACGTGAACCCACTCCTAACACAAGCCCTTGAGCTTAGCTGGAGGGTTTAGAGGGAATATTAGTAATAATTTCAGTTGCTAATATTCTTTATAAAATAAAAGGTTATTAAATTAGGAAGACTTTATTTACAAAATAATTTTTTCTGGTACTTTTACGTGAAATGGCTCAACATACGACACTGCACTTTATTGGTAAAAAATTGTCTCTATGTGTAGCTTTAATCCAAATTTCTTTCTTCTCGATGTCATCATTAGGAAATCTGCAAAATTTAATACAAAATACATGTTTTTCCAATATAATGAAACCCCTTTTTTTATCGTGCGGAAATCCCCATGGATACCACCCCCTTCGGCCATCGGGGGTGGTTATGTCGGGATCGAACAGACTAAAACCGCACGCCGTCTCGGGCCTTAGTTACCGGGGTGTAAGGTTACCCAATGGGCATATCCCTCGCACCCAGCTGACCCCGGGGCCATCTACGGTTTTAAGACCCCCCGACGAAGGTGGGGTGTAGGGTGACAGGCGGCCGTCCTGTCACCCAACCGTCGGCGCGCAGACAATCAGCTCACCTCTTGCTCGCTCCCCACTGTGCCATCTGCTAGTCAGAGGGACACGTGGAGAGCCTCGGAGCAGCCCTCTAGAGGGCCACTCCCACCCCGGCCGGATTGGCCGCAGGCGGTAGCGTCTCCTGTGGCGAGTGGGAGGCACTGCTCGCCTCCGTTTCCCAGGTGCAACACGTGGAGGTTCCGGCCCGCACCCAATATAATGAACCCCTAACCTTTAAACTGTCGCGTTCCATGAAATTCAATAGGTAATGATAACGGGAAAGATTAGAATTGCTTCGTCATTTAGTGGCAGGACGTCGCCTGGAGGGTGCGGGCCGGACCCTCCACGTGGTGCACCCGGGCAACGGAGGCGAGCAAATCTATTTTTTTTTTAAGTCAGGTAGAGATTTCATTTATTTTGCCACGCATTTTGCCACAAACAAGTATAGTGTACAGCATCTAACTTGGCACGGTTTTGTAGTAGTGGGGCCCACACTACTCCAAAATCAGGCCACGTTAGATGCCGCGCACTATACATTTTTACTGTTATGTACAAGTTTTTTACCAGTATTCCTACACTTTTGCGAGGAAGACCTGCATAAGTAAGTCTTAAAATAAAGCAATAATGATACAAAAAAAAAATAAGGAAACCATAGGAAGAACATTGAATAAATAAACCTATTTTAAATTCTATCGATATAAAATGTCGCGATGCTGCGAACAGAACTATCGAGAAAAAAAGGGACAACTGCTATATGCAATTCAATGTGCTAGAAAGAGAGCAAATATTTGATTTTATTTTTCGTTGTTGAAATTGTTGTTTTATTAAATGGAGTAAAAAACACTTACCTGTGAAATGTTATCCCATCTTTCATGTAACTTGACGTTGTAGTAGACTTTCCAAACCATTTAATTACACAACTAGGCATTGCTTTTATTTTTATTTCCTTTTAAAACGGGAGCGCGTGACGTTCGTACGTCAACCTACAATTTCTGCGACTGATCAAAATTTCGCAGCATACGCTTCATTTAGCGTATGTTTAGCGACTGCGGCAGCCCCGCACGCTCTCTCCACTGGTTATGTGCTCCGTGGTTTTGACGCAAGTTTGCCGGAGGTATTAATTGTGCTTGCCAGTGATCCTAGTGTCGATTATATAGATTTTATTTAAAAAAAATTGAATTTCGAAAAACAAATACCGAGTTGTGTGAAATAAGTACACCAATAGGTAATTATAATCTTATAAAAATAAAAAATAAATGATCGTGGGACAGTAATATACATTATATAATTCAGAAATCAATGTAATAAATAAATATTGTGTCCTAAAATTATACCTACATTCGATAAAATTTTATGACTTACTGTACGTCACTATTGACAATAAAGAACAGCAATTTGCTCTTTAAAAATGTCACAATAATTACTACGAAACTTCATGAGCGGACAAACGTCAAACCGGCCATTATATCGTGCCGTAGGTATAGTGGTATGGGTAATGGTAACCCACGAAAACCGCGGGGTTTTCGTGGGTTGTTTATCCTGATGTCTGTATAGAAGTAATGGAGACGTAGGTGAAATGAGTCCCAATCTGATGAAATAAGAATTTTTATTATTTTTATTGGAACTTCCACATACGTAGTGTTTGTTAGTGTACCAGTTACCAGCGTGTGTACGTAATTGGCCGATCGGAACTTGACAAATGATTTAATTTAGATTTAAGTTTTTTATCCCAAAAAGTTCTTCAATGTTGATCGAACAATCAAACAAGTAATTAAATCAAATAAAGTTATAAGAAAATGAAAATAAGATGAGGAAAAATATTTTTTTGTGCAAAAACCATAATTTCAATGTAATTTAATTTATGAATTCGATTCGAAATTTTCCTTTTAATCTATGAATTACACCTAGATTTCAATTTAATTTAATTCATCAATTGATTTTTAATTTAATTTGACTTATGGATCGTGTGTTATCTGAATTAAAATTATTTGAATATTTGAATTGAATTGAAAAATACAAAAACTACACAGTATTTTATGTGAAAGTGTAGGTACACCAACAAAACGTACAAAGAGACGCCTAATCGTGAACTCTTCTTTACTTAACAATAGCTTAGACAAATCAATAACCTGTACACTAGACAATATAGATAAGTTAAAGAATATAAAATAAACATATGAATCTCAATTTCGAACGAGAACCATTGAAGTATAATGTACTACTAACTCAATGGCGGCAACAAACAATTCTGAAGCACACAAATATTTATTCATGTGAATTGAAGTTACATTTCTGTATCTCATAGGAGACAGCTTCATTCCACAGGAACAAAACTAGCTTAAACAACATACTAGATACAGTAGGTCTATATTTGGCTGTACATGCAAAATTTGTTAGTATGTACTCTTGAAAACGAAAGGCCGTATATCGTCGTGTCATTACTTGAAACCCTGTCTAAACTTAGAAATGTAACATGAAGTATGTGCGAGTTTAAAATACGAACTCATATAACATGATTAACATTTTATTGCAACAACCAAGAAAAAAAATAGATACAACGACGGACGAACAAAGAACCTCCTCCTTTTTGAAGTCAGTTAAAAAAACCGAACTCAGGATGAAAGTGGTGTAGCGGAACTCAGAGTAAAGAGTTAGGTAAACGCTGGATTATATGAGATTAGATACATAGACGTCAACTTTAAGGTCGATACATTATTAATATTAACATTAATAATTGTGATTATATAAAAAACAATACGATACTATCTTATTGGATGACATTATAAATTTTGTAATATTGTCAATGTGTTTTCAGTTTTATGTATATAGAATAAAGTTGATATTTAATTCACACTTAGGTAGTGCTCGATGTAGCTCTCGTGAAGCAAATATTTACATAAATGCATCGTCGGTGGCAGTCGGTAGCATACTAGAATGCATTAAACATGAAAATGAAAGCGTATTAAGCTTAGCAAGAGAACCAAGTCCTAATTTCAGAAATAGAATTATGAAAGTTTATTATTTTGAATTGCGGAAACATTTCGTACGTAGAAATGGTAGCGATGAAATTTCACGGCGAAGTTAACTATATAAGTATATTGTTTTCATTGTAGCGGATGTTGCCTGTCACCTGTACCTTTTTTGCAAAACTGTACACAAATGCCTATCATGTGAATATCCAGATTATAAAACTGTGCCTAGCAGTGTTTTTCATCTATTGAACACAAGAGACATGTTTAGATGTAGTTGAACTGTATCAAGCTTAGTCTTCCTCATCGGAGCTCTTATAAGAATCGTGTCGATTTCAGACACAAGTTGTTTACATTTTGTCTTATACTGTAGACCGAGGGAGTGTTGGCACAACCCTTATAGTAGGTGTCAGTACACATTTTTAGACACAACGTTGCCAACCAAACTGAAAACATATTATTGATGAGAGAGAAACAATATCGTACACAAAAAATTATGAAAGTTCTTCAAGTTTTTTTTATTATTCTAGGACAAACTACTCACTGCACCAGTACTATTATCTATACTGTGATAGCGCTATCTTGACCCCAATAAACCATAGTACCTATGTAATATGGGTTCTAGAATGCAGATAAATTCATTTTAATAAATACACAGAAATACCTTGATCAATAGAAATAGATATGCATACACTGAATGGGAATCATCATATCACTACATCACCAACATCCTTCAAAGGATTTCTTAAGAGCTGAATTTTCCCCAAAATAAGTTCAAAGAATATAATCTGGATTAACTACACTGCTTTCACAGTTCAAATCCCGCTTCGAACTCAGAAAAAAGTCTCGTTTACACCATGTCATCTTACATCCAGAATTCTTCACGACTATTTTATTCTGCTCGTAAAAACTGAGAGCGGTTGCTTCTCAGAAACTCGCTAACAGAGGATGAATTTATATGAAGCACATTTATTAGTCTTAAACTTGAAGGTACAGCCTTATACAACAAAGAGTTGATGATACCACTTTGTAGCATCAACATAAAAAATGTTTTGCGTATATACACAATATTGTGCCGTCTTTTCGAGCTTATATTCTGAGGTACTATAATATATACTTTTCTAGTTTATTTATAGAATATTTATGTTTTCTTTTCAGACTTAAGGGCATAGTACTCTTATTAGTGATAAAACCACTTTTTTACTTTTTGGAAATTTCCGCTTTCTTTAAATACATTTTTGGTACACATACTATGTATAAAAAAAATATATTTCATTCTATCCAGTTTTATATTCTCATCAACAAAATGATAGGATTTTATATCAGTAATGTAAATAGAATATGATCGATACCTTACTTAAGATCCTGTTCTGAATCCCAAACCCTGATTGTCTCGATAAGCGGGCATTATCTATAGGGTATTATGTAAACCTTTAATTTAATTTTAATAATAATTATCTTCAATAATAATAATAATAATAGCTGTTTATTTCTCATCAACAACCAATATACAATTTTTCCTTACATAGGGGACATAAAAGATTTTTAAAAGTGTACCTACGATAAAAAAAAAGTGTCAAAAAGCGATTTCAGAATAATATCGAATGATACGACGACCCTCATTAAATTTAAGCATATACTTTAAAAAAGTTATCCTGTAAGACAATTTCAATCACCGACAGAAATATTACCCTCAGGAACATCTGGCTGTCGGCAGCTAACATCAAATAAAAATCCAATTTTTAAACGGCTCTCTCCCTAATTCCTAATAAGCCAACATTTAATACTGTCATCATTTTTGCTGTTTGAATTCAAATACTTTAATAGCCATCGTCGGCAAATAGATTCAGAAAATGATTTTCGGTCTCTTATTATTTTATAAAGTGGAGCTCATTTTACCTGAAAGGTTTTGTTCCTGATTATTTAAAAATATTAAGATTTAGATAATTTGAAATCGCTTAAGCATTAGAAATTGTAATTATAAAGTGTCATTTTTTGAGGCGTGTACAAGTAACTCCACCTAAGTAAAACTACATGTTACGGTTACCATTGAGTTCAAGTCGGTAATGTAATGGCCGGGATTCGAACCTGTGACTTCTTGAGCACAAGGCCAACTCCTCAACCACTAAGCTAAGGATGATTATTTATATATTTGTTTTCAATATCTAAGAATAACCCTATAGTTGTTTATTTAGGAATCGAACCTAGGACGTCACAATCGAAACCTTTTAAGTTACATGAGATATCATCTTGTAGATAATAATAACTATCTACGAAATGCGTAGCAACGTAGCACTATCAGCTACGATCGTCTACAATGCTACGGGAAAAACGCTACGCTCACACACGCTACGCCTACTAACTTTAAAAGCAGCTACTTAATACAATTTAATGGTAATAACATGATACTAAAATAAAAATTAATACCGCAAGTGGTACATCAATCACTAGATAAATGATCAGACGGACACTAAAGTGTTATCGTCGAACGCCCTTCACCTTAATCGTGTTGCTTGTCATCGTGACGTCATCCATTATTGATTTCTTTTATAAAGCACTAGCGGGCTAGGGTTGGATAAATCTGCTGTAAGATAAATTGAATAAACGTCCTACAGTCTAAGTCACAGCATAAGGCATAAATTCGCCAGAATTTCCTCAATTTAAGCCCCTTCAATAAAGACGATAACAGCTTCGAGACAAGTTGTAAGAGAATGTTGACACAGGATTTTGTGCCGGGTACACACCAAGCTAATCGGAGTGAACGATGAACAGATAATAACAAACTTGTTTGTAAAAATATATATATATGAATAAATGACAACTTATTTACACAAGTTTTTACAAGGTTTCATAACATAGGTAATAGCTGTCGGGCGCGATCCCGTCCGCGTGCAATAATGATTCCGCAAACCCCCCGTACCTAATTTCGAGATAAAAAAGGTGTACTGTCTTAGATTATAATCTATTTTGTGCCAATTTTCATCCAGATCTGTTAAGCCGTTTTTGCGCGATAAAATAACATACCACACTTGTAATTTGTGACACAACTTTACATGACTGTGATTTGTCATCATAACGGCACTATACTGAATGAAATACATATGTAGGCTGATAGTCCCAGAAGCACTATTTAGAATAAATATTTCCCATCTACACCACCGTCTAAATTACTTCAATTAAAATTAATTTCTCATTAGTGCCACTGGGAATAACGGGTAAATCTGCCACGATTACGTTCCTTCACCTTTATTTGGTGTGTATCCAGCATTATACGAGAATTACGGCTACAAGCAAACTCGTACATAGATAGTTATATACGAATAGGATACTATTAATAAGGTAAAATTAATAGACTGCGTAAATATTCTGAAACGTATTATTAATGAAGAACTAAATTTAGAGTATTGAGGTCCCAAGGCAATATAATAATATTCTTGAACATACAAACTACCGCCCTACAAACATAAATTTTAATATAAGTTCTACTCACACAAAAATACATTCTATGATAGAGATACATAAGACATAAGAAAAATATAGGCACAGAGGTGAGATTAACTCAACGTTGAGTTTTTTCCAGCAAACATTGGAGAGATAGACTGAAATAAAATAAAGATAAATACCAGAGTACATATTACAGATTAAGAAAGAGAAAATATTTTACAAGTTACATAATAACGAATAAATATGTAACACCTATGTTGTATACTGACGAGTATTCATATTAAAATCTACATACTTACATAATATAGCGCAAAAGTAATTATCTGTAATTACTTTCGTACTAGTAGGGATAGGGTCTGCCCTATCCCTACTAATTAACCGTCACTATAACGGGTAATTACTAGGTAGATAATGGGTATTCCGAAAAAACCATCTACATTACTACACAAGAACTGCTTTCGCCGAAGTCGGCCACAAATATTCATAACTACCCACATTCTCCAAGCAAAGCAGGTATTATGGACCAAATTATTAATTCATTTCAGCTATCCATCATTAGAACGCTTCACGAGAAACGAATATTTCGGCAGTAAATATGTTCACAGAAAGGTACAATAGATGGTGCCTTGAAATCAATAGGGTTGGCACATTTGGGATAGTGATTTTAATTTTATTCATGATTACCCATAAAAGTAATGTAATGATTTTAGCATTCATATTATGTAAGTTTATTCTACCATGACTTTTGAATTCCTAAACAATTTTGGATGTATCGTGTGAGCAATTAAAATCGATAGTTCGCAAAATATAGATTTTAGTAGGTACATCTCTGCTTATCCCTTAAGGCATATACAGACCATACATGTATGTATGTTATAAACAATATTTAAAGCTCGAAATAAACTAACTAGTTGTATCCAAGAATTATAAGCATTGTTAAAATTTTGTAAGAACCAATTAAAAGTTTTGAGCTAAGCCTGTTATAAGTATTTCATCTTATACTCGTATTTAGCCAACCTCCTTATAAAGTCTGAGACTAACAAGTGATGCTTTGAACTTTATAAGATTTTTTACTTTTGCTTAATAATAACCTTATTACTTACTTTCAAACATAATAGGATACTAAAGATCGTGCAAGTGAAGAAGAAAAATTAAAAAAGTGAGCCTCGTTCAAGGTTGAAATTTCAGATGCACCTTTTATAATAAAACTTTATGCAACTATAAATAGTATTAGTATAAATTAATACAACTCAACAGCAGCTCTACAAATTATTTAGGCAAACGTAATTTTTTCAATAAACAGACATTTTTTGTTTGACACCCCTATTTAAAATGAAAATTAACACCATCATAATGGGAATGAGTCGACGACGCGTTCTCAACCGAAGTCCGTAAACATTGAAATCCTAATTTAAATTCATACACCCTGTATTGTCCTGGCTCCATAATAATTCCTTTGCCTAACAGATAATTTAATTTTCACCTCGTACATACTTTTGGGACAACGAGTTAAGAAAATTAAGGAAACTGAAGGTCTATGCATACGTAATGAGTTCTATCCAAAACGAAAGGAGGATGGATAACTTTATTCCAAACAAAGTTATTGTTATAGTTATTCTAAATAAATATTCCGTGATATTAAAAGTTTATGCAAATATCACTAATTGAAATAAAACTAATTTTACAGAGCTGTGTCGCGATTTATTTTGTATTAAATTATTTCTCGACGTTTCGGTTACTTTTCAGAAGCGCTGGTCCTACGAAATCTTGATGGTGAATATCTAAATGGATTGAAATATACCGTTTCAGATAATAGATGTGTTGTACATCACATTTGGCTCGAGGTGGAGTTTATTAGATTAGACTCATTATGATGTTTACTGGTATATTTCGATCAGAGGATATATTTGTAATAAAGCTAGGAGATGGTGAAATTATATCCTCCTTATCATAAAGCAATTTCCCGATAATAGAATAGTTAAATTAGTTTTATTGAGACTAGATGTAGGACATTTTAAATGTCTTCTTCCTTGCCTGAGCGCAAAATCGGACATCTAATAATATAAGTAAAAATACAGTTGAACCATTCCGTTTCATTCCAATACCCAGGTGTTTTCAAGTAATTCCAGGTGTTTAATATAAAATGTCTCGAAACTTTACAGGGAGTAAGTACAATGTTTCTGGGAGCTTACTAGTGAATAAAAACTAAAACTGAACTCAAGTTGAAAGCTTATCTTATTCCACTAAGCTGCACTCTATTCGTCTCAACGCGGTTTTGCTAAACCACCCAACACGTGTGCGAGCTAGTGTATAAAGTACATACTTATATATTCAAGCGTTAATATTTTTTACAAATAAATTCTTTCTTTTTATACTACTTGGGTGGCAGACGGCCCACCTGATGGGAAGTGTTCACCGTGGCCTATGAACGTGTGCAACAACAGGGCGTCACAGTCGCGCTGCCGATGCTGGAGGGTTGGGCGGTTTGGGGGGTTGGAGATACGGATTGGGTGATGAGGGGGAATTGTACTTACCGCCGAGAATACAACACTATGGTTATTATGGTCGCGGTGTTCTGTAGGGCGGTGGTACTACTCCAGACGGACTGCTCAGTTTGGATGAGAGATACCGTCGTGTCCTACCACCGTCGAGATATTAAGTAAAGTTCTTTTTATATAACTTTGAAATTAGATAATATAATAGGGGGACACGTTTAAGAGCTTGTTTTGTTTAATTAAAACGGGGTCGACCACAGAACATTAAAAAGATTTTTCTTTGTTCTGTGGGGTCGACCCACGTAGAGTTAGCTGTGTGAAAAGTAACAGACAAAGGTGCGAGTACGTAGCACGCATCGTCTGGCCGTTAGATATAATTATGTTCTTAACATAACATAATATGTCCAATTCTTTGTGATCACAGAGAAGTGGACTATTAAAGTGATATAGAAGGTACAGTACTGTATGTGGGGCTCCATCAATATCTTTAAAGCTCAAGCCAATCATTGGAAAAGATTTAAGAAATTAGTGGAATTCGTGATTTCCTACCGAAATTATATTTTCTAAGATTTTACAGTGAAGTAACTTTAAGCCTTTTGCCGCAATACAATTATGTACAGCTTACATTGTGAATTTCTTCGGTTTTCAAATTAATTTTGCGTAATAGAAGACCAGTTGCGCTAAATAAGAAATTTTAACTGGTTAATTGTTATAGTCCTACTCCATAAATCTGCTTAAATTTATATATTTTTCGACAGTCCCTACGTATACCTATACGAACATATGAAAAAGATTTAACATTACACATTCCACATCTTTTTTTGTGATTATAACTTATTTATCTTACAAAAGAATATACCTAGATGTGTGCAATCGAAAATCTAAATCCAATAATTCAATTTAAATTACCCTCCTTTCTTCGGCAGTCGGGTAAAAATATACTTATTTGTGTATGTTTGAGTATGTCGGTATGTACGTAGGAACCGTTATTTGTTTATTTTCTCTTGTTTTTTGCTAGCTTTGTTTGAAAATAGAATTGATGCTCGAAATAAAAACGAGTAAGTATCAAATCCGGGCTTATTCATCGCTATCGTGGGTTTATAACTACGGTTAATGGCACTTAGTACAACACGAGTCACGCTACTTACAGTAGGTAACAGTGTTAAAAAATGAGAATACAACAATGTATTTTACTGTTACTTAGCTCGCTAACTACCGCTGCGTGATTTTGTTTACACCCGTGTTACTTTTTACCACTTATGTTACCGATAAGTTTAGTAAGCGGAGTAAGTTTAGCAAGGCGGAGGATCGGGTGCTATGGCGTACATTGAGAGAGGCCTATGTCCAGCAGTGGACTGCAAGAGACTAATTGATTGATTGATTGAAGTTTAGTAAAACGGTACGATAAAAAGGAATACTTCCAGTCAGTTCAAGTCCGACTTAAGCGGCAGCGGAGTGTTATTCGTGGGAATTTCCACACGAAAAAAAAGACAGTATATAAGGTCTTTAGGTCTGCTACAGAATTACACAGCACTATTTGAAAGTAAACATAAACAATGACTCGATTGTGCGCTGTCACGAACACAACAATAGTCAGTACTTTCATTATTTTCGATAACAAATCAATATTTACATAGACCAAATACGTCTGAGGGACTGAAATAGATAAAGCAAGTTTACAAGTATTTTCACTGAGTGGGCATCGAACCTATTTGTGATACTCCCCTTTTTTCAGTGCGGAAATCCTCAAGGATACCCACCCTTTTTCTTTTTTTCCATGCGGAAATCCTCATGGATACCCACCCCGCGGTCAGCGGGGCAGGTTATGTCGGACTCTTACCGACTAAAACCGGACGCCATCGGGTGTAAGGTGGCCCAAAGAGCATTTCCCTCGCATTCCCTATCCCATGTCCGGATTCGAGATGGCCCCCTCGGGTGGTTCCCGGCATGCCCCGGAATAGGAGGGGGGGGGGGGGGTGCGCTATCGCGCCGCCGCCGCCTCGGCCTGCTTCTGCTAGGGTGACAGGCGGAAGGACGGAAGGATACCAACCCCGCGGCCAGCGGGGCAGAATACACTAACATCACACCACTAAGATCTTCAGACTTATTTTCATTTCCCGTGATTGAAACTTTAATGAAAACATTTTTATGCCGTTACATTTTCCAATAAAACAATGTAGACTTTGTTTCATAAGGGCACGACCACACGACGTCACCGTCGACGGGATGTCATCCTGTCAGTTGCGACCGCATACCGCAACGCGCGCCCACAAATGCTATTATGTTTTACACCACAAAATTTAATACGTATTGAATATTTGTAAAGGCCCGTATTGAATTAGGCAATAGGAAATATAAAAGTTTATTGTTGTACTAGAGTAGTTTGTGGTACATAAGCAATATAAATAAGTGTTTTGTACGTATTTCTTCCTATATGAATGTTCTAGCTAAGCTTTTTATATTATATATATTATTTTTGAATAATAAGTGTCCTATATTTATGTTATTCCGAAATATAATCCATCTTTGTGCCAAATTTCATGCAGTTCGGCAGCGCGAATGTGACGCCCCTGATGTTGCACACGTTCATAGGCTACGGTGACTACTTCGCATCAGGTGGGCCGTGTGCTTATCTGCCACCTAAGTACTTAGTATAAAAAAAGTTCCGTGAAGCGTTTTGCGTGAAAGGTAATAAATGTCCATACTGCATTTATACAGCATTCATCCATATTCTACTCTAATATTGTAAACTGCTCTTATTTTATTTATGGTTATTTATCTGGATTTCAATAAAAAACCGCTAATAAAACCTACATTTTAGATCAAGATCTTTGAGATCAAGATGAGATCAGAACTAAATTTTGAACAAATTTCATCATTACTTGTCATCACACTGACTATTTTCCACTTTAATAGTTTATAGAAAAAAAAATACATAAATAATTCCAAAAAATAAGGTAACATTGTTTACTCCCAGTAGACTATATAAACGTACAGAAAAACGTTGACCTCAACCTTTAAAAAATAATTTAATATTTTCTTACAGTCCACGCACGTGAGACACGTATCATTAAGATAGAGGGTGTCCGCATATGGGACATGGCACGTTACGTCACCGCCGAGTGTCAGACCACAAACCGCTACAGGATGTGATATTATATGTTGTGGTGGCAAATAAATTTAAACATAGCAGTATCATTGTTTAAGTTCACAGAAACAATTAAAATGAGTCAGTTCAGTTCAGTTTTAAATATCTTTATTATAACATAACAATAACATTTATGCACAATTCTAGTAAATTAACCTAAGCAGCACAACGTAATAAACACATACCTATATTCTGCAAGCATTGTAGCTCATACAAAATTTACATACAGGAACACTTAATTATTAAAGGACTACACTTTGCAAATTGTACAAAATACAACACATAATTTTTATTACAATACGTAAGTCTTAGTAACACATTACGTTTGTTACTTGTTTTAAATTAAAATGAGTGGATTGGAATAATATGAGGTCCTTAAAGTATTATGAAGGCGGAATTTTTGGACCTTGTCTGGAGCGTAAGTACTCTATAAACTGATGATAGCAAATTTTACTCAAAGGCTATTCCTTTATTTTTGAAGAGAACTGTCAGAGAATAAGACACGTCTGATGCCTCGATTGATACTCGTATTAGCAGTTTGGCTTGGCACCGACTTCAACGGAATAGTCGTACGCGCATTTTTGTCTTTTAAATTAAGTTACTAATTCGATTTACTTTTTCAAAATTTTTGTCTTACGAAGTCGATTTAATTCTTTTTGTTAAAAAGTCTATTGTATTAAAATTTCATGTAGTTTTTTGTTATGTTAGTTCCTTGATTTTTAATTCTGCTTTTTTTTTCCAACTAAAAATCGTTACATTCCAAAAAGATTCCACCATGTAGCAACAATTAACCATTTATTTCAGACTTGAGGGTTTTCTCCTCTAATACGTACCTTCATTATTCAAAACGCACATTTGCGCTAAAACTGTACGCAATTGGCGTAAAATATACGGCCTTCAGCGACCATACATACCATGAAAACCCCTGACAACATGGCGGAAAAATCACTAATGCGTGCACAGGGGAATGTGTGAGGTATGTTCAGATAAATTGCACGCGATTAATAAAAGCGTGCGATACGCCTAACCATACGTAAAGTTGGACGTTTGTTACGAAGATATTTCACGAGGCTGATACGTATCTTGATGACTCATCCTCACAAAAATGTTTGGTAAGTGTCGAGAAAGAAAGAAAAAGGAAACAAATCTATTGGTACGTCACTATACATCCCATCTATTTTTATTAAAAGAGAATGAAGAGGACATGTGACCCATTCCAACTTTGAACTTTAAAGTGGCCGCAGTGTGGTCGGCACCTAATGCTTGTTTATGTTGGCACATCACTCTCCATATCTCACTATACTAGCTTAGTGCGGTTGGTGTAAGAAGTCACATATTTTCAAGTTACAATACGTATTTTATCTATCGTTAGTTAAGACCAATGGTGGATCTCTAGATTTTATAGAGTCTTACCATCTCTTCTAGACCGAAGTCAACCCAACCTGCAAGTTTGTAACCTTGTAAATAGACCGAAAAAAAGAACAACCCGCTGAGTTTCTTACCGGAGTCTTCTCAGGTCTTGCCGCGTTTCGAACTGGTGCCGCGGTGGTCCATTTGCTTCTAGTTTTAAATATTTTTGATTTTGATTTTGAAGTTTTGTAAGTTCCGCAAACAATGGTCTATACAGAATAAATGATTTTTGACTTTTGACTTTTTGACTTTGACTTGACTTACTGACTGAACGACGAGGTTATGGCGCGAGGTTATGGGTTGGATGGCAGTCACTTCTGTAAAAGGAAGGTTAAACTGTCGGTACTTTATGCTTAAGCACATCGGTGAACTTAATGCCGCATGCACTGCCAGTCAACCAAAGGTGTGCAGAGATAGACTAGACATGGCATCTAACTGGAATACATTTCAATCAATGAATTGTGGAATTTACATTATGTGCTAATCACATGATTTACTATCTGCTGACGGTGATGGAAAAACATTGTGAGGAACCCCACATGTCCTAGAAGAAATTCTAAGGACATGTCGCCAACCTGCATTAGGCCAGCGTGTGTGGATTAAGGTCTAAACCCTCTCAGCTCTCTCGTTAGAGGAGAGAAAACCCGTGCCCAGCAGTGGGACATAAATGGGTTGCTATTATTATTATAACAATGAATTGCACTTAGAAACACCCCGACTAAAGCAAATATACAAATACCTTCATACAAATGTTTACACGGTTTGTATCCGAACCCCCAAATACTCGTACATAGGCTGCCTCATTTTTATGATGAGAACGGGTTCCTTCATGTCACAGAAACGGGAGCAATATTTGGTATATGCAATAAGGTACGACTTGATAACGTGCAAATATGATAAGAGCTTTCTGTAGCATAAGGAAAGGCTTTTCAAAATGCGGAAGAAGGATACAAATATTAAATGAAAATATGTTTGACTGTATAAAGGGTGTAATATTCACTAAAGGTTTATTTGGATGACCTGTCAGTTTCAAGTTATGTAAATACAAATTGAAATGCAAAAATGTTGAAATGTTTTTTGTTTTCTTTGTTCAACACGAGCAAAGCTTAGTAAAATTTGAACGTAAAAGAAGTTATTGCAAATTTAAATCGTGCTGCATTTCACAACTTTCTCATTTCTGAATAAGGTGACCCTAGTGGCTTACACAGACGAGAGACTTTTGTCCGCAGGAGCACGAATATATCTAAATCTTAAATATAATGTCCCTCGAGAACTTGCCATGAACTCGATGAATAAGCAACGTAGGGTTATATCATTACTCAGTTGTCAATACAAGTGCAGCATGTTACGATGTGTTGTTATTTACACGATTCATCGTACACAACATCATCACAAAGTACCTAAGTCTTGTTTTACGAAAATGTTTACTAACAAAAGTGTCTCGTCTGCACCGGCCATAATAAAGTAATACACTGTATGAAAAATTACCTGGTACTCTGAAACCTGCCCGTCTACACGAATATTAAGTCTTAAATATAAAATTCTTATTTTATGTTCATGTCTTTCGCAGACACAAAGAAAATCCTCTTATATCCGTTGTGGTGCGGGATGCACGGGGCCTCGAGATGAGAGAAACCTTAAGACTGTTGTCTTTATATTTAATCAGCTGCTTGAAAGGAACTCGTAATATATTTGAGACTTCATACCAATCGTATAGGAAATTTAAAAACGTTTTTTTATAGTCGATAGGCCCGCGTTTGATGGTAAGCGTCAAAACGTCTTTTTTAACGTGTAGAAGCCCCTAGGGGTACCCTTCACCCACACTAAACGGTGAGGTATAAGACCGACTTAAACAACACGATGTTCAATCACGGGTACCTATTACGGGGGGAACCTCAGGAACACCACCAAGCACTGGCAACCCATCGTGCAACAGGCCAATATCTCCAATGTACAGTCACAGCTAATTTAAGTTAGTTAGTCAATCAAAAGTGCTCGTATATCGCGTGTACTTTTAACTTGAAAATAAATAAGTCAAAAACTGGGCGAGGGACTGTCTGGTTGGTTCGTACTCTTTGTCAGATGGTTGGTTTCATTCGATTTAAAGCTATCGTAACTACTAGGTGAGATGTTGTTCACGAATAAAAAAATAATCGCATTTATATCCTTTATCCATATCGAAAGTCCTTTTTAAAGTTTTCAATATTAATGACGATTAAACTATAAATTTTATAGTTTAATCGGCATTAATATTGAAAACTTTGAAAAGGACTTTCGGGTCAAACAAGTACCAATACACTTATTCTGTCACTAAAGTATATTTAAAATATTATTAATCTATTAATTAAGTATAATCCCTTTTATCTATTTTTTTATATCAGTCAAGGCAATACGACTTCACCTCGCCTGATGGCAAGTTAAATATAAAGTCTCAGGAAGGGGGTCCCCATAGTTAGAGGGCTTGGTACATAAAGGAAAGCGACCATATCACGCTTTTAAAACATCTTAATCACTAAACAACAAGTTATAAGTACTTTGTCTAGTACTTAATCCAAACTTAACTAATTTGTACTTGTGTTATTGTGTTTTTTTTTATACCACTTAGGTGGCAGACAAGCACACGGCCCACACTGATGGAAAGCGGTTACCGTGGCCTATGGACGCGTGCAACACCAGGGGCGTCACACTCGCGCTGCCGACTTTTTTTTTAGTAATTTAGTAGTTTAGTAGAAGTAAATTAGAGGAGTTATTTCTAACTCCTCTAATTTACTTCTGATTAATTTCGACGCGTTTTCCAAGACAGTTTAACTATCTCTGGGACTTCCTTAGTATCATTACTCAGTGTGTTCGTTCGTCACTGCTGTTGATCATGGTGTACAGAAGTTACAGTAGTGGGAATGAGGGTGTGATTAACCCCGTAAAACTAACTTGTACGGCTAAATATACCCTTCAAAAATGCATTATGTCAAAACAAAAACTCAAGGCAGACAGATTCCAAAAAGTTAATACTGTATTCCTATACAATGAATTTCATTTGCCAGTAGAACCGCACACGAAAACTGCATTAAACTTTGTCTGTAAACTGCCTCGATGTATTTCATCATTTATTAAGGCCGGTGGTTAGAAACTATTTATAGTACAATTTTCAGGTCAGTAAATCACCTAGAGAATTGGTTTTGTTTATATCGTATATGTATATCTGGTCCTTGTTCCCTCAAAACTAATAAACGGCTGGACTGTTTTTATAAATGGTAATATAATTAAATTAAATTCTGCTTTTAAAATTAATCGAACAATATCATTTGTTAAGTCTATTATTCAGTTTAAAGACATACGGAAAAATTCAACAATATTAATACTAAAAAATATAGTTTCTATTCCTATAAAGTTAATTTCCTGGCATTTCATCAAACTGTACAATAATACCACTTCAAAATTGGCACGTAGCCCAAATGAACAACCTCAAAAACGCTTATTTCATCGTTAAAGTTCTAGGGTCCCATTGACAGCGGGTAACTCTGTGTTTGTAGTAGGTATTAGGAATAGTTAACATGCAATTGCTTAAACATTTCATTCAAGTATATTGTACAATTTATATTACTTGAACTGTAATCGCAAAATTTAAAAGACTTTATTCTAGTGTTTACATTTCTACACTATGGGGGTCTTCAAAAAGGACATTAGAGGGTTTTTAAGATCGGCAGCGCAAGTGTACCGCCTCTCTGATGTTGCACATGTTAATAGGCCATGGTGACCGCTTCCCAATCGGTGGGCCGTGCGTTCCACATGGAGAGCCTCCAAACAACCCTCTGCAAGGCTGCTCCCGCCTCAGCTGGAATTGGGCGCAGGCGGCAAAATCTCCATTGCGAGTGAGAGGCGCTGCCATCTCCATTGCCCAAGTTGCACCGCGTGGAAGATCCGGCCTATACACCCCGACATTTGTATGCCTACTGATCGACAATCGGTCAAAATATCTCTCTCATTGTCTCTCTCTCTCTTTAAATTATTAACCTTTCATAATATTTTCTGTTTTCTTAAAAACCGCTGTCAAAAGAGCTCCACATCGATCACAAGTTACCTACGTCGAGATTCATGCATTAATCAAGGTGTCAGGGCTAGCATGAAACGCGGCTTCGAACAACAAGTATACGAGTCACGCTCGACTAATTACAAATCTTTAGGTACATGAACATTTTTATGCCCGTTTTGTTGTTTATGATTGGTAATTAACTGTAATACAGTCTTCTTAGGGTTCCTAATTTTGTTCATTAACAACTTTAGATGGATTGCTTTAGACTCAGAGCAACAACTCATGGTAATTAATTAACTAAAGAAAACAGTTGATAGGAGAACCAAAGTAGCCGATATAAATTTTAATAAATAAAATCAACAACTCAGTCCTCAAATAGCGACTTGGCTGAAGTTAGTCCAGTACTAAACTGATGCATTCTAATATATTATGTGACAGAAGGGAAAAGCAAGATTTTACCATCTCTACCATATTATAGGGAAATATATAGAATAGAAAGAAACTAAAAAAACTGAATTCAAATGAATAAATATTATATAGGAGGATTTCGAATATCTAGGACGTGTTCAGGTCGGTCAGTTGTCCAAAGTATTTCCACTGTAAGGGACTGATCGTAGCTTCAAATCCCTTTCTCCGATCTAAATCCATAGAAATAAACTTTATTATACACCAATCAAGTAGCTAGTATGTACTCAAAATTAGAATAGTAATAATGTTGCAAAGAAAAATATGCCTTCACAAAATTTAAACAAAAACGTAGGTAATCGTAAATTGATTCATATCACGTTACACTAACGACTCCTTGTAAGGCACTGTTCCTAATTGATACACGTAGGTAACCAGAATTCAAAAGTAATTTCTTTATCGAATCTCTAATTAGGATAACACCAGACTACAGATTAGCAAACAGATTAGCCTCCAAGGGTACGGCACGCGTTGTATCCTTGTCGAAATAGCAAAAAAATTTAGTCAGTAAATTTGGTCAGTGGGGGCGGTTATGTCAAACTTGAATCGAGTAAGCACGGATGACCACCCTGGATGACACCCCCCCCCCCTTCTCTCTTTAGTTTGGAAACTACGGTGTCCTCATCTTGTCCCTGAAAAAGGAGGGGGGCATTCACGCGACGCCTCCAGGCCTACTCTTATGGAAGACGAATGTCGTTGAGTGAACGCCGACGCCTGAGTCGCCTGCGCCTGTTGTGAGCTTGGCGGATCGGGGAAGTTCTGTATCTCTCTTGGACCCACTACACCGCTCGTGGAGCTCGGTGGAGGAGAAGGAGCTCTAAGCTCTTGCTCGAGCTTCAAAGCTTATTATATTCATAATAGTTCATTTTAACTTAATTAGCTTCTATAAAACGAATAAATATGAACATATTTAGACTAGATAGCAAAATATCAGTAACCACCTTAAAAATATTCCCTCAACAAACATAAGGCACACTTTGCTAAGTTTCCCAAGGCGGAAATGTGCCGGGTGTTCCAGAATGTTCCAATATCGCAGTGAATTTGCCACTCCATTTGTTTCGAAACACTCGGTTACTTTGTTACATGCTAATGTTTTAGGATTTGTTTTTGAATTTTTTACACAATCTTTTACATCTGTTGATTTTTATTGACCGTCAGAATCAAAAGGAGCTTTTATTGATAAAGGAAATTTATATGAAAACTAGCTTCATCCAATTGGTTTTATATTTAAGGTTTTAATTTTTTACTTGGAACCCTAATTTCTTTTCCAAAATTAAAGTGGCCTGAGTTACTCCTTGTTACATCAGCCATCTGCCTGTAAAAGTTGGATTAAAATCGGTCCAGTCATTCCGGAGGTTAGCCGACACAAACAGACAGACAAAAATTTTAAAAACTGTTGATTTGGTATAGCGTTTATCCAAATGCACTTTTTTATTCTATTGTTTTATATCGATTACATCAATATAACTTCACCTCGCCTGATGTTAACCTAAAGGTAAAGTCTCAGGAAGGGGGTCCCCATTACATACACCGACAATGACATAATGACAAGCCTCATGAAAAAATAGGTGATTGTCGTCGCAGCACTGCGTGACAAAGTGACAAAGGTTTATTTGCATAAAACTTTGTTTTTAAACGTTTCAAAAATGGCTTAAATAACTAACGTTGCAAAATTAAGGCCGGTGGCTTTTAGCTTCACCATCGAACTTTCCTGATTCTCTCGTCCCGTTGGCACACTTCGTAAACAAGTGTGTATCGCGCCTGCTCCTCCGAGATAGACGCACAATGTCGTATTGTCTGCGCGCTGTCTATTGTAATGCGAAAATAGCTTCGATCACGAGAGTAGATGCGATTTGTCTGTGCGTTTTAGGTTCAGTGTTTTAACACTAGATGTACGTGGATTGAAGTGATACAAAGTTTTATCGAAAATTTGTATACCTAGGCACTTTCACATTTATATACAGTGCAGTAAACGGAGATGTTATTGTATTTCCTGAATAAAGCTTGGAGATGTTATTGTATTTCCTGAATAAAGCTTGATATAGGTACGTAACCGAGTTTATTGGTATTTAATCATTTAATATCTACCCAACCAATTATGGCATAAAGACAGTGTCACCTGTAGAATTACGTTAGGTTACTTTTATTTTTAGGAGACAGGACCAGGCTAAAGACCTTACCTATTTTAATTGTCACCAGAGTCATCAAGAACGATATTTAGTCTTGTCTCGGCTTGAAACTAGTTTTCTACCCTTACATTACATACAATCTGTACTTAAACTAGTTTCAAGTCAAGATTCATAACTGAGTATCGTACGTGTGGCCCGTACCCTCTAAACTTTACCCTAGCTTCTTACCATCCATCGGGGTAAAGTCAACTGACGGACTAGATATAAAAAATGGTCTAGAAAACAGTGCTTAGACGAGAATGTGCGCTAACTCTTATCGTGATAATGGCTATCTGTTAATAAGGATTTAGGCAATGAATAATGACTGTAATGTCGTTTAGCAACAGCTTTTATTCTCATAAACGTCTAAATAACAAAATGTTATTGTCAGTAGTACAAGGTGTTATCTCTTCCTAATAATTTGAAAGAAAAGAAGACCAATTTATTGCTCAAATAAAATTCCGTAAGACACAGTGATACGCTTAACATAGGCAAGGAAACAATTAAATTTTTAATAGAATAGTAGATAAAGAATCGAAAACAAAAATAAAACTTTATAATAATGCAGGGATGACACGCTTTTTTTGTTTTAGTCTTATTCTAATTAGGTGTTTAGGTATATGGGCCATGGGGCTCCACCAAGAGTTTTGGGGCCCAAGGCAACCCCACCTGCAATCCAGTATCTACGCCTATTAATCGATGAAGGAGGCTCCGACATAGGCTTTCCTCGACCCGGACCCTAGGTTCCTAAGTGCAAACTTGGAATGAAGCGGGAACTTCTTTAGTTAAAGTTTGAACTTTTGTTTGGATATTTTAGTGTTCCATTAGTCACTATGTTTCTAGCGAGGAAATAGAAAGGCAGTCATTGGCTCTAACACAATGCGGCCCAACACACAGTGGGTGGAAATTTCACGTTGAATTTTGCACATTTCAACGTATAAACGTCAAAACTATGCCGCTCTTAACACATTCAGGTTATGTCGAAACAATTATACTAAATCAAAAAGTTTGTTAACAGATCGTTGATTTAGCAATTTCTTACAAATTATCACAATAAAACTGAGCTGAGCAATGCGAAAGTTAAATTGGAAATCTGATGCGATTTTCTGGCAAACGTTATTTTGATTTGGGAATTCTAAAGACTTTGTATATTCGGTCCTTTTTACCTTTCGTAATTGTACCCGTACCGTACCATGGTATTTTTATACTATTGTAGTTTAATACCAGAGTCCAATAGTAACTCGATAGTGTAGCGCATCAATAAATGAAGCTAATGACACATTTAGAGCTTCAACTGAAACAGTGATCTCTAAATTTCATAAAACCAAATAATACATATTTTGGGAAATATTATACAGAGTTATCAACAGCCAAACTAAGCAGAACGTATTATATGGGAATAGAATAGATAACGCTCTCTAAGAACAACGGGAGTAAACGAAAAAAATATACAAATACTTAACGAAAAAATTTTAAAACATTAGGTATAAAATTGAAAGAGTCATTGAAAAACTTCAGATTTGGCAGAGATTGCCGTCTAGAAATTAACTATTGCAGGTTCTAGTCCTAAAAAAATCATAGCAAGATGATAATAATAAAATATGATGGTGAGTTATTCGATAGTAGTTAACTTGTACGTACAACATTCTCCAATAGTAGGTACAATATCTTTACCATATCAACGTTAAGTAATTTATTGTCCATTAAAGATTCTCAATCGGAATCTGATTTTCTTGGCAAAAAGTTCCTTTCAAAGTGATCTCTGATTTCTAAGATAAAAGGAATGTTTGATAAAAGTTATAAAAAAAGAAAATGGCCGTTGTTTTGCAAAGTCTTCACTCTCTTTTGAGTTGTGTCTATTTTTTTTAGTTCTCGGGCAAAATTGCATGTGTTTTTCTCATATATTATTTTTTCTCTAATACTCATGTGCCATACTAGAGAAATGTATCGATCGCATCGCGAAATGTTCCAAAAACAGTAAGTTTAAATGTATTTACATGCGATCACTTTCATATCTTTTTATTAAACTTTATCTCTCAAATAAAATGTCAAAGACGGGTATTGATTGAAAATAACTTTCCTATTCGTAACGAAATGTATTAGTCAATCGTCAATCCCTTTCCAATCTTTGAGAATTTAACAACTAATTTGTTTTGCCTCCTTCGCTGCACTGGAGAAGTTTTAAAGGAAAATTGTAAAAGAAAACCCTCTAAAATCACACACAAAATTCAACTCTAATCCTAAATAGTTAAAGTTACATTTAATTGTGACGTACTCATTTTTGGAAGCAACGAAACATCGCTACGTTTTGGTTAGTTACCCTTCTGCGCTTTTAATCAATTTATACCTCTATACCTTTGAAGATAAAGTTCTAAAACGTTTGATAGATATCAGCACAGTTATCTCGGGATGCAGAGCTACGTTTATTGAATCACGTCGATTCATTGGTCTCCGGGCTATTAGTTCAGACTTCCGTATACTGAACTAATCGATTTTGGGAATTGGGATGATAAAGACATTAGTGGATTTATTGTTTTGAGAATTTTTTTGATCGATATGACAACACAATGATGATTAGGTTCATGGTGTCCAACATTACTTAAGTATATTTACCTAAGTAAATTACTGTCATATGCTTCGATCATCTGAAGTTCGGTGGCGATGCATAAGAATAATATTGACCGGGCTACGTACCAATATACTAATATAAAACATACTACATAAAGATCATTCAAATGTTTGTTTGACGTAAACGCGATTTAATACACTATACTATACTACAATATATACGATAGGATGATGGTTATCGACTATATCATCAAAACCTCAATTCTAACTTAACTAATTTTCAGCATCTATAATCGTGGTCTTCATTCTTCAGATTTCACTAACAGCTCAACATTTGTTGGGGTGAAGTCAAATTGTCGTGTTCTTTACAAAATAAAATCTAGGTAAGTAAGAAAGTAATCTTTTCAGTACTAAGTAATACGAATAAATATGAAAATTTATTATTTAACAAGGTATTAAACTTAAGAAGGTTCAGTCATTACCGCAAAATTTCAAAGAGTTTGAAACTGTTGGAGCGCTCTTAAAGGATAATTTATTCATTACCTTGTTTGAGTGTATATTATAACTCACTGGTACTACAGTTCATAGCTGGGAAAAACTCAAAGAAAAGCCGTCGTTAGAGAAATTCGTGTCCAAGTTATGCGAAACGGTAATCTTCTACTCTCCTTCGTATATAGTTTTATACAGGAATCCGATTTCATTCAAGCGTCGGTACCTTAGTGGTAGAGATTTCGGCCTTACGATCGAGAGGTTTCGGCCTCAAATCTTGGCCAACGTGAACCTATTCCTAACACTAATTTAGCTAAGCTGGAGGTACTATTACTAGTACCTTTAGCGGGAGGGAATACTAGTTATAACAGTTAATCTTTTAAACTGAAAAAAAATCTGAGATTGGCATGAATCCTACCAATATTATAAAGCGAAAGTTTGTAAGAATGTATGGATGTATGTTTGTTACTCTTTCACGTAAAATTGGTTGAATGGATCTGCCTGAAATTAGGTACAGAGATAGATTATAGTCTGGAATAATACATAGGCTATTTTTATCCCGGGAATAGTTTCCCGTGGGTACTGTGTGTAGTGGTAGCGGGAACAGAATTCCACGCGAGCGGAGCTGCAGGCAACAGCTAGTAACCAATAAGTATATTATTTGGGGGCACAACAGTTCCGAACAAACTCCTTAACTTCATAATATTAATATAGACAATGATGAAAAATAAAACCTTCAATATCAATAAGTTAACTAACCTATCTGTTGAATATCTAAATGGAATAAAAGATTTCCTCGCTCATGTGGGCGCCGATATGAAAGTTTTGGAATTTGTATTTACATTTAAGGCATAGTTCGCAAACCAATAAGGACGACACATAGGAAAAGGTCCAGGCAATAAAAACTCATAGCAAGTCTCGCAATCGTGAAGTTAGCAAATAGATTTTATTGTATTGTTTTTAGTTTGGGTGGCGGGGTCGAACTGAAATGGCTATAATATATGAATAAATGGGTTTTGGAGCAAAAGTGATAATTTGAGCTGACTATGACATACATATCACTAGTAATACTATAAATACGAAAGTAACTCTGTCTGTCTGTTACGTCAGACATTGAATTGAATCAAGACAGACTTAAAGTAGTAAGGTTACGATAAAGCGTTAAGCAGATGGCGGGGTGGGCGACGTAGTCTTATTTGTATGACGATAAGGTTGCATTTATCCGCGCAATAGCTCATGTCGCTTGTCAGATATACGTGGGCTACTTGCAATCTAATGACAGTAATAATAAGAGTACATCGCGGGCATTTTGACCACCCCGCGCCTCCGTCTGTTTAACGCCTAATCGACATTCACGCGGGTAGAGCCGCGGGCATTAGTTAGTTATATGATTTATAATTATATTTGCTTACAGAATATTATATTGCTATTACTTACTGTAAATGTCACGCGACGTCATGTGACGTCGTAACAGAATTTGCCGATGAAGAACCGAATAGTCTGATGACGGTAACTAATACATTGGCGTTCACAAGCTTTCGCAATCTATCAAATTAACGTATTGTTCTAACGAATGGCTGCTTGATTACACGTCCTTTGACGTGGGTTGACATACAAATTTCCACAATCCCTTAGACGCCATAATATATGTACGTATATGTTTGGTATGAACATAGTGCGTAGATACTGTTACGTCTTATACGTAAACGGGAATTAACGCGATCATGGTATAGGTATATACATACCTTTGGATGCCTGACGTTTCGACCAGGTTACACCGGCCGTGGTCACAGGCTGAAACCACCACACTAGTGTGACAGGGTGGTGTGATGGTCAGTCTGGCCCCACTGTTTCAGCCGCGTATATCATGATCGCGTTAATTCCCGTTTACGTATAATAATCATGGAACGCGAAAGTTTAAAAGTTACTACTGTTACGTCACCTGAAATCAGTTTAGTTTTGTACAGGGGCCTTACCACGACGTTCTTATAGCAATTCAAATGTGATGCAGTTCAACAGGGAGAGAAATGCTGCTATACACGGTGCATAGCTCCATCGCTACCTTAGGAGGTTAGGACACGACGGTATCTCCCGTCCGAAATGAGCTGTCTGACTGGTGTAGTACCTCCGCCCTACAGAACACCGCGGCCATAACCAACGTGTTGTATTCCCGCCGGTAAGTAGGGTAGCCAGAGCTCACTGTACCCCTCCCCCCCTCCCACCCCATCTCAGGCTCCCGTCACCTTCCTTCCCTTCAGGGTAGGCAGCGCGTGTGCAGTGACACCCTTAGTGTTGCAGACGTCCATAGGCCACAGTGACCGCTTCCAATCAGGTGGGCCGTGTGCTTGTCTTCCACCTACGTAGTATAAAAAAATCGCTCTCCTTGAGAAAAGTCTCAGTAGTAGTCACCATGCCTATTGAAAATGTGCTTCAAATTCTCTTGAGTGCTTCAAAACATAAAATAAACCTCCTCTTAAAGCTCACTCACTTAAGTTGGTTCAACATTTTGTTGTTCTAACTATAAAGATTCTAACTTGATAATTAATGTGTAGCACGAGGCTCAGAAGTATTTGGTGAATCGGTGAATTACTTAGCTTTGTCGGAATTTTGGTTAGATGCTTATACGATTATATAAGATTCACAGTGTTTCTAAGTACAAGAATTATAAATTCCACAAAGTGAAATTCACATTGGTGCTGTCCGGCCAGATTTGAACTCGACACCTCTGAGTAGCGGCCGCGTCCTTATCTATTCAGCTACCATCGCAGTATAGACAGTATAGTTAGACTGTTTAAAATCTTTAAAATCTTGCAAGGCTACGGGAGATCGTTACGCCGGTGATCACGTATCAAAGTATTCTCCGTTTACGCCTCGTCGGAGCTTTGTTAACTCCTTTGTCTAAAGATACTTTCTTTTAAACTGCATAGGTATCTTTTTTCAGGAAGTTCAATAAGTTTTGTTAATTTTTTAAAAAAACAAAGGTAGATTAAAAACTTTTTTTAGGAAAACTTTTTTATAGGACACGTTAAAATGACTTCACCTCGCCTGATGGTAAGCTAAAGGTAAAGTCTCAGGATCAGGGTCATCACTACATACACTGATAGTGCTACAGTGGTGGCCCTCAGCTTGATAGCCTCATTAAATGCTTTTCACGCCCCGCTTAAATGCCCCGGGCGGGAGGAAATCTTCCTATAGGAGGAAGGAAACATATGCGCTGGTAAAGAATTCCAAGTCCTTATGGTGCGACAAATAAAAGAGGCTCCGTACAGTTTGGTTCTTGGTGAAATTGAACGCTATTGAACTATTAAGTTCCATATATTTATTATTATTTACGTTGTTATTAAGGTATGATTTTGACACTTGACAGTTCTTCTTCTTTCGTGTCGATGTAGCCATCGTGGGATAGTAAGTAATTGGTTTCACGACAATACCGCTACTTACGGGAAGGGCCCGAGAATAGGTATCACTTTGTTGTTTTTTGAGTTGTGTTGTTGAGTAGACGGCTACTTACTAATAACGGTTTAAAATAAAAGGGTTCTTCATAATTAAAACTAAAATTATAATACAAAAACAAAACAATTCTTTGCAAAAGTTTGCAACATTATTATATATTACACACCTTTTAGAACGCACGTAACACATTGTAACTGAAAGTAAAATATGACAGTTGTTACATTCATAAATTATACCGTTCAAGAAATGAGGCTCTTTACAATTTCAACAACATATCTCACCTACTTAAGCATCATTTTGTGTAAGAAACAAAGTTATTTCTTTAACACCTTCAAGGATGCTCGTTTACAACTTCATGGAAAATTAATAGTAGCTTTCTGTGAAATTTGGGCAATTTGAATATAATATTTGCAAATTGTTAGACCGTTCCGTTACCTTAGTACAGTTAATAAATAATTACATTCCTGTCAGACGAACAAACGATACTTTTTTTTTAAAGAAGACGAACTGGCTGAAAAGATTTATCGTAATATCATCTTGGTGAAATAGAAACATACAGAAATGAAATAAATTGTGAAAAATTTTTTTTCAAGTTAAATAGACCAATCAGACAACTGAAAGGGGGTCAAATTTTAATTACTAGATTTGACCCAACCAAAACAGGTCAAGTTAAATAAAACCTTTTTGAAAAAAATGTAAAATCATGAACGTGTACTTACCTATAACTTAAAAGACAAAACGCATTGAAGAATACAAGTACAACTGATGACACTGAGTCGGTCCACATGCTTTTTTTTATATACCACGTAGGTGGCGTACAAGCACACGGCCCACCTGATGGGAAGCGGTCACCGTGGCCTATGGACGTGTGCAACACTAAAGGTATCATACCCGCGATGCCTACCCTGAAGGGAAGGGGGGAGGGCTAGGAAGGGGTGGGGAGGCTAGGAAGGAGTGCTTAAACAAGTTGGCACGCACACACTCACACACTAACCAGTAACTACGCGTCACTCATTTCAAATAGGTGTAGGTGCCTATACTTATAATGAGAACCCAAGTTGGATTCTTTCTGTGTAATCTTACCTGGAAAAGTCTTGAAATAAATTGAGATGTTCGAAATAAATAGCCCCGGATCAAGAGGCTAGTACTTGTAATATATTAGGTAGGGGACATTAATCCGGGAAATGAAATTTCTTTGTGACTCAAGAATGGGTCCTTTTTGGGCACTAGTAATAAAAGACTTAACCTGGATTGCTCTATTATACCGTCTTTTGAAATTTGTTCCACCTTTGTATCTATTAGGATCATAAGGCAATCCATACAGTTCTTTCTAATGCACGTACTGTATGGTGGTATGTTCGACTGAATCCATGAGGGTCTCCAAGGTCTTATTATGAGCCCATACACCCACCCCATACCTTGTAGATCTAATATAATGAGTTTATGTGGCGTCAAAAGGTTTCATGTCTACAATGTACCCTTTTTTAGTACATTGTAGACATGTAGTACATTGAAGACATGTAGTACATTGTAGACATGTAGTACATTGTAGATAATAATCTACAATGTACTACATGTCTACAATGTACTACAAAAGGCTACAGTTACGGGTCCTTTAAGCGGGGCGTGAAAAATCATTTTGATGAGGGCGTTAAGCTGAAGGCCACCACTGTAATACTATCAATGTATATCACGGTGACTTCCATTCCTGAAATTTTCCCTTTAGCTTACCATCAGGCAAGGTGGTCATATTGACGTGTCCATTATAAAAAAGTGTACTGCTATTTATAATAAAAAAAATATGTGTCAAAAAGAATTTCGGTAAGTTTTTGTATTGGCTCCTTACGGAATTGTAGGGTTAAAATATTTACTTGCCCCACATTCATTATGTTATCTGTGTCACGAGACCTTAAAGTCGGCATTTTATAGACTGTAAAAGCTTAAAACAAAAAAAAGCCAGTTTGTGATATGAACTTAGGTACAGATCGTTGTCAGTCCACAACGAGCGTTGTACGCTGGATAACCTATTTATAGAGTCATGTACGTATAAAACTTATGGATATAACGTGAAGACTAGACTGTGTCACAAAAATAGCGGTGGCCAACCATGGTTTGCAATTATTTACCCAAATTTGATTAAAAATGTGATTCCTGAATATATTTCCTTACTGTCACTACGCATTTTGCACCATTTCACTACACAAGACTATGCTGTATTTTTTTTTTCGTTACTTAAACTGACTGAACCAACTGCGGTTGCTGCGTTATGGCTGACTATAGTGTCTGAGTGTGTGTGTGTGTGTGTGCCGACGAGCAAGCTGGCTGACTCTAGTATCGTCAGTTTTAGTCTTCAACGCAATCCGTCCATGGTTCTAATATGTTTTAAGTACCTTATTATTTATATTTAATGTGCGTTCATGAAACTTACATGAGAACATACCTACATACTAGTACAAACTGCCAAAATAAAAGTAGTTATCATTTCATTTTAGGCGTCTTGCATTACTTCTGTTTATTCGTCTAATACGAGTAGAACTATCTTTTGAGTCGCGGTTACCCTTGAAGTTAGGAACCAAAACTCAATTTACAAAACTTCTAATTAATGTTAATCACTGGCAAACTTTAAATTAGTCCCTTTTATGCTGAGTTTAAGGATCTCCAATATGACTGCGGAATATTAAACTAAAATTTTGTTCACCACTGCTTGATTTTACGGTCATTTGAAATTTAACTTTTGAATTTAATTCGTCGTATTTGAACTAACAATTTTCCAGTACTTGTAACTTCTGACAAAATTATAGTATTTAAACTGGTTATTTTAAGACTTTAATATTTTGGTCAATAATTGATTAATGGAATTCAAATAAATTTTGTGTATGTTTTAGACATCTACTTTCATTATAAAAATATCTAAGTATCCAAATTCAAAGTTACAACCCTAGTGGGGACAAACACTCCAATAATAAAATTATTAAAAATATTTAATAACCCACTTTGACCCTCAAATGGCGACACTAATAGTGGCAAAGCGGAGGCACCTAACACCGAAGACTTCAAACCTAAACTAAATACATAATTTATACCTACACCTAAGTTATATGTATAGTAGGTATTAATTATTTCTAAGGCATAAACCGAAATAAAAAAAGTATCTACTTATCTATATAACATAGGTAACAATATGAAAATAATATATTATAATAGAATACTTATCATATAAATACTTATTAAATGATGTCATCAGCTTAATCATCTGTAAGTAAATCCTATTTATTACTAACGTATTCCCTTCCAACAGAAGACTATAAATAAATAAACATAGCCTTCGACCCCTATTTGTATCAAAGAATTAATTGGGCTAATAAGGGGATTTCGATTTAATTATCACAAGGGCCAGTCAAAGCGGATCTTAGATCTATTATACACTAAGTAAGATTTAGAAGAGATGTCTGAATCCGGCAATCTCTTCGTCAGTCAAACAACTAGATAAATTAATTGTTTGTAAGAGCGCTTTCACATTTAGGCGTTTTAACCGCTCTACAACAGCGCTGCAAGCCCCTTATATTACAGGGGTTCTGTCGCACTTAACACTCGTACGATTAACGTGGAATGGCTAGCTTCATTTCTGTTCCTTTCCAATATAGACAAGGGGCCTTAGTATGACGCTGTTATAGCAATACAAATGCGATAAATTTCAACTCAGGAAGAGAACTATGCATCGCGTATAACTCCATCTATCTTCACTAGTCGAACAGAATCGTCTTTGAATAGCCATAAGAGCGTCATAGTAAAGCCCTAGACATGTTAATAGTTAATTCATGCAATACGAGATTTTGTTTGCAACGCTGATCTAACGCCGACTAATCGCTTCGCACTGGACTATGTGGTTATTCTCACGCGTCTCATAGCCACACAATTATTGCGCTGAAACCACGCTACTTAAAATATAGTATGGATGATAAATGATAATGCAACTCAGCAGACGCGCGACTAAAATGCCTACATGTGAAAGCGCTCTAAGAAGTTTACTTGTAAATATTCCCTGGCTAATTCTGCTATTAAGCTCAATAGACAACTATTACTCATTCTCTTTATGAAGAAGGTTTTTTCTATTGTTATTCTAGTATTTGTGTAAGGTATAAACGTTATTACATCATCGAGAACCGATTCTCATTTAGAAATTACTCAAACATATTTGTTACTTATTTTTGCTTTATTAAGTTAATCTTTTGTCATAATTATTTTCCTTTTTATTAGGACGATAATTGGTCCTATTTAGGCTTACTCTATTTAAGCTTATATATGGAAGCTTCTTTATAGGGTAAGCACGAAATTAAATTCGAATAGTAGGTAAGCGTATAATATTGGTAACGAGAGGCTGGAGACAGTCTTTCTTTTGCTTTTTCATAGACTAACAAGCTGATTTAAACATAGCACCTAATCCCAACACAATGAAAATTGATGATTTGTAGGAAGTTTTTGTTGTTCTTTCGTTAAAGTAAGTTTTGTGTAAATCAAACCATTGCCTCACATTGCACATACGAGATTAAATTACGAAGGACGGGATAAAAAGTCCATTAGCTTGTCCCGAATTGAGAGTGTCATCTAATGACTTGTTTTGTGTGGAGTCAACAAAGGGACTGATCTGTTTAGATAGGCATCTATTTATTCGGATGTAAAGGGCTCTTTGATTCTGTTTCAATGAGTTTATTTACATACTAGATGTGCTTGCGACTTCACCCGCATGAGATTAGATTTTAAGACTTAAATTTTTGTAAATGGAAACCTAGTTATTTTCCAAATTTCAAGTAGTGTGTGTTATGCCTTATAAAATTACAAATCCCGTCCAAATCGGCCCAACCCTAAGACAAGTAATTTATTTTAGCTAGAACGGTTAGTGGGAAACCACTAAAGAGGCAGCGGAAAAACAATAGCATATAGCTAACCCTCCCGTACCGCAAAAGGCTCACCGAGAGGCGGAGATCACAAAACGATCTCCGTACTCCATGAGCACGGTCTGGAAGTGACGATCGGGGCTAGCCCGTCGCCGTAGCAGAAGCAGGCTCAGAGTGATGGTGCATCGTGTCGCCTGTGTTGGCGGCTAAAGGCGATCGGATTCTCCTGGATATCCTATCTAGGGTGCACCCGATTCCCTGGCCCACAGGCCGATGTGACATAACACCGTGTGGTCTTAGTCGGATCGACTCCGACATAACCACCCCCACTATCCACGAAAAAAAGTGGAAATATAACTTTTTTCAGTAACTAATAATTTTTAAATAAACGTATCCATTCGTCTATTTATTAAAACTTTCGCATGTAATATATCAGTAGGATAGAACTGTATCCATAGGTTGAAGTATTTTGATATTCATTGATGTTAATATGCTGCATTATTGTCGACGGGATTGCGTGCTGGCTAAAAATAGGAACTGGCCCGTCGGCTTTGTCAGTCGACTGAGCAACCGGGTCGGGGGTTCTGCCTCCGTGCGGGGTACGCCTAGATATTAAACACAACACTGTAGTTCTGTGTATTACAGTAGCTATATGTTTTTTAAACTCATATACTTAAACATTTGTGTTTAAGTATAATACCAAAAAAATTGGACAATCTACACAATGTTATTTAGACCCAAATTAAGTATAGCTATAATACCTATTGCTTGTATCTGGAATGTAGATCAATATACTTAGTGGGTACCTACGTCTGTTTGTAGCTTTAAAATTACAGTTTTTGTATTGAATGACACGGTACACAATAAAAAAAAACATTTCTTTTATTTTTGTATATAATATATGTTTATCTGTCTGTTTCAATCAGAAAATAGGAAACGGTAACCGTAAATCCAGATATTATAGGTCCACACGAGCGAAATCGCGAGTACAGCTAGTTTCTTACCTAAAAACGTGACTTACAAATCAACCTTGCTTGCGATTCGTTTACCTTTGTTTCAAATCCATTTGAATAATAGGCACCTATAGACCAAATCCTTTATACAAAAAGGGGTGACCAAAAAGACGAATTCAGCCAAAATTCCACGTCTCATTAGCTTTGGTGACCGCATGTTTTCCGCATACTGTAATACCTGAGGCCGACGCTTGAATTTGTGGTCGCCCTGTAATTACGTAGTATATACGGGTTATCCAACCGTGTGATGAAGAAGGGGCTTTAACTGCTGCCTAGTTTTTTTTAATTAATTTGTCGCCAGAATCACATTAGCGGAATAACTGTTTCCAGTAATCAACTTAATAAGAGAAAAACGTACTTCCGTGAAAAAAGGGAAAGCATTTTTTTTTCAGTCTACGCAGCAGCCGAGTTATGATATTTTCCGTGAAACGCCTGCCATTTAACTTCAACAACCTAATATAGATTCCGTAGTTAGGTATATAGTTAGACCCAGTTGTCTGACTTTTTGAGACTCCAAATACCCGTAACGATTGTCAAACGTATGGCAGTATGTTCGTATGGCAACCGCAACCGACAGCGTAACGTGCTCTCCGAGACACGTAGGTGTATTAATATATTAAGAATGACCACCCATCCTAATACTGTCCTAGCTTTGTAATGCGTTAACAAAATAAACGAAATATAAAAATAGTACTACATCTTATTATCTACAGGTAGGTATTAAATTTATTATAGAACTTAATTAACTCAAACTTATGTAGTCCCACCCCTAGTTGACTTATACTCCAAAAGGCCAACTTTTACTAAACTGAGGGTAACTTTGTCAAGAGGATTACTTAACTAAATAGTCCGCGTGAATTTCCTAAAACATACTTAAACATGATGGTAAAGTATTCGCAAACGTTTAGGTAAATCATTATTATTATTAGGGTTGTTACGTCCACTGAAACATTTTATGCTTTTTTTATACTAACTTTTCACCAACTTTAATTGTTGCGCGTAATTGAGGGCTTACTTACATTCTTTCGGGCCATAACTACTACCTACCATAATATCATTTGAAATCCATTGGTAAGATTGAAATGCCTTATTAGGTCACCTTACGTTACGCCCAAGCATTGCAGACAAGAGACGGTGGCGTGCAGTTTTGACCGGGTTGACATGACGCTGGCAGGGGGAAGGGAAGGGGGAAATCCCACAGGCAGGATTTCCGCAAAAAAAGGTATTTAAATTCATGTAGTTCACAATTTTACTGCAAGAGCAAAGAATAAATGTCAAAGTTTGAGAAGATGAATGGAAGCATCGATATTTGTTACCTCTGCACGAAAAAACAGCACTACAAATCTGGATGGAATTTGGCATAGTAGTATAGTACAGTCTGGCATACTTTTCATCCGTCCGGTCTATCAGTGAACGGCCCCAGTATTAGGTACACACTGGCGAAGCCGCGGGCAACAACTGGTTGTCTAAAATGGTGAAGGCAGAGTTCGAACAATATATATTTAATATTTCTCACGCCTATAAAGATGCGAGAAATATTAAAAAATGTTGTATTGTGTATATGTAAGCGCAGCAAATGTGATTATAAAGGAACAATTTGATACTAAAAAAATATTTACGATTTCATTTCTACGACCACAGGGCACCGAACCCTCATAATCTTTTGCTTAGTTGGACATTAGAAGTAATTGTGTTAACCCTTTTTTTCGTACGAAAACCCTTTCTGATTTATGCCAGACTCGAACCGACTTAAATCGCAAACCGTCTCGGGTTTTAGACAACTACGGTAGATGGTTCCACCGGCGCCCTAAGCCGTAGAATATATCGGAAAATTTCGAGCATCTAGAATGGGTCTAGGTAGCTGGTCAGAGCATTCCCACTGTAAGGGACTTGCCACGGGTTCAAGTCCCGTCCTGGATGATCACTTTTTCCGATCAAAAAGTCAATATCATATTATAATTTGTACAAAGACTAACTGTCCCCTGCAACTTCGCCCCTGGCATTTGCCGCCGCTGTGGCACCTATTTCACCAAAAAAAATATTGCCGTAATCTATAAAATCTACAATAATATTTGAAAATTTACCTGATTTTTTGACCTGGCATGCTAGCGTGATAATATATAGCCTATATCCTTCCTCGATAAATGGACTATGTAATACAAAAAGAATTTTCAATTCCCATTACTCTCACCAGTATAGTTCCTAATATTAGCGCGTTCCATCAAACATATATAGGTACCTACTCTTCAGGTTTCTAATATAAAATATGTAACCAAGTCACAAAGCGGCTATGTAGCTGGTCACTTTATAAGCATACATATATTTTTTGATAAGGCTTTTGACGAGGGTTCAATGCGGCAAGTTTATCTGAAAGGCTTTGCGTTACATGATCAAATGCTTTATTTTAGCTTTTAAATATGCCACCTTTACCATCCTGATAAATACCAGCTATTTTTTATATAATCATTCGGATTGACTGACTGCTCCCCGCCTGACAGAAAGTAGAGGTAAAGTCCAGAAATAGTAGTCACCATTTCCAGCGGGGCGAGCACGAACTTTCTTTCGTATCGAGTTCGTAACATGTGCGACAAAAATTGTATGAAATTTGTACAGCGCCCCTACGGTGCGCAAAAGGAACTTTACAAATCTCATATAATGTCTATCGCACACGTTATGAACTCGATTCGAAAGAAAATTCGTGCTCGCCCCACAGGTTGCCCCTAGAATGGTGACCTGTACCCAGACGGCCTCGACAGATGCTTTTTCACACCCCGCTTAAAGAACCCGGGTTTGTGCGTGGATAAAGCGCTCAATTTCTTTATCGTACGACAAAGAAAGGAATATTTTTAACACAACATTAAAGAATTATTAGGTATCTATCCTCCTACTAATATTAGAAACTAGGTGCGGGTACATCTAGTCTATATGTATATATATAAAAGAAAGTCGTGAACCTAACGTGAGAACTAGAATGTATAACTCAAGAACGGCTGAACCGATTTGGCTGAAAATTGGTGGAGATGTAGCTTAGAGACTAGGAGACGGACATAGGATACTTTTTATTCTTTTTTTTTAGAGTAGAGAGTGGAGTGAAGTGGAAAGTGGAAGTGGAGAGTCGAGTGGAGAGTCGTTTAATTGGTGGCGATACAGACTTCCACGCAGGCGAAGCCGCGGGCGAAAGCTAGTTTCTAATAAAAAATAAAATCCATCTGCGTAGACTTAAATCTGGTGCCCGCAACCGATGGAAACCTATTTGAGGGATAACAAATACAATCTAACTCTGTGCCTACCAAATTTCAGCCAGATCTGTTAACTTTTAAACTTTCGCGTTCCATTTATTTATTTTATTTTATTTTATTTTTATTTTTATTTTTCTTTAATAGGAAAACATACAGTTTTTTACAATTCTCATTTACGCTATACAGTAAATATATCTGTAAACCATTTACCAGTTTTCGCATTTTATGATTATAATAATCTCCTATACCATGATCGCGTTAATACCCGCTTACATAATATTATTATAAACAGATCTGTTAAGTCGTTTGATTGATTAACAAATATCGAAACCTCTTCACAAACTTTCATATTCACAACATTCGTTGCAACTTCAATAGGGAGTTGGATAGTAGGAAGCTATAATCAAGCAAAATAAGAAAAAAATACGCCAGTATACACACATTACAACTAGGTACTTGGTATTACTAATATTTTCTATTACAAATCTTACGGCGACACGTGTCAACAACATTCATTCAAAATGAAATAACATTTACAGAAATAAGAAATTCCCTATCAAACATTCACTACCTTATACTAGGTATCAAAAGCTAATAAGTAGGTAGGTACCTCAAAGGTGTTTCTACATAATTTCGCAGTTGTTTTATGCCTGGGATCTCGCGACCGTCGATATTTGCGGGCAAACTTTGACAGTTATTTCATTAAAGTTTTCGCTTACACCCTTTCATGCTGAACTCTTCTGACAGGTCAGATGTTTGGTCTGTGTTATAAGAGGTAGCGTTTTATCGACAATACATTATTTTTATTCATCTAAGGATTGGGCGATGTCGCACATTGGGAGAGGCCTATGTCCAGAAGTTGATTATGATAGAAAAAATGATTAATTAAAGGTTGATATGGGTCTAACCTATGAATTTGAGGTCTAACTTAGAGTTTCGAAGTTTGACGGAAACGTAAAAACAAAATAATCGTTCCATGGGAATCAAACACACATCATCCGACGCAGAGTAAAGAGCCATTAAACCACTGCACTTCGTTGGTAACAAAACTGTTCAAAATGAAACTCAGATGGTTACATTTTCAGTAGGTAATATTTTCTTATTACGAATATTGGCACAGACCACAAAATAATATAGCAATGGATTGAATACGAATAAAGGTCTCAATAGAAAAGAATTTTCAAGATTTTTGTTACAAAGAAATATAGGTACCTACTGTACAGTAAAGCGATATTTCCTTCACAGATTTGAGTTATGAGGAATGAGGATATATTATAAGCGCTGACACGCTTCCATACATACTAAGTTGTGATCACTATTAATGGTTTGATATATATCATCACGCTACTACCCACGGGAGCGTAGCAGTAATCATATTATATATGTTAACAAAATAGGTACCACGGGGATGAAGTAGGTATGTATTATAATTTATAAACTCGCTACACGCTTTATGTACCTAAGCAATAAGCTTTGAAAATTTTCGAAAGGCCTTCGCAATGCTCATTCAACATCAACGAAGCGATTCCTACGCCGCCGGTAGGTAGGTAGGTAGGTAATCTATAGGTACTCACTACTTATTGTGAAATTATAAAGTAACTGTGTCTGTACATTGAAGATATAAAAGGTATATTCCACTTTGTTCACCTAGGTGATATCACCCGGGTGAACAAAGTAGATTTTGTAGTGAAAACTTGGGTTATGTTATATGAGCGATTCTGAACACAAAAAATTTTTTTTGGAAATCTTTTGTTTGTCTGTTAGTTCGCGATGGACACAAAAACTACTGAATAGATTTTGATGTGGTGTTGAAGTCTTGCTCAAACTTAAAATCTGACGCATGTTTGGTCACAAAGTCACAATTGGTTGGCTAGAACGCGAAAACCGACAGCTACGCAGACGGTGCCGCGGGCTTAAGCTAGTTTTAAGTATATAACTTGTGTAGAACGTTTCATGTTACCTTATCCTTTACCATTACGGGCAGATGTATCTAAATTATTTAAGCTTTTCAACTGGGACGACCCCTGTTCGATGGATCTAAAGAAAATGAGGTGGACATGGATGATACAACATTCGAATGGAATGCCAGAATGCTTTTGAATAAAGTTAAACAAAATTTTACCACGCTCACCCTACCTGACCTTTTCTTAAGAAAATAATTTAAGTTTGGCGACATTTACTTATTTGAGATAAGGAAAAACATTTTTCTTTTATTCATATACCACGTCCTAGATAACCAACTCGGCTCCGCTCGGGGAAATTCTGTAAGATAAATGCAATAGGTACCTACCTATTCTGTTATCTACGGTTAATGTCGACGTGGCTCTTGGGGTGCGAGGGAATGACTCTTGAGTAGGCTTACACGGCTTACACCCCGCTAATTGAAACCCGAGACGGCGTGCGGTTTTGGTCGGTTCGAATCCGACATAACCATTCTCATTGGCCGACGGGGGAGGTATCTGCGGGGATTTTACACGAAAAAAAGGTATCTCTAACCTTATTATAGGTACTTAAGGTATTTGCTCAGTTAAGGGCCGGTGTCCAGTGCATGCTTCGGTATGCCGCGGCAGTTTCTGCCATACCATGCCGGCAGTGGGCGCCGACCTTTAATCTTAAAAAATTTCATTATTTTCTTGAAGAATTAAACTAGGCAGGCGATATACCTAATATTTATACTAGGCATTTTGCATACACATATATTTCGGAATAGATATGAGTGAGTATGTATAATCGCCGATTGATTTGGTAATCAATCGGCGATTGCCTCGCTAATTAGGCATTAGGCTCATTGCGTAAGTACCAACCTATGTTAGTTTATCAGTGGCCAGTTTGTGAGCTCCGCCAAATACCCTTTTTAACCGATATAGTTAAGTACTCGTTATGTATACTTAGTCAGCGTCAAAAGTAGATAATCATGTTTATCAATTTTGATTACCAATAAACGCTTTCATTTTCATTTCATTTTTATCCAGGTGTCGTTTTTCTTTCATTTCGTGGAACTCCATAAGGAGGAAGGAATGAAACTAAAAAAATACTTCACATTTTTATTAACACCGAGATTTCGAATATAGTCTCTATTTTCACACAACACAACTTCCAAACCTACAAATAACTACACATATATTTGTTTAACAATACAACTCTCTTTGCTACAATCAGTCCATAATATCCCACTGTAAATGCATAAAATTTTATATAAAACTCAATAATACTAAAATGTAGTTTTATCTACCTACTATCTATGTGGATACCTATTTATCTTAGGTCTGGTGAACTATTTAAGGTACCCGTTGGTGACCAGTGCGACTCGGCAATTATTGTGAGGTGACTGAGGTGTGAGGACCCAACTGTTAATTTAAATACTGCGTAGTAACATCGACAAAGAATGGAATGGGTTTTACTATTGACCGTTAAATGGAAAATAAAGTAGACAAAAGACTTTACCCCTCTTTACCACATCCGACCTAATTAATTGTCACGCGTTATGTTATAAGGAAATTTAATTAGGTACGACTTCTCTCTATGTTTGCTATATGAAGTGAGACTCAATATCGTATTTACATTATATAATAGTAGAGCATTACTATATTTCACTTTTGTGCCTGTAGCGCAGTAGATAGTAGGTACTCTTTGCCTTATGAGCTTCACCCAGTTCCACTCAGTACCGTTGTATCATTTGGTAAAAATTGAAATCTATAGAATATATTTTAGTGTTTACTATATAAAATAATGGTATGAACATTTGATTTTCTGTCTAAGACAACTAACTATTTAGTTTAACAGTAATATTATACAATACTTACCAAAAATACTTAAAAATATTCATAGAAATATAATTTTGTGTACCTAATTTAATAGTATCTATAGTTAGTTAATAGAATAGACCAGAATCGTGGCATTGCGGCCGAACTAAAATAAAATGGCACCGATAATACGAGTAGTATTGATAACCCAAAATAACCTCTTAGCAAATGTACCATGAAGATCTTTTTTGTTAAGTTGTCAGCCCCCATAGACAAGTGTCATAAGCGTACATCGCTAACAAAAGGAATAGAATAGGAATAATATCACGAGCTTAGATGTGATTGGTCGACCTATTCTATTCCTTTCGTTAGCGATTTACGCTTGTTCCACTTGTCTAGGGGGGCAGACATAAAAACACCATCCGTGATATTAATTGGGATGTTGAATGTATGTTAACAGCATCAGTACTTTGATTGCGCGATGCAGGATCAGTAGCTTCGAAGTAGTTCGGCTTGTTATCGCTAGATGGCACTAAATACAAAATATCGATAGCGCAGCATCAATAGCGTTTATCGATACAATACACTCGATTCTATTGATTGTACCGATAACGCAAAACGAATAATACTATAATAATAATAATAATAATAAATCTCTTTATTGTACACCAAGGACATAAGAAAAAAGAAACACAAGTTAGAGGTACAGTTAGTGGTATGTACAATTGGCGGCCTTATCACTCCATGGCGATCTCTGCCAGGCAACCATAGGATGGAGAGAGGTAAAGAGAAAATGATCTTGGGGTAGCTAGGTGTACATTTAGTTATATATAGGAACTAATATAATTATAATAAAAACCTTCATATAAATAGTATCAGCAGTCAATACATACCTACATAAATACCTACCTATGAATAATACATATATATACATACAGATATATACTAACACACATATAGAGCACACAATAAGGTCTATGTCCCATTTATGCCAAGGAGGTAATACTCCCTGACGAGATTTTTAAATACAGGCAGGGACTGCGCACGCCTGATCGACACTGGCAATGCATTCCACAACCTAACTGCTTGTACTGTAAATGAATTATCAGTAAAGTTGGTGGAGTGACTCGGCATTTTCAATCTCAAATTCTCCGATGATCTTAAGGACCATGAGTGCGTGCTGTGCAAGAACTCAAAGCGTTCTTTGAGGTAAGGTGGAGTGAGCGGATTAAATAATATATTATACAATAAAGAGAGCACATGAGCATTCCGGCGAAGGCGAATAGGCAACCACTTGAGCTTTCTTCGAAAATCGGAAATGTGATCATATTTGCGTAGACCAAATATAAATCTTATGCAAAGGTTTTGGAGTCTCTCAAGCTTATTAAGTTGGTCTTCAGTGAGATCTAGATAGCTGGCATCAGCATAATCAAGGATAGGAAAAAGAAGAGACTGTGCAAGCGCAATCTTAGTAGCAGTTGGCAAAAAATTTTGGAGCCGACGCAGGGACCCGGCAGCGGCAAAAATTTTACGTCTCACTTCCTGCACTTGTGGACCCCAAGACAAACATCTATCAATGAAGATCCCCAGGTTTTTAACTTTGTCACTGAAAGGGATATTTACTCCACTACAAGTCACTTGAGGAAGACGTGACCAGTCTATCTCTCTAATACTGCTGATAATGTGGTCTTCAAACCGGTTTATTCCTCTTAGATACACTTTCCTGCAAGATATTTAATGATTTTTTTTTAAAGTGTAGGTATCTATGGAGAATAAACCGATAGATCGATTCCTATTAGATAATAATCGATTCAACTCATAAGCTATCGATACTTCCGATTGCTTTTTAAACAAATGTGGAATTCAACTGTTGATAGCCATTACTATACTAACACTGGGTTCGCTTTATACTTGGAACGGAAAACCAGCGAAATGTGAGTGTTCAAATACCTCTTTCTACCCTCTACTTGAGGAATATCGGTTATATGAAGCAGGTGAATAAAAATAATAGAATCTATGGACAGGGGTCCTTTATGCTATATAGTACTTGATATTTTGTAGAAGAAATTATTAAAATATTTCAAATTATCATTTTATTTTTATTCATCTCTTGATTGTATTCGCCCCATTTTACGGTAAACAGTAAGTATATAAAAATTTAAGATTCCTCTTTAATTTATAAACACAAAACATCATTAAAACATATAAAATCATTTATTTAAAGACAACCACTGGATTTAACAGGAAATTTAAAATATATTTTGTTGAAACCACACAGTCATTTACTATTGTTCTACAAAGCTCACCGAATTTAGACACAGAGGGCGCTTTAGACCGCAATATTCCTCTCGCCTCTTTGCACTCAAGGCAGTTAATTTCATAGCCCTTTATATTTATGTCCTTAGTACCTATGTTATAAGGTACATTTTCATTCGAGAGGATTCCCTTGAAGGCAATTTTGTCATCTGCGCGTAGTTGCCGGGTGAAATTACTGAAGTAGTGGTCGAAGATGATGGATATTTCAGCGTGACGTTTCAGTAGACCTCCACTTGCCTCCAACATGAGTTTTACTTCATATGTGTATCTGAAAAATAAGTATGTAGGTGTGAAAGAGAGGTGACAGTGAGGTGAGGACATAATGGGAACAGCTCAACTAATCATCATCTGCGCATCACTTTGGAGCCTAGAGGCCTATTCTTGTAATAAAAATATGTTCAAAATTTAGTCTCAGTCTAGTCTCAGTCTAGTCTCAGTCTAGTCTCAATCTCATGTCGATCGCACAAACGTCCAAAAAAGGCATTCTCGTAGCCAAAAGAATACCTCTCACTACTTCTTCATCACTTTTCTTTTTGATAAAATTTCTTTTTTTTAAATTAATACCTGAAAAAAAGACTTGCGTCTACTGCAAGATATAACCATTCAAGATTATATTTTTTCGATAAAGTAAGTAGAAGGATTTACTATTCGATTAGTCGAAAATTGATTTGCGCTCATTTTATTGAGAATCGATTCGAGTGCGTTCTATAAAAATCGAATCAAGTTTTTTGAAAATGCATTTTACCGTGCAACTGCACACAAACCAACGAATAAATGCGCGCAGTGATAAGTTTATGCCCTGACACTTCGGGCATTTATTACTTATGCCCGGCATTATGCGGGTAGACGGAATAAATGCCCGATTAATGCCCGAAAGTGCCTGGGCATAAATCCATCACACATGTGATTTATACAACAATATACAAAAATACTTACTCGTCTAAATTATTCAAATGGCAACTCTTCCCACTTTGTCTTGCAACACTTCTAACGAACTCACACTCTTTAACAGCTTGTAGACTACCCTCATCGTGGCATAAAGTCTTATACTCTTCTCCATAGTAACACCTGAAGTACTCCTGAAGAAACATTGGCAAAAACGATTCTAAATCCCGCCATCGATTCCGAACATTTCTCACACGAACATCCGTGATATAACCCTCCCAATGTACGTTGGCACCGTCGAGTATTGAGCATTTTATTTGCGTAGCAGCTGTATTATAAGTCGACCAAGAAGGGGAGTTGCATTGGTTATAGTAATCGTCCCAGTTTATGTGGTAAGTGTTGTCCTCGTAGTCTGTTATGAATTCGTTTTTTAAAAGGTTCTTGATGCTCGATTTGTCTTCGCCGATCATTTCTATCAATCTAGCGGGGAGGCCGTCGTCTTGGAGGTTCAATACGAATTGGTTGCCGAAGTAGAGGAGGGTTATTAAGCCGATTATGAGCTGGAAAGAAGAATAAGTTTGTATAGTGATTGGTAAAATATATTATTATTCCGTTATCACGACTCACAGGAATTTATACCCGTAATAATTCATTTGATCATGAAATCGATTGGGTTTACATGTGATGCTAAAATAAACAAACACATAATCACACTTTAATAATTGCGACTACTGATCCGACTATACATATATTCACGCCTTAGTGTCTCCGAGGTAGGCAGAGATAACAACCCGCCATCTATTTCTATTCTCACACACTTCACGAACTACCTCCACTTTCATCGACACTTTTATACAGATGCATCGGATAGACAAACTTTCAATCAATCAATTAGCCTGTAGACCATTCGCACATTGGAAGAGGCCTATGTCTAGCACACAAACTTTATATAACACAAAATCTTCTTTAATAAACTCACCTGAAATGGAGTAACAAACTTCTTCGTAGTATCCGATTTCGCCAATATACACGTAGCTCCCAAACTCAAACCGAAACCAACCGCCAAAGACACTGTATACAATACCCTTGACATCGTAATATATTGGAGAAACGCGAATATAGGCAGAGTGACAGTTAGAACGCCTACAAGAGGCAAGAATAGGAACGAACATACCAGAGCCAACGTACCTCTTATTAGGCCATATGTCGTACAACCATGCGAACAAGTGATAAACATCTGCAACCAACTCAAGGTCACACAATGAGGAAGGGCATATTTAAAGAATCCTTGCCAATTACTCCTTCGAGCCATCGCAAACAAAATAACAGGTATGAGCAACGAGAAAAACACTCGAGCGTTCAAACAAAACTCTATGCTACTACCCAGAATATAAGACGGATAATTCGATACATGCAAATCAAGGAATCGCCACCCTTGATGCACTACAGTATCTTTCTCGTACGGGTATTTAGCTAGAACGTTTATACCGAAAGATATGAGAGCTAAGAAATCTGGATATAAACTACTGTTCATGGCAAAGGAGAATAATGTAAGGAACATTAAAAAGAAGGAAAGTACGCAGAATTCTGAAAATGGAACCCATTGAGTCGCTATGAAGGGGTACAGGAATAAGTTGATGAAGAGTGTAAGGAAAAAATGGATGAATGGCCCTAAATTATTTCTGACGAATAAATTTTCAGATTCGTCTGGTTGCAAGTTTCCATCGCTGTACCTCAAGAATAAGCCGGACCATTTTCTAAAGTCCACAAACTGCTTTTTCGCGTGCAACATTTTGAAAGTACATATAACCATAGCCACAAAACTGGCATAGTACAAACCTAGAGGTACTAAATGATATAAACTATCAGCGCTAACTGACAAATATGCTATAAGAAGTATAGATAGTTCCACATTCGATAATCTAAATGAAAATGTACCAAAATAGTATAACAGTTTGAGATATAACACTTGTATAAACACTATGGGATGTAGGAAAGCTTGGTGTAGCAAAGGTATGTGGTCTAAGGCCTTAACACTGGGGTCGGTGAGAGTTAGTTCGTAGCTGACTAAAGGCAGTTCGCCTTGGCAATAGTCGACTGCGGCAGATACTAAGTTGTCGACGGTAAGGTTACGTATTTCTTCACTGGGGCCACATTTTTCTGGGTATTCTGTAAAAGAAAAAATACTTTCAAAAAGCTACTTTATATGTAGAGGAACAGGATGTGATGTCCCTCTAACACAAAGGGAGGATGCGACCAGGAAAGGTGTTCACGCCTGGCGGGCCGCTTGAATCTCGAATCTTGTATAATATTAACTTCACTTTCGAGATTCAGGATTGTAGTGACGTAGTAATAGTATCGAAGTAGTTCAACGTGTTATCGCTAGATGGCGCTTGGTGTTGCCACAAAAGAGTATGAGTAAGATCTATGCGGCCTAAGCCAAGCCCATTGGCAAGTCGATACACTTTCTGATTGACAAATGGGGCTCAGGAACATGGATTCCCGAGACCCTGGGCTCCGATACAATAGAGAATGAGGCTAAGATGATGATGATGCAGTAAGCCTACATATGGGGTTCTTCAAGAAGGGCATTCGAAGGTTTTTACAGGGTCGGCATGATTGTGATGCCCCTGGTGTTACTCGCGTCCGTAGGCCACGGTGACCGCTTCCCATCAGGTGGGCCGTGTGCTTGTCTGCCACCTATGTGGTATGAAAAAAAAACTGGCTATAATTACCATCTTCAGGGGTATTCGCAGCTCGTATAGTGCCATTGGTCTGTACTTGATCGCCCCCTTGGAGACGCGAAGGTTCTAGCGCCTGTCCATCGTCTAAAGCGCGCGCTTCCTCTGTAAATATTATAACTTTGTTCGGGAAACTAAAGTAAAAATAAAGTAACGGCAAGCTATCAATAACATGATACCAAAATTAATTCCCTCCTCTATGGGCCTGGAGGTGACAGTTTTGACGATTGACGCTTTTGGCAATGAGCGCTTTTGATTATGAGCGCTGTCAACTATGTGCACTTTTGACTAACTATGTGCGCTGTTGACTATGTGTGCTTCTGACTATGTTGTGCGCTTTTCAGTATGTGCGCTTTTGACTACGTGCGCTATTGACTATCTGCGCTATTGACTATCTGCGCTTTTGACTATGTGTGCTTCTGACTATGTGCACTTCTGACTATGTGCACTGTTGACTATGTGAGCTTATTTGACTATCTGCGCTTTTGACTATGTGCGCTGTCGACTATGTGCGCTTTTGACTATGTGCGCTTTTGACTATATGCGCTTTTAATTATATGCGCTTTTGACAATTGTGCGCTGTTGACACAGTGCAAACACTTTTGTAGGACCAATACATACATATAATGTGTCACATTGTAAGAATAAAAATAAATAATACCGATGGCAACTGGTGCCTACCTGGAGAATCATCGTCTGGAGAGTCGCTGTCGTCTTGTTCCTTCCGAAGCGTCGTGTTGCATATTTCGCGGATACGCCGCTCCAGTTGGGCAGTAGTTATGTATTGCTCGCCGTTGGACAGACTACAGAATGCAGAAACATCTCGGTCAGAGCAACCTTTTTGTATAGCCGGAGCACAGACCTAAGAAAACCTATACGGAAAGCGTTGAGAGACCCACGATAGGGGCGTTCCGAGTTCGAACCTTGACTGTTACACTACCGACGTGAATCTATTTCTAAAACAGGCCGTATAGTTTAGCTGGAAGGGTTACTAGTAGACGTAGGTCAAAAGTAGATGACCATTTTGAGTTTCCCAATGATTTTCTAATCGGAAAAAATTCCCGTCCTGGATGATCATTTTTTGCGATCAGAAAATCATTGGGAATAGTTAGCATGCAAAACAATTGCTTAAAAATTTCATTTTGAGTTTGTTCCAACGAAGAAACTTACACTTCATAAAGAAAATATAGTTGTACTACTAAGTGGGATCTATTAAAATATTTTAAACTTTCATTACAATATCTAAGCATCTACTAATCATTTGACGCTGACTGAATTTATAAAAAAAAACATTTTTTAAATTTGTTTGTATGTCTGTCTTTCTGATTTATCGTAATAAGTGCCTACATATAATTAAGACACTCACCTAGCAAATAGATCTCGGGCGGCTTTCCTAGCGACCGTCTCTTGACGACTGGCCGCCAAACACGACTTAGCTCGAACTATCGCTGCGCTGTCCTCCTCAATCACGCCGCTGCGAATACACCTGTTGGACAAACGAATAACAATATTCGTGAACCTATAAACCTACAAACAGAACGCGCTGAAGACGAGACTGTGTCACAATAATGGCGGCGGCTAACCATGTGTAAGTGAATTTTGGGTTGTAACGTGTTGGGTAACACGTTGCAACCCAATTTGGATCCTGGATATTTTTACTGGCTGTCATCACGGCTTTTAAACCGTTTCAGTACACAAGGTATGCTGTATTTTTATTTACTTTTTAGCTAGTTTAACGTTAGGGGAAATACTACGCCCGAGGGCATCTCGAAACCGGATACCCGAGACGGCTTGCGGTTTTAGCCGGTTCGACTTCGACATAACTACCCCTGCGGACCGCGGGGCTTGAGGATTTCCGCACGATAAAAAGAGGGATACTAGTAATTTTGGTTAAGTACTAATATTCTTTTTAATAAATATAAAATCCAAATATCTTACACAGCCCGACGCAACTCATCATGCACTCTATCCCATTTTATCTTCCAAATAGAGAAATCATTCAGATTGTCGTTCATTTATTAAACCGGTGAACTATTTTTTCTGCATATGCACTATCTAGTAAAAAAACCGTTACACTGAACGTATACACGCATACTGCAATTTAATGATGTGTATTTTAACGGAATGTTGGTCTGACAATGGTTGATTACCTCATATCATTATCAGAAATGTGATGCTATTGCAATCCTCGGAATAATGGCCCACTGAAGCTCCTATTGTTTCATGCGAAAAGAAAATCTACAACACGCCATTGTTGGGATGACATTTGTAATGACGTGATGTTTTCTTTTTAATTCAATTTGTGTTGACTTGTTTTGAGTATGCAGGCTGTATACTTTTTAAATAAATGACCAACGGTCTAAAAGCGGCTACTAACACCTGCCGCAGGGGTAATCCAGGGTGTAAATGTGGGGATGCCCTTAATTGCCATCTGTGTGTAGGCAAGCAGGGACAATCTAGTGTGTGAGTAACTGTCATAAGAACCCGTTTACATCAGAGCTGCGTCATCGCACATAATAAATAATAGTACTACGGATAGAAGCTGCATTAGTTCTGCGATCACAATACCCCCTACCCGGCTATGCACTGCCTGACCCCTGAACGCAATCCAACCGAGATTGAATTACTACGGAGGGTTTTTCGCAATCGTGCACGGTGGTACCCACCCCATCGAATTTCGTAACAAAGTGCCATCAAATTTCTACCACCAGTATAATAATATGCAACTTGGATCGTGGTGACTTTGAAAGATGGTGACAAAGATGTAGAAAATAATAACCTGAAATAAGAGCTTATTTTAGTGTATCTACATTTTTTAAGTCAGTTTCGTAAAATAAAGCGTCGTCCTAAGATTTATGAGCACAATTCCTTCACAAATAAATAAATTATGCTACACAATAAAGAATACATGTTGATCTATATTAATGATTTAATTTTATGCCATTTTAATGATTCGATAAACCGGTCGAGGTGTGCTTAGTATGCGGTAACAATAAATTAACTTGTAATAAATTACCTTCTCAACATTCTTCTCGCTTCAGGATGTGCCTGTTCTGTAGCACAAATCAACCATTCCAGTGCTTGTTTAAAATTTGAGATTTTATCTGCTTCTAGCTCTGGAAAGAAATAGGTACATAAATAGAAGATTATGATACTACGACATTTTTTACGAATTCTAGAGACCGAAATTGCTTGTAGGTACTTATTCCTGCTAACCCCTACAGTTAAATTGTGGTAGGAGTAGGTTCACGGAGGTAGCGAGTAGTGTTTTTTTCCGTGCAGTTTCTTATCCCCATCTCCACGGATACTACCGCAGGCGGCAGGGGACAGTTTTTTTATGCTACGTAGGTGGCAGACAAGCACATGGCCCACCTGATGGGAAGTGGTCACCGTGGCCTATGGACGTGGACCAAGGGCGTCACCTACGCGCTGCCGACCCTGGAGGGAAAGGGTGGGGGGGGGCTAGGGAGGGGTGCGGGGAGGAGGGTTACAGTGAGCTCTGGTTACCCTACTTACCGCCGGGAACACAACACGATGGTTATTTTATGGCCGCGGTTTTCTGTAGGGCGGAGGTACTTCCCCAGTCGGACAGCTCATTTCGGACGGGAGATACCATTGTCGAGCAATACCATAACTGGTTGGTAGATCCAGAATCTATTATAGGGAGAATTTTCTAGAGTTTAAACAACTCTCTCGAAGATGATGAGATTAGGCTATGTGAATGACAAATATAGGTGAGATAGACCCAAGAAGTGCTGTCTTAGTGTTTCTGTCATTGGTCTCATTACCATAGACAGAATATAGCAGTACAAACCGAAAAGCGGATCCGAGACTCGGTGTACGCCTCAGATTGATGATAATACTCTTTTAAAGTTGAGTTAAAAATTTACAACATTACGCATAGTATTGGATAAAAGCAAATATTCATTACCATTTATATGCAAAAATAACACCTGTGTCTATAATATATAGTAAATATTCAATAAAAAAAAATTGTGCATTTTACAAAGTAGGGCACCTACCGAATTTTATGTAAATTCTGAATACTGTCGTCAAATACCTAGCATGTCAGTTTTAGATGGCAGGGACTTGTTTCCCAAAATGAATTTGCTCAACAGGGAAGTATTATTAACATCATCCTCCATGGCATTGCTCAACTCAGGGTCAACTTGCAGTCTGCCAATCGGCCAATCCGGCCGGGGTGGGAGTGGCCCTCTAGAGGGCTGCTCCGAGGCTCTTCACGTGTTCCTCTGACTAGCAGAGGGCACAATAGGGAGCGAGTGGGGGGCGAACTGATTGTCCGCGCGCCGACGACGGTTGGGTGACAGGACGCCCGTCACCCTACACCCCACCGTCGACGAAGTGGCACGATGCGAGCCCCACGCCCCTTCGGGGGGTTGAGGGGACCATCTTAAAACCATAGATGGCCCTGGGTCAGCTGGGGTGCGAGGGATATGCCTATTGGGTAACCTTACACCCCAGTAATTAAGACCCGAGACGGCGTGTGGTTTTAGTCGGTTCGATTCCGTCATAACCACTCCCGATGGCCGACGGGGGTGGTATCCATGGGGATTTGCGCATGATAAAAAAAAGGGTCAACTTGCAGTATAACTATAAAACAGTATAGTATAGTAGCGTGCAGATAGTTTTCATGAAGATTGCTTCATGGACTACCATCCATCTTTCACAATACAACCCACCAATAATATCGACATTCCGTAGGCAGTTCAGGTTGTTGGACTTTTTAGGACACCCAAGGCAGCTTAACATTCTTACCAAGTCATTGACCGGATTGGTATTTGTGACCTTTTATAACCCCTTTCCTTCCCTCTCTTTCCCTTCAACCGTTAATTTGTCACAAACAATTAGATATTACAAATGTTCAAGGGTTTATGAACATAAAGTTATTACTCATCATCAGATGACCTCACCCATAGCTAGTGTAGTGTTTGTCCTATCGAACTACCCCCTAGTCTCGGGTTCACGGGTAGTGGGGAGACAGTCACGCGAGAGCGCGCAGCGAGAGCGGACGTGTTGACCCCAGCTACTGGTGACGTAACGAGCCGATTACTACACTGTGTTCACCCTGTTAGAGGGAGTACTACAAGTGGCGACGAGTAAAAAGGTCAGTGCAAATTGAAATATTTTGTACTTTATGATGTTAATAATTTTGGAAAAAGTAAAGAGGGTATGCAGCTTATTTTGTTAACAGTACTTAAAATAATAATAAATCTGTAACAAATCGCTTAAATGAAATGAAATGAAATGGAATGAAATGAAATGAAATTATTAAGTTCAATCTATAAACTCAAAATCGAGTCGTGTTGGGTGCTTATTTTGTTAACAGCAGGTACTTAAAATAATAAATATCTGTAACACATCGCTTAAATGAAATGAAATGAAATGGAATGGAATGGAATGAAATGAAATGAAATTATTAAGTTCAATCTATAAATTCAAAATCGAGTCGTGTTGTGTAACATCACGAACAAAGAATAGCCGTACCTAATCTCAGTCATTACGAGTGTTATATTAAAGTAAACAAAGCGACACTCGTCTACAAATTAGGAGCAGCGTCGGTCTATAGTTTTATTGTTTAAAACCTAAGCTGGGATAGTGGCTGCTTACGTAGGGTCGTATGTCTATAGAGAAAAACACACTACTTACGACCGCCAACTTTTTTTTAAGCGTTCCATTGAAAGATTAATATTGACCTACGTAGTTAGATACAGGAATTGAACGTCAGAATGATATAATATGTAATGAATATACAGGCAGTGAGGTACAAGGACAATATAACTACCTAGCGTTTATTCATATTATGGGACAAAGTTTTAAATAAACAATGCATGCAGTTGTAGGCATAGGCGATGCCGGGTCAGGAAATGTAATGTAGGCACACTGTTATAAATACCTACGTAATTGGTAGTACAGGCTACCACGAAAATGTGAGCTGTGTGTACAGGAGTTGTGTGCAGTACGCGCCTTCATGAAATTGTAAACCGTGCGTCATTGAGTTGCAGGCAGTACAGGCCTTCATGAAATTGTAAACTGTGCGTATATATGTGGTGGGCAGTACGGGCCTTCATGAAATTGTAAACCGTGCGTCATTGAGTTGCAGGCAGTACAGGCCTTCATGAAATTGTAAACTGTGCGTATATATGTGGTGGGCAGTACGGGCCTTCATGAAATTGTAAACCGTGTGTCATTGAGCTGCAGGCAGTACAGGCCTTCATGAAATTGTAAACTGTGCGTATATATGTAGTGGGCAGTACGGGCCTTCATGGAATTGTAAACCGTGCGTCATTGAGTTGCAGGCAGTACAGGCCTTCATGAAATTGTAAACTGTGCGTATATATGTGGTGGGCAGTACGGGCCTTCATGAAATTATAAACCGTGCGTCATTGAGTTGCAGGCAGTACAGGCCTTCATGAAATTGTAAACTGTGCGTATATATGTGGTGGGCAGTACGGGCCTTCATGAAATTGTAAACCGTGCGTCGTTGAGTTACAGGCAGTACAGGCCTTCATGAAATTGTAAACTGTGCGTATATATGCGGTGGGCAGTACGGGCCTTCATGAAATTGTAAACCGTGCGTCATTGAGTTACAGGCAGTACAGGCCTTCATGAAACTGTAAACTGTGCGTATATATGTGGTGGGCAGTACGGGCCTTCATGAAATTGTAAACCGTGCGTCATTGAGTTACAGGCAGTACAGGCCTTCATGAAATTGTAAACTGTGCGTATATATGTGGTGGGCAGTATAAGCCTTCATATAATTGTAAAACTGTACGTACACAAAGGTACGGTAAGGTAAAGTAATAAAGGTAAGTACGATAAGGTAAATAAGGTATACGGTAAAGGTTAAGTAGATAGTACAGGCAGTATGGGCCATCATGAAATTGTAAACCGTGCGTCATTGAGTTGCAGGCAGTACAGGCCTTCAAAACTGTGCGTATATATGTGGTGGGCACTACGGGCCTTCATGAAATTGTAAACCGTGCGTCATTGAGTTACAGGCAGTACAGGCCTTCATGAAATTGTAAACTGTGCGTATATATGTGGTAGGCAGTACGGGCCTTCATGACAACGTAAACCGTTTTTCATTGAGTTACAGGCAGTACGGCCTTCATGAAATTGTAAACTGTGCGTATATATGTGGTGGGCAGTACAGGCCTTCATATAATTGTAAACCGTTTTTCATTGAGTTACAGGCAGTACAGGCCTTCATGAAATTGTAAACTGTGCGTATATATGTGGTGGGCACTACGGGCCTTCATGAAATTGTAAACCGTGCGTCATTGAGTTACAGGCAGTACAGGCCTTCATGAAATTGTAAACTGTGCGTATATATGTGGTAGGCAGTACGGGCCTCCATGAATTTGTAAACCGTTTTTCATTGAGTTACAGGCAGTACAGGCCTTCATGAAATTGTAAACTGTGCGTATATATGTGGTGGGCAGTACAGGCCTTCATATAATTGTAAACTGTACGTACACAAAGGTACGGTAATGTAAAGTAAAAGTACGATAAGGTAAATAAGGTATACGGTAAAGGTTAAGTAGATAGTACAGGCAGTATGGGCCATCACTTTTAAGTGTAAACCATACGTGTGTGGATGGCGTTGTCCATTGGTTGCTTTTGGGGTCGGGTGGCCCCGGGTACCAAACATGACAGGTTTGCTTCCACCGCCGGAGAAACTTGACCTTGAAAGCGACAACGCCACCATTGCCTTGCGTTTAGACAGATGGAATGGGTCGTTGAGTGTCTTCCTGGAGGCGACGGAAACTGGAGGCTCGGCGTAGAGGAGAGCCTTGTTACTATTAGAGGAGATATAGACATGGTGTGTGTCCGGTATGTGTTTACCATTGATTTTGCAGTGTTATCAGTTTAATATTATTTTATCCGAACGGATCGTTGGCGCGGGTAGAGAAAGTATCGTGCGATGGTGCCGTGTGCTCCATCGACGCTCACGAAGGTGTAGGGGGCGAGCACGTGTGATTCTACCTAGCACGACCCCGGATGATTATCATAATTTTCATGTAGTACAAATTCATGAAAAAAAAATGTACTTTTTGTTCCATAGAATAAAATAAATGTCAGTAGCTCGGTTGTTCCAGGGTTTCAGGGTGCGATCTGCGATGGTGCGGTGATTTACTTGTAACCGTTTTGTTATAAGTGAGCTATTATAGTGATACCCTGTGTAGTAATATTTGCAAACAGTTATTTATAATGTTAAAAGACGGGGGTATGTTATACTTTTGTTACATTATTAATGTATTACGGTATAGTAAGATATTTAGTGTTTTAGTGTAATCCCACTCATTACGTATTAATGTAGTACTACCTGCAGATTATATAAAATAAATAAGGTACTACAGTAAATGTAATAAATAGTGGGATGTATTGGGTGGTGCTGGCTACATGCCTCGGGGATAGTTTAGGTATTCTATGATAGTGACGACTATATTGGCGATACGAGTGGGTTGCCAATGGTCATAAGACTCATAAGTACTGGTTCGGTCCCGGTGCGGGGTACCTATATGTGTTGTAATTCATGTGATATTCATATTATAATAGTGGCTATACCAGTCTTGTGATACTGTTGAGTATAAAGGACTGGTTCGATGCTAGTATAGCATATGGTATGTGTTACTTGCTGTGTCGTGGCGTGGGCTGCAGGCCTGATGAGTGGTGCGATACCGGTGTGTATTTATGTTACAGTGTTCGGCTACAGGCCGGGTGTTGTATTTGTAGTGTTTCTTAGGGGAGACGAGCTGGTTTCTTGTCAGTTCTTTCCCGGCAGATAGTGTCCACTTTGAACTGACGTCTTGTATTATGCCCTCCTAACCCATCCTTGAATAATTCATGGCTCGATTATGGTTGAGTAAATGATGGACAGTGTATTTGCTGTTTTATTATATTGTGATGTTCCTCAAGTTATATTGATGGTTGTCATTCACATTATATGTGTCCTGACGGTGTGTATGTACTGTATAACCTATATTTATGTGGGCAAGTATATAATGGAACCATGGTTTATTGAGGCAATGCTTTGTGTGATTGCTAGGAAAGGTGTGTGTTTCAGATTGGATCTACTCCTGCGAGGTTTGTGCCTTGCATAATATTATTTGCCTATTGGGACGGGTGTCATGCCGACGCATGTGTCAGCAGTTCGTGGTGGACGGAGTTCGGCAACCATTCCAGCATTATTGGCTGACGGAGCAATCAGCTGCTGTAGTATCTGGCGGGGCTGCGCTGTCTACACTGTGTCTAGCAGGGTGGTTGGCTTCACACCTCATATGAGGGTTGAAGTTGTTGCTAAGTACAGGGTTTCGGTGTTGTACTTGTTTCTCCATTTAATAAGATGCTGTGCCTAATAGCGTATTTATGAATTGGTTGATGACTGAAATTATGAAAAAAAATTGGTTGCCTGTAAAGTCGGTATACGGGCGAAAGTTTTACGTGACAACGACTTTGAGTGGTAAAATAATTTTTGTCTGTCTCTCTCGCTCTTAGGCGGGTTAACCATGCCCGAGTGGAAGGGACGCGTGCCTCTCACTCGCTCTCATTGTGAGCGCATAACGTGAGCGGAGCGTAACGCAGTTTCTTGAAGTGTCACCCGGCAAACCAATTTATAAGACGTTGTCACGTCAAAAAAAAGGAAAGTGATTAAGATTCGTTTCTTTGCAATAGTATCATATTTGGTTTTGACATGGATCACCATATCGTTTTGCATAGTGCGTGGCAAATAGAATGCACTTTGGTGTCTTCTGTATCATCCGTCACATAACGGTGTAGCACTTTCTGTATGTACTTGAAGTTCTTCATTTTTCAATGATGGGGATTATTGTAGGTAATTGTATTTAGCTAATGACAACGCTATACGTATACACGTTATTGTGCCTTCTACCTGCTTCCTGTACAAATAATTTGTTCGTGATACTTGATAATGGTCAATCCATCTAGCATTTTTAGTGGATAGATCTTATAAGTTGATACTTCTGAGCTGATTCTTTTACGTGGTTTATAGCAATTATCCACTTCAAGTGCTAAGCATTTAAGATCCGGCTTTATTTGGCAATTTGGAATGTCACTTTAATAATTCTTAACTTGCCTATAAATGTGCCTAACCATAAAATTATGGTGACGATCAAATGGCTTGTTTCATAAAATGCTTGTGTGTCTATAACTATATTCGAGTAATAATATTCTAAGAAAAGATCTATTACTTTTCAGATGCGTTGCGGATGTGGTTCATTATTTCATTGGCATTCATGTTCAATACTTTGTCTGATTATAAAGCTTTGCATTTAACCTCTTTGAACCATCTCATTTAAACCCTGACAGGGGCGAGGTTGCGAATTTTATTTGACGGTTCCTATGCATGTCCTGGGGGATATCCATAGCTGGGCACCGTTAATCAATAGTTAACTTCGTTAATCGCTAATCCGTTACTGAAAAAGTTAACTTCGTTAATAGTAAAGCGTTCCTTCGAGGGCAGAATTTTCTATTTCTATGGGTGATGTTTTTCGACTGTGTGTATGTATGTGTGTCCATTTCTTTGCCACGGCCGCAGCCTGAACGGCTTGACGGATTTCGGCATGCGAGGTATCATTTGATTCGTCATGATTATGTGGGTGACGCCGGGTGTATTAGGATTTCTAGAAGATCAAAATGGCGGATTTTGGCACCAGAAATGTATGACCGCGATGGACGCTGGAACGGCTGGGCAGGTTTCGATGCGGTTTTGTTTGGGGGGTCTTGGTCAGACTTGAAGTATTGCGTTTGTTTCATTGCAATCGGTTTGGTGGGGCCGGATATGTGAGCAGAAGTGGAGTAGTTAGACTTGGATTTCGGTGACGTCCTTTCACGAAATTATTGGCTCCATAAAGGGTGGATTAACGTAAAGGTTAAAAAGTTAGTAAGTATTGTTATCATAATGAGAAAAATGGTCAAAGGCTAAAGAAAAAAAAAAAGAGAGTGGGGCGAATGGAAAATGAGGAATGGGGTTGACGGAAGCGAACGGTTAAATCAAAAAGGAAATGAAGAATCAAAGTCTTGATGGTAGTTGGTCGATCAGTTATGAATTTGATTACCTATGTGTTAATTGTTTTCTTTAGAAATAAAAATGTGATGAGGAAGGGATGTAGTGTTTGTCCTATCGAACTACCCCCTAGTCTCGGGTTCACGGGTAGTGGGGAGACAGTCACGCGAGAGCGCGCAGCGAGAGCGGACGTGTTGACCCCAGCTACTGGTGACGTAACGAGCCGATTACTACACTGTGTTCACCCTGTTAGAGGGAGTACTACAGCTAGTATTGTATAGAAATGTGCTAAAAATTAATATGGCCTACCACATTTTTCTTCCAATAGTTGTTTAGCAAGGACAACCTGTGACTCAGCGCACCCATCTTCAGCAAGTTGGTTACGCAATCTTCTCAGGGATCCTTGTGGTCCATCTGGAGCAAGAGAAATCTTAGAAAGTATACTACAATATTTTGATTGATGTTCCTAAAATAGTTAATTTCTATACTTATAAGTGTATGAATAATCCCAAAATACCTTTGAATATAAACTAACATATATCTATAAATAAATTCAAGTATAGTTCATAATAGATATTACATATAACACCTTAGAATTTATTTTAACATTTGTTCTACGGAACAAATGTTAAAATACTTGCTACGGCAAACAATTTTATACCCACATACATACATAATGCTCACACCTTTTCCCTCTGTGGTAGTCCGCCATCTGCTTCTGTCCTTACATGTATCACATGCTTCCTCTACTGTCATTAAACCTTTCATGCAAGCCAAGCTGAGATGTACAGCGAGGTTTTAAGCAAAATATTAGGCAGGGATTACACAGTCATTATATACTGCACTCTTCTCACTATATTTAGTGAATTTCACTATATTTTTGATGTGTAGACACGATTCATTATATGTTATATCTATATTGACACAGAATCATAATACTGGATTGTTATATTTATTATCTGTCTAATCCCTGCCTTATAAGCACAAATCAGTTTTAAAAAGACTAATACTTGTGTATTTATATCTCTGAGTTGAATTCAGGCACATCCTACTACTGTCAAAGTACATGTTGGCAGTTATAACACTATTAAAGTTATATTACAATTGATACAATATAAAAAATAGTTATTATAACATTATTTTTGAAGAGTAAAGAAGTGATAAATAATTTTTAATTGAAACTAAATTAAGTCCACCTCTTTGCTCAGTCTGTACCGCACTGTGATCACGACGATAAACTTTCATAAGTGTTACCTTGTAACCTAGATGAATAAATTTATTTCACTTTACTTTTACTTTACTTTTTACTGTTTCCAAAACAAACAACTTGAAATTGAACTTAATTATACTGTATACTGATTTTAAGGTATTTATGAATTAAAGAACATTGAGTCTGTGCTGAAATTACTGTAGTAGCAATATTTTTCAGCAAAAGTACGTAAGTAATAATCAGGTACAGGCTTCTTAACAAGGTTAAACAAATCGATAATAAACACATGGAAATCACTGCATACGAAATTAAATCTGTTGATATTATGCACATAAAGACAATTTAAGCAATTTAAGACAATGTTATCTTGGTAAAGTAAATAATTGAAAACTTCGTACTTACCATGTAAATTCCAACGTTTTCGCCCGACTGGCATAACTTTTTTAATAATCTAGAATATAATGTTTTTCATAAACTTTGACTTTTAGATCTGATAAATTAATAATAAAATAAAAAGATGACCATCAGGAAACCTGTTACATATACCTATTTTGTTTTGATTAACAAATTAAAGGATTCGCGAATTTGATGCCAATTTACAAATATGTCAATGTCAGTCAAATAATAATGACAACATCGGACAACATGCATATTATTCTGCACCATCGAAACGTATAATGTGAAAGTTATTTCAACTTTTCTTTTTTATATTGAGAACTACTGTGAAACAACAAAATCTATCTCTGTAACTTTTCACCTGCATTAAAGAATTATATAAAAAGCACAATAACGCTTACAGTCAGAACCACGAACGAATGCGTATGTATAGAAAGTTAAACAAGTTAATAACTCTATTGAGAATGCACCCACGTAGAATCCACCCACGATAATAAATATCCACAGTTCTCCCAAAATAGAATCTTTTTATACAAAGGACTTCCTGTGCTCCTAAACATTTTGAAATATTGGGAATTGGGAAGCCACAGAATATTTTTAACTATGAATAAAATTACGTTTCATGAAAGTCCATAATATATTTTTCGGCATTACTTTTCCCAATGTACCTTATCTTTTGAAGCATTGTGGATTAACCAAACGCAACTTCAAATGTCAAAACTCCTTGCTTTCGTAGAGCCAGAGTATGTATTACTTTGTCTACGTTTAAAGTTTTCTTAGTCGATAATTTTTATCACATGAAAATCGTTACGGTCATTTTGGGTCACATTGAATCGCAGTGTAACTTTGAATAAAGTTGTGAAAAAGATTTAAAAATTTATTTGAAGCAATTGTTTTATTGTTTCAATATTATAACTGCCTAAACGGATCGCCATAATGTTTTTTAACAAACGTAACGTAAATCATTAAGCTTTCAAAGTCATAATTTTGTAATTTAACCGCCTTTTTCGAGTGAAGTTTTTAGCCGTGTTTGTTAGTTGAATTTAGTATCGGAATTATTTGTACAAAACTTGCTGTAAACGGGTATGTTTGGTGTTTATCTTTAAAATCTACTAAAAAAAATATTATTTTTAAATCGCTGTCCGTACATGGTGTTACATAAATTGTCTAAAACTGATAAAGTTGTAACGACGATCAAAATCGAAGTGATTTGGGTAACATTGAATGGTTCAAAGTTATTCGTGTCTTATAAAAAGTTTCAGTTCTAAGTATGAGGACCCCTAAAATTGATTGCTTTTTTTCTATTTTTGTTTGAAATTCTTAATGTGGTTCACATAATACGTCTACTTACCAAGTTTCAACCGCATAGGCCTTATAGTTTCGGAGAATAGTGGGTGTGTAACATACGGACGGACAAACGGACGGACGGACGGACAGACAGACAGACAGACATGACGAATCTATAAGGGTTCTGTTTTTTGCCATTTGGCCCTAAAAAGGTGGAAAAATTCGTATTGACGATGACATTTTGTTCATGGAAAGGGGTGATTAGTTTTCTTTCAAAAATAAAATGTCCAGAAAAATTATTAGTAGTCATTACGATTTTGATCTCATCTGATAACCAAATAAACATATAATTTATTATGTTGTGCACTACGTTCCTACTTATCTTACTTTATTAGAAAATATAAAAATAACAATGTTTTTTTTTCCACCAAATTGGTCCGCCTTGTTTCATATGGCAAGACCTCGCTATTTTTCACAGGTAGGTACGTCAAGTTATTCATGATTTTCATAGATTGGACTTTTTTTTACAAGAATACATCATTCAATTTTATCCAAATCTTAAAATGTTTGGATAATAAAGGTTTTAAAATTCAAAAAAATATATATTCAAAGTTACCCAAAACTCGTGCTAACTTTGAATGTGAGTTTTGGGGTAAATTTTGGGCAGTCTTTGTGTTTTTTCCATAAATTTGTGGGTTTAGAAACATAAACCAACTCAAAAGAACACTATTTATTCTATAAAATAAAGGTGTAATAAATATAATCAGAGAGTATACATTAATAATCCTTTAAAAATGTTCAAAGTTACTCAAAATGACTGTACATCTGGAAAATCTGTGTTGACCACCATCTGTGATTAACTGATTACCTATAGCTTGTCTATAAAGTCGTGAAATTAAATGAGGGCGCTGCTGAACTTCATGTAGCAACCCTATATAGTGCGACTAAAATGATCTTGATACTAGAAGTTCGTTCCTAGTAAAATGAGTTAATAAAATAAAACACATTATGCAGTCATAATATTGTTTCTGTTTTATTTATTAAACCAGGTGCAGTATAAAGTTTTGAACCAGATCTAGAATAAAGTTATTGAACCAGATCCAGAATAAAGTTAGTTCAAACTCAAACTTAATCATTTAATAAATTCAATCAGTTACAAAGAATAATCACTCCGGATTTTAAATATTAAATATTGAAATGCGTTTCATCGCCACTTTCAGCAGTACAGTCACCACTGTCACCACAAATATTAAAGTTATCCATTTCTTTCTTCAGCCGACCTTTCATGTGTTTCCCAGGAGTTTCAAACTTTCCATCATTGTTAAAACCTTTGTTAACTATCCGCCAACTATACTCTGATTTTCCTGTAAAGAGTAAAAATAATAATTTAATAATTAATTACTGAATGGCAACAAGTTATTGACTTGAAGCAATTAATTCAAATAAAAAATTGGTACAGATTGAACGAGTTGTACCATCATATCAAAAATTTTTATCGCACTATAAAAATAACCTACTGACAGTTTTAAATCTAACCTAAAAATTTGCAATGTAAACATTGCCTTTTTTGCCTTCAAATCGTAAATTCAGTAAATTTGTAAGTTCAGACAGATTCAAAACAAATAATAACATGATTACATACCCATCAAAGATGCTGTTCGCTCATTAACGTCCTCCAAATCCCATAAAATTGTCCAGCTTAGTAATCCGTGATTCATTGCTGGAAAACTTTGAAAATCACTTCCCACGCACCACTCTGATTTCCTTTACTCATTTCTCAACCTTTTATGCGTAGTTTGGTCTCAATGTATTGCAGTTTAATGAAAACAATTAAAAATAAGAGACGAAAACTATAGTTCGTCGATAGTATTGACAACTGACGTACTGACGTACTTATGTTTGGTGTTGCCTCTCACATGTTTAATGTTAGTTCCTCAAACATTCTTTTCACGACTAAATAGACAAGCTATACATCATCTTGACAAAAAAGTTCCAATTGATATTTTTTATTTATTCGAGCTCTCAATGATATTTTGCTAAAGGCTAATGTGAACTATAGAATTTATAGCCGATTTATAAAGGCAATATTATGCTGTTTGTAAGGTACACTCGACTGTAAAGAAAGGGTATCAGCGCACACCGACACCTTTACTTGTGTGTGTAATTCAGATTTTTTTTTATACCACTTAGGTGGCAGACAAGCACACGGCCCACACAGATGGAAAGCGGTTACCGTGGCCTATGGATATGCTTTAACGTAGGTATAATTTACATGTGTGTGTCAATACCTTGTTTATCCACTCACACTAGCAATTGACAATAATTGATTTAAACCATTCGTATTTATTATTTATAATTTCTCGAGTAATGGCTCATAAAATTGTGATGAAGCTATAAGACCGTAAATTTTATAATTAAGTTGTTCTGGTCTCGGAACTCTCCGGTTCGCTTTTTGAGTGTTTTATCGTAAAAGTTTTTGAGTTCGAATCCCAGTGCCGGAGTGATTATTCTTTGTAACTGATTGAATTTAATAAATGATTAAGTTTGAGTTTGAACTTTATTCTGGATCTGGTTCAATAACTTTATTCTAGATCTGGGTCAAAACTTTATACTGCACCTGGTTTAATAAATAAAACAGAAACAAAATTATGACTGCAGACATTATGCATGTTTGTTTTATTTTATTAACTCATTTTACTCTGAACGAACTTCTAACTAGTATCAAGATCATTTTAGTCGCACTATATAGGGTTGCTACATAAATTCAGCAGCACCCTCATTTAATTTCACGACTTTATAGACAAACTGTAGCTATTATAGTTTAACTGGTATTTTTAAAGAATTTTATTGCACTTTATTTGGTGTTATTCTTATTTATATTTTTATTTCTTTATTAAATACTATCCTTTGCCCACGACTTCGCCTGCGTGAGAGTTTGATACTGTGGGAATATCGGGGGAAAAGGTAGCAGGTTTATTTATGTTGAAATCCCCTCGAATACCACCCCCGTTGACATCATAATGTTAACGCGCTAGCTAATGTTAAGGATCGATTAGGAATCGAATACGTATATTACTATTTATAATATACAGATAATAAATGATCTGTGTACTCTGTAAATATGGGCAAAATAAAAATAACAATTATTGAATCTGTGGAGTAGACAAAGCATGGCACGCTGTTAGCTTTTAGGACGCTTTATTTATTTGAACTCTTCTCACTCTTCTGTGATAATCTTTGATGACACGGCAGCGGACAGAATCAAGACAAAGGAAGATATTTTTTGAAAATTCCAGAATCAAGACCTGAAGACAACTTAATCGTTTATCACTTCTCACAGTAAGTGTTTGTCTTTACAATAAAATGTTGACTCCACATTTCAAGTTATCCCAGGACTACAATCACGTTTATATAAATGTACACGCGCCTTATACAAATCTTGGAGACACCGAAATAGATGTACAAGATGAAAATTTTCTATTCGTTTCAAGCCCTTACTTTTTGCGGCTACGGCTACCCGGCAAGATCGTCGACAATGACCGTTCGAAAGGTTCATACATATGTGATTCTGGAGATTTCAATTTAACATTTGATAAACAGACTCCAGGGGAACACTTTGAGCATCTAGACATGATAACTAGCTTGCTAGCACCACGAGACATACCAGATATAAATCCAAATCTTGTTGAAATGCTTGAAGACGAAGAAATAACGCTAGACCCAGAAAATAACCACGATGAAGGTAACAAGCATGGTTATGGTTTCGCTAATAAAATTACTACTGATTTTAGTAATATAGGCAATGAGTTTCCTCAGATTTTTGAATTGAGAGTCCCTGAGAATGTGTCCATTGAAGACCGTCAACCATTGCGAATCAAACACGAAAATGACAAATTTTCTTCAGATCACTATTTAGCAGATTTCTATGATACAGAATTGTTGGAACCTTATTTGAAGGAAAATGAAACCACAAATAATCAAGCACTTAGTAATGAAACAGATTTTTCCGATGATGAGGTGGGTGTGCTAAAGGAATTACCTAATAAACATTTTTTGCTGACTACATCACAGTACAAGCAGGTCTTGTATGGATTGGTTGATATTTTATATGGATATTGCTATGATAAAAGAACGACATTGAATGAAGGCAATGTGGAATCCAGCTGGACTATAAATAAGCTATCTTCAACACTTAGTTGGTTCTGCACGTTTACAGATATGCAGCAAGTCCTGATTGCATGTTATAGACGTGCATTGATGTACCCGATATTCCGAAATTTCAATCTATGCGATAAAGTGAAAACTGATTTAGTCAAATTGTTCCAAAGAGGCAAGATGTCCATAATAAAAGCTATGATTGAAATTCATCAAATGTTTAACTCTAGTAATGATGCAAGATATATTCTAAACCAGTTGTATATCAAAGATTATTTAGTATTCCTACAGAAATGTAGGTCTGAGGAACTAGACGAGTTGTGTAACAATATAGCCAACATTGAAATATCAAAAAGTGATTTGGGGCTTGAGTTACTAGAATTAGAGCAAGCTGCAGAGTTGGTTAAGCAAGATGAAATTTCAGTTGTGGAAAATGAGATGGCTGTCCAAATGGCTTCTATGTCATTACTACCAGGCTTACAGAAAACAAAAGCATTATTATATTTTGCTGGTGACTCTTCATCATCAGATAGCGATACCAGCGAGTCCTCTGATGGATCTTCTTATACTTCTTCGTCGTCTGCCTTTTCCGAAGATAGATTTATAATAGAAAAACGAATGAATCTTGTAAAACATAAGGAAGAAATGCTTTGAACTTGAGGCTGTGTCACAGAATAGTGGCAGCTAACGATGTGTGAGTATATGTAAGGTTGTAATTTGTTGCCAAAGCTGGCTGACTTTTATGTGAGGATGTGAGTGCCAACTTGTGTGTATAAGCAAGTGGGCTGACTCTAGTGTTGTCTGTTGTATTTTTCAACATTTTTAATCCATAGGTTTTTTATGTGCATGGTCTTTATCATCAACAAGTGTATGTTGAATAGATATCTGGTTCTGTTTTGATTGGATATGAATCAAACTCTGTTTACTTTTTAAGATTTTCGAAATTCTGATCTGATTATGTATGTTTGTATACCATAAAAAGTTGATTTGTTTAATTTCAATAAAAAGCCTCTAGTCTGTAGGGAGGTTGAAAGAAAATACATAAATGAAATATCTGATTATGTATGTTTGTATACCGTGGAAAATAATTACTTATTTTCACATACATATTAGTTTTTAAGTTGATTAGTTAAATTTCAATAAAAAGTCTGTAATCTGTGGGGGCTTCAGTATTTATAAGTTATGGTTTATATGAGGAGTAATTGGCAGTGTCAAAAGTGAATGATGATTGTAGAGGTTTCAAAGTTCAAAATTTGAATGAAAATGTTAAATAATATTTCAATTAAACTATTAACACAATTAAATAGAGCCCACCGATTGGTTAAACAGCATTTTTACTTTAATATAAAGTAATTTGCTCAAAAACTAATCTTGAAAATTTGATAGTGATCATCTACTTTTGATGTTGATTGTTGACTATACATGTTACAGCAATTTGAATGTTAAACCTGTGAATCTTTTAATGTTCCATGTTGTAATAATGTGAGTAAAACCACAGTGTAAGGCTGAATTTCACAAGTAAAAAACTCAACTAAACTAAGTTATCACATATATGTATTCCACCACTTGGTGACCTGCTTGATTTCAGTCCACCGACTGGCTGAAACCTTTGAAAATGGTAAAAATTTATAGTAGAATGAAAAATTTTCACTAGTGACTTCCAGTCTGTAATTAATTTGTAGTTAGATTTTATTTAATGAAGTAAAATGTGATATACGTATTTTGTTTAGTTTTAATTGATCTCAGCGATATCATTGATGAAATTCGCTCTATATAACAGTAGGTAGCACCTATTTTGTCTTGGCGGCATCCTTGAAAGTCTTGGATGCCGCATAAGTATTTTAATGATTTATTATGTGTTCTTATACCTATGTATTATCTTTTAATTAAATATTATTGCAAAATTCACATCTTTTAATTGATTTCTTTTTAATTTATAGTTCTAAATTCTCATCATTCCCCGAGCCTCTTCCCGGGTTGAGGTTGGTTTTTCAGTACTACAAGAAGAACAAACAACTACAAAGAAGCTTAACTAACGTCAATATTTGTTGTGAAGCCATCCTTACCTCCACAATCCATTAGCGATACAATGTCTAAATTCTGTACTTAGATCAAGTGCCGGACTCTTCAGGACCCAACCCTTAACGTGGATGGCAACTGAGACTGATGACTTAGTGCTCTCTGAGGAGAGCAGACGAAGACTGTCTTGGCTAGTGTCCTAGTGTTTTAATAATATATGCCTATATTGACCCATGTATTCCTCTTGTAGCGTAAACAGTAGTTCATTTCCATTAATCTATCTACGTCGTAGACAGATTCTTAGTCTACACGTCGTGGTACTCTATCTACGGTCGTGGTAGACAAAGAAACATACCTATTTGCGGACGGTCCACGGCCGGCGCCGTAGACTATTCTAAGTTTACGTCGGTCTACAGTAGTCTACGGCAATTACTAATGCCATTTATGTCATAATGTCTGAGCGCCATGTCAATCAGTTCCTTCTGTAAATAAACGGATAAGTCTGATTATACCTACCGGTAATCACAGGAGCTGCACAAATTCCAGAGTAACCAGAAGTATGAAAAGCCTGCTGCAGATGGCATTTCATTTGGTTTGATTAAATGGGAGACATCCCATCTAATCAAACCCAAAAAAGGTTCCAATTAGGGATCTAAAATGATCACATATATTCACCATGTTTAGAACCACCGGCTGGGTATATAAAACACTGCTAGTAAGTATCCCCTAGCTCAAGTAAAAGTCATCTTCATCTGAGCTTTTTCTAACTTCAAAACGGTCCAACTTTGAACCCCTGGGTTTCCAAACCCGAGGGAGCCATATCGAAGCCGGAGATGTCCCAGAGCGGTTCCGCGCTCAAAATTAAATCCCAAAACTAAACATAAGAATTTATATATATCGACGATGCGATGGTTGAAAGGCTAAAGGCCAGGCGTTCCTACCTACCTATTGTTGAGAAGAAAATCGCTTCTTAGTAAATTACCATTCAATTGATAATGTCGTTTGGAATGTGTTTCCCCTTGAACATTCGAATCGATGTCACTTGAACCATTTCGCCTTTCAACCGGCGATATTTGAAATAATAAATTTGGTCGTCAGTACCGTTCCCGCCCAAGACATTTTCAAATTGCTTCAATCACTTGCTGCCGCCCGGACAATGCTTTGAAGAAGTATGGAGAACAACGAATGCCTTGCCCTGCCTCCGCGCCGCCGCCGCCGCAACCTGATGAATCACAAACGTCATCTAAAGACGCATGGATCTGGGGTTCCTTAGCCGTACTTGTCAATATTGGAATGTTTATAAGCATGGCTCAGTTAGTGCATAATTTTGGAATTATAAATATAGAAATAGAATAGGTTGGTACTCTCGGTACTCGGGTATGGGCCGGCACCTCGCAGGGGAGAGGCTGCCGCCTGCGGCATATGGCGGTCGAGGTGGAAGTGGCCCTCTAGAGGATTGCTCAGAGGCTCTCTACGTGCCCCTCGGACTAGCAGAAAGGACAGTATGGTACAGGCGGGGAGTGGGCTGGTTCTCCAAGCGCAGGCGGTAGGTGACTGTACCTGGCCACCTGTTACCCTGACCCAACCATGCGCAGCGGTTTGACCCTGGAGACTGACCGGTGAAAATATGATAATATTATTATGGTCTACGAAGCTGGTCTGACGAGATGGGAGTCGGCAGGTGTCAATTACAACTTCTGAACCAAACAATATAAGCCAATCGAGTTTAGACACATTGTTTAGTCTTGGTACCTACATACTCTGATGCTACCTACGTGATGTCCAGGATCTGATGGTGACGGCAAGTGTTTATGGAAACCCGTCATGTTTGGGACATTTGATTTGTCTGCTTATGCACTTACCTACTTAAAAGCTTGTTTTAGAAGTCTTTCGAAAATTAATAACTTACAATATTTTTAATTACCTACAGTAATTCGCCAGAAGTCCGGGACTGGTTGACACTATATTTCCCATGGCTGGATGACATCATAAGTATCATTTATCGGGAAGATATGGGCTATATACAGTTCGCGGTCTGTTGTATTCAAAAATTCCGCCAATACATGAGATCAGAGCCTAAATTGGCGAAGCCATGTGATCCTGGAAAACAGCCTATGCCAGGTGAAACACAAAATAGACTGTAGAACCTCTTACCCTTACGCACCTTAGGAGAGATTTCTATGCGTGTTCCACTGCCTATTTTTTTTCTTTTTTTATAGTGGATAGGCTCGCGTTTGACCACAATCTCACCTAATGCTAAGTGATGATGTGGTCGACGATGGAGCACGCTTGCCTAAAAGCAACCTATTCACGCTTGACTTAAAGACTCCCAGGTTATAACTTTTCGGAAACAGACTCAGGCAGGGCATTCCAATCCTTAGCATAATGATGCGTGTTCAGTGTACAGAAGAATTGTTCGCCAATTTTATTTATTGCACCGCTCGCTACAGACAGTGTATGAAAGGAACTTTATCTCGCGAACCCTCAGGCTTCGCAATTATCTCCCTGCTGTAGTTTTTCCAAGCGACTTCATTATAAGGTTCTTCAGGTAAGACATTAGAAGGTTTTACAGGAGGGTCGGCAGCGTGACTGTTATGCCTCTTGTGTTACACACGTCTGACATGTCCATATATGATACCGGCTGCGGTAACCACTGCCCATCAGATGGGCCGTGTGTTTTTCTGCCACCTACGTGGTATAAAAAAAAGATTGATATTCTAAAGTTTAAGTAGCTAAGTAGAAATTATGAGTCGATCTAATAGAGGTACCAATGAGATAAGCAATAGTTTCTGCAGTGGTTATGCGCCTTGAGAAGACTAACTCGGCTCTTGTGATAGTAGCCATGAGCTCATAAAAGGTATTTATTTAATGTTTTAGATGTTCATCAAGAGTCAAAACCTGACCCGCATGTGAAAAGTGAAATATGACACGGAAGTACCTACCTAAACAAAAAAAGAACGATTTTGATGCTTCATAAAAGGTAAAGACAAGTACATACCTACCTAATGATTTTGAACTTCAAAATTTGAAGTCAAGTCCCGTCCTGGATGATCACTTTTCCGATCAACAATCATTAGGAATAGTTAGCAAATTAGGTACCTAGCTACTTTAAAATTCCATTGAAGTACTAACATAGGTACCGTAGTACCTACCTATTAAATGCGCAGTTGTAGGAGTTAGATTGTGACTCAGTACCTACCTATTGCATTAGATACCTACTGCAAATTACTTAAATCCTTATATCCATAGCAAAAGGTAAAGAAGATCAGGCAGGATTCGAGTACCTACCTAACCATAGCTGGGGCTATAGGCACTAAACATGAAGTTACTCCTGTGACTCCTTTCTCCCGGCAGTTGTGGTCACAATGGAGGACATGCTCGCATACCACCATCCTTCCACATATCCGATTATAGTATCTACTAATTACGGATAAGCAGAAAACAAAAAAGAAGGTAGGTAGTAAATGTAGTAAATTTTAAAGGAACTTGGACACGACGGTATCTCCCGTCCGAAATGAGCTCCGACTGGGGAAGTACCTCCGCCCTACAATAATAACCATCGTGTTGTGTTCCCGGCGGGCGGTAAGTAGGGTAGCCAGAGATCACTGTACCCCTCCTCCTCCCACCCCTTCCTAGCCCTCCTCCCTTCCCTTCAGGGCAGACAGCGCGTGTGTGACACCCATAATGTTGTAAACATCCATGGGCCAAGGTGACCGCTTCCCATCAGATGGGCCGTGTGCTTGTCTGCCACCTACGTTATATAAAAAAAGTAATTTTAAAATTGTATTCATTTATATAAAACGTTATGTCTCTTATGATTAAAGTATTATTAATTCTTTTATCACGGATTTTGCAGGACTGCGCGAGTGATGTATCTCAGTCTCTACCTACCTTCCCCATAATTGCAGTAGGCATACCTAGTTAGAATCATTAACCAGCCAATTTGAATCCTCTACAATCTCTACATCTAGTTACATGCTCCTCCAACCACTATATTTCTATAATATTTTTAAACCTACTGTAAAATAGTAGTAAAATGTAATAAGTTCCTACCAAAAATAAACGCTTTGTACTACACCTACCTGAAGCCTTTTATTGATTTTACATAAAAATCATCTTTTTTTTATATGTATATCGGTCACGTCAATATGACTGCACCTCGCCTGATGGTAAGCTAAAGGTCCCTATTACAACAGTGATATAATGGTGGCCCTCAACTTGACGGCTTCATGAAAGAAGAGGTGATTGTCGTCGCAGCACGGTGTGACAAAGCGCAGATATTGGTTTAAACTACGCCAATACCCACTGGTCCCACAAGTGCTGCGACAACCATCACCTCAAGCCCGGCTATGCACCTTTTGAATCTTGAACGCATTTTGAACGGTATTGGATTACTATGGAGGGGTTTTCGCAAAAGTGCACGGTGGTACCTGCTTGGCCCAATTTGAGGCAAATTACCATCAAATTGTGCCACTTAGTACCATCCGAAATTATAAGCTTCAGGCTTGTAACTAAAACATTTTAATTTGCCTAGTAACGTCCTTGAGACACAAGCCCACTAAACCTAGATATAGGTATATGTTGGTACTGGTGCACCTGCTAAACGCACGTGGCTCTGCGTCTGGCCTAGACTTTCCTCTCATGCTTGGGTGGGAGGTCACTGTGGTCAGACAGCAGTATCTCCCGATAAAATCTCTCTGATACCAAATTTTCGTTACTACGCATCGTTTCGCGCGAAGTTCAGAGCGGCCAAAAAGTTTGGCGCGACCTATACCTACTTAACCATTCCTCTCTTAAGTCAATGAATCTCTATAGAGGATAACATTCGGATTAGTTCTTTTTTTTCTATTTAATTGGCAGACAGACGGACGTCAAATGTCATCCTCCACTCCGGTAAACTGTTCAAACTGAAGAATGTGATTATATAACATCAATTAAAATACATTTAGAATAATAAGTTTCCAAACCTTACCAGTAATTTACTATGTTCAGAGTAACGACCTGTGTTTTTAGTGTTAGATCAATTTTAGTAAGTACCTATCAATAGTTATTTTCATTGCAAATTCTTATAGTCAAGCGATATGCTCAATAAAGTGCAGTACCTACCTACCTAGTTCCTCTACAGAGGACTGTAGGCAATGATATTACCTATATAAGTAAAAAGAACTGTAAGTATTTTCTTTGTAAACAAGTTCGTGACTTACAGGAATCACTTCTATATCCTATAAGGAGGAGTGTATAGGGCTGTAAAGACCTTCAGAGGATACCTAAGGCTTGCTCTTACACACACATGCTTTCCTCTTAGGATTTTCCTAGAGGATAGACGGCAGTCGCCCTCACAAAATCCAAAAAAGCCCAAAAAAACGTGCCCGCTTCCCATTGAGAACCTATGTCAGTGACAAAAACAGTCTAAGTACAAACATTGTAAAGAACACATCCAGACTTTAATCTATCCCTGTACCACATTTCAGCCAAATTCATTCAGCCATAAGAACGAGAATGAGTACCTACTTACCTAACAAAAATCCAAACAACTTCACAAACTTTTACATTTATAACATTAGTAGGATTATCTGCCTACCCCAATGGGAAAAAGACGTGATTTGTATGCATGTATGTATATTGTAGCCTACTACTTACATAGGAACATAATTATCTACATGCATAGGTACAAATCACGCCTTTTTATTTTACTACTTTTTTTAAATTATTATAGGTAGGTACTATTTTTTAATCCTACTAGGTACTAGTAGGATTTCGAATCCGCCGTACCTACTTAAGACATGTTTAACAATATTGCAGTATTTTCTCTTTTCTTGTCCATAGTCCCGCCGCAATCCAATAGATTGTCACATAGCATCAATCAAACGTTTTCCAATTAACAATGCGATCTATAATCCACGTCAGCGTGAGCATTGCCCTCTACCACCACCTCCACCGCCGAAGCGCCCTAAGGATGACTCTTGGTTTTGGGGCACGGTGACTGTGCTCGTCTTGGCTGGAGCAGGCATTGTAGCCGCCAAGTAAGCTGCTATTTATTTATAAAAGCCGTTCAGCCTTAGAGCGAGATTTAGTAACATAAATCTAAACATTTTCACAAACTTTCACACTCATAATGGTAGTAGGATCAGAGTCGTGCCTCGGAGAGCATGTCAAGCCATCGGTTGCCATACAAGAAAGTCCAACAACAACAGTCTAGCTGCAATGCTCCGATATCGCCTAATGTCACCATTGGGTTGTGAAGGTCAGATGGCAGTCGCTTCACGGAAAATATCGAGGTTCAGTCAAATCCGCAGTTTAGACTGGTAAAGCGGACCCCAGACTCTGAGGTGAAAGCTTTGGATACGATCGGGTTTAACGCTAGGTTATAGAATATTAGTAGGATTAGGAATGAGCAGTTGAGTCCATCTCATCTTGCCGCAGAGGTTTCATACCATATCCGGATGTTTGACCTGTTGGAAATGATTTGTATAAACCCTTTTAGTAGCAGAGAGATTTTGAACTAGTTACCGAAAGGTCCGTAGGTAAGGACGATTTTCGTTGTCTTTGATTGCCATTATTCTTCGTATTGTTAGATTTTAGATTGAGCAGACTACCATCAATCCATACTTTGGCCATGTTACAGGCAGTCCCCAGAAATACGGGACTGGTTGACTTTATACGCGCCCTGGGCGGATGATCTTATAGCTATTATATACCAGGAGAATATGACACACGAAGAATTTGCTACCAAGTGCATCGAAAACATTAAGAAGTACGTTGCTTCATTCTCTGAGGAAGAAAAAACGCCGCAACCGTGTTCTCTTCAGGGAAAGAAACCAGCTGCAGTTCAAGGTATACCTATTCATGATTAGAATTTCTAACTCGATACTCAGCTATTGTCGTCCGTTCAATAAAGGAGGCAAATCCTATTCAGATTTTTCCGAGTTCCCACTACAGGGGATACTAATATAATATAGCGAAGTCTATTGCTATGTGTAGGGTACCTGGAGAGAGTCTTTTCCACCCAGGGCCTTAATATCTATAGGTAAAAATTCTTACAATGTGAAAAACAAAACGCCAGACATAAAAAAGTGCCAAAAGCCTACCCGAATGAGAACTACCGGTACTTTTGTCATCATATTCATCAATCTAATTTTCGTGAATTTATTTTTTTATTAGAAGTCCCTGCTCCGCCCCCAACCGAAGAAGTTGAAGAAGTAGGTAAGTTGATAATAGCTGATGAAGTTTGTTTATTTTATGTTTTTTTAAATCGGCTTCGTCCCGTTGCAATTTTAGCACCATACCCGTGAACTTAAAAATATTTCTCTAGTACAAAACTTATGGGCTGACGACCTGAAAAAGGTACTTGGAATGGATGGATGGATGGCTAATTGATTGACTGATACAAACCTTGTTCTGACAATAACACACACAATGAAAATAATGATTAAATTTGGTGCAGTCGTTCAGGAAGATAATTATGCGCGTATACCTATAGTACATTTCAGTGATTCATTTTTATTTATATAGGTCAACGGAATAAATAGATTCTTCTGCTTTTGCATGTATTGCTATTTTATTTATAGGTATTCACGATGTGTAGACCTGCATTATATTTGGGAACAAAAAAATGATATGAATGAAAACATCTGATATACACCTACAATTGCTTCAGCCTAAAACTGTTAGTTAATGGCCATCCACTTGCAACCCATACACTAAAATGTAGGTATTAAAAACGCACGACATGTTTTACAGATGATTCTTTAACCTGCGACCCAGAGCCACCACCAGCAGTGACGCTAGGCATATGTGAATTCGAAAGATGTTTTAAAGAGCTGGGAGATTTCATTAATAACAATTACTGGACGGCGAGACAAGCATGCTCTTATTATAACTGGGTAATTTTTAATCAATTATCGTCCGGTATTTATAATTTTCATAATGAACTAATGTTAGGACCAGCTACCAGAATCTAGTATTGCATGCATTTTTACCTTTATTCTTTGCCAAACCACAAAAATTTGGGATTCTTTACCAACTCACGTATTTCTCTCTCCCTAAAGGGTGATATCGAAATTCAGTTTAGTTAACCAACTCGTTGGACTATTTAGGGCTGCGGTATTCACATATCGAGATGATGATTGATCATTAAAATAATATTCGTAATGATATCGATGTACCTATTTATTCGTCACGATTCTTTGGCCTCTTAGAGAAAGAGAATACTAGTCTAGTGTCTCTCAAAATGTAACTTCTGTCTTCTTTTTGTTTTATATTACAAATTAAACTCGTTCCGTGTCTTTCTTCTGTTAAAACTGGTTGAAACAGTTTAAACTTTTGTTTTTTGTTATTGGTAAGTATTTAGGTATATCTATAGTAATACAACCTCACATTGGATGCTGTGTTCACATCTAGTCGAATATAATCACGCAATTGACTTATTTGTATCTCCATAGTGTATGCTACCTGCTGATTGTATTCAGTTTTGTGAACCATATTAAAAAAAATGATTGTTTTAACATTTCAGTTAGTAGACGAAACCATGGAAGACTTTAGTATTAATAATCTTAAGAAGTTGCAATTCGCGAAGGAAGAAAGAATGCAACTTGTGAAGGAATCGTTGCGCAATGCCAGTAATGCTATTCAAAGGATTGGTACGTTTCCTGTAAAGTTTACGATTCCCTGTAAAGTAAATTTTACGATTCCCTGTAAAGTTTACGTTTCCCTGTAAAGCCTTCTCCCAACCCACTCAACCCAGTTGAAGTAGCTTTTGAGTCTATTTTACTATGAAGCGGTTAAACTTCGATATTTTCTGTGGAGAGACTGCTATTGCTATCTGACCTCGCTGGCGATATCAAAGCTCTCTATCTAGACTATTTTATTCATGTTATTTACAATCTAAGTAAGATATTATTCGATAGAGAACATGATACGATACCTTGACTGTGGAGTACAAGCCCCGAAGGACGAAATAGAGAATGTGAAGCTGTTATATAGAAATAATAAAACATTGTACACGGCATCCCGCATGGAATATCAATGGGAGAATGCCATAGCACAGGACAAGGACAGGCAGTGGGAAATAGTGAGTAACTACTAATCAAAGAATCCACTAAAAACATTCTAGCACCAAAACATTTTTGCACCAAAGATCCTTGCACGATGCACCAAAATATTGTTGCACAAAAACATGCTAAGTATAAGATATTTTAGGAAATAATATACATACAGCGTCATTTATACCCAAACTAGAGTCGAATAAACATACTTACCCATAATACTTTTTTTGACAAAAAGACTTGGTAAAAACGGGTATTTTAATATCACAAACAGACACTCCAATTTTATTTATTTTGTATAGAGTATAGATAAGTTAATAACATAAGTAATCATATAACAGGTTGAATCATTAGTGGACAAATACACGGCGGAAAGCATGTCAATGTTCCCGGGTTTAAAGTACACTTCTGACTTACCCCACATCACAGGTGATCCAGACATCTTACTATACAGCACGTTAAGATATGTGAGTACCAACTATTTTGTTACATTTAGTTATTCCTACTATTTAGATAAGTAGAGTCGTTTTTGCGTAAAATAGTAACAAAAAGCCATACATCTGTACTTACAAACTTCCAGATTAGTTTAGATAAGGTTAGTAGCTTATAAACCTTTTGATTGAGTTAATTGAAGTTAGTGTTACGGAATGCTTCCTTTGAAGAACACAAGAACTAACTTTCCATTATAATAGAGTCAATAGAGAGGATAAGAACAGTGCCAATGGACACATTCTTTACTGTTTTTTTTTACCAAATTTAGTTAAATTTTTATTAGCCTCAAAGCTAGATTGTAATTTTTTGCTATGAAGTAACAAATCAGCTTCAGCTAAATCATAATGAAAAAATAAAAGATAAACAAGAACCTTAATTATTATTTTCGATGTCCCGAAAGAAAGTAGCCATCTTGTTTTTTTTTTATATTACCTTTTCCAAGCATCAATTAATTTTAGGTCAAACAACTAGAGGAAGAATTGAAAGTAGCCGGCGAAGGGATCTCCGATAGGGTGAACCGAGCATACGCTGGTAAGAATAAAATTGTCATCGATACTCCCCCTTCCTCGGTGCGGCGTGATGGGGATACGTACCATGGTTCCCATATCCGATAGGGTCATCTCGGAACCGGATATGTCCGTTGTTTTCACTGGGAAATCAATTCCTGATCCACGACAATAGGAGGAGGTAGAACATGGCGGTATCTCCCGTCCGAATTGAGTAGTCCGATTGAGTACTTCTGCCCTCTAGAAGACCGCGGCCATAATAACTATCGTGTTGTGTTCCCAGTGGTAAATAGGGTAGCCAGAGCTCACTGGACCCCTCCTCTCCCATATTTTCTTAGCCCCGCCACCGATTCCTACCCCCACTATCGCTGTGTAAAACTTTAAACAATACTTTACAGCACTGCCGGGTGGTGAAATGGATAAAAAGGCCAGAACTGCATCTGTAGCAGCGGCAGTCGCCAAAAGGGTTGCTGAGATAACCAAGGAGTTGAAAGACTTGGTAATAAATATTTCTAATTATTTATTTATCTTATATTTATAACTTACCATCATCATTCTCTGAACCTTTTCCCAACTCAGTTGGGGTCGGCTTTCCAGTCTAACTGTGATGCGGCTGAACTTCGATATTTTACGTGGAGCGACTGCCATCTGACCTCCACAACCAATGGCGATATCGAAGTTCCAAGTTAGACTGGTTGGACTTTTGAGGGCTCCAACTACCCGTAACGACTGCCATAGATGTTTGTATGGCAACCGGGACCGACGGCTTAACGTGCTCTCCGAGGCACTAATAAACCTGCGATAAATACACACATAACTTCGAAAAGCATCGAAAAGTCATTGGTGTGTGCCATAGTGAACCTGGGATCGAACCCGAGACCTCGTCTCAACAGTCCATTACCCAAACCACTAGGCTACCGCGGCACTCCTATATATTTATAACTTACCATGACGACTTAAATAGCAATTCAATTGCAATTGCAAATGACATCGTGTTAAGTCGACCAGTTTCACGTTATACTTACCTAAATGTAGGTAAACATAGAAACCCACTGTGTTTCATCACATAAATCTACCAATTAGCCTATTGCAGTCCGCTGCTGGACACAGGCCTTTCCCAATGTACGCCATAGCACCCGATTAATGTAGTTATTTCTAATAAATATAATATTGAAATAGTACCTACCTATGTGCATCTACATTCTAGAACCTATAATATACCTAAGTTTGTGTTATGGGTTCTAGATAGCGCTGTGTAGAATTTCTTAGAATATTTTTTATTATGGTAGTTATTGTTTTCGTATTGTTATGCTTTTTTGGTTTCCATTATACTTAGAGGTATTCTATTACTGGAAGAACTCTTTATTTAATTTAAAGCAATTATATTTAATGAATCAACTAGTACCTATTTCAATTAAAGCCGTAATGATTTTGTTTCACAGAGTGATAGGCAAAAAGACAGGAATGACAAGCTTCTTAAAAGACTGACTGAGGAACAGTCAAAGAAGCACGAGAAAAACCTGGTTACTAAACTAGCGGAGAAGGAAAAAGAGGTATGTACTTATATAAAAATTGTTTTTGTGCAGATGATAGATGTTAAATACAATATTTAAGGGCCCAAGCAAATCTTAGTTATAGACATAAAGGCGGTAAGTAGAGTAGCCAGAGCTCAGCGGATTCTTTGCTGTCAGCGGAGAGACCAAAGCCTTGAGTTATCGTCACTGACTTGTGTCAGACTCGATTACCGCATGATTTCTAAGAGTTCTAAGACGGTAGTTGCTTCCATAAAAGTCAAAATAAATGAGTTTTAGATGCAACAGTCGTCAAGTAACTTTTACTTGTGATAAAAGGTATAAGACACGACGGTATCTCCCGTCCGAAATGAGCTGTCCGACTGGGATAATACCTCCGCCCTACAGAAGACCGCGGCGCGGCCCTAATATCCATCGTGTTGTGTTCCCGACGGTGAGTAGGGTAGCCAGAGCTCACTGTACCCTCCTTCTCCACCCAATTAATGGTCGGTAATGCATACGAGAATTCCACCGTGATTGTAAATACAGTAACCGGTTATTACTGGCTGTTTTGTTAGTGTATCTTCATTTTATAACTTTTTTAGATAAATGGAAAATTCCACAAAATGGTAGAGGAAAAAGTGGCAGCGCAGAAACGTATCTTTGCGGGTCAACTTCAGGATATGGCCATGAAGCTTGCAGTTGTTGAAGAGAAACTTAATGGTATCAAAACTAATTTATGTATGAGCCCAAATTACCCCATGTATAGATTTATAAAATTACCCCAAACTTTAAAATTCGGCCTCTCTCTTTATAATCTTAGTAGGTATAGATCGTGAAAGATTTTTTTCCAATAAATGTAGTGGCTCTTTAGATTACCTTTTTTTTTTTTTCCGTGCGGAAATCCTCATGGATACCCACCCCGCGGCCAGCGGGGCAGGTTATGTCGGACTCTTACCGACTAAAACCGCACGCCGTCTAGGGTCTTCTGACGCCAGGGTGTAAGGTGGCCCAAAGAGCATTTCCCTCGCACCCCGGCTTGACCCGGGCCATCTCCGGATTCGAGATGGCCCCCTTGGGTTTGGGAACCGCGTGGTTCCCGTCATGCCCCCGGAATAGGGGGTGCGCGTTTAGGCGCGCCGCCGCCTCGGCCTGCTTCTGCTAGGGTGACAGGCGGCTCCACCCGTCACCCCCAGGCCAGCGCTCATGGAGGACGGAGGTCGTTAGACCTCCGACGCCTTAGGCGTCCGCGCCCGCCGCCGTTCGGGAGAGCTCTGTGCAGCCTCTCCCGAACCCTTTCCGCCGCCTCCTTCTCGAGCATGACTTGCTCGCAGAAGGAGGCGGCGGCCGACCACGCGTCCGCACTCTGCACCATCGCTGCGATCAGCACCGGCAGTGTGAGGACTCCCACCCCGAGGGCTGCCAGGAGGGCCTGTCGCGGCACCTCCCACGCCGGACACTCAGCCAGCGTATGCAGCCCTGAGTCCTCGTCCGCATCGCAGTGATGGCACTCGGGCGTTGGCTCCTTCCGAATCAGACACAAGTGATCCCCGAAGCACCCCTTACCAGAGATCACCTGCGTCAGCCGGTACGAGAGGCCCCCGTGAGGCCTCTCCAGCCAGTCCTCCATGACGGGTCTTACCGCCGCTAGCTTAGCTTTAGATTACCTACCCCAAACTAAACTCACAAAATACGGCCTCTCTCCCTTCTATACAACTAAATAGGTATAATAGGCTATTTGACAACATTAAAAATATACTGCAAATTTATGATCATCCTATCAGAAAATAACGTAACAAGCCTCATGAGACTATAATTTACACTCAAATATGCATATTTATTGAGAATTTCAACTAGAAAGATGTAATATATTTTAGATTTATTGTCTGTGGTGAAAACGCTCTGTGTTTGGTGACAGCGCTGGTGACGTCATGTGTACGTAACACGACTTACATGAACAGACACAAATACGTTTTCTGGGATTTATATACAGATATTTATACAGTGTGACACTTTATACATCACTTGGCTCACTAAAATATTGAAATTACTTTTTTAAGCAATCAAATTCAGTATTGTTTACAAACGTCACCTAGCCAAGTGACGTCACGTACGCCATTTTTTCGAGAATGGCGTTTTGCCCGCACTTTTGATAATCTAAACTTTATTATTGATTTTTCAACATAATGCATTGTTTTTTAACTGAAATATTAATGTGGTATGCTTATAATGTTATAAGGAATCATTTTAAGTAGTTTTATAAAATTAGTCAAATAGCCTATTGAAGTATTTTTGTAATATCATCGTCGCTTACCATCAGGTGAGATAGTGGTCAAACATAAGCCTATCTAGAATTAAAAAAAAATAACCACTTTCTGCTAAGTGCATTTGGATGTATACATGGTACTTATACCAAAACAACAAGTTTCAATTTTTTTTTGTTTAGACCACAGCCTAGTAGTACACTCTTAGGCCTATTCCAGAAATGATCCCGTGTATTACACACTTAGCCATAGCCTAAGTGTGTAATACACGGGATCATTTCTGGAATAGGCCTAAGAGTCGACCTAATTTAAAGTAATATAATGTAACCAGATTCATGAATGTAACATCTTCTCAGCTCGGTTGAAAGCGGAGCGTGAAACAAGACGATCTCAGGAACTGTGGGCGGCAGGGGCGTCGCTTCTCGCGGCTACTAAGAAAGGGGGCCCGTTCATTAACGTTAATAAGGAACTCAATGCCATTGAAAAAGCTTCAGGTTAGTTTCACTTAAACCACGAGAGGTTTCAAGTTAAAATGCTTATTTATCGTTGATAGGGTCATGATAATATCTTGCTAACAGCATAGAAAACCGTTTTAATAACCTACAGATTAGTTTGGTACCGTCTTTTGTTTCGGACATAATTATAACTCCGCCGCTAACTCGAGTGTAAGGGTTAACACATTGTCAGAAAATTAAAATAAAACAATCCAAATAACCGTTTAGAATTATTAGGTATTTGACACTCTTTTAGCAATGTTACTTGTGTACTCGCAGGCACGTGGCATCCCCACCTGCTTAGACAACTCTGAGTTGTCACGCGCTGTAGGTTTTTATTGCTGTAGGTATAAATTATATCTTTTTTTTGCAACCCAAGACGGCCAAGACCAACTAGTGTTGACTGTATTGAAGGCGATTCCTCCATCGGTCCGGGAAGAGGGACTAGTTCCCGAATCAGTGTTGAAAGAAAAATATAGAGCAGTAAGTCGGACAGATATTAATATTTGAAATAAGTAGTAGATATATCAAAGCCAATATCATCTTTAGCCGCAGCCTAGGGTCAGCTGGGCTGTGAGGGAATTTATTGGGCCACCTTACCCCCCGGTATATTATGCGACCCCAGATGGCCTGCGGTTTTAGTCCGTTCTAAGTAGTCATAACCACCCTCGTTAGCCGGCGGGATAGGGTAGGGTATTTACACCCAAAGTAAGCATAGCTTAAATAGCTTGTGTTATGGGCTCTATGCTGTGGATAAACATGCTTTATTTATTTTTTTGTAAATACATACGCAGTAGGTATACATAGAAACAACACCCAAACCAACGCAAATATTGTATCTGTGGACAGATGGAGAGTACAGCATTGAAGGTCTCACTAGTGGAAGAAGACGGTGGAGCAATGCCAGTCTACATTCTGTCCTGGGTGCAAGCTCTACTGCTTTTTATGAAGGTACTGAATTGTTTATTTACTCAGCAAACAAATATATAAAATGGCCTTACTTGCGATGCTGTTACACTGTATATATTGCATTTGAAATTGTTATACCTAAGAGCGTCGTGGTAAGACCCCAGTTCGCCTTATGGTAAGCGTTTACATGTAAAACAAAATCAATACCTACCTCCAAAATATCTACTTAGGATGTAGGATGTGAGGGGGTCATCTCGAAGCCGGAGGTGGCCCAGGTCAGCCGCGGGGCGAGGGAAATGCTTTTTGGGACGCCTTACGCCTCGGCGCTACAAGACCCGAGATAGTGTACGGTTAAGTCGATTCGATTCCGACATAACTGCCCTCGTTGGCGACAAGGATGGTATTCGTGGGGATTACCGCGAAGGATGTGGGGTGTGTGGGGTCCATCAAGACATTTGTAACCGAACCAACTTCATAATAAGCCTTCATTTACATAACCTGTTTTGAACTAACTTTTCAGGTATCAGGGATTCCACAAGAAGAGTTTGAAAAACCTCCGATGGAACCTGCGAGAGAATTGGATACTTTCGACTTACTTCAGCGAGCAAGGTATTGGTTTAGTCTATTAGTATCCCTCATTCCTGATCACCTTTAGCTTACCATCAGGTGAAGTGACGTCATATATGAACGTATAATTTTTTCCTACCTTGACGGTCTAGCTAGACAGATGAATTTTCACGATTTCACACGAATATTAAAAAAAAAACAATCCCCACGGATGCCACACCCCGACGCGACGGCCAGTGAGGGTGTCTATTCGGACATTAACCGACTAAAACCGCACGCCCTCAGGCCGTCTCCTGTCTTCTGGCACCGGGGAATGCCATGCCGCTGGGCATGTGCAGCGCTGGTTTTCGGGTGGCTCCAATTTGGTGACGTCATATTATATGAAAATAAATAAAAATTTGCCTTTTTCCTCAGGTTTTGGATAGAGCGCGGTAATTTAGCAGTAGCATTGCGCTATGTGAATCATCTTCAAGGCGCTTCGCGGTTGGCGGCGCATCAATGGTACGAATCGGCGCGTGCGCACCTCGAAGTGCGGCAAGCAGCTGAGGCGGTGCTAGCTCATGCGGCTGCAATGGGCTTGCAGTATATATGAACAGTAAGTGGATCGCAGAATTATTTTGTATTATAACTAGACTACGCCAGCGGCTCCATCCGGACGTCGGTTTTCGCGTTTTTTTACCCGACTGCCAAGAAGGGTGAAGGGTTATTTTTTTACTAAGTATATCTCCGGTTCTATTAGTGGGCGCGGATCACAGATATCTAATGCTGATTTATTATACCTACGATTGTTTTGCGTGTCATTGTCTTTCTTTTTAACCCCCGACGGAAACCCGAACGGGGTGTTATAAGTTTGACGTGTGTGTGTGTGTGTGTGTGTGTGTGTGTGTGTTTGTAAGTCTGTCTGTGGCATCATAGCTCCCAAACGGATGAACCGATTTTAACTCTGTTTCTTTTGTTTGAAAGATGGGCTAGGGGAGAGTGTTCTTAGCTATGTTTCACAAAAATCGGTTCAGCCATTTCGAAGATATGAGGGGTGAAAGTGGTGATGAAAAATTTATTATGTTCAAATATACCCGTGTTGGGTATCAAATGAAAGGTCATAACTTATACAACACGATACCGCAAATTTTATGAAAATCGGTTTAGCCATTCGAAAGATATGGGGATTGGAATGTATTTCTAATTCTGTAACCACACTCCGCGCGATTCGCATTAGCTCTGAATAAGTTTTGATAGACTATACGTATGTTGATAATCATGAATTAGCTATTATAATTACGTTACCCCCATAAAAAGCATGAAATAAAAAAATTAAATTAAAAATTTAAAAAACCCCCGACTCACAAAAAAAGAACAATAAAAAACCTTTAAAAAGTAAAAAATAACTATTAGGTATATTATGACCTATCTTCCCTAAGTATTGAACCTTTATTATTATTATAGGTAGCTATATTATTTACGTATTCATATTTATAACTAACAGTTTGTCTCGTCGGGGACCGCTCTATACCTACCTTAACAATTGAGCATACCAAAGAACTTCAAAAATATTCAACGAGTACCAAAACATCTACAGTTAGCATCTTGCCAGACAGACGGACGATTAGGTTATGATTAGGTGAGCGGTCCCCGACGAGACAAACTGTTAGTTATAAATATGAATACGTAAATAATATAGCTACCTATAATAATAATAAAGGTTCAATACTTAGGGTAGATAGGTCATAATATACCTAATAGTTATTTTTTACTTTTTAAAGGTTTTTTATTGTTCTTTTTTTGTGAGTCGGGGGTTTTTTAAATTTTTAATTTAATTTTTTTTTTCTTTCTTTCTTTCTTTCTTTCTTTCTTTTCTACTCAACCGATTGTGGTCTAAGTATATATATTTAACCACAATCGGTTAAGTCTAACTGAACTGATTTTAAGTCTGACCAAAACCGTTCAAACAAAAAACTGCATCATAGCTACATTCAAAATTAGCCTATTACTAAGTATTCATTGGCCTCTCCCAATGTACCTACACCATAGCACCGGATCCCCCGCCTTGTGCGTCCAGTCTATCGCCCGCCCAGCTGCTACCCTTTTCATTCCTTAGCATAATTATTCTATCTCACGAAGACGGGTGAACAATTAAATAGTAGTAGGTAAGTACATGTGTCTTGTAAATACGCGAACATGTGTGTGCAAAAGTTCATGTCACGTCAAAAGAAATTCATATAGCAGTTTGTAGAACAATAATTGCATTGCAAGTACCTAATTCATTTTTAAAAGGAATGTGTATTATAATATGTTTTACTACAATGACAGCAGCTAAACCGCCTTCGTGAAATAGAACATATAAGTACCTACCTAATACTTAGTACTTATAGATAGAAGATAAATGAGGTATCTACAGTCAGCAGCAAAAGTAAATGATGACTGTATACAGATTTCGAAACCATCTATGAACTACTTGAAAGTAACTTTATATTATTCACTCTTTTCTTTTGTTTCAGATATAAAAATTAATCTGCAACAAGTGTTTGTTTTCGACTCCAAGAAAATTATTGTGAAATTGTAACTTTTTAAAATTGTAAATCATTACGTTTTCTGCAGAGTGATATTTATATAAAAGTCTATTCCACAAGAAATGTTTTTTTGTTTTTTAACCCCCGACGGAAACCCGAACGGGGTGTTATAAGTTTGACGTGTGTGTGTGTATGTGTGTGTGTGTGTGTGTTTGTAAGGCTGTCTGTGGCATCGTAGCTCCCAAACTGATGAACCGATTTTGATTCTGTTTCTTTTGTTTGAAAGATGGGTTGGGGGAGAGTGTTCTTAGCTATGTTTTATAAAAATCGGTTAAGCCATTTCAAAGATATGGGGGGTGGAAGTGGTGATGAAAAATTGAATGTGTTCAAATATAATCGTGTTGGGTATCAAATGAAAGGTCATAACTTATACATTACGATACCGTAAGTTTTATGAAAATCGGTTTAGCCATGCGAAAGATATGAGGCGTGAAATGTATTTCTAATTCTGTAACCACACTCCGCGCAATTCGCATTAGCTCTGAATAATTGTTGATAGACTATACGTATGTTGATATTAAATATTGAACCGCTCACCTGCTAATCATAACCTAATCGTACGTCTGTCTCGCAAGATCCTAACTGTAGATGTTTTGCGGTCCCCCCGACGAGACAAACTGTTAGTTAAAAATATGAATACGTAAATAATATAGCTACCTATAATAATAATAAAGGTTCAATACTTAGGGTAGATAGGTCATAATATAATAGTTATTTTTTACTTTTTACAGGTTCTTTATTGTTCTTTTTTTGTGAGTCGGGGGTTTTTTAACAGACTTCTCAGAACCTTCGACTGGATGAACTGATTTTGATGATTCGTTTTTTATTTGATAGCTGGCACTTCCCGTGTATCATTTCAATTTGGTCCGTTGAAGTCGGTTTTTTTTAATCATCATTATGTCAGTACTTATGATACGTGGCTTATGGATATACGGGATTAGAGCCTTCGAATGCTATGTTATAGGTAGCGTGTTCAATTCCCGTTCAGTACAAATATTTGTAATTGTTAAAACTAGCTGTGCCCGTGGCTTGGCCCGCGTGGTTTTAGATTTTTAAGGTTTTAATTTTTTACTCGGAATCCTAATTCTTTTTCCAAAATTAAAGTAGCTTAAGTTAATCCTTGTTACATCAGCAATCGGTCCAGCCATTTCAAACACAACCCGATGAAACAGATAGACGGGCAGACAAAAAATGTTGTTTTGGTATCTGTACAGTTTTAGAGGTACCTACATCTAAATGCAATTAGTAAAAAGTGGTTGGTTCCCCAGAATTTCTCCGACATAATTCCGTATAGGTATATAACAGAATTTGGGTACGACCACCTTCCGCCGAATAATAATACGTTGTGTTATGTTGTCAAATATTTTATTATATTCCTTGATACAAGTTGAAGATATACTTAGGTAAGTACCTACCTACATATTATTACTTATACCTAATATACCTATAAGGTGTAACAAAAATTGTCCCTGAAATTAGTGAGGTTATTGATATCGGTAATATGTACCTACCTAAGTACTTAACAAAGCAAAACAGTGAGTACAGTGAGCTCTGGCTACCCTACTTACTGGCGGGAACACAACACGATGGTTATTATTATTATTATTCTGTAGGGAAGAGGTACTACCCCAGTCGGACAGCTCATTTCCGACGGGAGACACCGTCGTGTCCTACCTCCTTCGTACCGTCGTGTCCTACCTCCATAATACCGACCAACCTCTCAAAATTCCGAGACAATTTTGTTACGCCTTATTTGACCTTATAATAAGTATACCTACACTAAGGCGGCAGGTCACGGCGCGGCGGGGCGGGCAGGTCTTTTTGACCGCGACGCGATGTATTATTATTATTATTAAGTACTATCATTAGATCGCATTTAGTGATTGCGCGGACAAATGCAACCTTATGATCGTACAAATAAGACTGCGTCGCGGTCATTTTGACCGCCCCGCCCCGCCGTCAATGGTTAGGTATTCTGTGCCAATGGGCTATTCAACGGATACCAAGTGCAATAAACGATTATCGCCGGTAATTAGGAGGTGGATACTTATATGGTTGGACACAATAGTTATAATATACCTGAATATGGTACATGTGATACAGACGCGGCGCTCCCCCTTGCCAGTCATAAAATCTACCATCTAGAAACTCATAACGCTGGTAACCCATGTAGGCGTCGTAAAGAAAGTTCAATACAGGATGAGTGTCTAGCACAGTATAATAATGCACAATATCTTTCGATCGCAGTTTCAGAGAAAACGCGCACATACCGGACAAACCATCGTTTCGACCTGTCATATCTAAGTCCATTAAGTGCAGTGCTCCACCTGAATCCATTCCAAGTCTTGCCCATTCTCCTTGTATACAATGGAACCAATGCCAGTCGCTCTGGAAATTGATATCGTTTTAACTTCAGTTGGGATTTAGTTTTTAGTGGAACCACACTTCGCTAGTCGCTATTCTAATATTGTATTCGAGGAAATTCTTATAGATGACTAAACCCTTCACGATTCGTCTACGACTAAGGCGAATATTCGTGCGAATAAAGCAAATATAGACGAATAAGCCCTCTCCACTTCGATTTATGTGAATAAAGGCGAATAGCGAATAGCCAAGTTAGTTCCACCATTAGGGCTACTGCACATTTGAGATAAGACAGTCTTTAGAATTGGGTCTATAGTGTTGTGTAGAATGTCGTAAAGTATTGCTATAGGTACCTAAACAGGACTACGGTAATCAGTTGTGCCTCGACGTTACTTGTAAATAGTTACCTATAGGTTTTCATCAAAAATTAGTTACCTTCGGGCAAGGCCGAATAAATTGGTTTGCTCTGACGCCGAACTTAAACCACGGGCCGGGACGACGGCCGTAAGCCTTCATGAAGAGATACCCCACAGCAAATACTCTGTCCCCATTCCTTGGTATGGTGTGTGAAGATACCTGCCTGTAAATATAATATAAAATCATATTTTGATGATGAGAAATATAAAAAAAAATACCGGATTTTCATGCGACATTTCACTAATAGGTACCTACCTACTAGTTGGTGAAATGTCGCATGAAATTCTAATAGCTTTTGAGTTTATCGCAAACAGATAGAGGACTTTGCTTACTGACAACTTACCATGTACTCCCAGCTCTTTGACATGTAAAAGCGAAGGGATAGCCACTGGGAGAACCAAAAGTATAATAACCAGACCACACAGCTAAGTCGTATAGACACGGTAACGGATGAGATACATTCCCTTCATAATCCCTTTGATACTGAAAATAATACAATACCATTAGGTAATATAGAAGAGGCTTAATTCTACTAGACTACTTTACAATGTTTGCTTTACAATTTAAATATAATTTACTGTGTGTACCTATTATGTCGATGGTATAGTTTAGAATATAAATGTACTAAGTGCAAAAAGATTGCTTTCAAATCTATTCTATCTATACATATAATAAATCTGTAACTGATCGGTGTCTGTACATGGAAGATATATGAGAAAAAAATTATTAGGGGACTTTATGAATGTAATAGATGCCAAAACAATGATTTTTAGAATTTTTGTCTGTTTGTCTGTGTCTCTGTGCCTCTGTGCCTCTGTTTGTCCGCACAAAATTTTTGTTCACGCTAAAATCAAAAACTACTGGAGGGATTTTGATCAATCTTGGTATGATTATAGTTCATAGTTCTGGGCAACATATAGGCTACTTTTTATACAAGCTGATACCCGTGGCTTCGCCACTTCGTGTGGTTAGTGAAATGTCGCATGAAAATTCGTTCAGTAAATCGATTTAAACAGTATGTTTTGTTACCATAGGATGATAGTGGATGCGCGATGGCCCGGGGTGGTACAACGTGGAATTAAATACTTCATCGTTGTGTTCATAGTATATTCCAAGTATATCGTTTAAAGTTTTTGCTCCCGCATAGTTCCGTAAAACAACGTCTGTGCTTGTGGCCGTTGTGAGAATGTGTCGTTGTGTTAACATGGCGCAAGTGCCAAGTATATGATATCTCTTGTACACTGTGCAACAATAACAGCCAAGTAACCACGCTTTTTCCTGTTGATCATATTTTATTAACTATTTTATTAGCTGATGCTCGCAGCTCCGCCCACGCGGATGTTAGTTATAGATTTTGGTCATATCTTCAGAACCTCAATTTTATTCTGCTAAAGGCAAACCACTGTCGTGCCACTGACACTCTAAATGCCATGTAATTGTAGACTTTACTTTTATACAGTTAAAGGCTGAAGTCAAATGAAAAGAATTCATTAATCTTTTTCAAACGCTCTAGAAAATAATATTCAATTTTAGACTATAAAATAAACTGTTAACAGCAAAGCCCAAAATTTAATGGATTTTTTTTGAAGTGTCAGTGGCATGACACTGGCTTGTTTTTTAACAGAATCGAGGCCCAGTTCTACTAAACCAATATCCATATAGCGTCAAAAGTATGTACTTCTGTTATGTATCTTCTTCACCTAGCGTTAATGACATGACATGCTATCAAGCTATTTAGTGGTATCAAACTAAGTGTGTATAAAAATATTCTTAAAGTATAATGAAAATATGATTAAGTACTAGATTGTCTGCCACCTTAGTAGTAGGTAAGTATAAAAAAGATAAGTATTTTTATGCAAATTTTTAATTTTCTAAATCCGATCATCCTACTTTTGTTGCTAACCGTACCTATGCATCCTAAAATCCAATGCTAAGATCTAACTTACATTGTGGTCAAATCTTTGTGTTTGCTTCACATGCGGCGATAAACGATACGGTCTGTTGTATTCTCTGAAAAAATCTGGGTTGTAAACAGTATAGTAGGGTTCTTCGAGGCGAAAGTCTGGCGTGTAGTTCCAGTGCGGCACAACGGTATCTTTAGCTACATCTGGATGTGGCTTCTCTGTATAAAGACCTGGATAATGCCACTTTTCTGCCCAATAAGGATCCCTAACAATATTGCGAAGGTGATGACAGTCACACACCATATACACCATTGCGAGCATCAGTAACCTGTATAAGAACAATAGTTAGTAATAGAACGAGAGGAATTTTGAATATTGCAGTTCGGAGAGTGTGCGCTGGGGTTGCATAACCTGATTCCTCCAAGCCCTTTCCATCACCGAACGATCAGACGTACGGCGATGCGCCATCGTTATATAGTGGATATTCCACTCATACACACAAATCGCTTCAGCAATACGGTCATTATGTACCTAATACCTATACAGCTAAGGAGTGGAATGCCCTGCCTGAGTCTGTGTTTCCGGAAAGCATATACCTAACCTGGGTCTGGTGGTCTGGGTCTCTTTAAATCTAGAGTGAAGTGCAAGGTTGCTTCTAGACAAGCGTGTTCCATCGTCGACCACATCATCACGATCACTTACCATCAGGTGAGATAGTGGGCAAATGTGGGCCTATCGAATTCGCAAGATGTGTCCGTCAAGATGGCTGGTAAAAGATATTAAAGTGCAGTGCCGCCGGTGCGCGTGGTAACGTACCTACCTACTCGTAGGTATGTAGATAAATCTATACTAATATTATAAAGAGGAAAGATTTGTACCTATTTTTGTATGTTTGTAATGAATAGGCTCCGAAACTACTGGACCGATTTCAATAATTCTTTCACTTATAGAAAGCTACACTATCTGGGAGTAATATAGGCTATATATCAACACGCTACTACCAAAGGGAGCGGAGCAGTGAGCATTAATGTCAATAAATCGGGCAGATTTCCATACATCTTTACCTACTAATAGCACGAAAAAATGTTGGAACAAAATCCGAATTCCACGCGGGCGGAGCCGCGGGCGACAGCTAGTGTGAATATAATCTCGTTTGAGCCAGCCCAAGGTATAATATCATAAGGTATGGCGGTATGCTGCGGTATGGCATTCCTGAGACAGTGATCACGTGGGGGTCACAAGACTACGTCATCATCATCACCAATATTGTTACCAGTAGAGGAAAATAATAGTCCCCAGCCAATGTGAATCCGATAAAATAATGAGGTTTTAATAATTATCTATTAGGTACGGTAATACCTATAGGTTCAAACCTAAAAAAATCCTGTACTTAATTAAACAAATAAACTTATAATTTAAATGGCTTAGGTATTTTTGAACAGACCGGTGACTAGGTAGGTAGGTACCTACTGAAAATGTTCCCAAATTCGTGTTTTGTTAAGTACCTACATTATAGTGGCAATATGATAGTGACGTATCTAAGCATGTGTCGCTCCCGGAATGCCAGACCTTGTTTTCTTTGACCAAAAAAATCCTAAGAAAAGTTCAATATTATTTTAAGTCTATACGGAAGTAAGTACGTACCCATTTTTGACTCGTTTCCTCATTGTTGGGGTAGGTTAGTACAAATTTAATCTTCTGAAATTAATGAATGCACCAAACCATAATTTGTTGATGTGCTTACTGAAACTGAAAACTAGTAGGCAACTTTTGCGCACGCGACTCTTTTATTCACATTAATAGGAATCAGTGTTGCAATAATCGCTGTCTACCCTTTTTTTTGGGTAAAAAATTAGTTATTTTCACATTTTACAAATTAGTAGGTACCTGACTGATAAGTATATTGGGCACAGTGTACATACCTACAATGAGAAGATTACACCGAATCAAACTATTTATTAGTTAGCACCCAATTAATTTTAATGAATTTTCACTGTTGAAATCCAGCCTAAATCAGATATTTTATGTCGTTCTACAGTTTTTGTTTGAATAGATAATACTGCAGTAGGTAACTTTACCAATAAATAATTAATTTTATTTACTTTGCATTTACCTACATTAATTTCAACTAGAATAAAATTGAGCAAAAGAATACAAAGGTAGGTACTTTACGTACATATCTAGGTACTACCTATTTAATACCAGGGTCATATATATATACCTATATATATTTTTTTTTTATTCATGATAGGTTACGTTTGACCTCAATCTCACCTGATGGTAAGTGACGATGTGGTCTACGATGAATCACGCTTGCCTAGAAGGAACCTATTTAATTACCTACTCAATATCCCTATGCTGAACACGTCCATAGGCCATAATGGCCGCTTCTCATCGGTGAGCCGCGTGCTTGTCTGCCACCTAAATGGTATAAAAATGTTACGGTAATTTTAAATTCAGTACTAGCAACACTTGTTTTGAATAGTAGGCATTGGAATTTGTTGATTCCGGCCGCTGCAAATCTTTTGTGATAAGAGGTAAAATGTATTATGTTGACAAATTTCGATTCAAAACAACAAGACAGGAATCTTCAAATTAGATCAATCCGGCGACTCCACTGCTTACGAGATAGCAAAAATCGGACAGCTCTTCTATAGGCAAGTTATTATTAAGCTAGATAAAGGTGGTATTTATTTCAGAAATCAGTTTGAGTTTTTTTTTTATATTCAGTCCGTCTATTAACTTAACCCCGCTGGATGGTAAGAAGCAAGGGCAAAGTCCAGAGGGTACGGGCCGCCATTCCAGACACCATTCGTCCCAAAACGGCGGTCCCTACCTTGACGGCCTAGACAGATGCCTTTTCACACCCCGCTTAAATTACCCGGGATTGAAGGAAGAAGGAAACACGTGTGCAGGAAGTGCATTCCAGTTTTTAATTGTGTGACACAGAAAGGAAGCACCGAACCGCTTGGTTCGAGACCGTATGGTCTCGACTGTGTGCGGGTGGCTCTTCAGCCCCGCACGTGTTGTTCTGGATCGGAAGAGACGGTGGGATTCGTTGGAATAGCTCCTCAGAACATTCAGCTTTTCAATAGAACGGCATAATAAGACAGCTTGACCCGGGAATCGAACCTTGGACTGCATTGAGTGCAGTTTCAGACTGATTAGCCGGATCCACACCAAACGATCCAGCGCGCTCCGATCGCGGGCGGCAGGAGCGCGCTCCACAGGAGCGTTTGATGTGGACTTGCCTCGCGCGATTCAAACTGCGCGGCAGGAGCGCTCGCTCCTTGCCGCGAGCGATCCGTCAGTTGTCGGTTTTTGTGAGTAGCACACAGGCGCCTCAGCCTCTCGGCGCGCTCGGTGTAGACGTTTGTGTGTGGAGCGCGCGATCACACATAATGGAAAATTTTGAAAGTCGTCGTCTAATATCCCTTTACAAGGAACATACTTAAACGCTTATGCTTATGGATCCAAGTAGGTTGTAGGTTGTTGCTGCCACAGCAATTCGACATCGCTGCTGCACGTGTGACTCCATAGCGACCGAAAGTTTAACTGTGCTATAGGCGGATCAGTCTGGATCGCTTGGAGCGTATCTTTAGGAACGCACGTTTCCAAAATTGGATCGGTCTAACACGATCCACGATCCCGCTCCGTGATCCTGGATCGCGGATCGCGGGATCGCCGATCCAAGATGGATCATTTGGTGTGGATCCGGCTATTGACGAGGCTACAGAAGACTGCGGCCATAATAACCATCGTATTGTGTTCCCGTTGGTAAGTAGGCTAGCCAGAGCTCACTGTACCCCTCCTCCCCCACCCTCCTTCACTTCAGGGTATGCAGTGACACCATTATGCACACGTCCATAGGCCACGGTGAGCGCTTCCCATCAAGTGGGCCGTGTGCTTGTCTGCCACCTACGTAGTATGAAAATTTTATAAAAAATAATTGTAAGTAGGTAGCAGTTTATTTGAGAGTAATCATCGATACTGATCAAGGGCTATCACCTATCTAGATTGTTCCTGCTTGCCTATAGGTGGCAAAATGGACCAAAAAAAACAGCCCACTGAGTTTCTTGCCGGAGTCTTCTCAGGTCAGGGCCGCGTCTCGAACCGGTGGTCCATTTGCTTCTAGTTTTAATTTTGACGTTTTGTAAGTTCCGCTTAAAATGGTCTATACAGAACAAATGATTTTCGACTTAGCTATTGACAATAAAGGGCATCCCCACTTTTAACACACCCTAGATAGCCCCTGCGGCAGTTGTGTGAGTAGCCGCTTTTAGATAGGGTACGAATAATAGGCGAGTATAGGGATAATTCTCTCTTCCCTACGCTCGGAAAAACAACCCGACCCTTGCCTGCCCTCCACGGTGCCCTCTGCCTTACAGCAGCCCTATACAGGGCCATACCGACCTCGGTTGGAATTACCCAGATTTCGAACCTACCATGAAACATTTGCTTTACTTGTAATCTCAAGTGAGATTTATTAGTAAAGCAAGTGTGATAATAAGGGACTACAATGAAAGAGTAATAAAAAAAAACATCTTTTAATTTATTAAATACGATATTTTAATTATGTACATAAATTACTAAAATTAAAGAAATGTTTCATCACTTCGCTGGCACAGCAATTCTAAACGGAAAGATGTCAATAAATGCCGAACACACCTTGTCCACTCAACGAAAAGGATTTTTATCTAATGTTTTGAAAATATCATCCAACACCCGGCTTTTTACATAGGTACAGTCAGCATCAAACGTAGATAATCATTCTCAGATTTCGAAAATTAGTTTCTTTGCAAGGTAATTTATGTTTCCTAATAAAAATGCTGCATAATTGTTTAGCTCTATTGAATTATTTTTAATATTTGATCATATCATGATTAATAATTTTCTTTCAGATTTTTTAATTTGAAATCTGTGCAATCATCATCAATTTTTCCCGCTGACTGTACGATTTAATGTTCAACATTAACAAGCAAAATTACACTTGTGCCTTTAATAGAATGTTCATTAGTCATGAACAAAAAAAGTTGATTCAAACATAAAAAAATTTCGACTCCCATCAAAATACATCGTAAATTAGTGTGCAAGTACCACAGACATATAAGAGACAGACAAAACATGAATGATGTCTAGTGAAGCTAGATTTACACCACACACGTAATGTAGCTCAGACGGGGCCGAACGTGGTTATATATATGTAGGCACCAATTTTTTTTAACTGACTAACTCTGACTACAAAATTAGGTCGCACACCTACACAGGTCACAGGTGCAGGTTGCGGGCACATGTTACAGGTGCAGACGTCTGCAGATACAGGGTACAGCTGCAGGTTGTAGATACAGGTTACAGGTACACAGTTGGCTGTAGGCCTACTTTACAGGTCATAGATGCAAGCTGCAGGCGCAGGTTACAGGTGCAGACAGCTGCAGTTGTAAGTTACAGGTGCATGTTGCGGCTACAGGTTGCAGGTTGCAGGTTACAGGTACAGCAGGCCGGTGACAGAGGCGTGCGCCATGACGGCTTCGGCGGCCTGGCGGAGTTCCAAGTGGCGGCGCGCGGCGTCGGCCCAGCCGCGGGAGGCGGCCCGGGCGGCGCCCTGGAGCAGGTTCACGTAGCGAAGCGCCGCGCCCAGGTTACCGTGTTCCATGTGATACCTGCCAATAGCGTATTTCTATTAATACAAGCTGTTTCCTGCGGCCTAGCCCGCGTTGAATTCATAACTGTTCCCGCAACCGTACATGAAAGTGTTACAAACATCCACATATATCCGCATTCTAGAACCCATAACACAAGCTAGTTAAACTAAGCTTACTTTGGGTCTAGAGAGCGCTGTGTAGAATGTCGTAGAATATACAAAATTCCACACATAGATACTAGTCAAAACACATATTGAAGAAAAGCTGTGGAGATTTTTTTTTTCCGGAAAAGAAAATTCTGCATCATCCGATCAATTGGACCATCAGGAAAAGTAATCCGCGTCGTCCGATCAATCGGACCACGCGTTCGCCTCCAAAGCTGCAGTTTTCTATAAGGGGGCGTTCACAAATTCCGTGAGATGTTTAACAGAAAATTAAAAAAAAAACACCTCACGTAATTTATGGACGCCCCCTTATGTGTTAAGTTTGCAATAAACAACGTGATATTACCTCGCCCTCTGAATGATATCGAACGTGTCCAGCTTGGAGAAGTCGGTGGGTTGATTGTTGAGCTCGTCCTCAGGTATGTCGGTAGTCTGGAAATAACATAATAATATTAGTTAACTAGCCTAGGTTCTACTCAACCAATGGTGATAAAAAATGAGAATGATTTGAAGTTTGCACAAAACCTTTCATACAAAAACCGCACCAAAATCCGTTCAGTAGAATTTGCGTTCATCGAACAATGAGACCAGCTTTCAAAAAAAAATGTGTTCAGAATCGTTCATATACATAATGACAGAACCACACTTTGCTATTCGCCTTTATTCACGTGTATAAATCGAAGTGGGAAGGGCTTATTCGGGTATATTTGCTGTATTCGCGCGAATATTCCTCTAAGTCACTCTTCTATGACGATTGTGGAGGGTTTAGCCATCTATAAGAATTTCCTCGAATACAATATAGGCGAATAACGAATAGCGAAGTGTGGTTCCACCATAACATGTTTTTAAATATCTCCAATTTAGAGACAGCTACTTTACAAACAGATGTGCCTACGTACTTTCGAGAACAACAGTTTGGATTGAAGCCAAGACAGGAAGTATACAGGCAGGGCGGCTCCTTCTCGGCCGATCAAAGCAACTTTCATCGCAGTCTTTTCCATCTGAAACAAGTTAATGAGAAAAAGAATGTGTCAAAACAAAATCATACGAAATAAAGTCATTTTTGAACTTGAAACCCATGTTTTGATATTTTAAACGCTAGTGTTGTGTTCCCGCCGGTAATTAGGGTAGCGAGAGCTCACTGTACCCCTCCTCCCCCCACTGTTTCCTAGACTCCCCATCCCATCCTAGGCCTCCCCCCTTTCCTTCAGGGTAGGCAGCGCGTGTGTGATACCTTTGGTGTTGCACACGTCCATAGGCCACGGTGACCGCTTCCCATCAGGTGGGCCGTGTGCTTGTCTGCCACCTAAGTGGTATAAAAAATTTTTTTAAACTTTTTAATATAAAATAATGTCGTTACCGTTTCGAACCTATCTCGGAGAGCTTTTTCGGTAGCGATGCCTTTCTCGACAACCTCCTGCGGGATGCCTTTGAGTACCGTCTTCACTAGTATGTCGTCTCTACCTGCAATAAAAAGTATTATAATTATTATCCCCTAATAGATAAGTATAATATTTTACTACATTCTATACAGTGCTTGTCTGCCACCTACGTAGTATAAAAAAAACAGTGCCATCTAGACCCAAAGTAAGCATAGCGTAACTAGTTTATGTTATGGGTTCTAGAATGCGGATAAACATACTTAACTTTTTTGTGTTCGGTAGCGCGAGTGTGACGACCCTGGTTTAACACACGTCTATATAGGCCACAGTGACCGTTTTGAGAGGGAAATGCTCTTTGGGCCACCTTACACCCTGGCGTCAGAAGACCCTAGACGGCGTGCGGTTTTAGTCGGTAAGAGTCCGACATAACCTGCCCCGCTGGCCGCAAGGTGGGTAAGAAAGGTGGGGCCATACGCTTGTCTGCTATCTAAGTGGTATAAAAAAGGTGGTAATGAATGTACTCACCCGCTTTCTCAAGGGCCTTGAGCTCGTTGTCGACCTTGGTGCAGGGCCCGGGGCGGCGCGTGGCGGCCAGCAGGGCTTCCGCCGCCGCCCACAGGGACTGCGAGCGACGCGCCGCCGCCTCACCCGCCGCGCGTTCTGCCACACACAATATGTGGGTTTATCAGTTATATAGCATTTTTGAAAGCAATTTTGATGTGGTTTTTAGAAAAGTACTTTTTACATTCTGAAGGTATTAGTATAGGTACTTAACCGACTTAAAAAAGGAGGTAAGTAGGTTTAATTTTTTTTATTAAACTGTTTTTTTATCTATTTTGGTATAAACAAAAAAAATCTTTTTTTGTTAGCTTTGTATTTTTTGGTCAAATGAGAACTAGCTGTCATTTTGTAAATTTTTTAAGTATCATATGAAGGAAATTTGTATTTTTTTCTTTTTTAGGTTGGAATCGTTTTTAAATCTCACATACTTAGTTTTTTGGTCAAGCGTGAACCTCATATTGTAAATGTTTCTTATGAATCTTGTTTTAAATAGTGAATCATTAAAAATATACCAATACTAACGCTTCAAGGTCTGCTCGATGGCCTGCAGTTTGCCAGCCATGGCCGCCAACTCCTTCTTAAACTCAACACGCTCCTTTTCGACTTTCTCTGACACTGCGCGGCTGAAGTTGCCCATTATCTGTAATTATTGTTCGTAATGTTATGTATCATTTATAGCTGTTACCCGCGGTTTCACCCGCGTGACAAAACATAGCCTATATCCTTCCCCGAGCTGTAGTGCATCTCCGTATGTACAAAATTTCATCAAAATCGGTTTAGCGGTTGAAATCGTAACAGACACACGTTTAGGTAAACTTTTTGAAAAAACTTGGAAATTAGAAAATTTTAGAAAAGAGTTGGATGAGGTTTTCAGAAAACTATTTATTACATTCTGGAGAAGATTTTAGGCCACTTAACCGATTTAAAAAAGGAGGTAAGTTATATTTTTAATACCTCTTGCTCTTTCTTAGCCAGTTTGTCTTGTAATACATCTTGTTGCAGCTGGAATTGCTTCTTAAGTTCTTCTTTCAAGTGTCGATTGGCTACCGCTTGCACTTCTAAGCTCTGAAAACAAGTTTAGAAACAAATCTTATTATGTAATTTCACTCTCCATTTTTCTTAAGTTCATCAAATGAAAAATTGAAATGTCGTGTCGTGGTATGGACATGTTATGAGACGAGATTGACAGCCATCGGGGGAGTTATGTCGGATTCAAACCGACTAAAACCGCACACCATCTCGGGTATCAATTACCAGGGTGTAAGGTTACTCAAAAGTATATCCCCCGCACCCCAGTTGACCCCAGGCCAGTAGATATGGGGTTCTTCACGAAGGGCATTAGAAGGTTTTTGCAGGGTCGGCAGCGCGAGTGTGACGCCCCTGGTGTTGCACGCGTCCATAGGCCACGGTAACCGCTTTCCATCAGTGTGGGCCGTGTGCTTGTCTGCCACCTAAGTGGTATAAAAAAAAAAAAAAAAAAGATATCCTTGCATACTTAACCTCGCCAAACTTATGACAGATATGCATAACATCTACCATTCGTCTGCAAACACATTGCAATCTGGGTAAACAGGCAGGGCGAGGGAATATGGGAATGGGGAGGAGGGTGTTGCGAGAATTTGTGCTGACGACGCAGGAGACTTCGCCCCGCTAACAGCACAGAATCTCTCCAGTGAGCTCTGGCTACCCTACTTACCGGTGGGAACACAACACGATGGTTATTATGGCCGCGGTGTTCTGTAGGCCGGAGGTACTACCCCAGTCGGACTGCTCAGTTCGGACGCGAGATACCGTCGTGTCATACCTCCATGAAGAAATTATAAGTGTTACCTTCTTTAAAAACTCTCGTTCCTTTACAATTTTTTCAGCCTGTATCATTTCTTCGACTTTCGCCTCTATGATAGCTTTTTCGTCATGACCTAGAATCAATAATAATAATAAATAAACATTCAACGACATTCTACACAGCGCTCCCTAGACCCAAAGGAAGCATAGTTTAACTAGCTTGTGTTATGGGTTCTAGAATGCTGATAAATACTTATTATACATACAAACACCCAAACCAATGCAAATAGACATATTCATGCATACAAATATTTGCACTGAGCAGGAATCGAACCCGCGCCCCCTGCGTAGCAGTCGCATGCACTACCGCTACGCTACAGAGGCCGTCACACATAAATACAATAAACACTCAATAAACACTTATATGAACGTTTCTGCATACAAAAATATTTTGTCTATTTGTAGGTTTGTCTGTTTGTGCACGATGGGCTCAAAAACTACTGGACGGCGTTATTTTTGTTTGAAAGGTGTGTCTTGATCTTCGACGCGTTCCGTCTGTTGGTTTTATATGTGTATGCAGTTATTTTTGCGTAAAATCCGTGGGATAAAATAGTGTTAAGGAACTTACACTCAATAGCTTTATTTATCTGCTGTTCTCGAACTGTCTGCAACTTTGCGATTTCATTCTGTAGATATTGTACCTAAGAAAAAAAAAAACAGATTACACATTGTAAACATAAATATTAGATAAAATTAAAATTCATTCTCTTTAATTTCCACTTTCCAATTATATACAAAGGTTGCATTTAGCATACTTTTGTCTCAGCCAGCATAGCAGACACACCCCTTTTATCAATTGAATTTTTTTTGCATAACTGTTTCTTATACTCTTGTGTGGAAATACCTTTATATAGTGAACACTTTCCCATATTATTGTAAATTAATAACACAATTTTTACACGCAAACTTAATTCCTTTTCTACTTCTCTTCTTCTTTATCTATCAAACTTATCAATAATTTTAAACTTTATCAAATCTTAATTAGTTCAGAATAGTGTGACACTAACCTGTTTGAGTGTGTAAGTTAATAGAAGATCGGTATCGCCCTTAAGTTCCAGTTTCTTGGCGCACAGATCAATGCCAGGGAACAATACTTGGAGCTCTCTTTGGAACATACGACGAGCCTCTTCAACCTGCAATCATATATATGTAGAAAGTGAGTGTATAAAAAAATATTTTACGACATTATACACAGCGCTTGGTAAACCAAAGTTGACCATGAATGAGAGGCCTTCAGTTCGACGGCCTCATTACTATCCACTCACTCACTCACACACACACACACACACACACACACACACACATACATTCATTCACCACCTATTTCCTTGGTCATGGCATTACGCGTAAACGGCTGAACCGATTTGGCTGAAAATTGGTGGGGAGGTAGCTTAGAACTAGGAGACGGGCATAGGATACTTTAAATCCTGCCACGGGGACGAAGTATACCACGGGCGAAGTCGCGGGGCACAGCTAGTACGATATAATTGAGTCAAAGAAAACAAAAATTGCCTCACCTTATTCCAATATTTCTCGCTAAGCACGGTCTTCTCTAGTTCCTTTTTGTAGGCGACTTCCACCTCGATGAGGTCATGACGGAACTGGGTCAGGTACCGTTTGGTGGCCGTCACGCTCTCTGGAGGGGCTTGTACACCAGCCTTTATCATTCGATCTAGTGTTTCTGTAAATATGTGTATTTTATAGTGGATACTTGACTATTCCGATCGATTTAGTTATACGGATTCGCGGTTACCCGGATTTTCATATTGGGTTAGTAATAGTAAGTACTCATTTAAAATTGGTCACTGAAGTATTAGTTAGTCTGTTAGTAAACATATCTTTTGTGGAATGTAAGTAAAATAACAAAAGTGATATGTTTCAAAAGCAGATGATCATTTTCAGATTTTAAAAGATAGTTTGTGTGTTAGTAATTTAAGTTTTTTTATTATCTCTTCTCAAATACATACCATAATTAATTTTAATTGGGCCGTGACATGCACTAAGTTATTTTTAATGTTGATTCTTAAGTTTAAAATCTGTGCGACAGTCATTTACTTTTGACGATGATTGTACTAACCCTAATATAATTAAACAATAAAAATATCTTATTTAAAACAAGCTTTATTGTCATCAGACCAGCTCTATATCTTGAATTAATTTAAAAAAAAATTAAGGCCCGGAACAGTTTCAGAAAACTTCTTGACGGTGCGTTTGCGGTAATCGTATAAAAAATAAAATAATACACACCAATAGCGCACCTCGCTTTAGCCGCGGCCTCTTTAGCTTTTTTGAAAGTAGCATCTCTTTCTGCCTGAGCGCCTTGCAATGAGGCAAAGTATTTTTTATCCAATTCGTCCAGAGTCGATTCTATTACCTGTGGGTTTAAAAAACAACGTTTATTATTACAAGTATACACTTATTCTGGCAATATAAGCAAGTCTTTCAACAAATTTAATTTAATATGGGGTATCCCCTAGATACAGTTTACATCAGCACTATCATATGGAACTGCAGAAATGTACTGGTATAAGTATTTCATTTAAATCGTGGGGGTGGGGGGGGGGGGGGGGAATCTCCATGCAGTGCACCCGGGCAACGAAGGCGGCCCGGGGTCAATTGAGACGCGAGACAAAATAACCACCCTCGATGGCCGACGACGGGGGTAGTATGGTATCCGTGGGGAGTGGGGAACACGTAAATTGACTGAATTGAATGATATTTAGCGCGTAATGGCGGACTCGCGTGAGAGTGTGTGCGTACAGATTTGTACAGATAAGCAAGTATGCCGACTCTAGTGTTATCAGGTCTATTCTTCAACGGCGTTCCGTCTTTAGGTATCATACGTCCATATACATACCTTTTGCAAAGCCTTGTTATACGCGACGCAGTGCTTAGTCGCTAGTTTATAGTTGTCGATGGCTATTTTGGTATTTTCGTGCATTTCGTGTTCTATCTCCACCATATCTTTGGTTATCTTGATGGGGGGAGGCTGTGAGGGCTCGCATTTCTCGGTGTGAACTAACGTTGCTGGAATATAAAGCGGTATTTAGTAATAAATCTATACGAACATTATAAAGTTGAAAAGTTTGTTTGCTTGGTTGAACACACTAATCTCAGAAACTACAGACGAGACGCCCGATTCAGTGACCCAGTTTTCAAAACGCGTGATTTCATTTCGATTAGAATGTAAAATGTTTACTGAATCAGGCCCCTGCTTTGGTTCGATTCGAAAAATTCCGTTTTTGTATTGGATAAGCTATTTATCAACGAAGATTACGCACTACTGTAACGGGCACACTAATAACTACCGAGTCAAATATCAACAAATCGGGCAAGTTTTCAGACATTATTGTACAACTAATAAATGAAAAAAAAATTCAAAAAAAAAAAAAACTAATATAAATTACGGGCATATGTGGGATAAATGAGGTGAAGTATGTCACAGGCGGTTGGTTACCGGTTAATTAATCAATTTGCAAATAACACAAGCTCGTGATGTAAGATTACAATGATTTTTATTAACACTTACCTTCTGTTTCCACTTCAGGCGGATCGAGTATTTTTTCTTCAATGTACAAGGGCTCAAATGTAGGCGGCGGCACTGTTAGGTAAGGTTAATGAGTTAGATACTTTACTATTATGAACAGGGAATATAAAATCAAAAGAAAGTCCCACATTTAGTATCGCCAAATTCTCACTCAATTCGTCACAAAACAGTCACGTACGTGGTTGTTTTATTATTGTAGCCACTGACCTGAAATAATAAATCGCTAGACTGGCTATGCCAAATTTGGAGTAAAACAATTCCTCTTTCCTCTTCATCATCAAACTTACTATGAAGATTTCCTGCTATCTTTGGAATATCTAAATTCATACAATTTTTATTACATTACACATTTTTACTTATTTACTTTTTACATGACGCGCTATTTATAGGCATGCCTCCCCGCACTGCCCCGTCCGACCGGTACCGCCCGCCGCAAACGCAAATTTTAAATTTGTAATATCTCCGAAAATATTTGTTTAATATACATGCTGTAAGGAACCATATTGATCTATATTATTTGCACACTGTATTTAAGGTACTTAATTCGATAAGGATTAATGCCGTATTGCTTAAAATAGCTTCGTAAATAAGCCATTTTTTCACGTAAAAAGTAAACAATAAAAATGGTTAATGTGGGTTATCCCTAAAAGATAAACATATACCATCGCGGACTTTTTTGTAGACCTTTTTATGGTGTACAATACTGTAGTACATTAATTTGATCTAACTCGTAGGGTTTAGGCAGCGTTTTTGCTAAATTGCTAAATAAGCCCAAAAAAATTGGTTAATTTACGACATCACGTTAGAAACCTCTAAAATTAGCAATGTTGCCTTAGTATATGATGCATGTATTATACATATAAACCTTCCTCTTGAATCACTCTATCTATTGGAAAAAACCGCATCAAAATCCGTTGCGTAGTTTTAAAGATTTAAGCGCACATAGGGATATAGGGACAGAAAAGACGACTTTGTTTTATACTATGAGTGATGATAAACACTTCAAATTGAAGTAGGTAGTCGAAACAGTGACATTTGAAAAAGTTTCATCGATACCAAGACAGTTGTTGTCCATCATTATTATTAGTTCCAAGTACACTCACGGCTGCTGTCAGCGCCAAAATGGCGATTTTCAATTAGGCACACTTTATTGGGACTGATCGCCAGTCCAGAGTATTATTCAGGTCAGTGATTGTAGCCAATCACATTGCAAATTATGTTGAACTAGCTGTTGCCCGCGGCTCCGCCCGCGTGGATGTCGGTTATCGCGACCAAACATAGCCTATATTCATTCTCGAGGTCTAATCTACTCCTATACCAAATTTCATCAAAATCGGTTCAGCGGTTCAGGCGTGAAAGCGTAACAGACAGACAGAGTTACTTTCGAATTTATAATACTTATTAGTATGGATATCTTCACAAGATTGTGGCACACCAGCGATTGTTACTTCCTTTTGATTTTATATTCTATGATTATGATTATTAATAATGTAAAGCTTTGAATCGTTCATAAACTACTTGTTTTAAAAAGCCAAATATGTTATGTAGCTTATGACTAAGTTGACTTTTAATAAGCAGCATTTTATTTAATTTCTTTCTAATGCCCTTCTTGAAGACCCCATATTGTAGTCGCTAGAGAAACAGCAGGGACATTTTTCCAAAGCCTAGGCGTGCGCGGAATGTAATTTCTTTCATACCTTACAGAGCACACCGTTGACGAATGTAACGCGTGAGGATTTCCTGCCTGTGGCGAGCGAATTTCTTATTCTTATTACAATGCGATGGTAGCTGAATGGATAAGGACGCGGCCTCTTCTCAGAGGTACCGAGTTCGAATCCGGCCAGACAGCACCAATGTGAATTTAACTTTGTGGAATTTATATGTGCTAATCACATGATTTACCATCTGCTGATGGTGAAGGAAAACATCGTGAGGAAACCCACATGTCCTAGAAGAAATCCTAAGGACATGTCCGATCCACCAACCCGCATTAGGCCAGCGTGTGTGGATTAAGGCCTAAACCCTCTCAGCTCTCTCGTTAGAGGAGAGGAGACCCGTGCCCAGCAGTGGGACATAAATGGGTTGCTATTATTACAATGCAGATTTGTCTAATGAATGCTTCACTGTGAAACATGAAGTTGAATATAGGTGAGCTTGTTATAGTGAGAAGGTAGGTGTAAGCTGAAAGCGGTCAGATTTCAAACAGTAAATAATTTTAGAAATGGCCAAGTAAATTACATTCGTATTCCTTTTTGCCGTAGGTGATCGCAGCATCTTTCTCAATGTCTTGTTCAGATCTCGGTATAAAATCCGGTGGAGTAACACCTTCCTGTAATAGGTAAGAATGAATTAAAAAAGTAGAAATTTTGTTTTATATTCTGTACTAGTAGAAATTAGTGAAATTAATAACATGTTGACTTAATGATATCAGCGGCGCAGTCACATTTTGCAACGCTTTATTTATTTATTTATTTATTTATTTTGCAAATGTAGGTAAAAGTTTAATGTAGGTAAAAGTAGAATGCTTCATACATATAGGTATAATATATTATATATTTAATCTACAGATAAAAAGAGTACTAACCCTTCCAAAGACAAATTGGCTAAGCCTAGTGGTAATTCTGTTGAACTGGTTGACAGCAGCCTTATAGTATGTTGTATTCTCCTGGTACACTAGAGCTATGAAGTCATTTGCCAAAGGGGCATTCGACGCTAGCCAATTCCGTGCATCTGGACTGCTCCTGTTAAAGTTGAAATACTAATTTAGAAGTCAAGGCCAAGTGAATCTCACTAGTAAGTACACGGTTCTGCAGGTGATTAGTTGCAATTAGCCTAGTTAAGACGCATTTGTATTGTTTGTTTGAATACGGGGTAGCAATGCGTCGTGCAAGTGCACACAGGTGAACACGTTTATCGTGCAAGAGAGTCCATACAATTTGCACGAAGTGCAGGCGCTTGCATATGTTACACACATGAGCCTCGGGCGTTAAAAGCCACTTAAGGCTGTTAACACCTAAATTGCTACGCTTGTGCAAAAATTATAAAAATGCTAATTCTAAATAAACTTCTTTTCAATTCAATTTCTTTTATAGATAAAAAGTAAATCAATACTGATAAACATGATTCCGATTTACTTTTTATCTTTCCATATAGTTTAGTATCTATTTGTATGTAACAGAGGTACCTACCTAATTTTTTTACATTTGTCGTTTGAACCTTAATTTAGTCATTAATATCAACTATAATATTGATCAGGCTAGAAGTCTATCTGGTGATAGCGATTATAGGTAACAATTTAACACACTCCCACTACTGTGATTTCAGTACACCAGTTTTGTGTCCACCGCAAACTCACAGACAGATAAGAATTCCAAAAACAAAACAAATATCTTTGTGTCAATAAAGAATTATATACAGAATTATATAAAAAAAATTAAAAATACATTTTTTTGTATTCAGAATAATTTATATAACACTAGCTGACCCGGCAAACGTTGTTTTGCATTTTAAGGGTGAACAACTTAGGGGTATGGTAAATAGATAGTAGCCTATTCTCAGACCTACTGAATACGCATATAAAATTTGGTAAAAATCGGTAAAGCCATTTCGGAGGAGTACGGTAACTAACTTTGTGACATGGAAATTTTATATATTAGATAATCCAAGTATTTTTTAAAGATAACTCCAATGTACAATCACAGCTACTTTAATTTATAACTTACTTAGCATAAACAACAGCAGCTCCAGTAATCACTGTTGCACCCAATGTTCCCCAGAATAGTTTTGCAGATTTTGGTGGCGGTGGGGGAGCCTCACATTTCTCTTTTGAGGAGTATGGCCTTTGTGGATTGCGTAGTAATATAACAGCTGCACTTGATCCTTCCCCTACATGTCTTCTGATCTGAAATCAAAAGTTAAATACTTCAGATGTAAGTAGAATATTAGTTTGCATCTTTTTTCCTTTATAATAATTAATGGCTTTGCATTTTTTTATACCATTCAGGCAACAGGTAACGGTTACCATGGCCTATGGCATCTATTCATAAAATTATTAATACTGGAGACATGTTAAAGAGTGAAAAGGCATGTCTAACATATCAAGCATATCTGTTTACAGTTTAACTACAACCAATCGCATGTTAGCAACTATGATATTATACTAGAAAAAAAGGGTGGAAATGCCAATGTCATGTTTGCCTAGAAATCCTGCTAGTCGCATTAGGCATGCTAGCAAATTCAATTCCATGACCCCTACAAGATTATGTTGTCAATCAGAATTTTGTAATAGGTCACCTACCTGTTCAAATAATGGAATAACAAACATTCGCGTAATATTACATAGTAGTCATAATAATATTATCAAAATAAATTATGTGTTATTGTATATTATGTGATGAGCATTATTTTTGATTTTAAAACTAAATTATGTAGATTTTTTTTTTGAAGCTCGTGTATATATGGCCTATTTTTTTGAAGCCCGTCTGTATACAGCCTTACCTGTTTTAAGGTTATTTCAGAAAATGACGTATGAATGTTATGTAAGGATACACAATCAAGGTCTGAGTTTATGTTTATGATAACAGAAGCTTACCACAATAACAAAACTACTAATAGAAAAAGCAGATCTCTGAATTTATAAGTATACATGTTCATACAGAATCAAAACATAGGAAGGACGGTACTATTAATTTGCCAGAGAAATACTTGTATGAATTGTAATATTTGGAAAACTTACTACGTATCAACTGTTTTATTGTATGAAAGCCAGTACATACCAAAATTAACTTAGCATTCCCAATATGGTTCGTAAATTTATACATTTTTCGGCACGAATCTCTTTCCACTTGGGCTGTCAAAACTCAGAGACTAGACTACACACAGATACAGAAGAGCGAACACAGAAAATGATAGATCAATACACTTATCAGTCTTGTCGTAAGTCAGATTCGGTTTCGGCATATTTAGAACTCACTTTGTTTTACTATCGTAACATCAGTGGAGTTAATTATATATATTGCAGAATATTAATATATTTTGGCGATAGTAATTCAATACTGCTTAATTAATTTGTTTTGTTTACAAACGTAAATAATAAACTTCAATTTCTTCCAGGACTACGAAACTGTCAAACAATTTGACGTTTCTTCTATCGACAAAAGTCAATTCAATTTACAATTTTAATGAAATTTTATTTATTCCACTGAAAATGTTTCGGTACACAATTTCTGGTAAACAAACTCTTGTATCTTGAATTAACAGTTAAATTATTGTATCTATTACATAGTATTACCAGTTTTGTTTATGTTATTTTGTTGTGTAACGATTATAACAAACTTTCAGACTGTTTTGAGGTTATATTTTTCTTTTTCAGCTGTTCGGAGAATACGGCCAGTAATGGTCAATTATTTAAATGCTGCCAAGATTATTAACAACACGAAAAACTTTTCGACTTTCAATAACGTTTGTGGAGTATCTTCAACCATAAACGTTAAACCAATTTCCTTAGCGAATAATAAACAAATCTTGGAGATATCGAACCGTATAGTTCCTGTTCCTGTAAGAACTGTAACCAAGTTCAGCCTTAAGAGAGGAAAACGGAAGACAGTTAAAGCTGCAGTTCGAAGATTTCTTAGATTAGGTTGGGGAGGTTGGATAAGAACCAAAGTAGGTCGACAAAAAAAAATGTGGAAGAAATCATCATCTCAAAAGAGGCGCTTACGGCAGCACGTTTTCTGTAACGCTACTCAAAATACAATGCTGGATAAAATGGTAACAAAGTTCTGGAAGAAGCCCAAGCACTATGTTGAAGACCCATATGCACCTTACCATACTAGAGAGGAATTTGCTTACACCAGACGTAGGCCTATAGTCAGGAATTAGGGCTAAAATTTCTCCCATCTCTAATTTAGCATAACCTTTTAAGATAATGTAATGTTTTGTTTATTATAGAATAAAAGTCTTCGTAGTTCTTTGTGCCTTTTTGTCAAGTGTTACAAATGAGGGGTCTAAAAGCAAATCCGCCACTGTCCACTAATTGTATCTAGGTCATTTAAATAAATTTTAGCAAAGTATAAGTTATATTCGATTGTCTATAGAAATACTTGTTTTTAATGTTTGGTTAGATATTTTAAACTGAAATCTAAATTAATTATATTTTAAACTTTAATACATACCATAAAAACTCAATAAAACATACATGACAGTGGCGACTTTGCATCTCACATTGGAAAGTGGTGAATCTGCTTCTGAGTAACATACGACAGTGGTGAATTTGCGTCTAAGGGAAGGGACAGTAGCGTATTTGCTTCTAAGAATATTATAAAAAGATAAAGTACAGTCAACAAAACAAGTGGTATTTTTTTTTAATCAATCACTTTATTTAAAAACAAACTGCTATATCTTCAGTAAAAAAATATTTGTAATTTAAATTCTCAAGTCCGAATCAGGCATTGCAACTTCACAGGCTTCTTCATCTTCACACTCATCAGTTTCATCTGTTTCGTTTTCTACTCGTAGCATTACCTGTTTATAGTATTCTAAATCATCCCTAGACATCCAATTCTCGCCAAAATGTTTTCTTAACAGAGCATCGACATCCTTTATTTTATCTTTCTTTACCACAAATTTATATTTTTCTATGACATCCGGGTTTAAGTCAAGAAAACTTTTTCCTCTTTTTAATACTGATTTGTAAGTTCCTACATCAGTGCAGTAGTTAGGCTCCCCTCGTACATAAACATCATTACTTCTGTTTCGTTTCAAGAAAAATCTTTTGCATTGATTAAATTGAAAATGCCAGTTTCCAGGTGGACGAATTGTATTGCCAAGAGCAGTTTTCCAATCTTTTACATTGTTTAATAACTCAACAGTTCCATATTTTTTAAAGACTTCTATGTATTCTACAGGTTTTACAATGGTCTCCATACGTTTTATCTCTTTCTCAACAAGACCGAAAACCCGATCAGGTGGAATAAACGAGTGCCCAGGAATGGGAAAAAGTAGCTCGACTGTTTTAATATGACTCGGTGCCTGAGTCAACCATTTAGCGCACATACCGATCATAATACTGTTTTTGTTCTGGGCGCCGCATCCATCCGCCACCAGTCGAACAGTTTTGACATTTTCATTTTGCACTGTGTTTATTAGTGTGTTATATACGGCTGACGCTATTTCATTAGCTCCTTTACGGTATTCATCTTCGGTCCAGCTATATAGAGTGACGTTGTTCATGTTCAATGTATTTTCGGGTACAGACTTTACGACTCCAAAATTATATATATATAATTGGCGACTGTAATATGCCGCTTGATCAGATATTTTAGGCAATACCTGATTCTTTTGACAATCAAAAGAAAATACAACCAAATCGTCCCTTTTTTCCTTTAGCAGGCGATAAAACGCTCTGGCCTTCAGCATGTGTACTCTTTTTTCTGTCATTAAACGTACTTTTTCAGATGGATCTGTAGATTTTTTAATGCGTTCAAGTAGCTCATTGCATTTGGAACAAGTGTCAGTACGAGGACTTCCAAACCCTAGATTGTAGCACGTGTTGAAAATATGTCTAAAGTAACATTCGCGTACTTGGACTTCATTGGTCTGATTATACATTTTCCACATTTTTCGTATATTCAAAGTAGATGGCAAATATTTTCTAAGAACTGTGGATCTGCAGTAATGTGACTCTAAACATTTAAACGATTCTATAAATCTCTTCACTTCTCTCATTTTCTGCACATTTTTGGCCGATGTATGATCGCCACCCCTTTTTTCTTGGACTATGGATCCTGTACTGGCAAATGTTCGAGACACTTTTCTTATCCTGTGCTCAGTAATCCCCAAAATAGATATGAATGTTTTTTGGCAAACTCGTACTAACTTGACAGAATTTCTCTTTCGCACAAACAATTTTGTTATATTCTGTGTTGGTTGGCGCTGACCAACTCGCGGCCGGCGTCTTTTCACCCTAGACACACTGCAGTGTTTCAATAAAAATGCATCTTGATCTTTCTTATTTCTTGTACTATAAAATTCTTTATGGAAATTTTGTATATCGAGCATCGTTAACTTGCAACATTTAAACTGTTTGTTTTCAGCATCGTGATTACACCGTGGCAAGCCTGGTGGCATTTTTGCAGAGTACCTGTAAAATTTAAAAAAAATCGTTATTAACCGTTTATTAGCTTTTCTTTGTCTTGTGGTTCCACTGGTGGAGAATCCCTCTTGGAATTAAGACCACCATAATATGAACCTACCTTTAAATTATCTATGTTAAACTATAAATAAATAGATATTACCAGCATTTAATATTGACGTACCTATTTCATATACCTTAAATCTATTTGCAAAATAAACTTTTTTCTTTATTTCGTCTATTCAATAAATACCCACACAATGTGGCAACAGATCTACAGACAGATAGACGGTAAAAATAACAAGTCTCTGAATTCGTTGTATAAGGCCAGATGTTCCTAGAAACAATAGTAGTTGAGTACAGAAACTAATATTATTTTTTCCGATTTACACTCTAACAAAGCCGTGGGCTTAGCTCTAGTATTAGTAACAAATAATGAAATTACATAGTAAAAATATACATTTTTGTAATCTCGTTCTAATTTCCTTTATTTTGAAAATCTATTCGATCATTTTAAATAAAAAATTTCTGCGTTTTTCATGCCAAACATTCAAATCGATCTAATAGAAAACATTGAATCGGTCTAGGCAAGGTTTAAACCCGCAATGTTTGCCCTACAGGAGCTACTTACTATTTAAGTCCTACTCGATAAGTTCCAGCTAAAGAATCAACAACAAACGGCGCCAAAAATTCACCGTAGGTATAGTTTTTGTTCACATTATGTTAAAGATTAACTTGACTTGCTGATTGTACAAGCATGCATCATTGTAAGAAAAAAAAGCTTACCTTTCAACCTTTGCTTTAGCCCGTTTCCATGTCTCTGGTGCTCTTTTCCTTTTGCGCGTGCGTTCTGAAGTCACTTCCACTACATTTTCTTCCATTTTTCACTTCTTTTATAGCGAAAATCTATTTTAAAACGCAAAGAAGTATCACACAAAAACCCACGCCATAGCCATCTGCGGCCATCTTGAACTTGTAGAATTTAGCGATCTGTCATTGGCTGAAATGGACAATGGCGCGTTTGCACCTGATTTGTTACGGACAGTGGCACTTTTGCTTCTCACCTTAATTTTTAAACACCGTTTGGTATGGGACAGTGGGAACATTGCGTCTAAAGTGTTTTAACTTAAAAATTGGTTTTAACGAGCTCTACTAGATGGCATTTATACTTAAGTTTTCGTTCAAAATGGACAGTGGCGGATTTGCTTTTAGACCCCTCAAATATACTCATGAAACATTGGTATCTAATGAATATGTTATGGTGTAACTACCTAAGCACTTAAGAATATTTTTTGTTAATTTCCACATAGCTACAGTTAGTAACAAAAGTAAGCTATTACTATTTTTTTTTCTAAAAGAGCATTCTTTTAAGAAAATCATACAAATAGTCTATGATATATTAGTCATCTCATCCACCGTGCCATTGCCCAAATTAGTTGTGTATGACTTTTCAGTCTAACTATTAAGCGACTGTACTATGTTATTTTCTGAGAAAGGACTGCCATCTGACCTCTACAATCCATTGGCGATATTGTAATTCTGAATTATCACATAAAGTGTCACAATAAAACAACATTTTAAATTTTATAACAAAATATTTTTTATACACTTTAATAGATATTAAACATAAACATCAAAATTAAGATAGTGACTTAATTTAAACTTATCAAATATGAAATTATACTTCACCGTAATATTATTTATTGCTAGTTAAGTAAAGTCACATGAATGGCCAGCCTGACTGCATTTCCACCTTCTCACTTTAACATTCATAGTATGTCCAGTGTTGGGTTTATGCCCTGGCATTTTGAGCATAATCGTTTATTATTTCTGCCCTAAAAGTCAGCACATACACCCATCTAATTAGATGAGTTTATGCCCTGGCATTTTGGGTAATACTTAAGCGTTTATATTTCTGTCCAAAATGCCAGGACATAGTCACTGAGTACGTCCGTTATCATGGGAGTCGTCTCATCGTAAATCCTTTATTATGTCTCGCTTGCTCTTTAGCAGTTTAAATATACGCGTTATGACGTTTCAGGCTAGACGGCTTAGATGCTAACGACCGTACTATAGGTACATTTCATATGCTTTATTAGCGCTTATTTATTTGAGCAAAAGGTAGAATTCACCTTATCTTACATGTCGGCTCTCGATAACTGTGGTTGTTTTGTGGTTCTATATACTAGTACCTTAGCTAGTTTTATAAATAAACAAGTACATAATATTTACTAATAACATGATGTAACTTTTCAATTGACATTTAATGAATTATAATATTAAATTACTTATTGATAATAGGCATGTCAGTCGTATTTACATATTATACTTAAAACACTTTAGTTTATGCGTTAACAAGACACAATACGACCAAAATTTCATATTAATATAATATTAATAAGTCAATACCTAAGTACTTAGGACAAGGCAACACTTGACAGTCAGACGCTTTGCTTCTGAGCTATCAGTTTTGTTAAAATTTGATATTATAAAAAAGTTATAATAACATTGTAAATACTTCAAAATATAAACATATCAACAAGATATTTCTATACCACCTATCATTATTGTCTCGTTAGGTATATAACGTCACATCTGATGAATATAATATTAATCAATCAAAAAATCGTTTAGTATTCCTTTTCTCCATGTCAACTGTTCTGTTTCATTCAGTCGTTTTGTAGTGATAGAGTAACAAAACAAACAACCATCTATCCAAAAAATACGAGAGCAGATAAAATAAAAAAACATTTTTAACGCTTCTATAATTAAATTAGAGAAGTATTAATCTGACTTTCATATTTATTTATGGGTTATGTGGGTTCCCCACTTAGTACCATGAAATGTAAGTATCCGAAATTTCGGGCCCGGCGAAATATGTGCGAAAAAGGTAAATTTCGGATTCCTTTCGGAGTTTAGACCCAACCGAAGCGTCACGTGCCGTCTTCGGGCCCATTTCGGAATAAATGCGTTTCATGATACTGATTGCTCTAAACATCAGAGGCGTACGTCTCATGGTAGACCTTTAGGTTTCAAATTAATGGAGCAAATAGTAATATAAATTTAAAAACCAATAATTCGCGATACGAATACGAATTTTATAATGTTTTGATAGGACACTTATGTCAGTAAGCCTGTGCCCATTGCACTATCAAGTGTAGTTCTTTTGAGGTATTTGAAAGGAGTTTAATCTCTTATAGACTTCCCAACATAGGTGGGCCGTTCATTTCTCTTGAATTTAGTGCAGTGCAGTCCTATAGCGAAGAACTCGCGGCACATCGCTGGATCAGAATAAGCACTTCCACGGAGTACTGGATCTTCCAGTGTTGCTGTAATGAAGAAATAATTTTTAATACTTTTGCTGAATTTTATCTAATGACCAGGGTTATTCAATAAGTTTTGCGACTAACAGTTTCTGTTTACAGGGCTGGCTGATTTTTATATGGATGACAAATAACGCTATATTTGTTACAAAATAAAAAAAAACAGAACAAGTTACCATTGACCTACTAAAAAGCTTCGCAATTGCCTAGTCCATATTTTAAGATCCCTTTGGTTATTTAAACGTTGAAATCGATCATAAGGACTGGTGCTATTGCTTTATTAGTTAGTTAGAGAATATTTTTGTACAATGAATGTGTACGATTTTAAATGTCGCTCAAGACCCAGAAAAACTATTCAAAAGACTGACGTTTTAGACAAAATCCTTTCTAAATATACCTAGTTCAATTGTTATTCACTCTATAGATGTGTTCAAATAAATACCTGGATCTATTCCAATTTTAGCCAAGTCGTGTATATGCTGACTAAGCAGCTGCACCTTCCGATCATGGTCTATTGCGGGCAGGGCTGTGGCCATTTCGACCATCACTACGCCGTAACTGTACACGTCTACCGCCGGAGATAGGCAGCGGGTGCTCAGGTATTCATAAGGTAAGTAGGGCCGGGTGCCGAAATACCCTGTGAAAATAATTACAGAATACTTACTGATTTCATTGTAAAAAATATTGAATTTATTGAGATACTTTTATCGCTGACTGTACAAACAGTTGACCATGGGTAATAAGCCCGATATTTGACCTAAATAAATATTTATTATACACTAGCTGTTGCCCGCGGCTCCGCCCGCGTGGATGTCGGTTATCGCGACCAAACATAAGCCTAATGTTCATTCTCGAGGTCTAATCTACTCCTATATCAAATTTCATCATAATCGGTTCAGCGGTTCAGGCGTGAAAGCGTAACAGACAGACAGACAGACAGAGTTACTTTCGCATTTATAATATTAGTATGGATGTTTTCTGCAATTTATATAATCCATATAGACTTTAATAATACCAAAACGTGCAATTTTTTATGCTAACAGTACTATTCGTTTCCCTAACATTGGGGTGTTTAAATAGGATTACAAAACTTTCCTTACTTTGACACCTTCAGATGTGTTCTGTCTTCACCGTAGGGTCCTTTCTGGCTAGGCCAAAGTCTCCGATCTTAGGCATGAGGCATTGGTCCAGTAGAATGTTGGCTGGTTTTATGTCACCGTGAATAAGAGGTGTGCCGGCCATTGTGTGGAGGAATTTGGAGACCTCTGAAAAGAATAAATCTGTTGTTATTCATGATAAATTTCGGTAGTGCATCGGTAAGTGCGACGTGTCTTGCATGAGGTTCCGGGTTCGATTCCGTGTGGAAATTTAACAATATGGAGAACCTACCCGGTTGACTTGCCCTCGTATTACGTGGGTCCAAGAATCTTTCAACATTATCCATGGTAACCTCTGAGGTTTAAAACTC